>CM038145.1:261531480-262148111 GCA_021437245.1 Aegilops speltoides
AAACAAGCCCACGTTTCTCCCCAAGATGAAGAAGCCAAATCTCAAACTTTATTAGTAGTTGTTACGTGTGACATCAATCAAATCAATCCATCAAAACTTGTTAGAGTACGTAATGGACCTAATGGGCCCATTAGTCTTAGGGTTAATTAGAGAAGGGTCGTTTGCTTAGGGGTCAAGTAAGCCTTGCTTGAGAGTCAAGTAAACCTCTCTATATAAAGAGAGGAGATGTATCAATCTAATCAAGCAAGAATTAAGAAGGAAATCCCTTCCCTCTTGCCCGGCCCGGCCGTGGGCAAAAAGGCCCCCGGCCGCCCTCTCGCGCCCTCCTTCTAGCAGCGCCATAACAATTTGGTATCAGCTAGCTTCGGTTCGATCATGCCTTCACCACCGCCAAGCCCGTCTCTTCCGCTGCCGGTCACCTTGTCGCCTCCGGCGACCACCACGACGTCACCCCGCCTGCCCTCCTGCCGAGATCCTCTGTCGCGCCATTTCACCGTCCTCACTGGGAGGACGTGTCCGGTGTCAGGGACCTAACCCAGCGGTCCAGAGATCCACCTATTCTTGGCGGGTCCTACGGGCGCGCTCGGTTGCGCCGCCATCGCCGCCTTCGCGCGCCGGGCAGCCGCCGCGCCAGCGGCGCCTTCGCCGCGCGCTTCGCCGGGCAGCTGCGGCTGCCATCCATCGCCACCACCGCCCAGCCACGGCTGCGATGGCGGCCGCCGCTCTGGCGGCCTCCGCTGCGTGCCCGTAGCGACAATAAGAATAGCCGCTGCAGCAACAGCAGCCACCGTCGGTTAGCTCCGCCGCCAGATGGGATGCCCTACGACGGAGTGTGACGACCTCGTTCTCATCAGCGCGCCGCCATCCTGTGGCGTCCACATCCAGCAGATCAAGTCCTCGCCGCCGCCGTCACCGCTTCGTCTTGATCGCTACCCGCCACGTGTCGGCGGCGGTGAGGCTGCAGGCTGCTGCGCGCGGCCTCCTAGCGCGTCAGCGTGTTCGGGAGATGTGTGGTCTGCAGCTGCCGCTCCTCCAAGTTGCCCTTCGCTGCGCAAAGGACCACGATCTCGTCCGCTGCGTCGGGGATCTTGGGCATGTGGTTTCCCCCACGGGCGGCCGACATGCTGTTTTCTTCGCGGGCAGCGACCTCAAAGTCTGCAACATCGGCGGTTGGGGGGGGGGCGCACCCCTCCTCGTCATTCTCCATCGCAAGCCCTCCACTCTTTCCTGTGCGGTGCAGACCAACAGCCATACACATGCACTCCTTTTGTCCAGGTGGTGTCCATGGGATCCAGGTGGTTGTACACGTGCACGTCCAAAATAAAGCGTCCTAGTCTATTTCAGGTTGAGAATAATAAAACAAGCCGAGATGTAAAAGGCTTGTTTTTAGGTGTTAGGTTTGTGTTGCGTCCAACGATTACGAGTCGAACGACTAGTCTAGACTAGTCGCTCGACTAGTCTATGAGTCGCAAAGTGGCTGTCGACTTGGTTTCTCGTGTAGACTACAAATATGAGTCGAGCCAGTCATCGATTAGTCGATTTACTAGTCTGGACTAGTCGACATGTTCGAGTCGAACGACTCAAAAAACTGGGGGAGTATAAATACGATGGCTCATCCCGCGTGAGACGAGACCTAATCCTTTCTTTCCTCTCCTCCTCTTTCTTCTTGGCTTGCTGCTGGTGCTGCTCTGCCTCGTTGCTGGAGGACTGCTCGTGCTGCTCTGCTTGCTGTTGGTGCTGCTCTGCTTGCTGCTGCTTGGTGGTGCTGCCCTGCTTGCTGCTGGTTGCTGGTGCTGCTAGACTGAGTGTGTTTCAATTTCCAGGTCCTGAGGTCTGAGCTGCAATGTCTACAACACCGGAGATTGTATTGTATACTGCACTTGTATACTTATATAGTGTAATACTACATACTACTACTACATATTGTTAGTTATGTACTGTAAGTTCAGTGCTACAGTACCATGTCGACTAGTCTCGCACTAGTCTAGACTAGTCTAGACTAGTCTATGAGCCTTAACCTTGGAACAACTCGTCGACTCTTCGACTCGTAAACGTTGGTTGCGTCGAGTCATGGTTATAAGTTGGTTAGGCTGCAGCTCGAGGACAAGCTGCATGTCCAGGTGGGGTGTAGTGTTAGAGTCCGCAATGGGCCTAATGGGCCCATTAGTCTTAGGGTTAATTAGAGAAGGGTTGTTTGCTTAGGGGTCAAGTAAGCCTTGCTTGAGAGTCAAGTAAACCTCTCTATATAAAGAGAGGAGATGTATCAATCTAATCAAGCAAGAATTAAGAAGGAAATCCCTTCCCTCTTGCCTGGCCGTGGGCAAAAAGGCCCCCGGCCGGCCCTCTCGCGCCCTCCTTCTAGCAGCGCCATAACAAAACTACTCTATCTTCACCTTCGAAACATTCAATTCTTTATACACATGTTTCTATCTCCTAGCAAGCACAAACTAGTAAAAGGATGGCAGGAGCTTCTGAATTCTGGTGTCCTATTTGATTATGCCGGGCAGCATGGCATGCCATTTTACTATTAGTTTCTTAAACACTTAAATCGATCAAGCTGAACACATACGGTGAAGGAGCTCTACTGGACAAAAAGGCTTCACAATTAAGTGGGCAAGCAGCTTTGAGGGATATAAACAGAATGCCTCATGTAGATCCACTACTCCATGGGTAAAAGATACATGGCACAAGCCACATCTAGTCCATGAAGATGGGTTAGTCGCAGCCTTTTTTATGCCTGATGGCAGTCATAAGTTTGTTATGTTATTATAGGAGAGATGAGCTGCAAGAACAAATAACAGATGGGCATGGTTTATTGGCTCATAGTTATAGAGCTGGTCCAAAGTTAGCTATTGGGTTATTGGGGTCAGTTGACCGGCCGAGAGCAAATTCCTTTGTAAATATGTGATACTTAATACTCCCTCCGATCCATAATAAGTGTCGCAGCTTTGAATTAAGGTTGAAAAGCTTAGTTCAAAACTGCGGCACTTGCTTCGGACCGGAGGGAGTATTAATTAGTAGATGACAGTGACACCAGTGCAATGGAGGCTGCCCCGCTCCTCTTCTCAGGTGTCTACGCCCCTGTTCTAGAGCCCAAATGGCAAGCATACAGCAAATTCTAGCGTGTTCATGTACCGCAGCCTTACATAATCAGCATAACCATCATGTTACACTCTTAGCAATATTACTGAAGGAAAAGAAAGAGTTCCAGAACATTGTGTAGGTAGTTAACAAGAAAGAAGAAATACATTGGCTGACCAGCAAAAAAGATCTAGCTGTGGCTAGCAAGGACTTGAAGGATAATAAAGGTTTACTGTACATGCATGATAATTTACTTGCTAATATAGTAATATCAATGAGGCAGGTGATCTCAAGTTTCCTATATTTATGGTTTCATCCATTTGAATGTTTTTATGCTCATCAATAGTTATTGTTGCATTTGCCCAGAACCATGTCAATCCACTCTGTACTGTACCAATGAAAATGTCCAAGCAGCATTCTACTAACTAAAAACTGTTGATTCTTCCAATATTCAAGCGATGCTTATGAATCATTGGTTTCAATCGTATATCGACCCAAGAAGTCAAGTAACATCATGCCATCTCTCTAGTTTCCAAATTTTAATCGTATATCGACCCAAGAAGGGCAGAAAACATACCTCCCTGTACATGTGTTCAAGCTGTTCTTTTGCTTGCGGGAATGTAGTTGAACACCATTGTTGCAAAGTGAAGATGTTGTCTGAAGTTTCATTCAAAATGATATTAGCCTAAGTGATGATAGGCAAGCCGAAAGCATAAAGTTGACAAGTGGAATTAATAGTACCTGTCCATCTGTTAGCTGCGGAATGGGCAACCTCAGTAGCATCCTCTGCAATCATCACCATACAGTTTAGAATAAAATAATTTACTGCAAGAACTAAGATGAAACGGGATGTTTGCACGGAAACAAGGTCAGAGCGATGTATTAAAACAATAATGTCCAAGTGCCAACGCCCATAGTAAAATGAGGAATGATGGATCTCATACTCATCGCCTCTAGTGCAGATGGATCACTATCAGCATAGGCAGCTAGTTCTTCCTGAAATGAGTACAGAAAATGTTGAGCTGCACATGGCACTGATAAGAACTAATTAAGAGATTAACAGATGTAAATGAACCTTTAACTTCTTATGGCGTAGCTCTACAGCCTTCAGCTCCTCCAAAGCGTCTTCTCTCTCATCCTAGAGGAATGTACATGAGTTGATCTACATGCTTCTTGCACAGCTCAATAGAGGAGATGGAGAACAACTTACAGTGTCTTCCCTGCCTCTTTTCAAGTCGTCTCTCTGCTCAAGAAGCTCCATGTAACGGTTTTTAGAGTTTGAAAGATCAGACTCCAGCTTATTGTAGGTAGTCCTCAGCTAAAAACAAATTCAAAGAAGAGGATTAGCCTGAATCTCTATTCTAACATCTAATGATCAACAAGGATACGGAAGTGCACTAGAAAGAGATTAATTTATTGAGATTTTTCTACTCTGCATCACTGTTATAAGTCACTCTTAAGAAGTTACAGGTGATGGACTTAATTGGTATCAACATGTGTTGTTGGTTGTCGTGGAAGTCCAACCATACATACATGCAAAGTTAAAGTTTAATAATGACATTATGCAATGAAAGAAGAGCAGAGTTCAGTTTATTATAGCAATACCTGATTTCCGGCACAACTGGGAAGACTCCAAAAGTACACCTGCAAGGATACTAATAAGTTCAGAAACTAGAACCTAGAGGTACATGGATGATAATGTAAGTCAAACAAACAATTGGCATGCCCTCTCTTTGTGATGCACACAGCATGCAAAGTTACAGTATGTTCGACTCATGCACAATATCTTGAAGAACGTATTATCTTAACCAAATCATTGAAGAACACGATAAGTCGATAAATCTTTTGTGAATTAAAGATAGATCAACTTAATGCATATCCTATATGCAAATAGCTACATGACCGGGAAGTGTGAAGACAATTATTCTTTTCCCATTCATGCTACACAAACATATAAGCAGAAATTCTACAATAACTGATAAGCAGAAGAACTTACAGAAGTTCCTATTTTGTCTCTCAAGACAAGATCATCATCCACCAGGCTTTGCACAACATCCTTAACAGACTGGCTGATCACTCCTCTTTTAGGACCCATCTTCTCAAGCTCTTTAAGCTGAAAGAGCAAAGACAGTTAGAGATTTATGGAACACCAAAACATATTGAACAGTCTACAAGGAGAAACAATAACTATGTACATATTAATGAGTGTTTGTAAGGCAAAAAAACAAAAGGCGGCATGCCTGCATGAGCATCCAAACCTAAACTTTAAGTACACTGAAAACAGAAGTTCATCAAAGCATGATGACACTGGTATACAGTTGTATATAGTACTCCATCAGTGTATATTGAACCTACATGTGCATATTGAACCTACAACTTTAACCTAAACTTTGAAGTATAACTTTGACCTAAACTTTAACCATCAGTGTAGTAATGATGACACTGCATGTGCATATTGAACCTACAACTTTAACCTAAACTTTGGAGTATTATACATACTGCTAGCACTAATATATACAGTTGTAGGTTCAGGTATTAATGGTGAAGAGTAGCTGGAACAGATACTGATTTCTAGCGGAAAATACATAATGTAAGATGGAGGTGGCAATTTGATAGTTTAAAATCAATACATAGCACGAAAACATGAATGAACTGCAGAAATTAGCTTGGCATCTGGCATATCACTAGCTTGCTTCAATCACCAACTTTCCAAAGTATAATTAAACTACATAAAAGACCTGTCGGTACATCTCCAAGCTAAAACTTCCACATTAGCACCAGAAAGAAAATAACCCATGAGTTTGTTGCTTCTGAACAAAAGCAGTCACTGCAAACAGCTAATCTTGCTATACTGAGGTAGAATAGTATAACGAAATCTCCACAGAAGATCTTACCAGATAGAAGTCTTGACTCTCGTAAAATATTTGAAGCATTTGCTCCCGCTTCTCCTCCAAGGAAAGGCCCCTCTTCTTAGACTAAGCACGATATGGAAAATAATCAGCTAAACATCATCCATTTATTTTACAGTATATAAAGATGCTTGCAGATACAAGAAAAGGTCAGCACAATTCCAAATTTGTCGCAGGGAATGTAGTACCAACACAGCCCCATGGCATTGTAAACCCCGACTGCACCCAGCAGCATACCCAGTGACCCACAAGCAACTGACAGTCTGAGATTTGCCGAGGCAGCGCGTATGCTACGCTAAACTGAATTATATCGCTGTAAGCTGCAAAATGCACCTTAAATACGATGGCCGGCAGCGTGATAGCGGAAAACCTAGTGTCAGAAGGAAGATTCACAGTCCGAAATGTACCGACTTCTCCAATCTAAGACTCCTCAGTGTACAACCCAACTACCTCGCGGGCAAGAGGGAACTTCGCTTCCAGTTCAGCCGATTCACGGACCCAGCGGCTGTCCCGACCAAATTCGGCGGCGAGTGGTGCGCAAGGCTGAAGGAAGGGGGCGGGAGGAAAAGGAACTCACCATGGCAGGCTATGGAGCACCGCCGAGCCGGTTGAGAGGGAGGGCGGGGCGGCAGCCGGTCGCCGGAGACGGGAGGTTGGCGTCGCCGGAGAGTAAACGCCCGCGGAGAGACGCGAGAGCGAGAGGGGAAGGCCGGTCGGTTTCGGTTTGCTTCTAGACGAGGGAGCGTTTTGGACCCCGGCCTGCCTAGGAATTGTGCTCCTGGGCTGCGCCGACGCAGGCCCGCGGCCCGGGCCCGGAACCCGACTTGTCTCTGCCTCTCCCACCCACGCGGAGTCGAGTCGGCATCATTCCAATCCATCGTCATATTCTCTCTCTCCTCCCCGATTCCCCACCCCCACCCATCGCACCAAATTCCTTTCTAGGGTTTGGTTCCCCCGTCCGGTCTCTCTCGATCAGGTAACTCTCCCTTGCCATCCGCCCTCCCGCCCGATCCGATCCAGCGATTCGAGGCCTCGCATCTCCGTCGATGAATTTCCCCCCATTTTTTTGCACGCCAAGTTTCGGCTGAATCGGCACGGTCGTTGCTCGTAGATTTATAAATTTGTTGGAATTTGTCTGAGGGGGAGGCTAGATCCCCATCCTTCCGAAGTAAATAAATAGGGATGATCGCATGCATGCATGCATGCGTCTAGGGTTTATTTCGGTGGATTATATGTTCTGTAGAGTTGCTAGCTTTTGTGTGACCACCATGGTGGTGTCTTGATTGGAGCTTAAAGGATTGTGTAGCCATGGATAAGGGCCTCTTCGCCAACGACGGCTCCTTCATGGAGAGATTCAAGCAGATGCAACAGGAGATGCAGGACAAGGAGAAGCCCGCAGCCCCCGCCACCACCACTGGTGCTGTCTCCTCTGCGCCGGCCAAGCCTGTCAACCCCAAGACGCCCCTTGTTATTGCGGCAAACAAGAGGCCGCTCGAGGTGAAGAAGTCTGGCTCGGTCTTGTCGGGCGGTAAGCTGGCCTTTAGCCTCAAGAAGAACAAGATCCCCATTGTGCCTGTCAAGTTTGGAGCCGAGGAGGAGGACGACGACGACGACGTTGCCGGTGTGGAGAGGGGGGATCATGCGAAGCGGCACAAGTCCATTGATGCTCCGTCAGCTGCTGCCCCAGCTAGGGTTGTTGGTAATCATTTTGTTTCATTTGCTGCTATTACTGTATTTCTTTCTTATGAATACTCTCTGAGATCATATGCCCTTACCATGGGTAGTAGCTATAAGGGCTTTGAATTTTGACAAATATTTTTGAACATTAGAGATGTTGTATCTTCTATGCACATGTGCACAATTGTGATCAAGATTGTCTCAAATGTGATGAACTTATTCTGGGCTAAACATGTTGGTGCAAAAAACAGTTGTTTCTTGGCTCTTGACCTGAGAATTGCAATACTTACAAAGATACACTGCTTATCTGATATTTTAATCATCATAGTATTTAAATCTTACCTGTCAACTTAACTAATAAAATCAATTGACATTGCACAACACCAGTGAAACTCTGCTTTTGCCTAGCCATGCATAAATTAGTAGCTTGTCAAATATGGACTTCAGTCCTCAGCATCTAATATGCTCCAACTGATATTATTTAACTAATAAAATCAATTTACATTGCACACCACCAGTGAAACTCTGCTTTTGCCTAGCTATGCATAAATTAGTAGCTTGTCAAATATGGACTTCAGTCCTCGGTATCTGTAATATGCTCAAACTCCTATTATTTAACTAATAAAATCAATTTACATTGCACACTACCAGTGAAACTCTGCTTTTGCCTAGCCATCCATACATTAGTAGCTTGTCTAATATGGACATCAGTTCTCAGCACCTGTAATATGTTCCAAATGCTATTAGCAGCAGAAAGTTGTGAAGGTTTTGGTTTTTCTTATGGCTGCAGCTTATAGATTAACTGTATCGACATGGCTGGGAAGGATGTTGATTGAAAGGGTTGGAAATATGGCGCTACTGCTACTGCAGTAATTTGCATTCCCTTGTTCACGCGCTTGATATTAATGAGTTCTTAAGTGACATGCAGCCTCAGCACCACCAAATGATATGACAGTGAGGCAGGTTGCTGACAAATTAGCAAGCTTTGTTGCCAAAAATGGGAGACAGTTTGAGGATATTACACGCCAGAAGAATCCTGGAGATTCACCATTCAAGTATGACAGCCATAGCTTTGCTTATCAACGCAAAAAAAAAATGCTTACATTAAATTTGGAGATCAAAATTGTATTGCAATAATAAACTCTTAACATTTGGTTATTTGCAGGTTTCTGTTTGATAAGAACTGTTCAGACTACAAATATTATGAGACTCGGCTTGCTGAAGAGGAAAAGGTGCATGCTCAGACAAAGGATGCTCAGGCTTCAAAAGTTGGTTCGTGTCAGACAATATCATTACTTTTGGTATCACTTATCATCTATGCAAGTTCTGATGGCATATGTTCTTGGTAAAATGCAGTTAATTCAAGCACTGCAAGCTCCATAGCACATACTGGTGCACAGAGAAGCTCATTTGAACAAAGATCTAACTATCAAACACCTGCTTCTGCTTTATATGGGGCATATGAAGGTAGTTCATCCCAGGGAAGCTCATCTAGTCATGGTAAGTTACTTGAGGTGTCTTTGTGGATCACTTTCCTTTTCTTAAGCTTGCGTGCTACTCTGGTTTGATTGCTTCCGCATTATTCGAAAGTTGGGTATGCATGTTATGTAATGTTTTCTTGAGTTCGCAGTTCTGCTCCGCCACTTAATTCATCTGATTTTCTTCTGAGTTTTTTGGCATGCTCTGTACTGTAGTATTCGTGTTGCCTAATGCATAGAATGGACATATTATGATGTGCCTTTATGTGAACAACTGAACTCTATATCCTGTTATCATCCTACATTATAGTTTTCTAAAGAAGATGATATGTCTTTTATCTAGCAGTTCGATCCTTTTTTCTATTTTGTAAATTGTAGTTGGTTGATGCTGTCTCATGTTATTACAGGTGGTCAAAGTATGTCTGCACCCTCAGATCCAGTAGCATTGATGGAATTCTACATGAAGAAAGCTGCACAGGAAGAACGGAAGAGACCACCAAGGCAGTCAAAAGACGAAATGCCACCACCTCCATGCCTTATTCAGGGTACATTTTTCACATTTATTGTTCGTCGCTTTGATGGAAGGTTGTAGAGATTTGATATTTACTATTCATCCTTTCTTTCCAGGTCCTCCTAAGAAGGGACACCACATGGGGGACTTCATTCCTCAAGAAGAACTCGAGAAGTTCATGGCACGCTGTAATGATGCTGCAGCACAAAAGGCTACCAAAGAAGCTGCAGAGAAGGCTAAGATTCAGGCCGATAATATTGGGCACAAGCTTCTGTCTAAGATGGGCTGGAGGGAAGGTTAGTCTTCAAATTGAAAAATAAACACCAAAGTTCCAGTTCTAGTAAATGCCTGTTTGGCATTAGGATCTTACTTGGCCTGTTGGATTCTCTTTTATAACAAGAAATCCAAATGAAACAATGAATCTCGTATTCCTAATAATCCATTTGGGTGGCTGGTGTGTTAAGTTTACGTCTGCATGCAGTCCCGCTAGCCTCCCCCCTGTTGAACACTTCCGCTCAGTGACCTAATTAATCCTATGATATTGTACTCAATTCAGTTGTAGGTGCTAAATGTAGTTTATTGTGCAGGTGAGGGTCTTGGCAGCGAGAGAAGTGGCCGTGCAGATCCCATTATGGCTGGAGATGTGAAACAGGACCACCTTGGTGTTGGTGCTATCCAACCTGGTGAGGTGTCATCTGAAGATGACATCTACGAGCAATACAAGAAGCGAATGATGCTAGGCTACCGCCATAGGCCAAACCCACTGGTATACTGCCCAGCCAAGCCATGACCTTCTTTAATGAATGATCTGTTATATACTTTTGTCTCATACATGTTGTGCTATATTTCCTGCAGAACAACCCAAGGAAACAGTACTACTGATACAAGGGGAGGTCAGCCCGGGGGAGACGTAAGAAACCAATTTTGCTGCAATGTTTTGCTCACAGAACTAACTGCTGCTTTGGGAAATGACTAACAGTATTGAAAGCTTTGTTCATCAGCAGAGAAGCCCAGAAGTTGATTTATTCAGCAAGTAACTTGGAATGCCACAGCTTTGGGGCTTCCTGGGGTTCTGCAGTAGCTTTGCTGTTTTAGTGTTTGTTTAAGTACTACTACTATGAATGTGTCCTACGGTGGTGTTTTATGCCAAAGTTGATGTTTCAAATGGTGATGTATTTCTACCTCTGTTGGTGGACAATGTAACTTTGTGATTATGGATTTTCTGCTGGGACTTCCTTCAGTTGATTATTGTTTCTTATTTTGGCTAGTGCAAAGCGAGTGCGTGGTTGTAGTTGCTGTTGGTTTTTTTTTTAAGCTACTCCCTCTGTCGTGGTTTATTAGGCACCCTCATATTTTGGGTTAAAGTTTGACCATAGATTGAACTACTAAAATATAAACTGTGTCACAAAGATTACACTGTGATAACCTCTTTTGAATACAAAGTCAACAGTATACTTTTTGTAGCATATATTTTATATTTTGTTAGTCATATAGATGGTCAAAATTTGACCCAAAGTACAGAAGACACAATAAACTCGGACGGATGGAGTAACTTGCGAGTTGTTGGGCACTACGATGAATTGTATTGATGACTTACTGAAGAGACAAGTCATCTGAAGGGAGTGATGTCGAGGTTTTTTTTTTTTAATGAAACTTGATATTGTTACCTTAACCAGCCTATAGTGATATAAACAGTCAGGTCTAGAAAATACACAGGAGCTCTGGGTGCTCCAGACCCCTATAAAAGAAACCAAAAAAATTCAAAAAATCTGAAATTTGGAGATATCAAACCTGAGAAATTGAGAACCCAGGTTTGATATCCCAAAATCTCAGGATTTTTTTTTCAAATTTCACGGTATTTTTTTGATTTAATGTTCGTATAGGGGTGTGGAGCACCCTAGTGCTACAAATCCGCTTCCGCCAGGTCTTGTTCTAAAACAAGTGTCGATGCTTCTTTCTTTCTAAAATTTGCTTTACTAAAATTTGTAATCTTGAACTGTCGGACCAGTGACAAAGGAAGTTTTAAACAATATATGTGTAGAAGTAAATTTAATGGGGAAAAAAAATATACGAGGGGTCATTTATGAAAACCATTAGCAGCTGGATTATCATGGTATAATCCACCTCATTTCCAAAGCCAAAACCAATGAAGAAGGACAAAAGTGAAACCGGTTGCTCGATTAAAGGCTGTTGCGTGCGGATGAAGAGTGTCGTTGATCATGGCGCCGCTGCTGTTGGCCGCATCGAAGCTTTTCCTTGCCTCGCTGTGGCAGCACTAGCAGGCACCGAAAGCCACCCTGCTGCATTGTCCACAATGATGAGTGGTGGTAACCATGCATTCTTCGCCGAACGAAAACCAGAACCGCTGCCCAAGTGCCGAGTCGTGCAGGGCGATCGAGGACTTTGGGACGTCGTAAAAGTATTTTAATGCGTTATAAGCTCGTTCGCAACGTTTTTTTGCAGTCGGATGATACGTGTGCCATACTGTCATGGTCAATTTCTCCCGAGAACAAGCACCGCTTTTTTTTTTTTAACCAAAAAGAACAAGCACTGGTTGTGGCACAAGAGAGAAGGCAACAGCACCGCTGCACCGGTACATTTTTTATATACTCCGGTACATTTTAGCGCATCTGGTGTGGCTGGCGGGGCCGTTGACGGTTGAGCACGTCCTGGCAGCTGATTTTCCACCTCATGTGCATGCCCGCTTTCCTGTTGATCGCTTCAACACAACTCTGCTGCTCCGCCCTAATTTTTTAACACTAAACAAACCAAACCAAACCAAACCAATTCATCATCATCGCCGCCACCACCACCACCATCATCTTCTTCTTCTTCTCCAAATAACAAATCAGCGCTTCGCCAAATCCCACCCACCACCTGCTCCCCTCGGCCTTCTTGATGCAACAGACAGTCCTGCGATTTCAGTAGCCAGGAGGAAGGAGAAAGGGGACGGGACGGATCACACTTCCGCCGCGTCTTGACCGGCGCCCGGGATCCTGAGAGGAGGTCCTGCTGGTCTGGTCTTGGTTGTTGAGGCAGGGAGATTGTAAGGGCCGAGAGAGAGAGAGAGAGAGAGGGAGATGTCTCGTGGCGGCGGCTACGGGGAGATGGGGCAGAAGATCGACTACGTGTTCAAGGTGGTGCTCATCGGCGACTCCGCCGTCGGCAAGTCGCAGCTGCTGGCCCGGTTCGCGCGCAACGAGTTCAGCCTCGACTCCAAGGCCACCATCGGCGTCGAGTTCCAGACCAAGACCCTCCAGATCGACAACCGCACCGTCAAGGCCCAGATCTGGGACACCGCGGGGCAAGAGAGGTACGCAAATCACCAATCACTCATCAAACCCTCAAAACCCACCGTGCTGGGCCTCCATCATTTTATTTCATCTTCTTGTCTGGTTCTCTAGTCATGACCGAATGGAACTTGTTGTGTGGAATGTAGCTAAGCGTCTGCTTTGCTCTAAATCGGTTTTGCCCATGGTCCTGTCCATGGTCAGTGGAATGGTGATGGATTTGTCATTGTCCGTGGAGAAATGGCCTTATTGTTTGCTCCGTCTGTGCAATTATGATGGAATTGATAACACTGTCTGCTGCTTCAAAAGGAAATTATTGTCTGTGGAGAAATGGCCTTATTGTTGCTCTGTCATGCAAGAATTGATGCACTGTCTGCTTTAAAACGGAAATTATTGTTCGTTGTCTTCCTTGCTCTGATGAGGTGTCCTCACCCGAAAATTATGTTTTGGAATTGACATACTCTACTACAGATGTTACGCTTCTTCATTTATACAACAACACAAATATTTCCTTGTTACCCCTAATAAATGTAGATCGGACAGTTACCTTGATCAGAATAACATGAACATGCCTTACATTTTGACACCTGTTAGAAAATTACGGTTACCTATTATCATATATAATTGTGTATTTTTCAGTTAGGGGCAAGATTAGAATCTGCCAAAAAACTTTGAACAACTTCGCAGGAATAAAACACAGAAGAAGTGAATACCACATTAAGCAGCTTAGGCAAGTAAGTCCCAGCATTAGCTTATGGCACCTAACGATAAAATGTCTTTTGGCGCCTAATATAACACTAATTGGTCTGGCAGTTTAGTCAGTCATGAAATTTTTTGTTAATTTTGCAACTGAACAGTACTGATTGATGTTGCAAGTCAATGCTAACAGTAATGATAGCCCACCCCAGCTTGCTTGCCTTACTTGACAGTTCATTTTCAGTGCCTGAACCAGCTGCACTGAATGTGGTAACAGGTACCGAGCAGTAACAAGTGCCTACTACAGAGGCGCAGTAGGAGCTATGCTTGTATATGACATGACCAAGCGCCAGTCCTTTGATCACATGGCGCGGTGGCTCGAGGAATTGCGAAGCCATGCTGACAAGAACATTGTTATCATGCTCATCGGGAACAAATCGGACCTGGGCACGCTTCGGGCTGTCCCGACGGAGGATGCCAAGGAGTTTGCCGAGCGTGAGAGCCTCTTCTTCATGGAGACGTCCGCTCTCGAGGCCACCAATGTGGAGAAGGCCTTCATGACAGGCCTCGAGGAGATATACCGCACTGTCAGCAAGAAAAACCTTGTCGCCAACGACGAGGCTAACTCCGGCGGGAACTCGAGCTTGCTGAAAGGAACGAAAGTTATCATCCCTGGCCAGGAGCCGGCCCCTCCGGCTAAGGCAGCATGTTGTATGTCCTCCTAGATACCATCTTGTTTCTGGCAGGCAAAGTTTCTAAGTTGATCCCGCGGCATCGACACGCTGAATGTGTGGGATTCTTGGGAGGAGGGATGTAATTACATGAATAGGTGACTCACATAAATTGTAATCTTGTTGATGATTAGATTTTGTATCTGATTATACAGTGGCGTACAGTTATCACGAATCCTTCTATTTGGGATGTAATTAGCCCATCCTTTCATGCTGGTTTTGCTGTTCTTGCCCCTTTGTTCTCCACAAACATACTAGACCGAAAGCGTGTGCTGCCGCGTATATCTGTCAACGAACTACGGAACGACATCAGGAAAATTGCAAGGGCCGGCTGATACAAATCTCTGAATACTTTGGTTGCATGCATCCTACTAGTTGTATAGAGCCTGGGTGTGAGCTTGTTTTGTTTTATATCCGCTTGATATTGCATTATGAGTTGGTAAAGTACCCTTTATTGAGGAATAATGTCTGAATACTAATGCAAGAGTACTGTCAATGTTGGTACTCCGTTCATCTCTGTCTTACCGTTCGTCAGGAGTGCAGCATGGTAAGCACAGGTGGCATGAACCATATTATGCATTGTTTGAATTGTATAGACTAAAAACAACAAGATATAGCAACTAGAGTACTTAGGTATTGCTATGATGATTTATTAAATATAGGCTTAAGTACACTATGAGGATCCTTTGGTTGATATATAGACGGTTTCTTGGCTGTAATTTTGTAGTGTAGTTATGATGATATATTGACTCCGTTAATTCTAAATCGTAGGACCCTAAGCCATTATATTTCCGCATTCGTTAAACATCAAGCACTTGAAAACAAATTCTGTGTAGGTCACTTTTTTCTGCTTCGCCATGAGCGCGGGACGGGGAAGCCGTGGACTCCATGGCAAGTGCGAGCTGTCAACGAGCGGGGGCCGGTGACACTGCAGAGTCGAAGGCGGGAGCGTGTCGGAAACTTGACTGGTGTGGGTCGGGGGTGCAGGGTGGTCGTTGGTATTGTACACTGGGGGAGGGGGCAGGGGGTTAGAGGGCCAGCACTGCGGTGGGGAGGTTGAGGAGAGAGTGAGGCGGCAACACGGTAGCTCCCACCGTCTCCGGCTAGAGGAGGCTGGCGATTAGACAACCATTGGTTTTCTGTGACAACAATGTACAACAACACAATAACAATATTCATTCATACATGAGAAGCAACAAAAGAATTTGGTGCGCACTAGCATGTAAGCAGTGCAAAATTCACAACAATCTACAACAATATTCACAAGTCATAACGCATCCATCTCTCAATCTCTCCCGGTTTACGTACTGAGAAGCAACACACAACACCAAAGTAGGCACACGGTGGCATTGGTGCACGGTATCATGGTCTTTTTTTCCTCTAAAATATGCATGAGCGTGTGTATCATATTGTAGTACTATTAAAGAAGAATAGGCATACCAACTAAAAAAAAGAATGGTATCGAATCCTGCATCCATCAGAGATGTTACAACTTAGACACCCCTGAAATAGCCTTTCGTCCCGCTTTATATATAAAGCAACAGTCCATAAAACCAACATTCAAACTTCCGATCAAAAGCGATGGCTGGGGCAACAACACAATCATGCCCAAAGAAAACAACAGAGAAACAGAAAAAAGGCCACCTAGTGGCTGCCGCCAAACGGCCCTACGAGGACGACAGTTGACATGCTGTAGCTAGGAGCTCATCGAGATGATCGCGATCATGCTGCCTTAAGAGCGGGTGCCAGTGCTGCAAAAAAGCAAGGAATTTGAAGGAGTCAGACGCCGGCCTCAGAAAGACCTTCTCAGTCACCATTTTTATTACGTGTGTCCAAAGAGTCCATGACATCGCCGCGTAGATAAGCCAGAATAAGCGGCGATGTTGCGTATGGAGCATAGCCCTGTTCTGGAGGAACTCTGCGAGGTCCAGGGCCTCCCAGTCGGGCTCCAGTGCCTCACGGACGAACGTTCATAGGACCCATGCCGTCGTATAGGAGAATAGGATATGGGTTCCAGTCTCCGGTACAGCGCATAAGGGGCACAAGCCATCACCCGGGCCATGCCACTTAAGTAACTCAGTCCCCGAAGGGATGCGATCCCATAATAGTAGCCACACAAAGATCTTAATCTTTACGTGCAGAGGGGCTTTCCACAATGGTGAAAGCCATGGGGTGGTAGGTGACTGGCATAAAGCTTGGTATGTCGTGCTCACCAAAAAATCTGCCGTCGATGAGAGCCGCCAAGACACGGTGTCTGGATAGTCCGGTAGTACTAGTGGTAGGGCAGCCCGTAGTCTAGTCCAGTCGTCACTCTCTGCTTGCCCAAAAGTACGACGAAACCAGATATTCCACTACCCAGATCGGAAGGCTAATGATACAATTAATAGCGGGTCCGTACAGATCGAGAACAAGCCAGGGAAGCTCACTCTCAGTGGCTCGATACCCAACCAGGGGTCCAACCAAAATTGGGTCCCGTCCCCATTCCCTATGGAGAAGGAAATCCCTAGATGGGTGTCCTCCTTGGTCCTTTGGATGGATCGCCAAAATTGTGATCCTCCCGAGCGAGAGCATGCTAGGAGAGGCTCACCCCTAAGGTATTTTTCCTGAATGAGCTATAACTATAAGCCGCCCTCGCCGCGTAGAATCCACCTGACCCATCGCAACATGAGTGCGACGTCCATACGGCAGGAAGCCATAATGCCTAGGCCACCTCGGTCCTTGGGCATACATATGTCCACCCACTTGACCATGTGATACTTCTGGCGTCCATTAGCGTCCTGCTAGAAGAACCTAGCGAGCTCCTTATCGAAAGAGCCATGAACACCCCCGGTAAGATATAAAACCCCATCATCTACATGGGAAGGCTCGCTAAGTTAGAACTAATAAGGACCGATTTTCTCCCTTTGGAGGTAAATCGCCCACACCAGGGCTCGACCCCACATGCCACTCGTCCCACCAATGGGTCGAAAGCACTCACCAGGATCTTCGAGTTGGTCAGCGACATTCCCAAGTATGTAATGGGGAATGAGGCCAGTCTGCAGTTTAGGTTGTCCACAGTCCATTGTTGTTCCTCCGCTGGAAATCCTAGACGACGACCTCACTCTTATCCAAGTTAATCTTTAGTCCCAACATAGCCTAAAAACAGAGGAGTAGGAACTTAAGATTTACAATGTCAAAGTACGATCCCTCCACCATAATCATGGTGTCATCGGCATATTGTAAGTGAGTGACCCCTCCACCAGGGATCAAGTGCCCAACTACCCCCGAGAGGTGACCTGCCATCCTAGCTTTATCAAGGATGCCTGCTAACGCATCAACGGCGAGGTTAAAGAGGAGTGGGGAAATTGATATCTCCTTTTTATTGATGATATATTGGAACTAAAAAGAGTACCACACACCTATTTCCCCATAGGTGACCCTCGGTTATCGAACCCATGAGAGGAAGATTCCCTTGAAGCGATGGTCTCTAGCAAGCTTTTGCCAAAGTGTCAAATCCAGCTTTTGACCGGATCAGGAGGCAAACAGTGATTCAATCACTTATAATAAAAAAGAGGTACGGGTATGAGGTCTTATGCTAACAACCATATATTTGCGATGTGATCAAATATAATATTCTTTTCGGTGCTGGAAGTCACCAGTCGAGATGTGCTTGTTATGGATCAAAGTGGGGGATGTGTCCAAATAATATCTTGACGGGCACGAGTCCTGCATCAATAATCAGTTGTCCTCCCGCGGGACCTATCCATTGCATGGGGTTACCTCGATAATTAAGATAATGAAATCAGACAAGAGCTTTGGGCGTTTAATGACTACACCTCATGTGTCCCCAAGGATATGATCCATGTTACCCTATTGAACCTTAGTTTCACCGGTGTTCGGTATAACACTTCACGGTCCCCTCGCTCCTAGCCTTACCGGTGCTCGATCTCCATGATCCTGGGTACCTGCAGGGATGAAGATCGCGGACAAGACAAGAGAAATCTTCACAAAACAATTTTGTTTCACACATACATGATGTTATATCAAAGTCTTCCATTGATCCCCTGATGCGAAGCATCCTTCCATCATCCCCATGGACATTCCGCCACCACCACAAGCACCTAGAGGACCAATGAAAAGAGCATGTGCACACGCCATCAAAACCAGTGTCAATTCTTTCCTCTTCGAGTTTCGTTCAGATTCACACGAGAATTGGGTTCTACCTCAATCGGAAATGTTGAGTATTCTTAGGTACCAAGCAGAAGCCCATGAAGAAGTTAGGAGGGAGGCCCAAGCACACATGGAGAAGAAGAAGGAAGAAGGGCGCGAAGGGACGGACCTTCTGGACACCACGGGTGCACGGACAAGAGGACCCCGGCCCGGGTGCCCAGACATGAGACCGTGGGGGTGGGAAAACCCCCCTGGACACCCCGGGTGCCTGGCCATTGCTGCCTAGGCGTCGCCCCTGCCCGCCCCAGGTGCCCGGGCCCCTCTCCAGCCGCTAGCCGCCGCCTCGGGTGCCCAGGCCCTCAACCCCCGGGTGCCTGGTCCCCCTCCAACCAGCCTCCTGTCCGGTCTGGGTGCCCAACCATCTTTGCCTCGGGTGCCCGGCCTCCGGCCACTAGGCGCTAGCCCCTGCTCAGTTCGGGTGCCCAGACCCCTTTACCCCAGGTGCCCGGATTCCATCGATTAAGCCTGCGCACAATTAGGGTTAAAATACCCTTGTACCCCTATTTTCCTCTTATTTCGTCCCGAGGCTATAAGTACTCCTCACCTACCTCAGATTTAGGGTTAGCAAAGTATTGGATAAACATTGAGAGAGCTTTTCTCATCTTCCCTCTCCTTGGAGATCAACACCCCTCCTAGGGAAGATCCTCTTGTGGATTCAAGGCCTCCTCTTGGAGAAGATCGTCACCAAGACCTCACCTCCTTTGGAGTGGGAAGAACTCTACCCTAGTGCTATTTCCTTGAATTGTTCTTGTATTCTTGTGGATCCCATGTATGATACTCTAGTGGATGTGTGATTTGGGTTTGTTTGAGTGATTTCCCTCTTGTGTTCTTGTGTGTTCTTTCCCTTTTCCTCCTCCAAGTGTGAAAACATCCCCCCTAGGGTTCCACCCTACAACATCTTGGTATCAAATCAAGGTTGATTCACATCTTGGAGTCCCTACCCCCATTGGCTAGCGTAATTTTGTTGCTTTTTGGTCCCAATTTGAAAATCCCCACAAAAATAGCCAAAAAATCTTGCAATTTGTTGGTTCTTGAGAGATTTTGTTGTTTTGGTCCATGGATTTGTTGTTTGCACGTGGATCTAGCCCCTCCCCAACAATCCCCACCCTTCCCACCATGAAATCCATCGAATTTGACATCTTCTCCAAAATTTCTGCCCAAATCGGAGACCCCCGGGAACCCGCACCTCGAACCCCCGGTTGCCCGCACCCCCAGAATCAGCCCACCAACAACACCATTTCGGCCATAACTTTCACCCCCGAAGTCCGTTTTTCATGTTCTTTGGCTTGTTTTATAGCTCTTGACATCCCTCATCCACTTAGATCATTACCACCACCATTTTCCTCCATCAAATGTTTCATCATAAACGCACCCACCTTCTGCATTTGATCGATTTTGAGTTACAATTTTTGTTTCCTAGGGTGTTTTGGCTACTTAGGAACGATTTGACATCGACGACACCGCTCCTCATCATCGCTTCGACCTCGACATCGACAACAAGCACTTCATCCTCATACCAACCGTAAGCAAGGACGGTAACTTTGACGACACCTAGTACTTTTCCTTGATATTGCTTTGATAATCCGAGCCATTTTATGTCGCTTACCTATCGAGACTAGCGAGTTGAGAATTGTCAGGCCATGATCTTGGTGCACCTTAGTGATGCGCTTACTCCGCATAGCTACATTTAACATGCAAATCATCTTGCTATCATTATTGTGCCATACTCTCTCCCGTGCATATCTTACATACTTGTCTCATATCATACTTGGATCCAGCATCAAGCATAGTGAAAAAAACAAGAAGAAAGAAAGCTTTTAAGCAAAAAGAGGAGAAACAAAGAGCTTGTAAGCATTAGCATCATGCCATTTGCATAGTACATCATATTGGACACCACTTACATAACATATTTGGGATTGAAGACGACACGGTTACTCTTATATAGGTTGGTGCACTAGAGCGTATCTAGCCCATTTGAGCAATCAAGCTAGCATCTCTTGTGCATCCGTACAACAAGAGCATTTTCTGGGTTACACATCTTGAGCTCACCCCTTGGTTGTGCGGATCCCATCTATCTTCCGTGTGTGTGTTCCTAGTGATCTTCTTGGGCTTGATCTATTTGCTTTATTTGCAATTTTTGTGGACCTTCTCAACCTTATTGATATCTTGACTAACATTTGCTTGAAATTTTGTGCCACTCATCCTAACCAAGCTCCTCCATAAGCTTTACTTGTGTAGGTGTGAGAAACAAACCCGGTACCAATTCTACTATTGCAACACTACATTGAGCGATACTCGATACATCCTCAATCTTCGAAAAAGGTACCTTTGGTATTGTTCTCTCATTTTCCTACTCACCCCCTCTTGGATATGATGGATAGGCCTACTTCTTAGGCGAACCCACTTTTCGAGGGTCAAGATGATGAACGCGACTATGTCACCAAAACTCACTTTTTCACCGCCCAACGAGCTCTCCATCAAGAAACTGAAGCTTTGGGTGATCGCATCGAACAACTCGCCACCGACCTACGTCATTCGAAAGCAAGGAACCGGGACTACCTCGACGCCGAGCTCTCCAAACAAATGGATGAATTCTGTAACATGATCGTGAGCCGCGCGTCTTCCACAACCTTGTCACCAAGACGGCGCCACTCAAGTCGCCACTCATTGTCATACTCTTCTTCCGATGTGAGTCCGCAACGACACTCAAGATCGCCAAGCTCAAGACAATTCTTTCCATGGCAATGGCTTACAATAACGAGTTCGAGCACGTGAAAGGGTGTGACACCAAGAACAAGAAGCTATGGAGCAAGAGCAACTACCTCCACAACCGCCACATCAAGAATCTCAAGACGGCGCTACATTATGGCAAGAGCAATAAAGTTGTGAAGCCCAAGCTCAAGCGGCTCAAGACACACTCCGCGAGTCCACTAGAGCCATTGCCGCTCGCAGCCGCTTCGTCCATGAGCAAGAGGAAGAGCTTCGTTAGGCATGACAAGAAGAAGCCGCCCAACGCGAAGAACAACAAGAAAGACGAAACCAAGCTCATATGTCTCGTCCTCCTACATGCCAAGAGCACTATCACAAAGAACGTGAGGTCGAAGACCATCCTCCACGCCAAGTGTGCCATCAAGCGGAACGACTGCTCAAAGACCCCCCCCTCCATGGCAAGAACGACATCAAAACTGCCACTGTGATGAAGAACTATGCTACGGCAAGCTCAAGTTCACCATGCCCAAGTTCTCCGGAAGCAATAATCCCGAACAATATCTCTCATGGGCATTGAAAGTCGACAAGATCTTCCGTCTTCACAACTACGATGAGGAAAAGAAGATCGCCATGGCCTCCCTAGAGTTTCAATACTACGTCCTCATTTGGTGGGAACAAGGGATCAAGCGACGTCAAGCGAGAGGCGAACCACCCATCACAACTTGGACACAAATGAAGAATGTCATGAGAGCTTGCTTCGTGCCTACACACTACACCCTTGACCTTTTCAAGAAGTTGCAACTCCTCAAGCAAGGCACGAAGACGGTGGAAGAATACTACCAAGAAATAGAGATTTCCATGATATGGGCCAATGTCAAGGAAGATGACAAGCAAACTATGGCACGCTTCTTGAACGGACTCAATCACCCCATCAAGAGGATCGCCGACTTCCAACCCTACTCCAACCTTCTCGGGCTAGTTCATCAAGCGACCAAGGCCGAGCGACAAGTACAAGATGAATTCAAATGCGCCAAGTACTCGTCCAAGAACTACGACTCCCCTACACTTAAGCTCCCATGACTTCGGCACCTCCTACCTCAAGTAGAGCATCACCAACTACCGGCGACAAGTCAAGTTCCAAGCAAGTACGCCTACCTCTGAAGGAAATATGCCCTAGAGGCAATAATAAAGTTGTTATTTTATATTTCCTTATATCATGATAAATGTTTATTATTCATGCTAGAATTGTATTAACCGGAAACTTGATACATGTGTGGATACATAGACAAAACACTGTGTCCCTAGTATGCCTCTACTTGACTAGCTCGTTGATCAAAGATTGTTAGGTTTCCTAGCCATGGACTTGTGTTGTCATTTGATGAATGAGATCACATCATTAGGAGAATGATGTGATGGAAAATACCCATCTGTTAGCTTAGCATAATGATTGTTCAGTTTTATTGCCACTGCTTTCTTCATGTCATATTCCTCCGACTATGAGATTATGCAACTCCCGGACACTGGAGGAATGCCTTGTGTGCTATCAAATGTCACAACGTAACTGGGAGATTATAAAGATGCTCTACAGGTATCTTTGAAGGTGTTTGTTGGGTTGGCATAGATCGAGATTAGGATTTGTCACTCCGAGTATCGGAGAGGTATCTCTGGGACCTCTCGGTAATGCACATCATATGAAGCCTTGCAAGCAATGTGACTAATGAGTTAGTTGCAGGATGATGCATTACGGAACGAGTAAACAGACTTGCCGGTAACGAGATTGAACTAGGTATGAAGATACCGACGATCGAATCTCGGGCAAGTAACATATCGATGACAAAGGGAATAACGTATGTTGACATTGCAGTTCGACCGATAAAGATCTTCGTAGAATATGTGGGAACCAATATGAGCATCCAGGTTCCGCTATTGTTTATTGACCGGAGAGGTGTCTCGGTCATGTCTACATAGTTCTTAAACCCATAGGGTCCGCATGCTTAACGTTCGATGATGATATGTGTTATATGAGTTATGTGTTTTGGTGAATGAAGGTTGTTCGGAGTCCCGGATGAGATCACGGACATGACGAGCAGTCTCGAAATGGTCGAGAGGTAAAGATTGATATATTGGAAGGTAGTATTCAGACACCGGAGGGTTCCAGAGTGTATCGGGTACATACCGGAGTACCAGAGGGGTTATGGAACCCCCCGGGGAAAGATTGTTGGGGAACGTAGTAATTTCAAAAAATTTCCTACGCACACGCAAGATCATGGTGATGCATAGCAACGAGAGGGGAGAGTATTGTCCATGTACCCTCGTAGACCGTAAGCGGAAGCGTTATGACAACGCGGTTGATGTAGTCGTACGTCTTCATGATCCGACCGACCCAAGTACCGAACGTACGGCACCTCCGTGTTCAGCACACGTTCAGCTCAATGATGATCCTCGGACTCCGATCCAGCAAAGTGTCGGGATGAGTTTCGTCAGCACGATGGCGTGGTGACGATGATGATGTTCTACCGGCGCAGGGCTTCGCCTAAACTCCGCGACGATATGACCGAGGTGGAATATGGTGGAGGGGGGCACCGCACACGGCTAAGGAACGATCATGTAGATCAACTTCTGTGTCATGAGGTGCCCCCTGCCCCCGTATATAAAGGAGCAAGGGAGGAGGAGGCCGGCCCTAGGAGGGGGCGCACCAAGTGTGGAGTCCTACTAGGACTCCCTAGTCCTAGTAGGATTCCACCTCCCATATGGAATAGGAAAAGAGGAAGGGAAAAGGAGAAGGAAGGAAGGGGGCGCCCCCCTTCCCTAGTCCAATTTGGACCAGACCAAGGGGAGGGGTGCGGCCACCCTTGAGGCCCTTTTCCTTCTTTCCCGTATGGCCCAATAAGGCCCTATACGTATTCCCGTAACTCTCCGGTACTCCGAAAAATACCCGAATCACTCGGAACCTTTCCGATGTCCGAATATAGTCGTCCAATATATCGATCTTTACATCTGGACCATTTCGAGACTCCTCGTCATGTCCCCGATCTCATCTGAGACTCCGAACTCCTTCGGTACATCAAAACTTATAAACTCATAATAAAACTGTCATCGTAACGTTAAGCGTGCGGACCCTACGGGTTCGAGAACTATGTAGACATGACCTAGAACTATTCTCAGTCAATAACCAATAGCGGAACCTGGATGCCCATATTGGCTCCTACATATTCTACAAAGATCTTTATCAGTCAAACCGCATAACAACATACGTTGTTCCCTTTGTCATCGGTATGTTACTTGCCCGAGATTCGATCGTCGGTATCTAATACCTAGTTCAATCTCGTTACCGGCAAGTCTCTTTACTCGTTCCGTAATACATCATCCCGCAACTAACTAATTAGTTGCAATGCTTGCAAGGCTTATAGTGATGTGCATTACCGAGTGGGCCCAGAGATACCTCTCCGACAATCGGAGTGACAAATCCTAATCTCGAAATACGCCAACCCACATGTACCTTCAGAGACACCTGTAGAGCTCCTTTATAATCACCCAGTTACGTTGTGACGTTTGGTAGCACACAAAGTGTTCCTCCGGTAAACGGGAGTTGCATAATCTCATAGTCATAGGAACATGTATAAGTCATGAAGAAAGCAATAGCAACATACTAAACGATCAAGTGCTAAGCTAACAGAATGGGTCAAGTCAATCACATCATTCTCCTAATGATGTGACCCCATTAATCAAATGACAACTCTTTTGTCCATGGCTAGGAAACATAACCATCTTTGATAAACGAGCTAGTCAAGTAGAGGCATACTAGTGACACTATGTTTGTCTATGTATTCACACATGTATTATGTTTCCGGTTAATACAATTCTAGCATGAATAATAAACATTTATCATGATATAAGGAAATAAATAATAACTTTATTATTGCCTCTAGGGCATATTTCCTTCAGTCTCCCACTTGCACTAGAGTCAATAATCTAGTTCACATCAGCATGTGATTCAACACCAATATTCACATCTGTATGTGATTAATACCCATAGTTCACATTGTCATGTGATCAACACCCAAAGGGTTTACTAGAGTCAATAATCTAGTTCACATCGCTATGTGATTCCAAAGAGTACTAAGGTATGATCATGTTTTGCTCGTGAGAGAATTTTAGTCAACGAGTCTGTCATATTACAGAGTCGTATGTATTTTGCAAATATTATATGTCTACAATGCTTTGCACGGAGCTACTCTAGCTAATTGCTCCCACTTTCAATATGTATCCAGATTGAGACTTAGAGTCATCTGGATCAGTGCCAAAACTTGTATCGACGTAACCCTTTACGATGAACCTTTTTTGTCACTTCCATAATCGAGAAACATATCCTTATTCCACTAAGGATAATTTTGACCAATGTCCAGTGATCTACTCCTAGATCACTATTGTACTCCCTTGCCAAACCAGGGCAGAGTATACAATAGGTCTGGTCCATAGTATGTCATACTTTTATAGAACCTATGACTGATGCATAGGGAATGTCTTTCATTCTCTTTCTATTTTCTGCTATGGTCGGGATTTGAGTCTTACTCAATTTCATACCTTTGCAACACAGGCAAGAACTCTTTCTCTGACTGTTCCATTTTGAACTACTTCAAAATCTTGTCAAGGTATGTACTCATTGAAAATCTTATCAAGCGTCTTGATATATCTCAATAGATCTTGATGCTCAATATGTAAGTAGCTTTGCCGAGGTCTTTCTTTGAAAAAAACTCCTTTCAAACACTCCTTTATGCTTTGTAGAATAATTCTACATTATTTCTGATCAACAATATGTCATTCACATATACTTATCAGAAATGTTGTAGTGCTCCCACTCACTTTCTTGTAAATACAGGCTTCACCACAAGTCTGTATAAAACTATATGCTTTGATCAACTTATCAAAGCGTATATTCCAACTCTGAGATGCTTGCACCAGTCCATAAATGGATTGCTGGAGATTGCATATTTTCTTAGCACCTTTAGGATTGACAAAACCTTCTGGTTGCATCATATACAACTCTTCTGTAAGAAAACCATTAAGGAGTGCAGTTTTGACATCCATTTGCCAGATTTCATAAATTGTGGCAATTGCTAACATGATTCGGACAGACTTAAGCATCGCTACAGTTGAGAAAATCTCATTGTAGTCAACACCTTGAACTTGTCAAAAACCTTTTTGCGACAAGTCGAGCTTTGTAGATAGTAACACTACTATCAACGGTCGTCTTCCTTTTGAAGATCCATTTATTTAACTTGACTTGCTGATCATCGAGCAGGTCAACCAAAGTCCACACTTTGTTCTTATATATGGATCATATCTCATATTTTATGGCCTCAAGCCATTTCGCGGAATCTGGGCTCATCATCGCTTCTTCATAGTTCGTAGGTTCATCATGGTCTAGTAACATGATTTCTAGAACAGGATTACCATACCACTTTGGTGCGGATCTTATTCTGGAAGACCTACGAGGTTCGGTAGTAACTTGATCTGAAGCTTCATGATCATCATCATTAGCTTCCTCACTAATTGGTGTAGGAATCACTAGAACTGATTTCAGTGATGAACTACTTTCCAATAAGGGAGCAGGTACAGTTACCTCATCAAGTTCTACTTTCCTCCTACTCACTTCTTTCGAGAGAAACTCCTTCTCTAGAAAGGATCCATTTTTAGCAACGAATATCTTGCCTTCGGATCTGTGATAGAAGGTGTACCCAACAATTTCCTTTGGGTATTCTATGAAGACGCACTTCTCCGATTTGGGTTTGAGCTTATCAGGATGAAAACTTTTTCACATAAGCATCGCAGCCCCAAACTTTAAGAAACGACAACTTGGGTTTCTTGCTAAACCACAGTTCATATGGTGTCGTCTCAACGGATTTAGATGGTGCCCTTTTAACGTGAATGCAGTTGTCTCTAATGCATAACCCCAAAACAATAGTGGTAAATCAGTAAGATACATCATAGATCGCACCATATCCAATAAGTGTGGTTACGACGTTCGGACACACCATAACGTTGTCGTGTTCCAGGTGGCGTGAGCTGTGAAACTATTCCACATTGTTTTAATTGAAGACCAAACTCGTAACTCAAATATTCATCTCTGCGATCAGATCGTAGGAACTTTATTTTCTTGTTACGATGATTTTTTCACTAAACTCTCAAATTCTTTGAACCTTTCAACTATTTCAGACTTATGTTTCATCAAGTAGATATACCCATATCTGCTCAAGTCATATTGTGAAGGTCAGAAAATAATGATACTTGCCACGAGCATCAACACTCATTGGATCGCATACATCGGTATGTATTATATCCAATAAGTCAGTAGCTTGTTCCATTGTTCCGGAGAACGGATTTTTAGTCATCTTGCCCAAAAGGCACGGTTCGCAAGCATCAAATGATTCATAACCAAATGATTCCGAAAATCCATCTTTATGGAGTTTCTTCATGCGCTTTACACCGATATGACCCAAACGGCAGTGCCACAAATAAGTTGCACTATCATTATTAACTTTGCATCTTTTGGCATCAACATTATGAATATGTGTATCACTATGATCAAGATTCAATAAGCCATCACCATTGGGTGTATGACCATAGAAGGTTTTATTCATGTAAACAGAATAACAATTTATTCTCCATCTTAGATGAATAATCGTATCGCAATAAACATGATCTTATCATATTTATGTTCAACTCAAACACCAAATAATATTTATTTAGGTTTAACACTAATCTCAAAAATATAGGGAGTGTGTGATGATGATCATATCAATCTTGGAACTATTTCCAACACTCATCGTCACTTCCCCTCAACTAGTCTCTGTTTATTATGTAACTCCTGTTTCGAGTTACTAATCTTAGCAACCGAACAAGTATCAAATACTCAGGGGCTACTATAAACACTAGTAAGGCACACATCAAACACCTATATATCAAATATACCCTTGGTCACTTTGCCATCCTTCTTATCCACCAAATATTTAGGGCATTTCCGCTTCCAGTGACCATTTTCTTTGCAGTGTAAGCACTCAGTTTCAGGCTTTGGTCTAGCTTTGGTCTTCTTCACTGGAGTGACAACTTGCTTGTCATTCTACTTGAAGTTACCTTTCTTTTCCTTTGCCCTTTTCTTGAAACTAGTGGTCTTGTCAATCATCAACACTTGATGCTCTTTCTTGATTTCTACCTTCATCGATTTCAACATCACGAAGAGCTCGGGAATCGTTTTTGTCATCCCTTGCATACTATAGTTCATCATGAAGTTCTAGTAACTTAGTGATGGTGACTAGAGAATTCTGTCAATCACTATCTTATCTAGAAGATTAACTCCCACTTGATTCAACCGATTGAAGTACCCAGACAATCTGAGCACATGCTCACTAGTTGAGCGATTCTCCTCCATCTTTTAGCTATAGAAATTGTTGGAGACTTCATATCTCTCAACTCGGGTATTTGCTTGAAATATTAACTTCAATTCCTAGAACATCTCATATGGTCCATGACGTTCAAAACATTTTTGAAGTCCCGATTCTAAGCTGTTAAGCATGGTGCACTAAACTATTAAGTAGTCATCATATTGAGCTAGCCAAACGTTCATAACGTCTGCATCTGCTCCTGCAATAGGTCCGTCACCTAGCGGTGCATTAAGGACATAATTCTTTTGTGCAGCAATGAGGATAAACCTCAGATCGCGGATCCAATCCGCATCATTGCTACTAACATCTTTCAACACAGTTTTCTCTTGGAACATATCAAAATAAA
This sequence comes from Aegilops speltoides, assembly GCA_021437245.1. NCBI lineage: Eukaryota > Viridiplantae > Streptophyta > Magnoliopsida > Poales > Poaceae > Aegilops > Aegilops speltoides. Next base: position 261,560,560 of record CM038145.1, read on the forward strand.
CATATGAAAGCAACAACGCAAGCTATTGATCTACAACATAATTTGCAAAACACTACCAGGACTAAGTTCATGATAAATTTAAGTAAGAACTCCCACTTAGATAGACATCCCTCTAATCCTCAAAGTGATTACGTGATCCATATCAACTACACCATGTCCGATCATCACGTGAGATGGAGTAGTTTCAACGGTGAACATCAATATGTTGATCATATCTACTATATGATTCACGCTCGACCTTTTGGTCTCCGTGTTCCGAGGCCATATCTGTTATATGCTAGGCTCGTCAAGTTTAACCTGAGTATTCCGCATGTGCAACTATTTTTCACCCGTTGTATTTGAATGTAGAGCCTATCACACCCGATCATCACGTGGTGTCTCAGCACGAAGAACTTTTGCAACGGTGCATACTTAGGGAGAACACTTCTTGATAATTTTAGTGAGAGATCATCTTAAAATGCTACCGTCAATCAAAGCAAGATAAGATGCATAATGGATAAACATCACATGCAACCAATATAAGTGATATGATATGGCCATCATCATCTTGTGCTTGTGATCTCCATCTCCGAAGCACCGTCGTGATCACCATCGTCACCGGCGCGACACCTTGATCTCCATCGTGGCATCGTTGTCGTTACGCCATCTATTGCTTCTACGACTATCGCTACCGCTTAGTGATAAAGTAAAACAATTACAGGGCGTTTGCATTTCATACAATAAAGCGACAACCATATGGCTCTCGCCATTGCCGATAACTTCGTTACAAAACATGATCATCTCATACAATAAAATATAGCATCACGTCTTGACCATATCACATCACAACATGCCCTGCAAAAACAAGTTAGACGTCCTCTACTTTGTTGTTGCAAATTATACGTGGCTGCTACGGGCTTAGCAAGAACCGTTCTTACCTACGCATCAAAACCATAATGATAGTTCGTCAAGTTAGTGCTGTTTTAACCTTCGCAAAGACCGGGCGTAGCCACACTCGGTTCAACTAAAGTGAGAGACACAGACACCCGCCAGTCACCTTTAAGCACGAGTGCTCGTAACGGTGAAACCAGCCTCGTGTAAGTGTACGCGTAATGTCGGTCCGGGCCGCTTCATCTCACAATACCGCTGAACCAAAGTATGACATGCTGGTAAGCAGTATGACTTGTATCGCCCACAACTCACTTGTGTTCTACTCATGCAAATAACATCAACGCATAAAACCTAGGCTCTGATACCACTGTTGGGGAACGTAGTAATTTCAAAAAAAAATCCTACGCACACGCAAGATCATGGTGATGCATAGCAACGAGAGGCAAGAGTATTGTCCACGTACCCTCGTAGACCGTAAGTGGAAGCGTTATGACAACGCGGTTGATGTAGTCGTACGTCTTCACGATCTGACCGATCCAAGTACCGAATGTATGGCATCTCCGTGTTCAGCACACGTTCAGCTCGATGATGATCCAAGAACAAGAAGCTATGGAGCAAGAGCAACTACCTCCAGAACCGCCACATCAAGAATCTCAAGATGGCACTACATTATGGCAAGAGCAATAAAGTCGTGAAGCCCAAGCTCAAGCGGCTCAAGACACACTCCGCGAGTCCACTAGAGCCATTGCCGCTCGCAGCCGCCTCGTCCATGAGCAAGAGGAAGAGTTTTGTCAGGCATGACAAGAAGAAGCCGCCCGACGCGAAGAACAACAAGAAAGACGAAACCAAGCTCATATGTCTCGTCCTCCTCCATGCCAAGAGCACTATCACAAAGAACGTGAAGTCGAAGACCCTCCTCCACGCCAAGCGTGCCATCAAGCGGAACGACTGCTCAAAGACCCCCCTCCATGGCAAGAACGGCATCAAAACTGCCACTGTGATGAAGAACTATGCTACGGCAAGCTCAAGTTCACCATGCCCAAGTTCTCCGGAAGCAATAATCCCGAACAATATCTCTCATGGGCATTGAAAGTCGACAAGATCTTCCGTCTTCACAACTACGACGAGGAAAAGAAGATCGCCATGGCCTCCCTAGAGTTTCAATACTACGTCCTCATTTGGTGGGAACAAGTGATGAAGCGACGTCAAGCGAGAGGCGAACCACCCATCACAACTTGGACACAAATGAAGAATGTCATGAGAGCTTGCTTCGTGCCTACACACTACACCCTTGATCTTTTCAAGAAGTTGCAACTCCTCAAGCAAGGCACGAAGATGGTGGAAGAATACTACCAAGAAATGGAGATTTCCATGATATGGGCCAATGTCAAGGAAGATGACGAGCAAACTATGGCAGGCTTCTTGAACGGACTCAATCACCCCATCAAGAGGATCGCCGACTTCCAACCCTACTCCAACCTTCTCGAGCTAGTTCATCAAGCGACCAAGGCCGAGCGACAAGTACAAGATGAATTCAAATGCGCCAAGTACTCGTCCAAGAACTACGACCCCCCTACACTTAAGCTCCCATGACTTCGCACCTCCTACCTCAAGTAGAGCATCACCAACTACCAGCGACAAGTCAAGTTCCAAGCAAGTTACGCCTACCTCTGAAGGAAATATGCCCTAGAGGCAATAATAAAGTTGTTATTTTATATTTCCTTATATCATGATAAATGTTTATTATTCATGCTAGAATTGTATTAACCGGAAACTTGATACATGTGTGGATACATAGACAAAACACTGTGTCCCTAGTATGCCTCTACTTGACTAGCTCATTGATCAAAGATTGTTAGGTTTCCTAGCTATGGACTTGTGTTGTCATTTGATGAACGAGATCACATAATTAGGAGAATGATGTGATGGAAAAGACCCATCTGTTAGCTTAGCATAATGATTGTTCAGTTTTATTGCTACTGCTTTCTTCATGTCATATTCCTCCGACTATGAGATTATGCAACTTCCGGACACCGGAGGAATGCCTTCTGTGCTATCAAATGTCACAACGTAACTGGGAGATTATAAAGATGCTCTACAGGTATCTTTGAAGGTGTTTGTTGGGTTGGCATAGATTGAGATTAGGATTTGTCACTCCGAGTATCGGAGAGGTATCTCTGGGACCTCTCGGTAATGCACATCATATGAAGCCTTGCAAGCAATGTGACTAATGAGTTAGTTGCAGGATGATGCATTACGGAACGAGTAAACAGACTTGCCGGTAACGAGATTGAACTAGGTATGAAGATACTGACGATCGAATCTCGGGCAAGTAACATATCGATGACAAAGGGAATAACGTATGTTGACATTGCAGTTCGACCGATAAAGATCTTGGGAACCAATATGAGCATCCAGGTTCCGCTATTGTTTATTGACTGGAGAGGTGTCTCGGTCATGTCTACATAGTTCTTAAACCCGTAGGGTCCGCATGCTTAACGTTCGATGACGATATGTGTTATATGAGTTATGTGTTTTGGTACATGAAGGTTGTTCGGAGTCCCGGATGAGATCACGGACATGACGAGCAGTCTCGAAATGGTCGAGAGGTAAAGATTGATATATTGTAAGGTAGTATTCGGACACCGGAGGGTTCCAGAGTGTATCGGGTACATACCAGAGTACCAGAGGGGTTATGGAACCCCCCGGGGAAAGATTGTTGGGGAACGTAGTAATTTCAAAAAAATTCCTACGCACACGCAAGATCATGGTGATACATAGCAACGAGAGGGGAGAGTATTGTCCACGCACTCGTGAGACCGTGGCGAAGCGTTATGACAACGCGGTTGATGTAGTCGTACGTCTTCATGATCCGACCGATCCAAGTACCGAACGTACGGCACCTCCGTGTTCAGCACACGTTCAGCTTGATGGCGATCCTCGGACTCCGATCCAGCAAAGTGTTGGGGATGAGTTCCATCAGCACGACGACGTGGTGACGATGATGATGTTCTACCGGTGCAGGGCTTCGCCTAAACTCCGCGACGATATGACCGAGGTGGAATATGGTGGAGGGGGGCACCGCACACGGCTAAGGAACAATCACGTAGATCAACTTCTGTGTCATGGGGTGCCCCCTGCCCCCGTATATAAAGGAGCAAGGGAGGAGGAGGCCGGCCCTAGGAGGGGGTGCACCAAGTGTGGAGTCCTACTAGGACTCCCTAGTCCTAGTAGGATTCCACCTCCCATATGGAATAGGAAAAGAGGAAGAGAAAAGGAGAAGGAAGGAAGGGGGCGCCCCCCTTCCCTAGTCCAACTCGGACCAGACCAAGGGGAGGGGTGCGGCCACCCTTGAGGCCCTTTTCCTTCTTTCCCGTATGGCCCAATAAGGCCCAATACGTATTCCCGTAACTCTCCGGTACTCCGAAAAATACCCGAAACACTCGGAACCTTTCCGATGTCCGAATATAGTCGTCCAATATATCGATCTTTACATCTCGACCATTTCAAGACTCCTCGTCATGTCCGCGATCTCATCTGAGACTCCGAACTCCTTCGGTACATCAAAACTTATAAACTCATAACAAAACTGTCATCGTAACGTTAAGCGTGCGGACCCTACGGGTTCGAGAACTATGTAGACATGACCTAGAACTATTCTCAGTCAATAACCAATAGCGGAACCTGGATGCCCATATTGGCTCCTACATATTCTACGAAGATCTTTATCGGTTAAACCGCATAACAACATATGTTGTTCCCTTTGTCATCGGTATGTTACTTGCCCGAGATTCGATCGTCGGTATCTAATACCTAGTTCAATCTCGATACCGGCAAGTCTCTTTACTCGTTCTAGCATGAATAATAAACATTTATCGTCGGTATCTAGTACCTAGTTCAATCTCGTTACCGGTATTATGTTTCTGGTTAATACAATTCTAGCATGAATAATAAACATTTATCATGATATAAGGAAATAAATAATAACTTTATTATTGCCTCTAGGGCATATTTCCTTCAAAGATATGGTTCATATGGGCCAGAGGAGGGAGGCTAACCAGCCCACAAGGGGCTGGTGCGCCCCCCACAAGGGAAGAGGCCGAATAGGACTAAGGAAGGGGGCGCCACCCCCCTTTCCTTCTCATACTCCCTCTCCTTCCCCCTTTCCCCCTCAAATTGAAGGATGGGGGGGGGGGCGAATAGGACAAGGAGTCCAAGTGGGATTCCGCCCCACTTGGCGCTCCCTAGGCAGGCCTCCTCCCCTCTCCCTCCTTTATATACGGGGGCGAGGGGCACCTCTAGACACATCAATTGTCTTAGCCGTGTGCGGTGCCCCCCTCCACCGTTTACTCCTCCGGTCATATTGTCGTAGTGCTTAGGCGAAGCCCTGCGCGGATCACATCACCAACACCGTCACCACGCTGATAACCCACAAGTATAGGGGATAAATTGTAGCCTCTTTCGATAAGTAAGAGTGTCGAACCCAACGAGGAGCTAAAGGTAGAACAAATATTCCCTCAATTTCTATCGACCACCGATACAACTCTACGCATGCTTAACGTTCACTTTACCTAAAACAAGTATGAAATTAGAAGGACTTTGTAGGTGTTGTTGGATAGGTTTGCAAGAATATAAAGAGCACATAAATATAAACTAGGGGCTGTTTAGATAAAGAAGCAATAAAGTTAGTATAGCGAGTGTGGAAAAGTGATGGTAGGAGTTGCGAAATTGTCCCTAAGAAATTGTCTACTTCACTAGACCGATAGCAAGTTTTATGTGGGAGAGGCCACTGCTAGCATGTCATCCCTGACTTGGAATTCTATGCACTTATGATTGTAACTATTAGCAAGCTTCCGCAACTACTAACTTTCATTAAGGTAAAACCCAACCATAGCATTAAGATATATTGGTCCACCTTCAATCCCGTATGCATCAATTTCTATGCTAGGTTGAAGCTTCTATCACTCTTGCCCTCCAATACATAGTCCTATCAACATACAACTAATCCCATGGTGTGATCCATGCGCACACTCATATGATGGGCACCAAAGGATAGCAACATAACCACAAGCAAATTAAACCAATCATATCAATTCACCAATTACCGATAGGACAACGAAAATCTACTCAGACATCATAGGATGACAACACATCATTGGATAATAATATGAAGGATAAAGCACCATGTTCAAGTAGAGGGTAAAGCGGGTTGCGGGAGAGTGGACCACTATAGATTGATGGGGGAAGGTGATGGATATGTTGGTGAAGATGACGGAGGTGTTGGTGTAGATCACGGTGATGATGATGTCCTCGGCGGCGTTCCGGCACCACCGGGAGAGAGGGGGAGAGAGCCCCCTTCTTCTTCCTTCTCCCTAGATGGGAGAAGGGTTTCCCCTTTGGTCTATGGTCTCCATGGCATGGGAGGGGCGAGAGCCCCTCCGAGATTGGATCTGTCTATTTGTCTCTCCCTGCTTCTGCGTTCCTCTTTCTAGCCTTTCACTGTTTCTTATATTCCAGGAGATCCGTAACTCCGATTGGGCTGAAATTTTAACACGATTTCTATCTGGATATTAGCTTTATTGCGGCGAATGAAGGGTACCAACCGCCTTACGGAGTGGCCACAAGGGCCCAGGGTGTGCCTGACCCCCTGGGGCGTGCCCCCCTGCCTCATGGCCCCCTCGGGCATCGTCTCGCATTGATTCTTCTTCCCAAAAATCATAAATATTCCAAAAAAATCTCCGTCAGTTTTTATCCCGTTTGGACTCTGTTTGCTATGGGTTTTCTGCGAAACAAAAAACATGCAACAAACAGAACCGACATCGGCAATCGGATCAATATGTTAGTCCCAAAAATAGTATAAAAAGTTGCCAAAAGTATATGAAAGTTGTATAATATTGGCATGGAACAATAAAAAATTATAGATACGACGGAGACGTATCAGCATCCCCAAGCTTAATTCCTGCTCTTCCTCGAGTAGGTAAATGATAAAAAAGATAATTTTGATGTGGAATGCTACCTAGCATAATCTTGATCATATATCTAATCATGGCATTAATATTAAGACACAAGTAATTCAAAGCAATAGTCTATCGTTTGACATAAAAATAATAATACTTCAAGCATACTAATAAAGCAATTATGCCTTATCAAAATAACATAGCCAAAGAAAGCTTATCCCTACAAAATCATATAGTTTGGCCATGCTTCATTTTTCTCAAACAAAATTCTCCCATCATGCACAACCCGGGTTTCAGCTAAGCAATTGGTTCATACTTTTTAATGCGCTTCAGCCTTTTCAACCCTCACGCAATACATGAGCATAAGCCATGGACATAGTACTATGGGTGGAGTACAGTATGATGATGGAGGTTGTGTGGAGAAGACAAAATGGGAGAAAGTCTCACATCGATGCGGATAATCAACGGGCTATGGAGATGCCCATCAATTGATGTCAATGTGAGGAGTAGGGTTTGCCATGCAACGGATGCACTAAGAGCTATAAGTGTATGAAAGCTCAAACTGGAAACTAAGTGGGTGTGCATCCAACTTGCTTGCTCATGAAGACCTCGGGCATTTGAGGAAGCCAATCATCGAAATATACAAGCCAAGTTCTATAATGAAAATTCCCAGTAGTATATGAAAATGATAACTCAAGAGACTTTCTATATGAAGAACATGGTGCTACTCTGAAGCACAAGTGTGGTAAAAGGATAGTAACATTGCCCCTTCTCTCTTTTTCTCTCATTTTTTTATTTTCTCCCTTTTTTATTTTTTGGTGGGCTTCTTTGGCCTCTTTTTTTTATTTGGGCTTCTTTGGCCTTTTTTATTTTTCATAAAGACCGGAGTCTCATCCCGACTTGTGGGGTAATCATAGTCTCCATCATCCTTTCCTCACTGGGGTAATGCTCTAATAATGATGATCATCACACTTTTATTTACTTACAACTCAATATTACAACTCGATATCTAGAAGAAAGATATGACTCTATATGAATGGCTCCGGCGGTGCACCGGGATGTGCAATGATCTAGCGTAGCAATGACATCAAAAAATGGACAAGCCATGAAAACATCATGCTAGCTATCTTACGATCATGCAAAGCAATATGACAATAAATGCTCAAGTCATGTATATGATGATGATGGAAGTTGCATGGCAATATATCTCGGAATGGCTATGGAAATGCCATAATAGGTAGGTATGGTGGTAGTTTTGAGGAAGATATAAGGAGGCTTATGTGTGATAGAGCGTATCGTATCACGGGGTTTGGATGCACCGACGAAGTTTGCACCAACTCTCGAGGTGAGAAAGGGCAATGCACGGTACCGAAGAGGCTAGCAAATTGCGAAAAGGTAAGAGTGCGTATAATCCATGGACTCACATTAGTCATAAAGAACTCATATACTTATTGCAAAAGTTTATTAGCCCTTGAAGCAAAGTACTACTACGCATGCTCCTAGGGGAAGGGTTGGTAGGAGTTAACCATGGCGTGATCTCGACCTCCACTCATAAGGAAGGCAATCAAGGAACACCCCATGCTTCACAACGGTTACCATACGTGCATGCAACGGGACTTGCAAACCTCAACACAAGTATTTCTCAATTTCACAGTTACTCCACTAGCACGACTCGAATATCACCACCTTTATATTGCAAAACTATTGCAAGGAATCAAACATATCATATTCAGTGATCTACAAGTTTTATGTAGGATTTTATGACTAACCATGTGAATGACCAATTCCTGTCATCTCTCTAAATAGATATAAGTGAAGCAAGAGAGTTTAATTCTTTCTACAAAAGATATGCCCATGCTCTAACAAATTTAAGTGAAGCAAAAGAGCATTCTACAAATGGCGGTTTTCTATGTGAAGAGAAACAGGCAATCCAAACTTCAAATAATATAAGTCAAGCACATGAAGCATTCTATAAAGCCATACTCAAAATATATAAGTGAAGTGAAATGAGCATTCTATAAATCAACCAAGGACTATCTCATACCATCATGGTGCATAAAAGAAAACTGAAAACTAAATGCAAAAGACGCTCCAAGATTTGCACATATCGCATGAACGAAACGAATCTGAAAACATACCGATACTTGTTGAAGAAAGATGGGACGCCTTCCGGGGCATCCCCAAGCTTAGACGCTTGAGTCTCCTTGAATATTTACTTGGGGTGCCTTGGGCATCCCCAAGCTTGAGCTCTTGCCTCTCCACCTTTTCCTCACATCGAGACCTCCTCGATCTTCGAACACTTCATCCACACAAAACTTCGACAGAAAACTCGGTAAGATCCGTTAGTATAATAAAGCAAATCACTACTATAAGTACTGTTGAAAACCAATTTATATTTTGTTTTTGATTGGTAGCTACTGTAATATAACTTTTACATGGCTTAATCCACTAATAGAAATTGATAGTTTCATCAAAACAAGCAAACCATACATCAAAAACAGAATCTGTCTTAAACAGGACAGTCTGTAGTAATCTGAACATTCACCATACTTTTGGTACCCCAAAATTTCTTCCAAAATTAGGAAAAAAATTTGGATATAAAGACAGTGCAAAAAGTTTCAGAACCGTTTGATATTCCAGTAAAAAATGTAAAATCGTGCACTACAGCCAAAGTTTCTTTCTTGCACCGCACAAACCAACAAGCAATCTAAATATCCTAAAGGCAAACCTAGGCACATTATTTTCATAATACAATGGAATTGTACAAGGGGATAATTATTTTTGTTGAATAGTTTCTGTAATCAAGATTCACAAAGTTTCCGTGAGCATGAACAAAGTTCAAGGAGCTCCCCCACTTCAACAATGCTTGTCTCTCTCACTTTCACTTTCCTTTTTGAAAAGTTTTGGGTTCCCCTCTTTATTTTTTTGTTTTTAAACTTTATAAAAGAACTCAACAGAAATAAATGACTCTCTAAAACTTCTGGGCTGTCTCCCTGGCAGCGCTTTCTTTAAAGGCATTAAGCTAGGCATATAGTGCTCAAGTAATGGATCCACCCGGATCCCAAGGTATATCAAAGCCAATTTTAATTAACAATGATTTGTGATTTAGTAGTGAGCACAAAGTAACATATATCATGCAACAACGAAGTCTAGCTCTCTTCCTATGCATCGGCATGTCATAAAAGAACAATTCATGCACACCAAGTAAAGGCCAATGCATAGTATAAGCAGTTTCTTGCAATTCTATCGTGTTGGAAACATAAAGAGGCAGAGATGTAGTTCCTCTCTCATAATAATTGCAAGTTGGAGCACAAGCACATGCATATTATATCTATCAAAATCATCATGTGCAACAGTAAAATGCAATCCATCAACATAATCCTTAATTAGAGCAAACTTCTCCGATATAGTGTAGTTTGGAGAATTCAAAAAGATAATAGGACTATTATGTGTGGGTGCAATAGCAACAATTTCATGTTTAACATAAGGAACTATAGCAAGTTCATCTCCATAAGCATCATTCATATTGGCATCATGGACACAAGCATAGCAAGCATCATCAAAAGGGGTATTTCAAGAGAATCAACGGGATCATAACAATCATCATAGCAATCATCCTTCGGTAAGCACAAAGGGAAATTAAACAATGTATGAGTTGAAGAGTTACTCTCATTAGAAGGTGGGCATGGGTGATCAATCCGCTCTTCCTCCTTTTGTTCTGCGCTCTCCTCATCATCTTTTTCATCCAATGAGCCCACAGTTTCATCAATTCCTTCTTCCATAGACTCCTGCAAAATATTAGTCACTTCTTGGATAGTGGAGGAGTCCTCAATATATGGTTTAACATAGGCATTAGAAGCATAATTATCATAACAATATTTAAGTATGGCAAAATTTTCAGATTTGTAAAGAGTAGGATCATACTTTCCAATCAAAGAAGCAATTTCATAAGCACCCTTAAAAGCAACAAATTCTTCAATTTGTTGAACATCATAGTAATTATAAACACCCTTAGCATACGAAGATACGATTCCATTATCACTAAAATCACATTGGTAGGGAAGGTGTTTCTTAGGGTCTTCAGAACAACAAGTAAAATCTAAATTTCACATAAATTCCAAGCATAGCATTGCAAACAATGAATTTGATCCAGTAAAAGTTTCCATTTTTGAGATAAGCGGTGTCGCACATAACAAGCATGCTCATCTAAATATTTTCCCTCAACTAAGCTAGTTGGGGTTTCAGCACGAGCACATAGGGATCAAAGATGATCCAAGTAAAAAGCTTCAGGAGTGTGATAGATTTTGAGTGGTTCTTCAACCATTGGTTTAGTAGGTACAATTTTTTTTGGTATTTTGTGTTTCCTACCTATAACTAAAGATAGAAAACAAGAGCACAAAATAAAAACTACTTGGTGATAAAGCAAAAAGCACACACGAGAATATCCACCCCACGCTATAACTCCCCGGCAATGGCACCAGAAAAAGGTCTTGATAACCCACAAGTATAGGGGATCAATTGTATCCTATTTCGATAAGTAAGAGTGTCGAACCCAACAAGGAGCTAAAGGTAGAACAAATATTCCCTCAAGTTCTATCGATCACCGATACAACTCTAAGCACGCTTAACGTTCGCTTTACCTAAAACAAGTATGAAACTAGAAGGACTTTGTAGGTGTCGTTGGATAGGTTTGCAAGAATATAAAGAGCACGTAAATATAAACTAGGGGCTGTTTAGATAAAGAAGCAATAAAGTTAGTATAGCGAGTGTGGAAAAGTGATGGTAGGAGTTGCGAAATTTTCCCTAAGCAATTGTCTACTTCACTAGACCGATAGCAAGTTTTATGTGGGAGAGGACACTGCTAGCATGTCATCCCTGACTTGGAATTCTATGCACTTATGATTGTAACTATTAGCAAGCATCCGCAACTACTAACTTTCATTAAGGTAAAACCCAACCATAGCATTAAGATATATTGGTCCACCTTCAATCCCGTATGCATCAATTTCTATGCTAGGTTGAAGCTTCTATCACTCTTGCCCTCCAATACATAGTCCTATCAACATATAACTAATCCCATGGTGTGATCCACGCGCACACTCATATGATGGGCACCAAAGGACAGCAACATAACCACAAGCAAATTAAACCAATCATAGCAATTCACCAATTACCGATAGGACAACGAAAATCTACTCAGACATCATAGGATGGCAACACATCATTGGATAGTAATATGAAGCATAAAGCACCATGTTCAAGTAGAGGGTACAGCGGGTTGCGGGAGAGTGGACCACTGTATATAGATGGGGGAAGGTGATGGAGATGTTGGTGAAGATGACGGAGGTGTTGGTGTAGATCACGGTGATGATGATGGCCCCGGTGGCGTTCCGGCACCACCGAGAGAGAGGGGGAGAGAGCCCCCCTTCTTCTTCTTCTTCCTTGACCTTCTCGCTAGATGGGATAAGTGTTTCCCCTTTGGTCCATTATCTCCATGGCGTGGGAGGGGCGAGAGCCCCTCCAAGATTGGATCTGTCTCTCTGTCTCTCCCTGTTTCTGCGTTCCTCTTTCTGGCCTTTCACCGTTTCTTTCCCGGAGATCCGTAACTCCGATTGGGCTGAAATTTTATCACGATTTCTATCCGAATATTAGCTTTCTTGCGGCGAAAGAAGGGCATCAACCGCCTTACGGGGTGGACACGAGGGCCTAGGGTGCACCACCTTGCCTTGTGCCCCCCTCGAGCATCGTCTCGCGTTGATTCTTCTTCCCAAAAGTCATAAATGTTCAGAAAAAATATCCGTCAGTTTTTATCCCGTTTGGACTCCATTTGATATGGGTTTTCTGCGAAACAAAAAACATGCAACAAACAGGAACTGGCACTGGGCACTGGATCAATATATTAGTCCCAAAAATAGTATAAAAAGTTGCCAAAAGTATATGAAAGTTGTATAATTATTGGCATGGAACAATCAAAAATTATAGATACGACGGAGACGTATCACATGCCTTCATGCTGATGGAACTCATCGACTCCTTCATACCTCTACTGGATCAAGAGTTTGAGGGACGCCATCGAGCTGAACATGTGCAGAACTTGAAGGTGCCGTATGTTCGGTACTTGATCGGTTGATTCGAGAAGACGTTCGACTACATCAACCGCGTTAAGTTAATGCTTCCGCTTTCGGTCTACGAGGGTATGTGGACACACTATCCCCTCTTGTTGCTATGCATCTCCTCGATAGATCTTGCGTGAGTGTAGGAATGTTTTTGAAATTACATGCTACGTTTCCCTAGAATGGCATCCGAGCCAGGTCAATGAGTAGATGATATGCACGAGTAGAACACAAAGAGTTGTGGGTGGTGATCGTCATACTGCTTACCACCAATGTCTTATTTTGATTCGGCGGTATTGTTGGATGAAGCGGCCCAGACCAACCTTACATGACCATGTTCATGAGACCGGTTCCACCAACAGACATGCAACAAATTTGACTGTGGCCGGTCCTTGTGAAGGTTAAAATAGCTAACTTGATAAATCACCGTTGTTGTTTTTGTGTCGTAGGTATGTACGGTTCATGCTAGAAGCCCGTAGCAGCCATGTAAAACTTGCAACAAACAAAGTAGAGGACGTCTAACTTGTTTTTGCAGGGCATGTTGTGATGTGATATGGTCAAGGCATGATGTGATATAAACTGTTGTATGAGATGATCATGTTTTGTAACAAGTTATCAGCAACTGGCAGGAGCCATATGGTTGTTGCTTTATTGTATGAAATAAAAACGCTATGTAATTGCTTTACTTTATCACTAAGCGGTAGCGATAGTCGTAGAAGCAATGGTTGGCAAGACGACCACGATGCTATGATGGAGATCAAGGTGTCAAGCCAATGAAGATGGAGATCAGGACGTTGCTTCGATGATGGAGATCAAAAGCACAAGATGATGATGGCCATATCATGTCACATATTTTGATTGCATGTGATGCTTATCTTTACGCATCTTATTTTGCTTAGTACGACAGTAGCATTATAAGATGACGCCTTACTAAAATTTCAAGGTATAAGTGTTCTGCCCGAGTATGCACCGTTGCGAAAGTTCTTCGTGCTGAGACACCAAGTGATGATCGGGTGTGATAAGCTCTATGTTCAAATACAACGGGTGCAAGCAAATTTTGCACATGCGGAATACTCAGGTTAAACTTGACGAGCCTAGCATATATAGATATGGCCTTGGAACACTAGAGACCGAAAGGTCGAACGTGAATCATATAGTGGATATGATCAACATAGAGATGTTCACCATTGATGACTACTCCATATCACGTGATGATCGGACATGGTTTAGTTGATTTGGATCGCGTATCATTTAGATGACTTGAGGGATGCCTATCTAAGTGGGAGTTCTTAAGTAATATGATTAATTGAACTTTAATTTATCATGAACTTAGTCCTGATAGTATTTGCAAATCATGTTGTAGATCAATAGCTTGCATTTTTGCTACCATATGTTTTTTTGATATGTTCCTAGAGAAAACTAAGTTGAAAGATGGTAGTAGCTATGATGCGGACTGGGTCCGTGATCTGAGGTTTATCCTCATTGCTGCACAGAAGAATTATGTCCTTGATGGACCGCTAGGTGACAGACCTATTGCAGGAGCAGATGCAGACATTATGAATGTTTGGCTAGCTCAATATGATGACTACTTGATAGTTTAGTGCACCATGCTTTACAGCTTAGAACCGAGACTTCAAAAACATTTTGAACGCCACGGAGCATATGAGATGTTCCAAGAGCTGAAATTGGTATTTCAGACTCATGCCCGTGTTGAGAGGTATGAGACCTCTGACAAGTACTTCACCTAAAAGATAGAGGAGAATAGCTTAGCTAGTGAGCATGTGCTCAGAATGTCTGGGTACTACAATCGCTTGAATCAAGTGGGAGTTAATCTTCCAGATAAGGTAGTGATTGACAGAGTTCTCTAGTCACCCTCACCAAGTTACTGTAACTTCGTGATGAACTATAATATGCAAGGGATGATGAAAGCGATTCCCGAGCTCTTCGTGATGCTGAAATCGACGAAGGTGGAAATCAAGAAAAAGCATCAAGTGTTGATGATTAAAACAAGACCACTAGTTTCAAGAAAAGGGCAAAGGGAAAGAAAGGGAACTTCAAGAAGAATGGCAAGCAAGTTGTCACTCCCGTGAAGAAGCGCAAAGATGGACCTAAGCCTAAAACTGAGTGCTTCTACTGCAAAGGAAATGATCACTGGAAGCGGAACTACCCCAAATATTTGGTGGATAAGAAGGACGGCAAAGTGAACAAAGGTATATTTGATATACATGTTATTGATGTGTTCCTTACTAGTGCTCGTAGTAGCCCCTGGGTATTTGATAAATGTTCGGTTGCTAAGGTTAGTAACTCGAAAGAGGAGTTGCGGAATAAATAGAGACTAGTTAAGGGCGAGGTGACGGTGTGTGTTGGAAGAGGTTCCAAGATTGATATGATCATCACCGCACACTCCCTATACTTTCGAGATTAGTGTTGAACCTAAATAAATGTTATTTGGTGTTTGCGTTGAGCATGAATATGATTAGATCATGTTTATTGCAATACGGTTATTCATTTAAGATAGAGAATAATTGTTATTCTGTTTACATGAATAAAAACCTTCTATGGTCATACACCCAATGTTAATGGTTTATTGAATCTTGATCGCAGTGATACACATATTCAAAATATTGATGCCGAAAGATGCAAAGTTGATAATGATAGTGCAACATACTTGTGGCACTGCCGTTTAGGTCATATTGGTGTAAAGCGCATGAAGAAACTCCATGCTGACGGGCTTTTGGAATCACTAGATTATGAATTGTTTGATACTTGCGAACCATGCCTTATGGGCAAGATGACTAAAAACTCCATTCTCCGGAACAATGGAATGAGCTAATGAATTATTGGAAATAATACATACCGATGTATGCAGTCCGATGAGTGTTGAGGCTCGTGGCAGGTATCGTTATTTTCTGACCTTCATAGATGATTTGAGCAGATATGGGTATATCTACTTAATGAAACACAAGTCTGAAACATTTGAAAATTTCAAAGAATATCAGAGTGAAGTGGAGAATCATCGTAACAAGAAAATAAAGTTTCTACGATCTAATCGTGGAGGTGAATATTTGAGTTACGAGTTTGGCCTTCATTTAAAACAGTGTGGAATAGTTTCACAGCTCACGCCACTTGGAACACCACAGCGTAATGGTGTGTCCGAGCATCGTAACCGCTCTTTATTAGATATGGTGCAATCTATGATGTCTCTTACAAATTTACCACTATCGTTTTGGGGTTATGCATTAGAGACAACTGCATTCACGTTAAACAGGGCACCGTCAAAGTCCGTTGAGACGACACCGTCTGAACTGTGGTCTGGAAATAAACCTAAGCTGTCATTTTTTAAAGTTTGGGGATGCGATGCTTATGTCAAAAGGCTTCAACCTAATAAGCTCGAACCCAAATCGGTGAAGTTCGTCTTCATAGGATACCCTAAGGAAACAATTGGGTACAACTTCTACCACAGATCCGAAGGCAAGTTTTTTTGTTGCTAAGAACGGAACCTTTCTAGAGAAGGAGTTTTCTCTCAAAAGAAGTGAGTGGGAGGAAAGTAGTACTTGATGAGGTAATTGTGCCTTCTCTCAATTTGGAAAGTAGCTCATCTGAGAAATCTGTTCCCGTGATGCCTACACCAACTAGAGAGGAAGCTAATGATAATGATCATGAAACTTCAGATCACGTTGCTACAGAACCTTGTAGGTCGACCAGAGCACGATCCGCACTAGAGTGGTACGGTAATCCTGTTTTGGAAGTCATGTTACTTGACCATGACGAACTTATGAACTATGAAGAAGCTATGATGAGCCTAGATTCCGACAGATGGCTTGAGGCCATGAAATCTGAGATAAGATCCATGTATGAGAACAAAGTGTGGACTTCGGTGGACTTGCCCGATGATCGGCAAGCCAATGAGAATAAATATATCTTCAAGAGGAAGATGGATGCTGATGGTAGTGTTACTATCTACAAAGCTCGACTAGTTTCAAAAAGGTTTTTGACATGTAGAAGGTGTTGACTACGATGAGATTTTCTCACTCGCACGTATCGATGCTTAAGTCTGTTTGAATCATGTTAGCAATTGCCGCATTTTATGAAATCTGGCAAATGGATAGCAAACTGCATTCCTTAATCGATTTATTGAAAAAGAGTTGTATATGATACAACCAGAAGGTTTTGTCAATCTTGAAGGTGCTAACAAAATATGCAAGCTCCAGCGATCCATCTATGGACTGGTGCAAGCACCTCAGAGTTAGAATATACGCTTTGATGAGTTGATCAAAGCATATGGTTTTATACAGACTTGTGGTGAAGCCTGTTGTCGGTGTCAAAACCGGCGGATCTCGGGTAGGGGGTCCCGAACTATGCGTCTAAGGCTAATGGTAATAGGAGGCAGGGGACACGATGTTTTACCCAGGTTCGGGCCCTCTTGATGGAGGTAATACCCTACTTCCTGCTTGATTGATCTTGATTATATGAGTATTACAAGAGTTGATCTACCACGAGATCATAGAGGATCAACCCTAGAAGCTAGCCTATGATTATGATTGTTCTTGTCCTATGGACTAAACCCTCTGGTTTATATAGACACCGGAGGGGGATAGGGTTACACAAAGTCGGTTACAAAGAAGGAGATCTAACATCTGAATCGCCAAGCTTGTCTTCCACGCAAAGGAGAGTCCCATCTGGACACGGGACGAAGTCTTGAGTCTTGTATCTTCATAGTCCAACAGTCCAGCCAAAGTATATAGTCCGGCTGTCCGGATACCCCCTTATCCAGGACTCCCTCAGTAGCCCTCGAACCAGGCTTCAATGATGATGAGTCCGGCACGCAGATCGTCTTCGGCATTGCAAGGCGGGTTCTTCTACAAATCCAGAGTACCTGTTGTAGCGAACAGTGTCCGGCTTCCCATCAATGTTGTATTCCTCGGCTTCTGTGCTTCAATAATGGCCATCTCCACGTGTCGAGGGAATACGAGGAGCCGGAGCATTTTTACATTTGCCACCCCGACCCTGCAGGCAATTCGTCTATTTGAAGAGACGGGGATCCTCAGATCCAAATCTCACCTTCTTCCCTCAAGCAAGCATTCAACAGAGCGCATCCGGAAAAAACCATTCCATCATGGCCGGTCGCCGCAACTCCTCTTCTCGCTCCCTTAGCTCTAAGCCAGGTGATTGGAAAAAATGCTCTGTCCCCCACAGCCGTTTAGTAGAGTTGCAGACCCAAGGGTTTCTTCCACCGGCGTACATGGTTCCCGTCCGAGCCGGACTAGCCACCTACAATGGTGGGGCGCAAGCGGAGAGATCTCCTAACCCATTTCAGGGGGAGCGGGTATGCCTCGTCTCATATTTGCTAAGAGGCGTCAGGTTTCCAATCCACCCATTCGTCCGTGGGCTCTTGGAGTTCTACGGCCTCTGGTTGCATAACTTTACCCCCGCCTCCGTGCTGCACATCGCAGGATACGTTGCCCTCTGTGAATTTTTCCTGGGCTGCGAGGCTCACTTCGAGTTATGGAAGAAGTTATTCTGCCTCGTCCCTCGTAACCAGGGGGATCTATATATCAAGTGGGCGGTCGTAATATGGCACGTCGCCCAGACCGGATACCTGTCCGGCGCTCCAAAGAAGGCATCTGAAGACCGGCCCTCGGAGTGGTTTTATGTAGATGACATTCCCCTTCCGGACCCAATCCGGACAGGCCTTCCTGAGTTTAATAACGCTCCGCTGAAGAAACGCCAAAGTTGGCGCCCTCGGAGCCCCCATGAGGAAGATGCCAGAGAAGTCCACTTCCTGATGAGCAGGATAAAGACACTGGCCCAATCAGGACTGACAATAGTCGAGGTTATATCAATATGCATAATGCGGGGGGTGCAGCCACTTCAATATTGGGGGAAGCCCATGTGGCACTTCAATGGGGAAGACAATGCCACCTGCTGCGGTCGTAAAGGTACGGTCTCCGCCACTGCTCTGGCCAGAATATTGTCCAATTTATATAAAGGAGAAGAAGAGGAGTTCCTCGGTATCAAACCGCGGGATGAATTTTCCATGTACAACTCCCCAAGCTGGGTAAGCCGTTACTCTTTACTCAACTCTATCCATTCTTGCGCCCTTTATCACAATCATTTACCTTGATATTTCTAAGCAGGAACTGAGGAAGGCCGTGAAAGAGTTCAACAGGCCCTCTCCGCAGCCAGAGGATCCTGGCCGGGCCCTCGACCCCGGACTTGAAGAAGATCGGATATATCTGTGGAGCTTGTCGACGGGACATTTTATCAGGCAAGCTGCGACGACACCTTGGTGGCTATTATCGCCGATTATCCCGGACTGCTCCCTGCGTCGCGTGTAAGCAAAGTTGAAGCCTTAACCTCTGAAGAGGATTCCTTCGTTATACCATGCCTTATGTACAAATATCGTATTTTTATAGAGACGACCATCGGAATGCGGCGCCGAGCCCCTGGGGGATCGTCAGCAAAGGGCATCTGGGCCAGGCAGGCTCAAGAGGAAGGCGGTTAGGGTCGAAACGCCGTCGTAGAGGTATAGTTAAAATATTCTCTGTGATTATCATGTTTGAAATGTAACAGCGTCCATCGTGTCCTGGCAGAAATAGTAGTCGCTGGACTATATCCGGAGATCCTGCCGGTCACGCCTCCACCAGCCGGATTCCAGAACCGACTTCAAGAGAGCAGGCCAATGCGGGGACGATGCCGAATTGTCCTCCGATAGAGGATGCGGATAGGCTCTCCGCCACAAATTCCAAAGTAGAGAGCACCATGAATCTTTTCCGAAGAGGCATTCAATGCCTTCAAATCAGGAGACGCATACATCCGAGCTGCCCAAGATGGACTCGCCCGCGCGACGGACCAGTATGCAAAAGATATATGGATAAGAAAATTTGATAATCATGTATATCAGTAGCACCTAAGACTTGAAATAGTTGGAACAACTGATTTAAGGATCATTGTATGCACAAGTTCTTGTAGAGAAGAATACCCATTTGTCTTGAGAGCTAGAGGAGTGCAAGACCCAGCTGAGGGCCGTGGTTGCCAAACTAGAGGAAACTCAGAAGGCATCATCTGGTAACACTTGTCTCAATAGAGAAATTTTAAGGACATATACCAGTTAGTATTTGGCTTGCTTTATAAGTTTAACAGAAAATTCTGCAGGCAATCCTGGGGAGAATCCGGAGATCGGAAAAGATAGTGAGTCACATCTCCAAAGACAACTAAAGGCTGGTGAGCGTGTGCTTTTGCAGGTTAGGCAGGAGAAAAATAATCTCCAAGATGCCAACATACGACTGGGCGTCGAATTAGCAGATGTTCGAGCTCAGCTTGTAGACTCCGTGAAGGAGAACAGGAGGCTTCATCGCGGCATTTATGGTAAGTGCTTAAAGGAACTGCAGTACAGTTCGGTGAGGAAGCGTATTAAAAGAGTTTATGTCTGTAGGTATGCTGACGGGCCGTCCCGAAGAGGAGATGCCCGGGTCCGCAGGCGATTTGCTGCAAGATCTCTCACAACTGCACGGACGAGCTCGGCAGGTGATGTAGGGTATTGTCCAGGCCTTGTGGCCATCCGCTTCCCTGCCAGGAGGCATGGGGGAGCTCATGGATATGTTCAAAGGAGCACGGCGGCGCTTCCGGTTATGGAAGGTATCAGCCTGCCAACAAGGTGCAAGGGAAGCCTGGGCCATGGTGAAGACGCGATACGCCAAGGCTGACCCGAACCATATGGCCAAAGTCGGACCGGTGGGGCCAGATGGGCAAGAGATTCCCGTAAGTCTGGTGTATGACCAAGTAGCGTTAGCCACAAAGTATTCCCAACAGGATTGTAGGCTAGATAGCCTGTTGGATGGTATAGAGGAAGAATATAGCCAGTCCAAGTGACTATCTAATTCAATGGACATATGTAGTCCCTAGCCGGATTAAAAATCATTTGTCATGGCGAACCTTTTCGCTTCAGCCCTCGCACCCGACAGTCCGGGGTGTATCCGAATACCCGCTCAGTTATGTAAAACCGGGGTATGCGTGGAAACCAGGCGTAGGGGTCATAAGTGCTTAAACAGACAAGTACCCAACTAGTTATGTTATATTACATGGGTAGTAAGAAACATCTTCCAGAGAGAATAGTTCCGTTAGGGGTTCCTTTCCCTGGGTACGCATGCATCGATGTGCATGTCCGAACTGCGAACAGAAGCGCAGGATACGGAACATCTGGGGATTCGCATTGTAATAAACGAAAAAACATCTTTTGTTCACCGACTGAATATTCCCTTAAGAATGCTAGCTTTCGGCTTCACCCAGTCTAAGGTACACATCCGGCTGAACCGGCAGTAACAATCGTAGAGGTGCTCCCCTGATGCCCTAGCCGAATTAACGGGAACGTAGGGCATAAACACAAGAGCCAGGCAACCCAGCATGGCCAAATCTTAAGTCATATCGATGCATATAATGGTGAAGAAAAGGCACATATGGAAAAAGGACGCATATGTGGTAGGCAGGAATCCATAAAAGTAATTATATTTAGCTTCCGTATAAGAAGCCCCCAGGTATGGTGAGCACACGTAGTGCGGCCGGAGTGATCCGAGCATCCGCACTGTATTTAATACTTTGTGTGAAGAAGGTAAAAAGGGTGAGAAAGGAAAAAGGGAGAACATAGTTGAAAGAGCGGGGGTAAGGAGACGAGCGCTGAGTTCGGCACTAGGCGTAGAATCTCCGGAGTCTGGCCGCGTTCCATGGGTTCGGCTCGAGTCTGTTATCGGATGCATTGCGCAGACGGTACGCTCCTCCGGTGAGAACTTTATCAATGATGAAGGGACCCTCCCACTTGGGTTTGAGCTTGTCCTTCTTCTTCTCCAGTAGGCGTAGAACGAGTTCGCCAACGTTATAAGTTTTGGCCCGCACTTCTCTGCTTTGATACCTTCGAGCCTGCTGCTGATAGAATGCGGAACGGGCTTTTGCGACATCGCGCTCCTCCTCCAGGGCATCTAAGTTGTCCTGCCAATCTAGCTTGTCTTCCTTCTCTTCGTACATGCGCACGCGAGGTGACTCATGGATTATGTCGCAGGGTAGTACTGCTTCTGCGCCGTACACCATAAAAAATGATGTATATCCGGTGGTACGATTCGGCATGGTTCGTAGCCACCAGAGTACGGAGTCGAGCTCCTCGACCCAATGCGTGTCCGATTCTTTCAAGGATCGCACTAGTCTGGGTTTGATGCCGCTCATGATGAGACCATTTGCACGTTCGACTTGGCCGTTTGTTTGGGGATGATAGACGGAGGCGTAATCAAGCTTAATGCCCATGTTGCCGCACCAAGTTTTCACTTCATCAGCTGTGAAGTTTGAGCCATTGCCAGTGATGATGCTATGGGGGACACCGTAACG
The DNA here is from genome assembly GCA_021437245.1 of Aegilops speltoides. Classification (NCBI taxonomy): domain Eukaryota; kingdom Viridiplantae; phylum Streptophyta; class Magnoliopsida; order Poales; family Poaceae; genus Aegilops; species Aegilops speltoides. The sequence goes on from CM038145.1 coordinate 261,582,872, forward strand.
GTGTACAACCCCTGATATGAAGTCTATCACTGGTCCGGATTCGGCCGTTTTAACTGGGTTGGCTTCTATTCATTTGGTGAACTTGTCCACCATGACCAATAAGTATTTTTTCTTATGGCTTCCCCCTTTAAAAGGTCCGACCATATCCAGCCCCCAGACCGCGAAGGGCCAAGTTATGGGGATTGTTTGGAGAACGGTAGGGGGCAGATGGCTCTGATTGGCGAAGAGCTGGCAACCGACGCAATGTTGGACAAGGTCCGGTGCATCTGCCCGGGCTGTCGGCCAATAAAAACCTGTACAGAAGGCTTTGCTGACAAGTGCCCGAGCCGCAGCGTGGTGCCCGCCGAGTCCGGCATGGATTTCGGCCAAGAGCTGCCGCCCTTCCTCTTCGGAGATGCATCTTTGGAGCACTCCGGTGGCACTTTTATTATAGAGCTCTCCCTCATGGACTTTGTAGGCCTTGGAACGCCGCACAATACAACATGCTTCATTTTGGTCCTCGGGGAGCTCTTGCCTATTTAGGTAGGCCAAGAAGGGCTCGGTCCACGGGGTGATGACAGCCATGATTTCATGGGCCGAAGGTGTTATTTCGGTGGCGGAGCCCCCGATTACATCAGATGGTTCGGAATCTGGGGTTGTATTCGGAGCCGGACTGGTGTTGCCGGACTCCCCTTCCCATACCACGGATGGCTTGAACAGCCTTTCCAAGAATATATTAGGTGGGACAGGGGTCACGTTTAGCGCCGATGCGGGCGAGGATATCCGCCGCTTGATTGTTTTCTCGGGCCACATGGTGGAATTCGAGCCCCTCGAACCGAGCTGACATTTTGAGGACGACATTATGGTAGGCCGCCATTTTCGGATCCTTGGCATCGAAATCTCTGTTTTTTTGTGATATTGCAAGGTTTGAGTCCCCGTGCACTTCTAGGCGTTGAATGCCCATAGAGACTGCCATCCGAAGACCATGCAACAGAGCCTCGTATTCGGCTGCGTTGTTGGAGTCTGTGTATAATATTTGGAGTACGATGGACCGTGTCTCCGTGGGGATGTCAGACTACACCCGCCCCCAATCCGCCAGCATTTTAGAGCCGCTGGTGCATGATCCAACTCGAGTATGCGCTGCATTTTAGGGAGTTCGGCTTCATTCCATTCGATGACAAAGTCAGCCAGTACTTGCGACTTAATGGCCCGCCGTGGTTTGTATGTTATGTCGAACGGAAGGAGCTCGATAGCCCATTTAGCAATCCGTCTCGTGTCATCGCGGTTGTTTATTATGTCGTTGAGTGGTACTTCGGAGGCCACCGTAATCGAACACTCTTGAAAGTAGTGACATAGCTTCCGGGATGCCATGAAGACCGTGTATGCTATCTTTTGATAGTGTGGGTATTGGGATTTGCATGGAGTGAGGACAGTGGACACGTAATATACCGGCTTTTGGAGCGGGAACTTGTATCCGTCTGCTTCTGGTTCGGCGATGAGCACTGCGCTTACAACCTGATGTGTTGCAGCTATGTATAATAGCATAGGTTCACCAGTATTTGGCGCGATCAGGACTGGATTGCTGGCCAATAGGGTCTTTATTTCATCCATCCGCCGTGGCCGCATCCGGCCCACTCGGTGTTCGTGCGTCAAGAAGGCAGTAAAGAGGTAGTGCCTTTTCTCCTAATCGGGAGATAAACGGCTTAAGGCAGCCACGCATCCAGCTTAGTTTCGGATATGCTTGAGGTCTGCTGGGATAGCCAATCGCGACGAGCTTGATTTTGCCGATTTGCTTCGATTCCTCTATTGGAAACGATGAAGCCGAGGAACTTCCTGGAGGGTACGCCGAAAACACATTTTTCCGGGCCGAGCCTGATGTCGTATGTTCGGAGGTTGTCGAACGTGAGTCTCAAGTCATCTATTAAAGTTTCGACGTGTCTTGTTTTTATGACCACGTTGTCCACGTATGCCTCCACTGTTTTGCCGATTTGCTTCTCCAGGCATGTCTGAATCATACGTTGATAGGTTGCGCCGGCATTTTTGAGTCCGAAAGGCATAGTGTAGAAACAAAAGGGGCCATATGGCGTTATGAAGGCCGTTGCGGCTTGGTCGGACTCCGCCATCTTTATTTGATGGTATCCGGAGTATGCGTCGAGGAAACATAGTGAGTCGTGTCCTGCGGTGGCATCGATGATTTGGTCAATGCGAGGGAGGGGGAAGGGATCCTTGGGGCAGGCCTTGTTGAGGTCTTTGAAATTGACACATAGGCGCCAAGATTTGTCCTTCTTTAGTACCATTACCAGATTTGCCAGCCACTCCGGATGTTTTATATCTCTAATGAATCCGACCTCAAGTAGCTTGGCTAGCTCTTCTCCCATGGCTTGCCGTTTAGGCTCTGAGAAGCGCCTAAGAGTCTGTTTGACTAGCTTGTATCCTTTCAGTAAATTGAGGCTGTGTTCGCCAGCTCAGTGGGATGCCCGCATGTCCGAAGGATGCCAAAGTAAATGTCCCAATTCTCGCGTAGGAAGTCTCGCAGTGCGGCGTCCATTGTGGGGCTCAAATGTGTCCCGATGGAAGCTATCTTTGTAGGGTCCATTGGATGGACCTGGAATTTGACTATCTCGTCCGCAGGCTTGAATGAGGTGGACTTGGGACGTTTGTCGAGTATCACGTCGTCTCTGTCCACTGTGGCGCGCAGTGTTGTTAGTTCTTCGGCCGCTAGGGGCTTCAGATAATGCTTCCAGGGCTAGTGCGGCAGTTTTATTTTCAGTGTGGAGTGCGACGTCTGGATCACTGGCTAGAGTGATGATTCCATTGGGTCCGGGCATGTTGAGCTTCATGTACCCGTAATGGGATATAGCTTGAAAGCTCGTGAATGCGTCCCGCCCTAAAAGGGCGTGGTATCCGCTGCTGAACGAGGCCACTTGGAACGTGATTTCTTCGGACCTATAATTCTCCGGCGTGCCGAATACCACATCCAGTGTGATTTTTCCGCACACCGTGCCTCCCGACTAGGGATGATTCCCCTGAAGGTTGTGCTGCTTTGCTCAATGCGGATTTTATCAATTTCCATCTTGTTGAGGGTTCCTTCATAGATCAGGTTTAATCTGCTTCCGCCGTCCATGAGTACTTTAGTGAGCCGGAAGCCGTCCACGATTGGGCTAAGGACCAAAGCAGCTGGTGCCCGGACTGTTTGGAATTGAGGTTCTTCACTGGCACTGAAGGTTATAGCAGTCTCGCTCCACGGATTTATTTTTGCCACGTGGCAGACTTCAGCGAAACTTCGATGAGCTCGCTTGCACCTATTATTTGAGGCAAAAGTCTCAAAGACTGTCAGTACCGCATTGTTGTCTTTGGCGGGATGTTGCTCTGCTTTATGGTTTACAAGAAGATCCTCGCCGCTTTTTGCTATCTGCCGGAGTATCCAACATGCTCTAAGGCTATGCGTTGGAGTAGTATCCTGAGTGCTATGAATTTTGCATGGCCCATTGAGCCATTCTTCCAATACGGTTCCACGCCCTGGAGCGGGCTTTGGTTTTTTGGGAATTGGATCGGGTAACTTACGAGAGTTTGCCCATTTAGTTCGGACGAAGGGTTTAGTGAGAGCCGGATTATCCTAGAAGTCTGTTTGGGTTTTCCAGGCGCTTTCTATCGCACAGTACTTCTGTACTATGGCTGCTAAGTCAGCAAAGTGTACTATGTCACGGCGACTTATAGCATTGAGGATCCCTTTGTTCGTGCAATTTTTGTAGAAAAGTGAGATTGCGTCTTCCTCGCGACAGTCCTTGGCCCTGTTTATAACAAGGAGGAATCTGGCCCGGTAGCGATGTACTGTCTCTTGGGGCTCTTGTCTGATATGGGAAAGACGGCATAAGTCTGGGTGGGTGGGCGTAGTTAAGTCCGAATTCTGACCCGATCTGACATCCAGGGGCAGAGGAGCTTCCGGGCTTGGCAGCTCGGACTCTGGGATGTTGCCCAATTTTTCTGGCCCGTTGCCCGGTTCTAGGTTAGGGGTCTGGGTCATGTCCTCCCACGAACGGGTATCCGGCTCAGAGAGCTCGGTAATCCGGACATAGTTCGTCCTCAAAGTAGAGGGATGATCCATGTGTGGCTCTTCCACTACCGCTATCTCATGGGTGACCGGTGGGGATTTAATATCCCTTTGGTCGGGTTAAACCCAATCCGATCATAGTCTGTAGCGACTCCCAGAGCGGCAATGCAATCCAAGAGCTCATTAAGGGAGGAGAGCTCCATTGGATCCATCTCTTCGCTGAGTTCCGAATTGACGTGGAGGCTGTTTTTGATGACCCGAGAAGTCATCGTTGGCGCGGCAGCTGATCGGAAGGTCATGACGAAGCCGCCTAGTCGGAGAGTTTGGCCTACCGCCAGGGCTCCCCAGAGGTGATGTTGTCCTTGACAACGAGATGATCATCAAGCCTTGTAGCGACGACATAGAGGAACTCTCAATGAAAGCACTAATGTCGGTGTCAAAACCGGCGGATCTCGGGTAGGGGGTCCCGAACTGTGCGTCTAAGGCTAATGGTAACAGGAGGCAGGGGACACGATGTTTTACCCAGGTTCGGGCCCTCTTGATGGAGGTAATACCCTACTTCCTGCTTGATTGATCTTGTAAGTGCATCTAGTGCCCCTTAGTGATTTTGGTGTATTGAAGACTTATAGGTTAAGGGACTAATGTGTTTATGAGTGTACACAGGTCTATAAGTCTATGAGGAGTTTGATATTTACAGAGAAAGTCGACCCCTAAAAATGAATATCTTCGATCAAGATTTTGGTATTCTCAAGACTTTCATGAAGACTGCCGTGTCAAACCGCGGATCTCGGTAGGGGGTCCCAACTGTGCGCCTAGGCGGATGGTAACAAGAGACGAGGGACACAATGTTTTTACCTGTGTTCGGGCCCTCTCGATGGAGGTAAAACCCTACGCCCCGCTTGATTAATATTGATGATATGGGTAGTACAAGAGTAGATCTACCACGAGATCAAGGAGGCTAAACCCTAGAAGCTAGCCTATGGTATGATTGTTGAGATGTATGTTGTCCCACGGACTAAAGCCCTCCGGTTTATATAGACACCGGAGGAGGCTAGGGTTACACAGTAGTCGGTTACAATGGTAGGAGATCTACATATCCAGATTGCCAAGCTTGCCTTCCACGCCAAGGAAAGTACTATCCGACACGAGCCGAGTCTTCAATCTTGTATCTTCGTAGTCTTGGAGTCCGGCGGATATTGAGAGTCCGGCTGTCCGGACACCCCCTAGTCCAGGACTCCCTCAGTAGCCCCTGAACCAGTCTTCAATGACGATAAGTCCGGCGCACATAATGTTCGGCATTGCAAGGCGGGTTCCTCCCTTGAATAATCCAGAGAAGATCATGAACACCAGATAGTGTCCGCTCGCAAAATAAATTCCACATTCCACCGTAGAGAGAATAAAATGCACACTTAGCTCAATCTGCTGACGTATTATGCGGCGTGACATCACACCGCAACCAATCCTTTGTTTGAACCGCTTTTTATTATACCACCTCAGCACGCTTAGCGAAGCGGTTTCTTGGCACGCCTTGTCGAAGCAGAGATCGTGTTCCCCTTATTCCGGATTCTCATCAATACGCGCGGGTAACCCAACCGCTCCGCCGCCACGCCTCTATCGAAGGGGAATCCCAAACGGTCACGAGATGGCTCTTGGTATTTCTTTCCTTTATAAGAAGAACAAGGCTCGCCTTGTTCTTCAATCTCGTGATCGAACCTTTTCCCGCCTCCCAGCCCAACACCCAGAGCCTCAGATTCGAGCGCCGGATCCTCAATCATGTCCGCCCGACCTCCAGGATGGATGCCCTCCTCCGCCACGGAGGAGGACATATTGAAGTTGCGTGAGGCCAAGCACCGCCTACGAGGTTTCAAGACAGGTTGCCCGCCCAAGGGCAGGCTATGCCAGCCCCCGAGCCCGTGAATACGCTGCTTTGATCCCACCTCCGCCGTGGTTTAGGCTTCCCGACGGATCCCTTCGTGAGAGGGCTCCTGTTCTACTACGGGCTGGACTTTCACGACTTGGCTCCGGAGTCCATCCTCCATATTTCCGCATTCATTATTGTCTGCGAAGCCTTCCTCCGCGTCATTCCCCACTTCGGCCTATGGCTGAAGACCTTCAAGGTGGAGCCGAAGATGATCGGGGGGCGTCAAGCGGAGTGCGGCGGGGCGACCATAAGCAAGAAGGTCAATGCCCCGTGGCTTGAGGGTTTCTTCCAAGAGGAACTTGGACTGTGGCAGCAGGAGTGGTTCTATATCACCGCTCCAAGGGGCAGCAGTCAAAAGCCGCCGCCTCATTCCGCCGGGACCTCCACGCCAACCGATGTCGTGGGTCAACCAAGGGCTCAACTGGGCTGTTCAAGACGTGCCTCACCGCAGGGCCGGATTCGAGATTTCCAAGCGAGGGAGATCGACCTGATCAAGGTGATGCAGTTATGCTAATCGGGCATCTCCCGCCTGCAAACGCCGCCCTCTCCGCTCTATGGGAGTTCAACCTGGAGGTACCTCGGATTCTCCAACACTTCATGGGTGCGACACCCGTGGAGATGTACAAGTTGTTCTTCGACCGCAGTGGCGCCTCTGGATTTAGCCGAGGATGCAGGCCTAAGCGCGACGCCTTGATACTCGTGTAAGTAGCTCGAGTCCGGACATTCTGCTTATGTGCCTTTCTAGAGTTCGCCTCCTCACCCTTTGTTCTTTATAGGAATGGGTGGCGCGATCAAGGCTGATAAGGTGTCCGCCCTCCCAGAGACCGTGACCGGAGCCCGTGGCTGGTCGAATGTTGAGGTTGCGCCCACGTAAGGGGGCGACGGGGAAAATAGAGGAGCTAATATTTCGCCCAAAGGGGCGACTGAAGAGGGGGGAACCAAGAACCCCTCCCTTCAGGGGGAGAAGAGGACCGCCTCCGAAGATCCGGAGGACAAAGCCCCTAAGCGTGGGAGGAGATTTTCCCCGGGGGGTCCGGCGCCCGGAGAGAATCCGGACGCACAATCATCACCAAAGGATCAGCCCTCCAGCGAGCCGTGAGTATAAAAGAGGAAGTTAATTAATAAGAAGGTACCTTCATTTGTGCTTCTGTAGGTAACCGAAATATTTATATTGCAGTTTGGATCTGCAGCCTTCTCAGATGAGTTCATCTTTGGGGGACCTTCTTCTGGAGATGATGGAGAGCGATACGCCTCTGACTGCAGCGCCGCCAGATGCAGGCGAACCCGAAGTGTCATCACGGAGGGTATCCCCAAGTCCGGAGGGGCCAGAGAGTTCGTCACCTACTAGTGTCCGGCCGGGAGAACTGAAGAATCTTATTGAGAGGGCGTCCATTTCAGAAGATCACCGTGCGTTAATGCGTATGGTGATTGAAGGATTTCGTCCGCCGAGAGCGGATTATGTAATGCCGCCATGAGTTTGTCGGGCGGGATTTGAGGTATGCAAGAATGACGCACCCTTCGTTTTTAACAGTTTTGCATATAAAAATGCGCCTCAGATAGATAGTAGCCCCTGAGACTCTGTAGGTTGTCGGAAACGACAGCGTACCGAGGATCGAAATCTAAAGTAATGGATTCCGTCGTTCCTATGCAGGTGGCGGATAGTCCGGGGGCTAGCCGGACTAGTGAGTTTGCCGAATTAAGTCAGCAACTTGACGTGGCAGATGCTGACATCGCACTTGTCAACCGGCGACTTGACGAGTCTCAAGGAAAATAAATTCTCCGCAGTCGCTTTATTTGAGGGGGTCGAAGCCCTCCTCTGATAAATTGTATGCTGTTGTACAGACGGTGCTGCTGCTGTGGAGAGCCTTTGGGCCGAACTTGCTCGAGCTAAGGAGCAAGACCGAAGGAGTGACGCGGCTGCCTCGAAGGCGGCCGAAGAGTTGAAAGCCGAAAAGGCTGCGCACTGCCTAAGCAGGGCGGAGGTGGCCGAATTGGCCATGAAGGTAAAGGATGCTGCCGACCGCTATGAGGCTCTTGAAAAGGAGCGCTTATCAGAGCGGGAAGACCTGAAGAAGGCCACCGCCGAAGCCAAGGATGCCCGCTCTGCAATGCGGTCTATGAAGGAGGAACTACGCCAGGCCGGAGAGATCGTGGCTGGCAAGCCTTTTCTACTGTGTCGCCGGTTTATGGACGCAAGGTATGCTCAATTTGAGCGGCTGTGGAGTCCGTAGGATCCGTATATGGACTTGGCTGCAAGTGCGGCCGATGCCGTGAAGCACTTTCGGAGCCAGGAGGATCACGAGACGGAAGAGCTATATTGGTCTCAATTCCACAGTCCGGATCGCTCACTTCCATTGACAGACCGGTTGGCCGAATGGGCCGAGCTAAATAGATTGTCCGGACTTGCTATGATCGACATCGTGGCCCATGTCCGCCGAGAGGTCCGAGGCGACGAGCTACTTCGCCATCGCAGCAATTCCTTGGAGCGTGCCGCATATAAAGGAGATGAAGCGGTCGTCCCGCATCGAGGGCGCGCGGATGGCTCTTGCCCGTGTGAAGATAGTCGTAGATGGACGCCACCGCTGCCGCCGCCAGGTTCGGATGAAAGCCGCCCTCGCCGAGCACTACTGGGAAGTTATGCGTGGCGCCGTGTAATAGAGTCGCAGTGCTCGAAAAATATCACGCTCAAATGAACGATTAGCTTGTAAATCGATGATTATGTTCCAACTACTTTTTATACTTGTGCGCCCCAAGTAGTAAAACTTCTCCCGTCGCCGCCACGATACTTTTGTATAACTTGAAAGATGGCAGTCTCGGCTTCAGCCCCCACGCATGTGGTGCGGGTGTTCGCAAAAATAGCGTGTTTTCACACTTAATCCGGCGCCTCGGTCCTTTTATAATGAGGTGGTAGCGAGCTTAACGAGGCAATCCGGACTATAATGCTTTATCACTTTCACTTAGCCGTGAGCTCGAGGGTGGGGCTACGATAGCCCCTCGGTGGCACCGCACATTTCCGGATTCGAGTGCGATGTGCTCGACCGAAACGGTCCTTCGTCAAAGCGGGAATTCTAAACATTCCGATAGTCGATCGAGTGGTTGACCAGACTCATCAGATCATGATGCCGCTTTTCGGCTTTCATCGAGGTGCTCGCCAATTTAACCGGGGCACAATCGCAGAGTTCTCCGGTGTCGCTTAGCCGATGATACGGAACGTAAGGCAACAAAACACAGGAGCCAGGCAAACCAAACATTTGACCAAAGACATGATTCAGAGCTGATGCATATAATGCCTAACTCGAGACGCCGAACACTCCCTAAGGTGTTCGGTCTTTATAATAATGGGCGAACGATGCCCTAAGCCCCTAGTGTCCGTGCACGGCATGGTCTCATCGACGCTGCCGATGCCAAAGCGCCAGTTCGCTTTGGCTATAGGAAGAAACCAAGGAGAGTAACAACAAGAGACAGTAAAAAGGTCTACGCAGGTCTTAATCGAAAAGAATCCTTGCAACGGGTCCCTCACCGCACGCCTCTACCGTGTCTCCGCTGCACCGTTATCCTAGACGGGTATGCACGCTGTTCATCTCAGAAAGAGAGAGGAACGCTTAGTTTTAGAAACAATTCGATGTAAAAATATGTAAAATAAGAAATATAAATAATTAAAGCAAGGTTTATATGAAACCGCGATTGTTTAGCGCCGCAGCCCCCGTGGAGGGGTATGCGGCTAGGGAGCCCCTAGCCCGCCGAGTCCGGATTCGCTTATCCGAGTCCGGGTCCTAAGTGACCCACGACCGAAATGGCGCCATGTGGACCGGCATCCCGAGTGTAAGAGACGCGTAATGCGGTATGGCGTTGAAGCGACAAAAGCCTTTCGCCCCAAGAGTGCTTGATATTCACTTTCAAATGGGACGATATGAAAATTAATTTTTCGTCGACAATTGTTCGCGATCCAACACAACTTCTAGTAATATAGAGCCTATGCACTTGGCGTAAGGGCTCGCGCCACTCCTTTGAAGGAAGTGCGGCTGTGTCAATTTTGGTAGGGTTCATCCTCATCCTACGGATTGTGTTTGAATATAGCAGGTTTAAGTCACCGCCTTCGTGCATTAGGACGTTAGTAAATTGTAATCCGCCTATTATGGGATTCAATATCGGGAGTCCGTCCCCGCTTCAACACTTCGAATAGTCTGTGGTCGAAAGTGATTGGTTTTGATATCCAATCTCTACGGTCTCTGGCTGGGTTGGACCGCGCGGCTCTTTTTAGGAAGTGCCGCACTATTTTTCCGTGTTATCACATGAAGTGAGTTTACCGCTTTGACCCCTTGTGGGAAAGTCTTTTGTTTTCCGTGCCCTCGCTGGTGGGGTTTATCTTCTTCGCTGACGCTGCCGAGCCCCTTGTGTTCGCATTTAGTCGGCCGGACTGCTTAAAACCCAACAATCCTCGTGGGTGTGATTTGCGAGCCTTCCGGGTACTGTGGATTTGACATATCCGACCCAAAATTTTGTTTGTTGGACAACTCGCCACCGCTATCCTTAAGAGGTCTGTGTCTTAGTATTGGGCCATGAGCTTTTGAATCCGTGTCGATCGCCGCGCTTTTGGGCTTTTCTCCTTATTCCAGCGCTGCTTTTTTGCACCGTGATTTCCGCTTCCATCTCTTATCTCGATGTACTTGGGTCGCTGGTGCTGCATCGTGCTAACTAGTTATCCTCGCCCGCACGTAAGCGGGTCATGAGGCTTGTTAGTGCGGACATTGTTCTCGGTTTCTCTTGACCGAGGTGCTCGGCGCACCCATTCGTCTCGGACATTGTGCTTGAAAGCTGCTAAGGCTTCAAGCGCCCGATAATGACTATTTGGTTCTTTTTCGTAAGGAACCTGTTCCAGAATTTCGTCTTGACTCTCCGGGTTGTTGAGTTATATGACTTAGATCATCTCGTGATCCGGAGGTCGGACATAAGTCCCTTGAAAATTTGCTCTAAACGCGTCCTCGAGCTCTTCCCAACTTCCAACAAGTTTTCGGGAGGCTTTAAGCCAATGACGGGCTGGCCCTTTGAGCTTGAGGGTAGGTATTTTATGGCGTGAGATCATCTCCTCCGCCATATGTATATGTAGTGTGTAATCTTCATCCGCACTCTGTGGTCCGTTGTTCCATCGTAGGCCTCTATGTTTATGGGTTTAAATCCTGCTGGGAATTCATGGTCCAAAGACCTCGTCGCTGAAACATAGTGGGTGTGCGGCGCCTCAGATTTGTGTGTGTCGCTATCATCCGACAATTGACGTGTTGTCTTGCTTCCCGGGCCTTCTCCTTTGGCCTGTAGATCGATCCGGTTGGGCCATCTATCCTTCCAAGTTCGCTGGTTGGTTTATGTGTGGCGCCGCCAGAATTTGGCCTATCATCCGCCGCCTATCCAGCCAGCAGCCCTTTATTTTTGGACGGTGGGGGCTCTCACGGCCTCCTCGTCAATTCGTAGCGCTTTGCGCTCGGGTAGCTCTTTGATTGGTGGCCATTGCCGCATTTATCTCATGGGTTTTGAGCACTTTGCTCCATCTCATTCTGAGTGTGTCTTCCGCTGTTTTGAGCCTCCATTTTTCCTTCTTCAGGCTTCTTGCAGTACTCACGAGTCTTTTCTGAAGGTTCTTACTCTCTAGCGACGTGTCCGGCATAATGTCGTCCGGACTGTTCTCGCCGGGCTTGGATTGATTATCTGACTCGTCATGGTCAGACGGTTGCTTATCTGCATGTTCGTCGTCCGTTTGTGAGCCCTGCCATATTGCGGGCTCTTTGGGAGCGTTGTTGTCGAGGCGGGACTTAGGACGGCGCCTGCGCCACCATTTTGGTCGTTCTGCCGCGGCCAGTTGGTCCTCGTTATCGCTCTCCTTTGGGGTGTCTACCATATATATGTCATGTGACGAGGTAGTCCTCCCGTGCCTTATAGGCTCTGTTTCTTGTTCGTCTCCGGCATTGTCGTCTATTCCGTCAATGTCTTCGAAGTCAAAGTCTAGCATGTCGGTTAGATCATCGGCAAGGCTACAAAGTGGGTGGTGGTGGGCGCTGAATTTCTTCGTCGTCTGCATTTCAACCATCCCGCCATAGTCCGCCAGACTCTCCGATAACGAGATGCTTTAAAGAATTCAGGATATCGCCAAAAGGCGAGTGTTGGAATATGTCCGCGGCGGTGAATTTATAACCGCGCCTAATCCGGATTGATTGGTAGGGCGTGGGAGGGCCGGAGTCCGCGAGGAGTCCGCCTCTCGGATTCACGAAGTTTCGCAAGGGACAAGATTGGTGTTCGCCCATCGCTGCGGATGTTGAAGCCCCGGGCGGCGCTTATCCACCGCCTCGATCCGGGCGATCGGCTCCGCTAATGGCCGGCTGATCCATGTGCGCTACCAAGGCACTGTTCGCGGTAGAGCTAGATCATGCCTATCGCCACAAAGGCGGCGCTGCTGCTGTGGCTCGAGTCCGTCAAGATCAAGTCTCGCGACATCGGCCGTGAAGTTTAAGCTTCCAAATCGACTCGACGGCCAGGGCGTAGCTGATCCGCTCCTGACGGCCAAGAGAATTGCCCGCATGCAAAGCCCCGATACGAAGATCTGTCCGGGAGAAAAGTCTCCTCGACAGCGTTGTTGATTGAAGATGCCATCGAACCTATCGCTGACGACACGAGGAACTCTCAATGAAAGCACCAATGTCGGTGTCAAACCGCGGATCTCGGTAGGGGGTCCCAAACTGTGCGCCTAGGCAGATGGTAACAAGATACGAGGGACACAATGTTTTTACCTGTGTTCGGGCCCTCTCGATGGAGGTAAAACCCTACGCCCCGCTTGATTAATATTGATGATATGGGTAGTACAAGAGTAGATCTACCACGAGATCAAGGAGGCTAAACCCTAGAAGCTAGCCTATGGTATGATTGTTGAGATGTATGTTGTCCCACGGACTAAAGCCCTCCGGTTTATATAGACACCGGAGGAGGCTAGGGTTACACAGAGTCGCCATAATGGTAGGAGATCTACATATCCGATTGCCAAGCTTGCCTTCCACGCCAAGGAAAGTACTATCCAGACACGAGCCGGAGTCTTCAATCTTGTATCTTCGTAGTCTTGGAGTCCGGCGGATATTGATAGTCCGTCTGTCCGGACACCCCCTAGTCCAGGACTCCCTCAAAGACTTTGAAAGTGAAGAAATTGGTGTGTCCGTGAAGACTTGATATTCATGTGAGGAATATGAAGCTTGAAGACGTTCGTTTTCATAGTTTTGTTTTTCTCTTTCTTGAGTCATAGGAAACACCATCAGTAGTGTTAAAGGGGTCGAGGAAATACTAAGGAACAATTTCCATGTGATGCTCAACTCAAAATCCTACACCTACCAATCCTTCGAGTGAAGCCATTGAAATCTCATACAGCCTCACCAATTTTTTAGTGACAGAGACAAAGTTCTTCTGGTCGCTGAGGAATTTGTGCTGACTGAGGAGTTAGGAATTCGCCGGTGCAGATTGCCTACACAGTGAGGAACATGATAGCCCTGAGGAATTTGAGAGTCAGATTTCCGACCGTTGTTGTGCTACGCGCCAGCTGTCCAAAAATATCTTATCCACCTAACGGTCATATCATTGAAGGGCATTTATGTCTTATCATGTCGGGCTTCTCCCTAGGCTATAAATAGCCGCCCCCTACAACCACTAGCTGGTTGGCTGCTCCAAGAGAAACTGACACTTGTCATTTGAGAGCAACCCATCCTCCGAGGACTTTGAGTGATAATCATCGAGTGAGGAAAATACAAACCCAAATACCCACAAACCCAAAGTGATTGAGCATCACTGAAGAGATTGATCCTGCTTGGATCCGACGCTTGTTACCTTTGAAGATTGTGCTTCTTCCAGACGGTTAGGCGTCATGGTCTATAGCATCCAAGAGGAATTGTGGATCGCCGAGTGACCGAAGTCTGTGAAGGTTTGGAAGTCGCCTTAAGACTTACCACGAGTGATTGGAAGAGGTCTGTGTGACCTTAGTTCAAGGAGAATACGGTGGGACTTGGTGTCCTGAGCTGCGTTCTCAGCGACTGGTTGTCCGGGACTGTGTGTCCTCGAGTTTAAATGCTCATCCGCTCCAACCAGCCGTACAACTGAGACAACAGTTGGAATTGGTTTACCAAATCATTGTCTTCACCAACCTTACTGGTTCTATTTCCTCAACTCTTTCATTTCCTCATTACTGTGTTGAGTGATTGTTCATATCTGTGTTTGAAGACTTTGATCAAGACTTTCTCAATTTCCTCGCCAATTTCTTCACCGCTTTGTCTTCATCTTGTGTTATCTTGTGTTTACGCTTTCAGACTCGTGATTGTCTTCATTTCATCATGATGACTATGTGTGTATTCTGTTATGCTTACTTCTGAGTACTTATTCCGCTGCAAGTAGTTCTTCGCTAAGGAGTTTCCTCACCGGCAAATTCCTCAGTGAAGAATTCATAAAAATCGCCTATTCACCCCCCCTCTAGTTGATATAACGCACTTTCAATTGGTATTAGAGCAAGGTACTCCCTTATTCTGTGCGATTTTGGTTTAACCACCTGGAGTTCTAGTTAAGTCGACTACAGGATTGAGGAACATTTCCTGCCCCATCTTTGACGGTCATGAGTATCCTCGGTGGAAGGTCATGATGATGAAGCGACTCATGGCTATGGACAGCGAACTGTGGACCGTCACCGAGATCGGTCTTACCGATCTATACAAGATGGCTGAGGCTGATGACATTCGCAAGTACACACTGCTTAACCTCACAGCGAAGGATGTCATCTGCTCGAGTCTGTCCCAAAATCAGTTCAGGGACGTCATGCATCTCAATCATGCGAAGCTAATCTGGGACCGTCTCTCTGAGGTCTATGAAGGTCATCGAACTCAGAATCATCATCGTCTACCCCTGCCTTATGGCAAACTGTGCTGAGGTAACTGAATCCTACCTATCCGAATCTAGTGATGATGAATCTGGCGATGAATTTGGACCTAGCTATGTCAAACTTGCTTCCCTTGCCCATAAACAACAAAGAGCCTTGGAAAAAGTTCATGACATGCTAAATAAGAGCGATGATATGTTGGGTGAAGAAATGGATCAGTCAAAAGCCTTGGCTGAAAGTCTTCAGGGACTCCATTCCAAGTTTGACGACCTTCAAGGTCATCATAATGCTCTCTTATCTGATCACGAGAAGCTTTCTCTTGAACTTCTTCAAAGAAAGCAAGATCTTGAGAAGTTAAGAGTGAGTTATGAAGATCTCAACAAATCAGCACCACTCAGGAAGAATTTGATCCTCCATGCTTAAAGTGCATTGAATGTGAATCTGCTAATTCTTCACCTGAATGTTCCAATGCTTCAAATGTTACAAATTCTTCACCCGCCTCTGCTATCACTAATTCCTCATCTGAGGACATTGCTAGTATCACTGACAATGCAGGGCTGAAGGGATTGTATATGACAGGCATGTACAAAAGTCTCAAAGGGCATCAGACTCTTTGTGATGTGCTTAAAAAGCAGATCCTCAACAGAAACCCTAGGAAAGAGGGTGTTGCCTTTGAGAGGAAACTCAATGTTGATGGAACATATTGGAAGCTTGAGCAGTACCCCAAAACCTCAAGGGTTGCTGCAAAGGGACCTCCAGTTGATCCATCTAACTTATCTGGCTTTACATGTGAATCTCCTCATTCTTTTGATGAGTCATTTGACTCCAACTATAAACTGTTCAAAAATCAGAATGGTGAAGTATTTGCTAGATATGTTGGCACTAACTGCAGGAACGGTTCCCCTATGAAGAAAATCTGGGTTCCCAAAACTTATGTTGAAAGTCTTCAGGTGAATGTCCTCATGACACCACCAGTGAAGAACAGGAACCCCAGATCAAACTCTTCATATGGACCAAATTCTTCATATGGATCCAAGTCCTCATACGGACCGAATTACTCACATGGATCAAATTCCTCAAAAGGATCAAAATCCTCATATGAACATCATCATGTTAACACCTCTATTTCGCAGGGTAGAGCTAAGGGCTATGATATGTGCATTATTCTTCAAATCATTATGTTCATAAGTCCTCGAAGAATTTCTCTGCTTATTCATATGCCTACCCTAACCCCTCTTATGTGAAACGAAATGGATTGGCATCTTTGCCACCTTTCTGAAGGAAATATGCCCTAGAGGCAATAATAAAGTTATTATATATTTCCTTATTTCATGATAAATGTTTATCATTCATGCTAGAATTGTATTAACCGGAAACATGATACATGTGTGAATGCATAGACAAACAGAGTGTCACTAGTATGCCTCTACTTGACTAGCTTGTTAATCAAATATGGTTGTGTTTCCTGACCATGAACAAAGAGTTGTTATTTGATTAACAAGGTCACATCATTAGTAGAATGATCTGATTGACATGACCCATTCCTTAGCTTAGCACACGATCGCTTAGTATGTTGCTACCGCTTTTATCCATGACTTATACATGTTCCTATAACTATGAGATTATGCAACTCCGCTTACGGAGGAACACTTTGGTGCTACCAAACGTCACAACGTAATCGGGTGATTATAAAGGAGTACTACAGGTGTATCCAAAGGCAGATGTTGGGTTGGCGATTTCGAGATTAGGTTTTGTCACTCCGATTGTCGGAGAGGTATCTCTGGGCCCTCTCGTAATACACATCACTGAAGCCTTGCAAGCATTACAACTAATGAGTTAGCTGTGAGATGATGTATTACGGAACGAGTAAAGAGACTTGCCGTAACGAGATTGAACTAGGTATTGATACCGACGATCGAATCTCGGCAAGTAACATACCGATGACAAAGGGAACAACGATGTTGTTATGCGGTCCGACCGATAAAGATCTTCGTAGAATATGTAGGAACCAATATGGGCATCCAGGTCCCGCTATTGGTTATTGACCGGAGACGGTCTCGGTCATGTCTACATTGTTCTCGAACCGTAGGGTCCGCACGCTTAAGGTTTCGGCGATGCTTATATTATGAGTTTATGAGTTTTGATGTACCAAGGAGTTCGAGTCCCGGATGAGGTCGGGACATGACGAGGAGTCTCAAATGGTCGAGACGTAAAGATCGATATATTGGACGACTATATTCGGACATCGGAAAGGTTCTGAGTGATTCGGTATTTTCGAGTACTGGGAGTTACGGGATTACGGGAGAAGTAATGGGCCTTGATGGGCTTTAGTGGGAAGAGGAAAAAGGCTGCTGCGCCCCCCCTCCCCTCTAGTCCGAATTGGACTAGGGAAAAGGGGGCCGGCCACCTTTCCTACTCCTCCACTTCCTTCTCCCTTCCTCCCCTCTTGGTGGACTCCTACTAGGACTTGGAGTCCTAGTAGGACTCCACATCTTGGCCGCACCAATTGGCTTGGCCGGCCTCCTCCTCCTCCATCCTTTATATACTGAGGCAGGGGGCACCCCATGGACACACAAGTTTGATCTACGGATCGTTCCTTAGCCGTGTGCGGTGCCCCCCTCCACCATATTCCACCTCGGTTATACCGTCGCAAGCTTAGGCGAAGCCTCGCGCCGTGAAACATCAAGATCGCCACCACGCCGTCGGCTTGTGGAACTCTCCCTCGACACTCGGCTGGATCGAGTACGAGGGACGCCATCGAGCTGTACGTGTGTCAAGAACTCGGGCGCCGGAGTAACGGCGCCGGATCGGTCGGATCGCGAGGAGAACGTCGACTACTTCCTCTACGCCAGATTGCTTCCGCTTCGGTCACGAGGGTACGTGACAACACTCTCCCTCTCGCTGCTATGCATCACCATGATCTTGCGTGTGCGAGGAAATTTTTGAAATTACTACGTTCCCCAACAGTGGCATCCGAGCCTAGGTTTTTATGGTTTGATGTTTTGCACGAGTAGAACACAAGTGAGTTGTGGGCGATACAAGTCATACTACCTACCAGATGTCATACTTTGGTTCAGCGGTATTGTGAGATGAAGCGCCCGGACCGACATTACGCCAGACGCTTACGCGAGACTGGTTTCACCGCCACGAGCACTCGTTGCTTAAAGGTGACTGGTGGGTGTCTGTCTCTCTCATTTTAGTTGAACTGAGTGCTACGCCCGTCCTTGAGAAGGTTAAAACGGAGTCTATTTGACGAAGTATCGCTGTGGTTTTGATGCGTAGGTGAGACTGGTTCTTGCTTAAGCCCGTAGCAGCCACGTAAAATTTGCAACAACAAAGTAGAGGACGCCTAACTTGTTTTTGCAGGGCATGTTGTGATGTGATATGGTCAAGACGTGATGCTATATTTTATTGTATGAGATGATCATGTTTTGTAACCGGTTATCGGCAATCGGCTGGAGCCATATGGTTGTCGCTTATTGTATGCAATGCAATCGCCCTGTAATGCTTTACTTTATCACTAAGCGGTAGCGATAGTCGTAGTAGCATAAGTTTGGCGAGACGACAACGATGCTGCGATGGAGATCAAGGTGTCGCGCCGGTGACGATGGTGATCATGGTGGTGCAACAAGATGGAGATCATAAAACACAAGATGATGATGACCATATCATATCACTTATATTGATTTGCATGTGATGTTTATCCTTTTATGCATCTTATCTTGCTTTGATTGACGGTAGCATTATAAGATGATCTCTCACTAAATTATCAAGAAGTGTTCTCCCAGTATGCACCGCTGCCAAAGTTCGTCGTGCCTGCACACCACGTGATGATCGGGTGTGATAAGCTCTCGTCCATCTACAACGGGTGCAAGCCAGTTTTGCACACGCAGAATACTCGGGTTATACTTGACGAGCCTAGCATATGCAGATATGGCCTCGGAACACGGAGACCGAAAGGTCGAGCGTGAATCATATAGTAGATATGATCAACATAAGATGTTCACCATTGAAAACTACTCCATTTCACGTGATGATCGGTTATGGTTTAGTTGATTTGGATCACGTGATCACTTAGATGACTAGAGGGATGTCTTTCTAAGTGGGAGTTCTTAAGTAATATGATTAATTGAACTTAAATTTATCATGAACTTAGTCCTGGTAGTATTTTGCAAATTATGTTGTAAGATCAATAGCTTGCGTTGTTGCTTTCATATGTTTATTTTGATATGTTCCTAGAGAAAATTGTGTTGAAAAATGTTAGTAGCAATGATGCGGATTTGATCCGTGATCTGAGGTTTATCCTCATTGCTGCACGTAAGAATTATGTCCTTAATGCACCGCTAGGTGACAGACCTATTGCAGGAGCGATGCGACGCGTATGAACGCTTGGCTAGCTCAAGATGATGACTACTTGATAGTTTTGTGCACCATGCTTCATGGCTTAGAATCGACTTCAAAGATGTTTTGAACATCATGGACCATATGAGATGTTCCAGAATTGAAGTTAATATTTCAAGCAAATACCCGAGTTGAGAGATATGAAGTCTCCAACAAGTTCTATAGCTAAAAGATGGAGGAGAATCGCTCAACTAGTGAGCATGTGCTCGATTGTCAGGTACTTCAATCGCTTGAATCAAGTGGGAGTTAATCTTCCGATAAGATAGTGATTGACAGAATTCTCTAGTCACCATCACCAAGTTAGTAGAACTTCGTGATGAACTATAGTATGCAAGGGATGACGAAAATGATTCCCGGCTCTTCGTGATGTTGAAATCGACGAAGGTAGAAATCAAGAAAGAGCATCAAGTGTTGATGGTTGACAAGATCACTAGTTTCAAGAAAAGGGCAAAGGAAAGAAAGGGAACTTCAAGTAGATTGACAAGCAAGTTGTCACTCCCACGAAGAAGCCCAAAGCTGAACCAAAGCCTGAAACCGAAAGTGCTTACATCGCAAAGGAAATGGTCAATGGAAGCGGAACTGCCCTAAATATTTGGTGGATAAGAAGGATGGCAAAGTGAAAAAAGTATATTTGATATACATGTGTTTGATATGTACTTTACTAGTGTTTATAGCAACCCTCGGTATTTGGTACTGGTTCGGTTGCTAAGAGTAGTAACTCAAACGGAGTTGCGTATCAAAAGCGAAACTAGTTAAGGTGAAGTGACGATGTGTGTTGAAAGTAGTTTCAAGATTGATATGATCATCATCGCACACTCCCTATACTTTCGGGATTAGTGTTGAACCTAAATAAATGTTATTTGGTGTTTGCGTTGAGCATGAATATGATTTGATCATGTTTATTGCAATACAACTATTCATTTAAGTAAGAGAATAAACTGTTATTCTGTTTACATGAATAAAACCTTATATGGTTACACACCCAATAAAAAAGGTTCATTGGATCTCGATCGTAGTGATACACATATTCATAATATTGAAACCAAAAGATACGAAGTTAATAATGATAGTGCAACTTATTTGTGGCACTGCCGTTTAGGTCATATTGGTGTAAAGCGCATGAAGAAACTCCATGCTGATGGGATTTTGGAATCACTTGATTATGAATCACTTGATGCTTAAGTAACCATGCCTCATGGGCAAGATGACTAAAACGCCGCTTCTCGGTACTATGGAAAGAGCAACAGATTTGTTGGAAATCATACATACGATGTATGTGGTCCGATGAATGTTGAGGCTCGTGGCGGATATCGTTATTTTCGACCTTCACAAGATGATTTGAGTAGATATGGGTATATCTACTTGATGAAACATAAGTCTGAAATAGTTGAAAGGATTCAAAGAATTTCAGAGTGAAGTGGAAAAATCATCGTGACAAGAAAATAAGGTTTCTACGATTTGATCGCAGAGACGAATATTTGAGTTACGAGTTTGGTCTTCAATTAAAACAATGTGGAATAGTTTCACAGCTCACGCCACCTGGAACACCACATCATAATGGTGTGTCCGAACGTCATAACCGTACTTTATTGGATATAGTACAATCTATGATGTTTCTTACCGATTTACCAATATCGTTTTGGGATCATGCATTAGAGACAGCTGCATTCACGTTAAATAGGGCACCATCTAAATCCGTTGAGACGACACTATACGAACTGTGGTTTAGCAAGAAACCAAAGTTGTCGTTTCTTAAAGTTTGGGGCTGCGATGCTTATGTGAAAAGTTTCATCCCGATAAGCTCAAACCCAAATCGAAAAGTGCGTCTTCATAGAATACCCAAAGGAAACTGTTGGGTACACCTTCTATCACAGATCCTAAAGCAAGATTTTCGTTGTTGAAAATGGATCCTTTCTAGAGAAGGAGTTTCTCTCGAAAGAAGTGAGTGGGAGGAAAGTAGAACTTGATGAGGTAACTGCACTGCTCCCTTATTGGAAAGTAGTTCATCACGAAATTGGTTCCCGTGACACCTACACCAATTAGTGAGGAAGTTAATGATGATGATCATAAAACTTCAGATCAAGTTACTACCGAACCTCGTAGGTAAAAGCAGTGAGATCCGCACTGAGTGGTACGGTAATCCTGTTCTGAAGGTCATGTTACTTGACCATGACAAACCTACGAACTATGAGGAAGCGATGATGAGCCCAGATTCCGCAAAATGGTTTGAGGCCATGAAATCTGAGATGAGATCCATGTATGAGAACAAAGTGTGGACTTTGGTGGCGTTGCCCGATGATCGGCAAGCCATAGAAAATAAATGGATCTTCAAGAGGAAGACGGACGCTGATAGTAGTGTTACTATCTACAAAGCTCGACTTGTCGCAAAAGGTTTTTGACAAGTTCAAGGTGTTGACTACAATGAGATTTTCTCAACTGTAGCGATGCTTAAGTCTGTCCGAATCATGTTAGCAATTGCCACAATTTATGAAATTTGGCAAATGGATGTAAAAACTGCATTCCTGAATGGGTTTTAGGAAGAAGAGTTGTATATGATGCAACCAGAAGGTTTTATCGATCCAAAGGGAGCTAACAAAGTGTGCAAGGTCCAATGATCCATCTATGGACTGGTGCAAGCATCTCGAGTTGGAATATACGCTTTGATGAGTTGATCAAAGCATATAGTTTTATATGAGACTTACGGTGAAGCTCAGATTTACTAAAAAGTGAGTGGGAGCACTACAAATTTCGATAAGTATATGTGAATGACATATTGTAGATCGGAAATAATGTAGAATTATTCGCAAAGCATAAAGAAGTGTTTGAAAGGAGTTTTTCAAAGAAAGACCTCGGTAAAGCTACTTACATATTGAGCATCAAGATCTATAGAGATAGATCAAGATGCTTGATAAGTTTTTTCAATGAGTACATACCTTGACAAGATTTTGAAGTAGTTCAAAATGAAACAGTCAAAGAAAGAGTTCTTGCCTGTGTTACAAGGTGTGAAATTGAGTAAGACTCAAAACCCGACCACGACAGAAGATAGAAAGAGAATGAAAGTCATTCACTATGCCTTGGCCATAGTTTCTATAAAGTATGCCATGTTGTGTACCAGATCTATTGTATACCCTGCACTGAGTTTCGCAAGAGAGTACAATAGTGATCTAGGAGTAGATCACTGGACAGCGGTCAAAATTATCCTTAGTGGAATAAGGATATGTTTCTCGATTATGGAAGTGAAAAAGGTTCGTTGTAAAGGGTTACGCCGATGCAAGTTTTGACACCGATCCGGATGACTCTAAGTCTCGGTCTAGATACATATTGAAAGTGGGAGCAATTAGCTAGAGTAGCTTCGCAAGAGCATTGTAGACATAGAAAAATTGCAAAATACATAACGGATCTGAATGTGAAAGACCCGCTGACTAAGACTCTCTCACAAGCAAAACATGATCACACCTTAGTACTCTTTGGGTGTTAATCACATAGCGATGTGAACTAGATTACTGAATCTAGTAAACCCTTTGGGTGTTGGTCACATGGCGATGTGAACTATGGGTGTTAATCACATGATGATGTGAACTATCGATGTTAATCACATGGTGATGTGATCTAGATTATTGACTCTAGTGCAAGTGGGAGACTGAAGGAAATATGCCCTAGAGGCAATAATAAAGTTATTATATATTTCCTTATTTCATGATAAATGTTTATCATTCATGCTAGAATTGTATTAACCGGAAACATGATACATGTGTGAATGCATAGACAAACAGAGTGTCACTAGTATGCCTCTACTTGACTAGCTTGTTAATCAAATATGGTTGTGTTTCCTGACCATGAACAAAGAGTTGTTATTTGATTAACAAGGTCACATCATTAGTAGAATGATCTGATTGACATGACCCATTCCCTTAGCTTAGCACACGATCGTTTAGTATGTTGCTACTGCTTTTATCCATGACTTATACATGTTCCTATAACTATGAGATTATGCAACTCCTGCTTACGGAGGAACACTTTGGTGCTACCAAACGTCACAACGAATCGGGTGATTATAAAGGAGTACTACAGTGTATCCAAAGGCAGATGTTGGGTTGGCGATTTGAGATTAGGTTTTGTCACTCCGATTGCTCTGAGAGGTATCTCTGGCCCTCTCGGTAATACACATCATCTGAAGCCTTGCAAGCATTACAACTAATGAGTTAGCTGTGAGATGATGTATTACGGAACGAGTAAAGAGACTTGCCGTAACGAGATTGAACTAGGTATTGATACCGACGATCGAATCTCGGGCAAGTAACATACCGATGACAAAGGGAACAACGATGTTGTTATGCGGTCCGACCGATAAAGATCTTCGAGAATATGTAGGAACCAATATGGGCATCCAGGTCCCGCTATTGGTTATTGACCGAGACGGTCTCGGTCATGTCTACATTGTTCTCGAACCGTAGGGTCCGCACGCTTAAGGTTTCGGCGATGCTTATATTATGAGTTTATGAGTTTTGATGTACCGAAGGAGTTCGAGTCCCGGATGAGGTCGGGGACATGACGAGGAGTCTCGAAATGGTCGAGACGTAAAGATCGATATATTGGACGACTATATTCGACATCGGAAAGGTTCTGAGTGATTCGGTATTTTCGGAGTACCGGGAGTTACGGGATTACGGGAGAAGTAATGGGCCTTGATGGGCTTTAGTGGGAAGAGGAAAAAGGCTGCTGCGCCCCCCCTCCCCTCTAGTCCGAATTGGACTAGGGAAAAGGGGGCCGGCCACCTTTCCTACTCCTCCACTTCCTTCTCCCTTCCTCCCCTCTTGGTGGACTCCTACTAGGACTTGGAGTCCTAGTAGGACTCCACATCTTGGCCGCACCAATTGGCTTGGCCGGCCTCCTCCTCCTCCATCCTTTATATACTGAGGCAGGGGGCACCCCATGGACACACAAGTTTGATCTACGGATCGTTCCTTAGCCGTGTGCGGTGCCCCCCTCCACCATATTCCACCTCGGTTATACCGTCGCGAAGCTTAGGCGAAGCCTCGCGCCGTGAAACATCAAGATCGCCACCACGCCGTCGGCCGACGGAACTCTCCCTCGACACTCGGCTGGATCGAGTACGAGGGACGCCATCGAGCTGTCGTGTGTCAAGAACTCGGGGCGCCGGAGTAACGGCGCCGGATCGGTCGGATCGCGAGGAGAACGTCGACTACTTCCTCTACGCCAGATCGCTTCGCCGGGTCTCACGAGGGTACGTAGACAACACTCTCCCTCTCGTTGCTATGCATCACCATGATCTTGCGTGTGCGTAGGAAATTTTTTGAAATTACTACGTTCCCCAACACTTTCTCATATGGTGCTCGCAGAGTGATGAATTCTTTTCCACCCCTCCAGATGTGGGTGGTGAAGAAAAAGAACTAATCTCTTATGCAGGTCAGTCTCCGCACGTGCTTTAACGCTCAAGAATTTGCTGGGGCCCGACAAAATGCCTGAAAGGATGCAGGCGAATCATGATGAAATGAACTTTCATTTCACACGTCCTAACACTGCTTATCTGTGTGATTGCTGAAATTGAACTGATGATACTGATGTCATATTCTTCACTGATGAAGTATATGAGTTTGTAAGCTACACTAAGTCATCTGCAGGATGATCAACCCAAAGCAAATGAGTGGGTCCTTGATAGTGGATGTACAAATCACGTGACTGGTGACAAGAATCTATTGATGGATGCTCCCTTAACACCGCCACATTTGAAGCATATCATCTTCGCTGACAAAGGCAAATGTCAGGTATTGGGCCTAGGTAAGGTTGCGATCTCTAAGGATCGACACATGGACAAAGTCATGCTTGTCGAGTCCTTAGGATACAACCTCATGTCTGTCTCAATGCTTTGTGATCTTGATATGGTTGTTGTCTTTGGCAAGTATCGTTGTGTTGTGATCATGGAAGCTGACAATTCCAAAGTCTTCGAAGGCTTTAGGAGAGGAGACTTGTACATTTTTGATTTCTCTACAGGACCACAACCTGCCGTGTGCTTACTTGCAAAAGCTTCAGAAGGCTGGCTATGGCATCGACGACTTGGTCACGCAGGCATGAGGAATTTGCACACGCTTGCGAAGAAGAAGCATGTCATTGGCATTGAGAATGTCAAATTCCTCAAGGATCACCTGTGTGGTGCCTGTGAAGCTGGGAAGATGACTAAGGCCAAGCATCCAGTGAAGACTATCATGACCACCACTCGACCATTTGAATTGCTTCACATGGATCTCTTCGTTCCTAATCATTATTCTGCTGTGACTAATGATGCATCTCTATATGGCATTGTTATTGTTGATGATTACTCTCGTTACACGTGGGTACACATTGTTACTTACAAACATGAAGTGCAGGAAGTCTTCAAACGATTTTCCTCGAGGGCTTCAACCAACTTTGGTGTGAAGATCGAGCACATCAGGAGTGATAATGGAACTGAGTTCAAGAATTCTGGTCTTGATGGCTATCTTGATGAACTTGGTATTACTCATGAGTTATCTACTCCTTATACTCCTCAGCAAAATGGCATCGTGGAGCGCAAGAACATAACTCTTGTTGAGATGGCTCGCACTATGCTTGATGAATACAAAACGCCTCATCGTTTTTGTATTGATGCAATTGATACCGCGTGCCACATCATCAACAGAGTATATCTTCACAAATTCTTCAAGAAGACTGCCTATGAACTCCTCACTGACAAGAAACCCAATGTGAGTTATTTCAAAGTCTTCGGTGCTAAATGTTGGATTAGAGATCCTCATCACAATGCTAAATTCGCACCAAAAGCACATGAAGGTTTTATGCTTGGTTACGGAAAGGACTCGCACACCTACAGGGTCTTCAACATCACTCTTCACAAGATTGTTGAAACTGTAGATGTGCGGTTTGATGAAACTAATGGCTCGCAAAGAGAGCACCTACCTTCTGTGATAGATGAACCAGCACCTGAAGATTCTATCAAGTTCAAGGCTACTGAGGATGTCATTCCTACCAAAGAATCTACTGAAGAATTCATTCCAGAACGCGAAGATCGTCTAGCTGATGTACCTGAGGAAAATGCTGAAGAAAATGGTGCTGAAGAAAATGCTGATCAAATTCCTCGACGACAACCAGCTCATCCTTGCGTTGCAAAAGAAGTGCAAGTTGAAAAGATCATCGATGACATTGAAGCACTAGGTCCTCTCACTCGCTCAAAAGCTTCACATTTATCTAACTTTTGTGGGCACTATGCTTTTGTCTCTATCACAGAGCCCACTAAGGTAGATGAAGCATTTCTGGAGCCTGAGTGGATTCAGGCCATGCAAAAAGAATTACATCAGTTCGAGCTCAACAATGTCTGGAAAGTGGTCAAACATCCAGATCCTCGCAAGCATAATATGATTGGCACGAAGTGGATCTACCGCAACAAGCAAGATGAATATGGCCTTGTGGTGAGGAATAAGGCATCACTTGTAGCTCAAGGCTACACATAGGTTGAAGGAATTGATTTCGATGAAACTTTTGCACCTGTTGCTAGACTTGAGGCTATTCGCATATTACTTGCTTATGCTAACCATCATAATATCACTTTATATCAAATGGATGTGAAAAGTGCATTCCTCAATGGTAAGCTTGGGGAAGAAGTATATGTTGCTCAACCCCCAGGTTTTGAAGATCCAAAGAATCCTGACAAAGTCTTCAAACTCAACAAGGCCCTCTATGGCCTCAAGCAGGCCCCTCGGGCGAGGTATGATACTTTGAAGGATTTCTTCATGAAGAATGGCTTCACACCCGGTTCACTCGACCCTACTCTCTTTACTAAATCTTATGATGGTGAACTGTTTGTGTGCCAAATATACGTTGATGATATTATCTTTGGATGTACTGACCAATGTTATAGTGATGAATTTGCCTATATGATGAGTGAAGAATATCAAATTTGTATGATGGGAGAGTTGAAATTCTTCATAGGTCTTCAAATTCGTCAACAACACAATGGCATATTCATATCTCAGGAGAAATACCTCAAGGATGTTCTGAGGAAATTCGGCATGCAAGATTGCAAAGGAGTCAAAATTCCTATGCCCACAAATGGCCATCTATGCACTGATGAAAATGGTATTGACTTCGATCACAAGGTATACCGCTCCATGATTGGTTCTTTATTGTACTTATGTGCATCTAGGCCAGATATAATGCTTAGTGTTTGCATGTGTGCCCGATTTCAAGCTTCACCGAACGAATCACACCATAAGGCTGTGAAGCATATTCTTCGATATCTAGTTCACACACCAACACTAGGATTATGGTACCCCAAGGGCTCTACCTTTGATCTCATTGGATATTCTGACTCTGACTATGCTGGTGATCGTGTGGACCGCAAGTCAACATCTGGTACTTGTCATTTCCTCGGACGATCCTTGGTCTGTTGGTCCTCCAAGAAACAGAAATGCGTATCACTGTCTACTGCTGAAGCTGAGTATATTGCTGCTGGTTCTTGGTGTGCTCAATTGCTGTCGATGAAGCAAACTCTCAAGGACTACGGCATCAACATGACCTCTCTACTGTGACAATGAGAGTGCCATCAAGATTGCTCACAACCCAATTCAGCACTCAAAGACAAAGCACATTCAGATTCGTCATCATTTTCTTCGTGATCATGTGTTGAAGGGTGACATTTCTATTGAGCATGTGAAGACTGAAGAATAGCTAGCCGATATCTTCACAAAGCCCTTGGATGAGAAGAAATTTAGCAAGTTGTGGTGTGAGCTAAATATCTTAGAATCTGAAAATGTTCTTTGAAAAGGACACACATCCTGACACTTATGCAAAATTGATGACTTAGATGTGCAACACATGAAGAAACGTTTTTCTTCAATAAATGAAGAATAACACTCCAAGTGTGAAGAAATTAATGAAGAATTTGATTCTCAAAACCCTACGACAATTGTACGCGGTGTCTGAAATCATCATTCTTATACGGTGGGTCACGCCACCACCAAAGTTGAAAATCTTCAATTTGAGTTTTTCCTCAGTTTTGAAATTCCTCAGTTTTTCAAATTCTTCAACTTTGCAAAATCTTCACTGTTTCCGTCGTCTTTCTTCGTTGGCTATATATATATATGGGTTTATGTCCTCTACAGCATTCACTTATGGCTATTTCTTCAAGTTGCATTTTCTGCTAAGTGAATGTGATCGGACCCTTCCCCCTCTATGCTATACTCAACCCAATCTATTCACAACTTCTTCATGTGCGTTCTATTTGAAACTCGTTCAAAATCTTCATTGTGTCCTGTCAGCTGAAGAAATTGCGAACGGAACTTTAAAACTAATCTTATCCAAATTTTCGGTTTTGCCGCTCAAACAGTCCCGTATCCCATGATATACTTATCTATTCACCCACGATCTAACACGATCTCCACTATTCAGTACGTGGGTGACACATGTCAAGCGAATGAGAAGGGCCAGGGGCACATTCGTCCTAAATCTTCGGGCGAACAGTTTTTCACTGCGACTATAAATACCCCCTCACCCGTCCACACTTCCTTTACTCCGCTCGACCGCTCTCTCTCCCGCTCGAGCTTCTCAAACCCTAGCGCCGCCGCTACTCCATCGTCGCCGGTGAGGAAGAGCTTCACTGCCTCGACCTCGTCGCCGTTGTACTCGCGCCGACCGCGGAAATCTTCACTCCGCCGCCGCTGTAGCTGTCTTCCTCCGCCAAGTTAGGGCGTGGAAGATCTGAACTGTCGAGCTTCAAATCTAGTCTTCTCAGTTCGTCGTGTTCTTCAACCAGGGTAATTAAAAGTTACTTTTATTGCCCTCTTTGATTCAAATTTTCACTACAAAATCTTCAAAGGTGTTTTATTCTTCAAATCCTCACACACAAAACACCTCACAAGTCATCTGTTCTTGATTCCTTTCCCGAAGCATCATTTTCTTCAAGATTCCTCAATTGTGTGGATCATCAATCTATACAACTCTGGAACCTAAGACAAAGTACGCTTAGTGAAATTCTTCAAGACTCATCTGCTCAAATTCCTCAAACTTGTTCATTTTGAAAACCTTCTGAGAACGCATATGACCTCTTCAAATTCCTCGCAACTATACTCTGTTCACAGGTACTCATGTCCGCTGCTGAATCACTAGGTTCTCATCAACTTAACTCATTTGCAGCGTTCCTTGAAGGAAAGTTGCATACTTCTTCAGATAATTTGATTGTTCAAATTCCTCATCTGAAGAATATGGCATAAGGTAAGAAACCACAGAAAGGAGGAAAGAAGCCTGAAGTCATGACTGCTTTTGAGATCCCTAATGACATTTATAAGGACTATTGCACACTTGATGAAGCCAAGTTTGGCAAAGAGAACAAAAATCAGCGCAAGGTGCACATACAGAGGATTGAAAGGAGATTGGCAAGAGAATGGAGGGAGTACAGATATGTAACTCCAAAGTATATGAAGAAATTCGCTCTAAATCCTCCATGCCCAAGAGCTCCATTGGCACCTGTCCAAGAAGCTGACCCCACCAGCATCAAGCGTGGTGAGGACTTTCCTGATGAATGGGCCAAGCGCCAAGCCAAGTTGGCTAGACAAGCCAAAGAAGCAGTGAGGAAATTTAATGAAGACTTTGCTGCTGCTGCTGCCACAAAGGCCTCTGACAAGCCTACGAAATCTATGGCAAAGAAGCCCGCTCACAAGCCAAGTGCTTCACCAACTGTGCCCTCACGGCCAAGTTCCTCAGCAATGCCCTCACGGCCAGAATCTTCAAAGCCCTCACGGCCAATTTCTTCAAAGCCCTCATGGCCTATTCCTCATGCTGCTCCTGCTCCTCCAAAGTCCTCAGTTGCTCCGGCGAAGTCCTCAACTCCTGTACATCTGGCCACATGCCAAAGGATTGCAGGCATCTCCATTGCATCTGGTGTCTCAGCAAGTTCCTCATCTGCACCAAAATCTTCATCAGGCCCCACTCTGCTGAAGACAAAGGCCACTGCTGAACGAGGTCCTATGCCTAGTCTGAAGAAGAAACAAGTTGCCTTCCATGTGCCATCTGACGATGAAGCTGATGATGATGAACTTGCAGAAATCATCAGAGACAGGCAAGAAAGGGCCGCTAGAGCCAAAGGCACAAATGTGCCACTGCTTTTGGATCCAAAGGTGATCCTCGACTACATTGATCTCTAGCACAAGGACCCAAACACTCCTATGTTTGATTTTCATTTGACTCCTGGCCAAAGTCACGTGCTGACCCATTTCATCAATGAAGAAAAATGGAAGTTTGAGAAGGCCAGGCAGATCAAGAAGGCTCAGTTCAGGAAAGAGAAGTTCCCGAGGAACAATGTTGTCAAAATGACACCTGATGAACTCCTCAAGATCCAGTCTGAAATCAAAACCCTCGGCGATAATTTCAATTCTTTTTTATGCTGATTGGAAAGGAGCCAAAGTCAGGTTTGCTAAACTGACTGAGAAGTTCACCAACATTGCAGCCTCATCGCAACAAGAAATTCCTCAAGCTAAAGCCTCTGTTCAGCAAACTGAAGAACATGCCAGCACCGCTGATGATTTTCCAGCTGCTGAAGAAAATCCTAGTTCCAGGGCTGACGACTCCATTCCAGCCGCTGAAGAAACTGCCAGGGCATCCACTAGTGGTGTGCCTGAAGAAAATGAAGAAGTCAGGCCAACTGCATCAGTTGCGCCTGAGGAAATACCAACAGATTCCTCAGCTCCTCCTGCGCCTACCCCAACTCCTACCCTTCCATCTGCATCAGATGTGAGGAAGACCAAGGCTGCAGAGAAAGCTGCAGTGAAGAAAAGGAAAGCATCATCTGCTTCAGATTCTTCAGCTCCGAAGAAAATGAAGACTATGACCAGCTCTCTTGAGAACCCAATTGATGCTGTTCCGATTTCCTCCATGCCATCAAAGGACCTTGTTCCTTATGGTGAAGAATATGTGATCCCTAGTGGATCTGATGAAGAAAATCATTCTACCACTTCGTCAGAGCAGATTGATGAAGAAATTGAAGTGTATGCGATCCCTTCAACACCTGTTGCTTCCTCGCCCATGCCTCAGTTCACAGCTGAAGAGGCTGGCGTTGAAGAAATTGAAGATGAAGACGTGGATACTGGATGCACCACGCCTGTGATGAATGATGACTTTTGGGAAAGTCAGCATCCCAATTCTCCACACTTCACCCCACTA
The DNA here is from genome assembly GCA_021437245.1 of Aegilops speltoides. Lineage (NCBI taxonomy): Eukaryota > Viridiplantae > Streptophyta > Magnoliopsida > Poales > Poaceae > Aegilops > Aegilops speltoides. The sequence continues at coordinate 261,614,318 of CM038145.1, forward strand.
CAGCAAATACCTCAATCCCCTGCACCAACTGCTCAAATGGGCTCAAGAAACTCATCCCACCTCGTCATGCATGAAGAAATTCCAGCCACTAGTGTCAAGAAACTGTCAGCGATACCTTGAACATGCAGATCGCCTCAAGAGGAACCATAAATTCCTCAGCCTGAAGAACCGGAGATTGCGATTCCTGAGGTTTTGATGCAACTCACTGACACTCCTGTGCCCAAGCCAAAGGATCCATTCTCAAAGAAGCAAAAGTTCAAGGCTGCTGATTTCTTCAACGAGCATGTGTTCTTCACTGACTACAATCCCTATGATTTTGCTCGCATAAGGAAGAGGCGTTTCTGGACTGCTAGTCAAGCAAACTTTTATTCCTCTGTGCTATTCGACAAAGACAAAGTCTTCGACCATGAGCACATTCCTCACGTGGACATGGAATCTCTGCCGTCCTTTGATCCAGTCCTCAGTGTTCTTCACGATGCTGGATTGCTGAATTTCTGCACTGACATCTGTGATTGGAATGAAGAACTCATTCTTCAATTCTATGCGACGCTTCACATCACAGGAGATTCTGAAGATGTGAACACTTGGGTGCTGGACTGGATGTCAGATAACACTCACTACAAGGCACCAGCAACTGAATTGCTTCGTGCCCTCCCACTCAGTCCTCCCCTTGATGGTGCACGTTGCATCTACAATGAACCTGAGCTTACAAATCATTACATGCAAGTACTGATGAAGCCTTTGAAGCCAGGGCAGGCCCCATGAACCAAATTCCTTGTCAAGGAATTACTGTATGTGCCTCGGACTGTCTATTGCATTCCGACGAAGACAATGAGTCCTATCAAAGGCCACGACTCAAATGATGAAGAAGTCGTTGGCATCATGAAGAATATGCTTTTCAATATCATTCATGGCATTCCCGTCAACTTCCATGATTTCTTCATGAGGACTCTGGCCAATATTGCTATGTCACCATTTGAGCTGAAGCCTTATGCACCGTGGATTATGAAATTCATCAGGACAAGGTCTTCACTCAACTACAAGGCTGATACTCTGAACCATGGTAGTCTCTTGCCTCCAATTGAAGTCCTCCAATGGACATTCTCCTCAGCTAATGACAAAGGCAAGGCAACTACTGTGATAGATGAAGGCATTCGTCCATTGGATGGTCAATTTCGCAAGGCTGCATCCTACTCCACCAATGATGACTCTGCCACACATGATTCTGCCGCCAACACCTCTGCCAAGCAAATTCCTCAAGCCACAGCTCCCAGGGTGATGACTGATCATGAGTTACTCCTCGCCTTCATCGAAAAGTTGATCGCAATCATAAATGGGTCAAGCGTCGCTTTGGTTCAATTCTTCACAACATGACCTCAACCCACAATGCAAAGAAAAAACCAATACTACCTCCATGAAACCTTCAACCGCACTGGCTGTTCTATCTCATATCTACAAAGCAGAAGATCTAAAGAGCATGGGTCTCAAGAAAGAATTTGACCGGTCTGCACCTCCACCAAGAAATTCAAGAAGGTCAAGGTTCCTTCCTTGAAGCTAGCTCCTATTCTTCATCGCGCCAATCGATGAAAATGAAGACTTGGACGACATCGGCTGGCCCTACTACGACAACCAACCCCGACAACGCCGGCGCCTCCATCAACTTGATATTCTTCGATGCGTTAGTCCTCGCCGATCCTTTTGGTCATTCGATGACAAAGAGGGAGAAATCTGAGTTAGTCTTAAAGCGGGTCTATTATATGGGCGTTTTTTTTGCTAAGTTACAACTCTCGCTCTTCTGAAACTTTTATTGGATCAATTTGTAATCTTAAACCCGATGGTGCTCTGATACTTTTGATGCACTGTACTCTGATTCTGCATGCTTGTTCCTCATTAATATTATTGCTTGCATACTGAATCTCTTCAGGCACCATATTTCATCATGCATTTCAAATTCTTCATATTATATGTCAAATGCATGTATGAATTACAAGATATAGGGGGAGATCTCCATGATTCAACTCTTCAACTGTACATTGCTTCAAAAGCAAATTCCTCACTATGCACATCTTTAGGGACAGTTCTTCTATATCTTGCAATCAAATTCCTCAATATCAGTACTTACACTTAATATGGTTATCCCCGTTGAAAACTTAACCTATATTGTCATCAATCACCAAAAAGGGGGAGATTGTAAGTGCATCTAGTGCCCCTTAGTGATTTTGGTGTATTGAAGACTTATAGGTTAAGGGACTAATGTGTTTATGAGTGTACACAGGTCTATAAGTCTATGAGGAGTTTGATATTTACAGAGAAAGTCGACCCCTAAAAATAAATATCTTTGACTGAAGATTTTGGTATTCCTGAAGACTTTCATGAAGACTTTGAAAGTGAAGAAATTGGTGTGTCCGTGAAGACTTGATATTCATGTGAGGAATATGAAGCTTGAAGACTTTCGTTTTCATAGTTTTGTTTTTCTCTTTCTTGAGTCATAGGAAACACCATAGTGTTAAAGGGGGTCGAGGAAATACTAAGGAAAAATTTCCATGTGATGCTCAACTCAAAATCCTACACCTACCAATCCCTTTGAGTGAAGCCATTGGAAATCTCATACAGCTTCACCAATTTTTTGAAAGGATGAGACGAAGTTCTTCCGTCACGAGGAATTTGTTCTGACTGAGGAGTTAGGAATTCGCCAGTGCGGATTGCCTACACAGTGAGGAACATGATAGCCCTGAGAAATTTGAGAGTCAAATTTCCGACCGTTGCTGTGCTACACGCCAGCTGTCCCAAAATATCTTATCCACCTAACGGTCATATCATTGAAGGGCATTTATGTCTTATCATGTCGGGCTACTCCCTAGGCTATAAATAGCCGCCCCCTACAACAACTAGCTGGTTGGCTGCTCCGAGAGAAACTAACACTTGTCATTTGAGAGCAACCCATCCTCCGAGGACTTTGAGTGATAATCATCGAGTGAGGAAAATCCAAACCCAAACACCCACAAACCCAAAGTGATTGAGCATCACTGAAGAGATTGATCCTGCATGGATCCGACGCTTGTTACCTTTGAAGACTGTGCTTCTTCCAGACGGTTAGGCGTCATGGTCTAGAGCATCCAAGAGGAATTGTGGATCGCCGAGTGACCGAAGTCTGTGAAGGTTTGGAAGTCGCCTAAAGACTTACCACGAGTGATTGGACGAGGTCTGTGTGACCTTAGTTCAAGGAGAATACGGTGAGGACTTGGTGTCCTGAGCTGCGTGCTCAGCGCCTGGGTGTCCGGGACTGTGTGTCCTCGAGTTTAAATACTCAGCCGCTCCAACCAGACGTACAACTTAGTCATCAGTTGGAACTGGTTTACCAAATCCTTGTCTTCACCAACCTTACTGGTTCTATTTCCTCAACTCTTTCATTTCCTCATTACTGTGTTGAGTGATTGTTCATATCTGTGTTTGAAGACTTTGACTGAAGACTTTCTCAATTTCCTCAGCTCAATTTCTTCAGTCTGTTTGTCTTCATCTTGTGTTATCTTGTGTTTACGCTTTCTGTACTCTGTGATTGCCTTCATTTCATCATGATGACTATGTGTGTATTCTGTTATGCTTACTTCTGAGTACTTATTCCGCTGCAAGTAGTTCTTCGCTAAGGAATTTCCTCACCGGCAAATTCCTCAGTGAAGAATTCATAAAAATCACCTATTCACCCCCCTCTAGTCGATATAACGCACTTTCAGATCTTGATGATATGAGTATTACAAGAGTTGATCTACCACGAGATCGTAGAGGCTAAACCCTAGAAGCTAGCCTATGATTATGATTGTTCTTGTCCTATGGACTAAACCCTCTGGTTTATATAGACACCAGAGGGGGCTAGGGTTACACAAAGTCGGTTACAGAGAAGGAGATCTAACATCCGAATCGCCAAGCTTGTCTTCCATGCAAAGGAGAGTCCCATCCGGACACGGGACAAAGTCTTGAGTCTTGTATCTTCATAGTCCAATAGTCCGGCCAAAGTATATAGTCCGGCTGTCCGGATACCCCCTTATCCAGGACTCCCTCACCTGTATTTACAAGAAAGTGAGTGGGAGCACTACAACCTTTCTGATAAGTATATGTGAATGACATATTGTTGATAGGAAATAATGTAGAATTTTATGGAAAGCATAAAGGAGAGTTTGAAAGGAGTTTTTCAAAGAAAAATCTCGGTAAAGCTGCTTACATGTTGGGCATCAAGATCTATAGAGATAGATCAAGAAACTTGATAAGATTTTTCAATGAGTACATACCTTGACAGGATTTTGAAGTAGTTCAGAATGGAACAGTCCAAGAAGGAGTTCTTACCTATGTTGCAAGGTGTAAAGTTGAGTAAGACTCAAAACCCGACCACAGCAGAATATAGAAAGAGAATGAAAGTCATCCACTATGCCTCAGACATAGGTTCTATAAAGTATGCTATGTTGTATACCAGACCTATTGTGTACCATATCATAAGTTTGGCAAGGGGGTATGATAGTGATCCATGAGTGGATCACTAGACAGCGGTCAAAGTTATTCTTACTTACCTAAGAGGCTAAGGAAATATTTCTCGGTTATGGAGGTGATAAAGAGTTCATCGTAAATAGTTACGTCGATGCAAGCTTTTACACTGATCCGGATGACTCTGAGTCTCAATCTGGATACATATTGAAAGTGGGAGCAATTAGCTAGAGTAGCTCCATGCAGAGCATTGTAGACATGGAAAATTTGCAAAATACATATGGCTCTGAATATGGCAGACATGTAGACTAAACTTCTCTCACAAGCAAAACATGATCACACCTTAGTACCCTTTGGGTGTTAATCACATAGCGATGTGAACTAGATTATTGACTCTAGTAAACCCTTTGGTTGTTGGTCACATGGCGATGTGAACTATGGGTATTAATCAGATGTGAACTATTGGTGTTAAATCACTTGGAGATGTGAACTAGATTATTGACTCTAGTGCAAGTGGGAGACTAAAGGTAATATGCCCTAGAGGTAATAATAAAATTGCTATTTTATATTTCCTTATGTCATGATAAATGATTATTTTTCATGCTAGAATTGTATTAATCGGAAACTTGATACATGTGTGGATACATAGACAAAACACCATGTCCCTAGTATGCCTCTACTTGACTATATTATTGATCAAATATGGTTAAGTTTCCTAGCCATGGACATGTGTTGTAATTTGATGAACGGGATCACATCATTAGGAGAATGATGCGATGGACAAGACCCATCTGTTAGCTTAGCATAATGATCATTCAGTTTTATTGCTACTGCTTTCTTCATGTCACATTCCTTCGACTATGAGATTATGCAACTCCCGGACACCGGGGAAATGCCTTGTGTGCTATCAAACATCACAGTGTAACTGGGTGATTATAAGGATGCTCTACGGGTATCTCCGAAGGTGTTTGTTGGGTTAGCATAGATCGAGATTAGGATTTGTCACTCTGAGTATTGGAGAGGTATCTCTAGGCCCTCTCGATAATGCACATCATATGAAGCCTTGCAAGCAATGTGACTAATGAGTTAGTAGCGGGATGATGCATTACGGAACAAGTAAATAGACTTGCCGGTAATGAGATTGAACTAGGTATGAAGATACCGACGATCGAATCTCGGGCAAGTAACATACCGATGACAAAGGGAATAATGTATGTTGACATTGCGATTCGACTGATAAAGATCTTTGTAGAATATGTGGGAACTAATATGACCATCTAGGTTCCTCTATTGGTTATTGACCGGAGAGGTGTCTCGTTCATGTCTACATAGTTCTCGAACCCGTAGGGTCCGCACGCTTAACGTTCGATGACGATATGTGTTATATGAGTTATGTGTTTTGGTGACCGAAGTTTGTTCGGAGTCCCGGATGAGATCACGGACATGACGAGGAGTCTCGAAATGGTCGAGAGGTAAAGATTGATATATTGTTAGGTAGTATTCGGACACCGGAAGGGTTCCAGAGTGTATCGAGTACATACCGGAGTACCGGAGGGGTTACCGGAACCCCCCGGGGAAATATATGGGCCATAGGAGGGAGGATAACCAGCCCACAAGGGGCTGGTCCGCCCCCCACAAGGGAGGAGGCTGAATTGGACTAGGGAAGGGGGCGCCACCCCCCTTTCCTTCTCCTACTCCCTTTCCTTCCCCCTTTCCCCCTCCGATAGAAGGAAGGGGGCCGAATAGGACAAGGAGTCCAAGTGGGATTCCTCCCCACTTGGCATGCCCTAGGCCGGCCTCCTCCCCTCTCCCTCCTTTATATACGGGGGCGGGGGGCACCTCTAGGCACATCAATTGTCTTGGCCATGTGGGGTGCCCCCCTCCGCCGTTTACTCCTCCAGTCATATTGTCATAGTGCTTAGGCGAAGCCCCTGCGCGGATCACATCACCAACACCGTCACCACGCTGTCATGCTGATGGAAGTCATCAACTCCTTCGTACCTCTACTAGATCAAGAGTTCGAGGGACGTCATTGAGCTGAACGTGTGCAGAACTCGAAGGTGTCATACGTTCGGTACTTGATCGGTTGATTTGAGAAGGCGTTTGACTAGATCAACCGCATTAAGTTAACGCTTCCGCTTTCAGTCTATGAGGGTACATGGACACACTCTCCCCCTCTCGTTGCTATGCATCTCATAGATAGATCTTGCGTCAGCATAGGAATTTTTTTGAAATTGCATGCTACTTGTCCCAACAACCTCGAGTCGCCCTCCGACAAGCAACTACAAATCCAAAACTCCGTCATCATCGGCACAACCGGATGACCCCGTCAAGACAAATTATATCAAGTGCTTCACATGTGGTGGTCGAGGACACAAGTCCTTCCAATGCACCAACAAGTGAACCATGATTGTCAACGATGATGGCACATACGACTCCATGAGTGAAGAAGAAATGGAAGCCCTTGAGCACGTGGCCATGCATCAGCACGTAAATGAAGATGAAGATGACCAAGTATTTTGTGAATATGATTCAAGTCCCTCTCTCGTGGTCTTCAAGGTCTTGATATTTCAACACCAACAAGATGAAGACCAACGATGCCACATCTTCCACACCAAGGCCGACATCAATGGTCGCTCCGTGAAGGTCATCATCGACGAAGGAAGTTGCCACAATTTGGCAAGTGAAGAGCTATATTCCAAGCTACAATTTGTCAAGAAGAAGCATCCTCGTCCCTACAATGTCCAATGGCTTAGCGACTCTGGCACCATTCCAGTGGAGCACACCATGCAAGTTTCATTCAAGGTCGGCGCCTACGAGGACACCTTAGAGTGTGATGTGGTTCCCATGTTCGTGTGCCATTTTCTCTTGGGAAGGCCTTAGCAATTCGACTGCGGCGTCATCCACAACGAAAGAACAAACCACTATACGTGCTATGACCTTTGTCTCCAAGTCAAGTGATCATTACAAGCAAGCATCCACCCATCATGGAGAGACTATTGAGAGAGTGAACCACCACAAAGAGAGTGAGCACCACAAGCGCAAAATGAGTGACTCTTCACCGAGAGAGAAAAACTTAGTCCTCCTAGCCACCAAAAGAGAGATGAGAGAAGTGTGTGAGAAACCATCGAGTGGCATACACTACGTCCTAGCATGCAAAGATGAGGTGGCAAGGACTAACCCTTCTAACCTTCTTTCCTCTAGTGTTCTCTAACTTGTTGCAGGAATTCGCGGATGTCTTCCCCGATGAGTTAACTCCGATTCTTCCTCCTCTATGTGGCATCGAACACCGGATCAACCTCACCCCAGCACACCTCTTCTGAACAAGGCTCCATACCGTTTCAACCCCAAAGAAACTAAGGAGATCCAATGGCAAGTACAACAACTCATCGATAACGGACATGTACGTGAAAGCTTAAGCCCTTGTGTTGTTCTGGTTATTCTTGTGCCTAAGAAAGATGGTAGTTTTCGCATGTGTTCCCATTGTAGACCCATCAATGCTATCACCGTTTGCTATTGTCATCCCATTCCATGCCTTGACGATATGCTAGATGAGCTTAGCGGTGCCACCATTTTATCGAAAATTGATCTTAAAAGGGGCTATTATCAAATACGCATACAAGAAGATGATGAATGGAAAACCGCTTTCAAAACTCAATTTGGCTTGTACGAGTGGTTAGTTATGCCTATGGGTTTGTCGGAAGCTCCTGGCACTTTCATGTGTGTTATGCATTTTGTGCTTCGCCCATACATTGGAGTGTTTGTTGTGGTCTAGTTTGACGATATACTTGTATTTAGCAAATCCCTCAAAGATAATGTAAATCATCTTAGGGCCATTTTGCAAACTCTTCGAAAAGAACGTCTTTATGCCAATACGGAAAAAAATGCAATTTTGGTGTCGACAAGCTCGTTTTCTTGGGTTTCGTTATTTCTTCCAAGGGTGTTCATGTTGATGAGTCTAAAGTTGAATCAATTAAAACTTGGCCACAACCCACCAATATGCAACAAGTGCGTAGTTTCCTTGGTCTAGCGGGTTTCTGTCATCGCTTTGTGAAAGACATTAGCACTATTGCCGCACCGTTCCATGCCTTGAGTAAGAAAAATGCACCCTTTGTTTGGGGACCCTTGCAACCTACTGCATTTGATGAGCTCAAATCTTTACTTACACATGCTCCAATTCTTGCTTTGCCTAATTTCGACAAAACTCTCGAGGTCCATTGTGATGCTAGTGGTAATATAATTGGTGGAGTTTTGATGCAAGAAAAGGACCCATTGCATACTTTAGTGAAAAACTTTCCCGTGCTCAACTTAACTATCCCATCTATGACAAAGAATTGTATGCTTTAGTGCGAGTATTGCATGTTTGGGAGCATTATCTTTGCCCACATGAATTTGTCATACATACCGATCATGAGACACTTAAGTACCTTAAAGGTCAAACTAAGTTGAATAAACGGCATGCTAAATGGAGTGAATTTATTGAATCTTTCCCTTATGTGATCAAGTACATTAAGGTTAAAGAAAATGTAGTGGCCGATGCTCTTTCCGCAAGTGCATGTTAGTTACTCAACTTGAATTGAATGTTGTTGGATTCGAGCATATCAAAGACTTATATGGGAATGATGCTACTTTGCTATTCCTTATGCTAAGTGTTTGACGCATACATCTTGGGAGCACTATCATATCACGAATGGTTATCTAATGAGAGCTAACAAACTATGCATCCCCGAGTCTTCTCTTTGTTTGTTACTTTTGCAATAGGCTCATGGAGGAGGACTTATGGGACATTTTGGACGCAACAAGACTTTTGCCACGCCCTCCAAGAATTACTTTTGGCCCAAGATGTTTCGCGATGTCTCATGCTTCACCAACCGATGCTCTACATGTCGCAAAGCTAAGTCACAAGCTCAACCTCATGGGTTACATATGCCACTTCCTATTCCATATCAACCATGGGAAGATATTAACATAGATTTTGTGCTTGGACTTCCTAGGACTCAAAATGGCAAGAACTCCGTATTTGTTGTTGTAGACCAATTCTCTAAAATGGCACATTTCATCCCATGCAATAAGATAGACGATGCTTCACATGTTGCAAATCTTTTTTGTAGGGAAATCTTGCGGTTACATGGAGTGCCAAACACAATTGTGTTGGACCGAGACCTCAAGTTCCTAAGCTACCTTTGGAAGACTCTATGCGCCAAGATCGGCATCAAGCTACTATTCTTGACGCCTATCACCCTCAAACCAATGGCCAAACGGGAGTCACCAATCAGATGCTATCCACCCTCCTACGCATGTTGATTAAGAAGAACATCAAGGAGTGTAAGGAGTGCTTACCCATTGCCGAGTACACCTACAACCACGCAAGACACTCTACTACCGGCAAGTCCCCCTTCAAGGTTGTTTATGGCTTCAACCCTTTGTCGCCCTTGGACATCCTTCCTCTTCCACTCCAAGAACACGCGAACATGGACGCTAGCGCAGGAGCCACTTACCTCAAGAAGATGCATGAAAGAAACAAGGTCCGCGATCAAGCGTCAAGTACATTGCCTCCCCACCAAGATCGACATCAACAAGATACCAATGTTGTTCCAACCGGAAGATCTCATATGGCTCCATCTTCATAAGGACCGCTTCCCCAAGGAGTGCAAGTCCAAGCTACTTCCGAGAGCCGATGGACCTTTCAAGGTGCTCGTCTGTTACAATGACAATGCCTATAAGATCGACATCCCACATGACAAGTACAACATAAGCGACATCTTCAACATCAAGGACTTGTCCCCATACCATGGTGATGAAGATCACGACCCGCAGACGGCTCTCTCCCAATAGGGGGGAGATGATGCAGAGCATCCTTCCATAATCCCCATGGACATTCCGCCACTACCGCAAGCACCAAGAGGACCAATGACAAGAGCATGTGCACGCGCCATCAAAACAAAGGTCAATTCTTTCCTCTTCGAGTTTCATCCAGATTCACACGAGAATTGGGTTCTACCTCAAATGGAAATGTTGAGCACTCTTATGTACCAAGAATAAGCCCATGAAGAAGTTAGGAGGGAGACCCAAGCACACATGGAGAAGAAGAAGGAAGAAGGGCGCGAAGTGACGGACCCTCTGGACACCCCGAGTGCTCGGGCAAGAAGACCCCGGGTGCCTGGAGATGAGACTGTGGGGTGAGTAAACCCCCCTTGACACCTCGGGTGCCCGACCCCTATAGCCCCGAGTGCCCGGCCATCGCTGCCTGGGCGTCACCCCTGCCCATCCCGGGTGCCCGGACTCCACCGATTATGCCTGCACACAATTAGGGTTAAAAGACCCTTGTACCCCTGTTTTCCCTTAGTACTCCTCACCTATCTCAGATTTAGGGTTAGCAAAGTATTGGATAAACATTGAGAGAGCTTTGTTGATCTTCCCTCTCCTTGGAGATCAACACCCCTCCTAGGGAAGATCCTCTTGTGGATTCAAGACCTCCTCTTGGAGAAGATCATCACCAAGACCTCACTTCCTTTGGAGTGGGAAGAACTCTACTGTAGTGCTATTTTCCTTGAATTGTTCTTGTATTCTTGTGGATCTCATGTATGCTACTCTAGTGGACGTGTGATTTGGGTTTGTTTGAGTGATATCCCTGTTGTGTTCTTGTGTGTTCTTGCTCTTTTTCCCCTCTAAGTGTGAAGACATCCTCCTCTAGGGTTCCACCCAAAACATCCCCTCAACAAATATCTTGGGTTGCAAGGCTTATGCCTCAACCCATACCTTACCGAACTACTCACACATGGAGATCTGATCGCGGGAAGAAAACATTAAAGAACACATCTCGAGATTGATTGATTGCAATATGTCTGCTAATGGATGCCTTGTGCGATGCATGACTACAGGTACGATTAGAATGGATGAGCACTATGGTGGTGGTGGAGATGGCAGTGGCTAGGGTTTATGGATGATGATGAAGAGGTCTTGGGTGATGTGTTCATTGTCTGGTGCTCTCCTTGTTGACAATTCGATGAGGTCCCTTAACGAAAGTTGTTGGGTTGGGCGATCTGCCTCAGAATCTATGCCGTACAGGTGCTCATACGAGCTCTTGCTCCCATATGGAATGTTGTCTTTTGTGTTGTTTCTTTGCAGACGTCTCCTGATGATTCCTTCCTCCTCCATTCTTCTTTCATTCCATTCCCACACGTGATTTCTTCCATGTTTGGCCCATTTCCTATGGAAACATCAAGTAGAGGATTTGTGAAATCCTTTGCATTCATTAGTCATTAGTACCAATATCGGGCGAATATCTCTTTTTAATTTAAATATCTCAGTTTAAACAAAGGTGAAATGAGTGTAAAAATATCACTCTTCAACTCCCCCAAGCTTAAACTTGATCATCCTCGAGCAACATAAAGAGAAATCTGAATCATAAGGAACTCAGTTGTTTAAACCGAAATAACGAGAAGTTGTTTAAAAAGCAACACTCTCTCTCGAAGCCTATGATCTATCACTCTTCACATGAGGCTTTGTAAGCACCACTTGACTTGTTGTGGAGCTCCTCCTTATCCTTGAGTGACATCTCATGAGCAACAATTCTTCCAATGACTTCTGTTGGCTTGAGATCTTTGTAATTGGGCATTTGGATCAATGTGCATACGGTATCATATTTTCCATCCAAGGCTCTTAGGATCTTCTTGATGATAAATTTGTCGGTCATCTCTTCACTTCCTAAGCCGGCAATCTCATTTGTGATGAGAGCAAGCCTAGAGTACATTTCAGCGACACCTTCACCATCCTTCATTTTGAACTTGTCAAGTTGACTTTGAAGCACATCCAATTTGGATTCCTTGACGGAGTCGGTACCTTCATGCATGTCAATCAAAGTATCCCAAATTTCCTTTGCATTCTCAAGACGGCTGATTTTGTTGAATTCTTCAGGGCACAATCCGTTGAAGAGGATATCACAAGCTTGAGCATTGTATTGCAGCATCTTCAACTCTTCCACAGTAGCTTCACGGTTTGGTTCTCTACCATCAAAGAATTCACCTTGCAAGCCAATACACACAATAGCCCAAATGGCGGGGTTATGTCCAAGAATATGCATTTTCATCTTATGCCTCCAACTAGCAAAATTAGTACCATCAAAGTAAGGGCCTCTACGGTGGTAATTTCCGTCGCTAGACGCCATACTCTCCTAGGTTGTGAAACCAAGGCTATGACCACCAAAAGCTATGGAAATCAAAGCAAATGGAGACCAAAGCTCTGATACCACTTGTAGGATTGAAAGTATGTCTAGAGGGGGGTGATTAGACTACTTGACCAAATAAAAATCTAGCCTTTTCCCAATTTTAGTTCTCGGCAGATTTTAGCAACATAGCACAAGTCAAGCAATCAACCTACACATACAATTCTAAGAGTATAGCAGCGGAATGTAAAACAATTGCATGTGAAGGTAAAGGGAGGAGTTTAAGAGAGCAAACGCAATGTTGACATGGAGATTTTTTAGCCGTGGTTCCTATAGGTGGTGCTATCGTACATCCACGTTGATGGAGACTTCAACCCATGAAGGGTAACGGTTGTGCGAGTCCACGGAGGGATCCACCCACGAAGGGTCCACAAAGAAGCAACCTTGTCTATCCCACCATGGCCGTCGCCCACAAAGGACTTGCCTCACTAGGGTAGATCTTCACGAAGTAGGCGATCTCCTTGCCCTTACAAACTCCTTGGTTCAACTCCACAATCTTAACAGAGGCTCCCAAGTGACACCTAGCCAATCTAGGAGACACCACTCTCCAACAAGTAACAAATGATGTGTTGATGATGAACCCCTTGCTCTTGTGCTTCAAATGATAGTCTCCCCAACACTCAACTCTCTCTCACGGGATTTGGATTTGGTGGAAAGAAGATTTGAGTGGAAAGCAACTTGGGGGAGGCTAGAGATCGAGATTTATGTGGTAGGAATGGAATATCTTGACCTCAACACAAGTGTAGGTGGTTCTCTCTCAGAAAATGTATGTTAGAAGTGTAGGCATGTTATGATGGCTGTCTCCACGAATGAAGAGAGGGTGGAGGGGTATATATAGCCTCCACACAAAATCTAACCGTTACACACAACTTACCAAACTCGGTGGGACCGAATAGTAAAACTCGGTCGGACCGATTTAGTAAATAATGTGACCGTTAGGATTTTTGGTAGGACCGACATGTCATCTCGGTGGGACCGATATGGTTAGGGTTAGGGCATAATGTAATCTCGGTGAGACTGATTACACAAATTCGGTGAGATCGATCTTGGTAATGGACACACAGAGGGTTGGTCAGGCAAGCTCGGTGGGACCGATTCGCTCGTCTCGGATGGACCGAAGCGTTACGAAAGGGAAACAATGAGTTTGCATTGCAATCTCGGTGGGACCGATCGCTCATCTCGGTTTGACCGAAACGTTACGAAGGGAAACAGAGAGATTGCAATCCCATCTCGGTGAGACCGAGATCCCTATCGGTGAGACCAAAAAGACTACGGTTTGTGGCAGTGGCTATGTCAACAGAACTCGGTGGCGCCGGATAGATGGTTTCGGTGAGGCCGAGTTTGACTTTTGATTTGGGACATATGTGGATGTGAGAAAGTAGTTGAGGGCTTTAGAGCATATCACTAAGCATTTGAGAAAGAAACTCATTAAGCAACACATCATCCCTCCTTGATAGTATTGGCTTTTCCTATAGACTCAATGTAATCCTGGATCACTAAAATAGGAAATGTAGAGTCTTGTGATTTGAGCTTGAGCCAATCCTTTTGTCCTAGGCATTTTGAGGGATCCACTTTTCTCATCCATGCCATGCCAATCATTGAGCTTTCCAGAAATATTTATCTTGAAATAGCATTAGCTCAATGAGCTATATGTTGTTAGGAATTACCAAAACCACCCAGGGATAGTTGCACTTTCAGACACACATTAAACATGAATTTATTAGAATACTCTATGTGGTTCACTTATATTTTTTTGAGCTAGGTAGTTTCTCTAGTGCTTCACTTATATCTTTTAGAGCACGACAGTGGTTATATATTAAAGAAACTGATGACTCATGCTTCACTTATATTATTTTGAGAGTCTTATAAATAGTATGGCAATTTTCTTAGGTCATGAATTTAGGCCTAATATGATGGGTATTCAAGAGGGATATAATAAAAACTTTCATGAAGATCATAGGATATATGAGAAGTTTGATTCCTTGCAATTATTCTGAGATATAAAGATAGTGATATTAGAGTTATGCTAGTGAGTAATTGTGGTTTAGTAAGAATATGTGTGTTAAGGTTTGTGATTCCCGAAGCATGCATGTATGGTCTCTCGTTATGCTATGAAATTGGAGCATGATTTATTATTGATTGTCTTCCTTATGCGTGGCGGCCGGGGATGAGTGATGGTATTTTCCTACCGATCTATCCCCCTAGGAGCATGCGTAGTAGTACTTTGCTTCGAGGGCTAATAAACTTTTGCAATAAGTATGTGAGTTCTTTATGACCAATGTTGAGGATTATACACACTCTCACCTTTCCGCATTTGCCTAGCCTCGTCGGTACCGTGCATTGCCCTTCTCACCTTGAGTTGTGGTGCAAACTTCAGGGGTGCATCCAAACCCTGTGATATGATATGCTCTTTCACACATAAGCCTCCTTATATCTTCCTCAAAACAGCTACCATGCCTACCTATTATGGCATTTTCATAGACATTCTGAAATATAATGCCATACAACTTCAACCGTTCCATTTTATTATGACACATATCATCATTGTCATATTGCTTTGCATGATCATATAGTTGATATGGTATTCGAGGCTTAGCCACCGTTCATATATTTTATACGTATCAAGCTAGACCATTGCTCATCCAGGTACACCGCTGGAGGCATTCATATAGAGTCATATTTTTGCTCTAGTACCGAGTTGTAATTCTTGAGTTGTAAGTAAATAAAAGCGTGATGATCATCATTATTAGAGCATTGTCCCATGTGAGGAAGGGATGATGGAGACTATGATTCCCCCACAAGTCGGGATGAGACTCTGAAATAAGTAGGGGAGCCTCGCTCTAATATAATAAGATGATCAAACGGTGTGATTGTGAAAATATGCATTTATGTGTCCTTAGTGAAAAAAACAAGCATTTCAGCTCACTGCGGGATCAATATATATTGAAACATTTGTCCCTCCCCAAAGATAAAGGGAAGACCTACTTCTTAACTTCACCTCCGAGTAAACCTACAAGCTTAAATAATCCACAAATTTCATCCACATAGATTAGGTGCATATCAAGATATAATGTTCCATCTCCTGCATAAGGATTAGCTAGCAGTTTCTCTATCATACCCAAAGGAATCTTGTAATAAATATTTTCAGTAGGTGCAGTAGGTTGAGGAGAAACTCTTTGTGCTTCTGGTCGAGGTGAATATACCCTGACCAAACCCCTCAAAGGATGGTTTTCCATAGTAACAAGTAAAAGTAAATTTCAGCACGTTATATAAATTTTTCGTTACCAAATTCCACTCACCAAAAGCTCTTCATCCCTGGAAATGGCGCCAAAAAAGAGCCGTGATGACCCACAAGTATAGGGGATCAATAATAGTCCTTTCGATAAATAAGAGTGTCAAACCCAAGGAAGAGCAGAAGGAAATGACAAGCAGTTTTCAGCAAGGTGTTTTCTGCAAGCACTGAAATTATTGGTAACAGATAGTTTGGTAGCAAATAGTTTGTAACAAGAGTAACTATAAGTGCAGCAAGTTATCCCAATCCTTTTTGTTGCAAAGGACAGGCCAAAACAATCTCTTATAATAAGTAACACATTCTCGAGGACACACGTGAATTTTATTTAGTCACTTTCATCATGTTTGTTTGATTTGTGTTCGCTACTTTGATAATTTGATATGTGGGTGGACCGGTGCTAGCGTATTATTCTTACTTGAACAAGCCCCCCACTTATGATTAACCTCTCTCGCAGGCATCCACAACTATGGAAGAAGAATTAAGATGAAATCTAACCATAACATTAAACATATGGATCCAAATCAGCCCTTACGGAATAGCGCCTAAACTAGGGTTTAAGCTTATGTCACTCTAGCAACCCATCATCTAATAGCTACTCCATAGTGCATTCCCTTAGGCCAAAGATGGTGAAGTGTCATGTAGTCGACATTCACATAACACCACTAAGGGAATCACAACATACATATCATCAAAATATCAAACGAATACCAAATTCACGTGATTACTTATGACAAGACTTCTCCCATGTCCTCATGAACAAAAGCAACTACTCACAAATCATATTCATGCTCAAGATCAGAGGGATATTAAATAGCATAATGGATCTGAACATATAATCTTCCACCAAATAAACCAAATAGCATCAACTACAAGATGTAATCAACACTACTAGTCACCCACAGGTACCAATCTGAGGATTTGATACAAAGATTGAACATAAGATATGAACTAGGGTTTGAGATGAGGTGGTGCTGGTGAAGATGTTGGTGAAGATTGATCCTCCCATGATGAGAGGGTTGTTGGTGATGACGATGGCTTTGATTTCCCCCTCCTGGAGGGAAGTATCCCCGTCGGAATCGCTCCGCTGGAGAGCAAAAGTGCTCCTGCCCAAGTTCCGCCTTGAGGCGGTGGTGCTCCATCCCGAAAGTCATCTCCCTTATTTTTTCTAGGGAAAATGGGCTTATATACCAGAAGATGGGCACCGGAGCCTGGCCAGGTGCCCCACTACCCACCAGGGCGCGCTAGGGGGTTAGGCGCGCCCTAGTGCCTAGTGGGCACCTGGGTGCCCCCCTTTGGTATTTCTTTTCTCCAATAATTCTCATATATTCAAAAATAAATCTCCGTGAAATTTCAGTTCATTTGGAGATGTGCAGAATAGGTATCTCTGACGTAGCTTTTTTAGGTCCATAATTCTAGCTGTCGGCAATCTCCCTATTCATGTATACCTTGCATATTAAGAGTGAAAAGGCATTAGAATTCCTCCACAAAGTGTTATAATGATTAAAAAGCACTCTAAATAACAGTAGGAAAACATGAAGCAAAATGGACGTATCATAGTCCACGTGAACCTAGCTCCTACATGGGCTATCTCACGTAGAGCCATATCAGCAATGCAATTATTGAACATAAGCATACTTATCCCAGTCGACATTATGGGAGCTCTCGTCGGCATCTTGTCATTGAATATACACATATGTATCCGGTCACTTAGACACCTAACCGATCCCTCAGTCAAAGCTAAAACAACTACTCGTGTACAACCCACCTAGACAAGCGTGCTATGGAAGGATCATAATCCTCATGCGGAAGACCCATCCATTTCCACTCTTGTCCCTCGGACACAGCCCTGTTGATGACCTACTCAATGGAAGGACGTACCCCATCAAAAACTATGTCATTTATATGCTTCCACAACTCCCATAGCACTAGAGTGTCTGTAATCCTTTTGATGCTCCAGATTTCCTTGTTGTGTTGTACAACACTGGGCCATATTATCGCCTGCATTTGGCATCCACTCCGGTTTACCGAGTGGCGTGCACATCCGAGCCTAGATAGTTCTTACAAAAACGCACCCCAGCTGCAGATGGTTGATGGCATCGTGGTCTTCCATAGTTTCATTCTAACGTTGAGATGGTGGCTACATGTGCCAGGCTGTAATGTTGAACATTAGAGTAGCCATATACACTTCATACTATTTTGTTGGTTCATACGCGGCTTGAGGGGATCTCCCTCCACAACCTGTCTGGCACACATGCCGTCCTCCGGCGCATTCAGGCCAGACATCGCTACAACGCTCGACCTACTCCTTGCCTTCCTAAGCACGACCAGTCACTACAAAAAAATACACTTCCGTGATGATACGTGTTTGTCACACAAGATCGCGTTTTTTGTCACGCATGTACATCCATGACGATTTTATGATAGAATCAAGATAGTCATACCTGTGCTGTCGAGAAGTGTTCCATGACATTACCAAAATTATCATCACGGAAGTGTCCACTTCCATGACGATAAATCGCGTGTCACAGAAGTTCTTTCATCATGGGTGACCGACACGTGGTATCCACCGTAACAGAAAGCCGTTAAGCTATCGGGTCCGGTTTTGGATCCGATAACCCGTTAACAGCCCCGACCAATGGGGATTTTCCACGTGTAAAATCATCATTGGCCGGAGGTAACACGTGTCGGCTCACCGTTGGGACAGATGTCATCCACTCATTGGACCCAAGGCGCCTATGATACGTCGACACGTGGCACGGCCCAACAGAGGCCCATTCCTGTGAAAAGGCCATCCCGTTTGACTTGGTCAAAAGGTGGCGGGCCGGCCCACGGAAAGCATGTTAACGGCATGTTCGCATCTAGCCCATTTACAGCCCGATAACTCACGGCCCATTATGGCCTAACGGTAGTAGGACCAGTAGCGTCATCTGGGCCGTCCAATTTGATTCCAGCCCATTGTAATTTCTGGCCCATGTATGGCCCATGACGTCTTTCGGCCCATATGAGTCCCTTTGTAACTCTTGGCCCATTAACAGCCCGTGGTGAAACCGGCCTGTAATGAACAGTGTATCGCTTTTATACCCATTAGCGGCCCATTATTCCATTGGATCGTTTCCAGCCCGTGTTACCTTTCGGCCTTCTCAGGGCCCATTTATTCTTGGGCCCATTTCCAGCATTTGGTTACTTACAGCCTGTTACTGGCCTTTTCTGCTTGTGGGCCAAATTCAGCCCGTGGATACAGTCGGCCCGTTTGCGGCCCGTTAATCTGTTGGGCCATTTTCATAGTAGCATCAAATACGGCCTATTAACGGCCCGTTATGGTTAGCCCATACAATTTCCACTCTAGCCCGTTTACGGCCCATTATACGGCCCGTACAAGGCCCATAGATTAGACGACCCGTAGAAGGCCCATGGATCCTACGGGACGTAGAAGGCCCATTGATACGACGGTCCATTGAACGCCCATGGATCCGACGGCCCATAGAAGGCCCATGGATCCGATAGCCCATAGAAGGCCATGGATCGTCCGTCCCGTAGATGGCCCATGGATCGTACGGCCCGTGGAGGGCCATGGTCACTACAGCGTTTGGGCGAGTTGGCCCTCGTTTGAACGATATAGCATATTCAAAGAGTTATCCTACTCTATACTATCACCTCTAAAAACATACACCATACAACAAAGAGACCAAGGCATGGAAACGTAGAATAATCCTACACTATACAATAAAGAAATTACAGCCGATTATACCCACTGGGCATTATGGTTCGGCACCAATGATAATAAAGCATACACAAACAGCAAATTACATACACTGGGCAAATACAGCTCATACACCATGGACGCGCATCAACTTAACTCCATTTGAACTATAATCTCTTCAGAAAATAGGATTGGCCGGATTCAGATAGCACAAAATTCAGTGTGCAAAATCTCCAATTCCTTCGTGGTTACCTCAGTGTCTTGTTTCATTTTTTTGACTCCTGCATCTAATACCTGCATGTCCAGTCTCAACTTGTTGATTGTACATTGAGAATCATGTACACGTTGTCTTGCCACCTCTAGTTGATGCTCGAGAACATCAACACATTCCAATTCCAATCCATAATCATTCGGTAACGGCCATGTCGCACTGCTAGCAGATCTTTGTGTTGATGTCACTTCATCCTGAAATGTTTCTGTAAGTACACATGACTAGGGAAAAAATTATAGTTACAACAGGGAGAAAGACAGACTATTTTGTACATGGAAAAACAGGACTAACATTAATGTTACACGTCATGAAGCATAAGCACGTGATATTTTAAAAATTATAAAAAAGGTAGTCTACGCAGCCTGCATACAGAAATCTCTCTTAGCTCACCAGAGGAGCATGATGTTGGGGCCCAATCCAAAACACAGACAAGTTACAAATTTAGACAGCACATTGCGTATAAGTAAGCAAGCAGTTGGCCATTCTGTAGCTCAATTAAAGTCTTAGGGAGCATAATGAACAGCAGAGGGTTTCATACAAACATATTGCAGCGAGCAAAACTATGCAATCATTAGCCTAGTATAAACTAGATTGTGAGCCTCATGCAATAATAGTTGGTTAATAGACTTCAAAGCTTCAGGCACACTTCGGCAGAGTAATTAAATGGTAAGGCCTTTAATTATGTCAACTAATAGTTATACAAGTACCAAACATCCGGCATCATTCTTTGGGCATCTCATTAACTGAGGACCAATAAAGCAATTGAAAAGAGCAAATTAACTATGCCTGAAACAAACAAGGAATTGAACTGTTGAGTTGGATACCGTGACTTACCTTAACAGGTTGAAGAGGCTCAGCGCAGCTCCTACTTCTCTTGCAAGGCTCCTTCCTAACATCTTGTACATGGAAATCCTCAATCTTATCTTCATTGCACCCCCTCTGCAAGGTAACACAAACTAGTTACTCATCTCCTTGGAAGATAAATATGCATACTTTCCAGTCTGTGAAAACAAAAGGATGAGATTATAACAAAACAACACCACATATTGAAGCATGCCACATCTCTTGCACTTGCACACAATGAAATGAGCATTTACCAGGTCTGCACTATGTAAAAACTAGGCATACCTTCAAACTGGATCCCCAAGTACTCTTGGAGAGCCTACTTTAGTGTAGAGCCAAACCTTTATGTCACCTCTGACTTAGACAAGGACCCACTACAGCAGCCCTTAGTGTCTAAATCATTGACAAGCTCTGTTAGAGTGTTAGGTCAAGAACAACAAGTAATTAAAGCAAACATTCCTAGTATGGCTGGCTAATGGAAACAAGCAATTGAATAGATGTGTGAGCAAATCTTGCATATCAAGAAAAGAAGCAAAGCAGGAGGCTTAAAGACCATCACTTGACTGACCAGATTTAAGGGGCATTTAAACATCATGTGAAACGTATGAACTAACATAAACATTGCATATTCCAGATTCTACAATGGAATGCACATGTATTAGGTTATGCCATTTATGATGATGCCTAAATGTACACTATAACAGGCAAGAGTGATTCATCATTGCACGCACAATTGAATTGAAGGTTAAGGGCCAGTTCGATTCCTCCTTTTCAGGGCTTATTGTCAAAATAAGCCATAAAAGATGTAAAGAAGTCATTTTTTAGTTATGGGCTTGGGCTTAACTAATTTCTCTTTGGAGGGGGCTGTTTCGGGTAGAACCTCACTAAAAATTGAAGGGAAGGGGAATAGTGAAATGACTCTGTTGTGTGCCTATATTACACTCAATATGCAACTGCTAACACCCGTGTCACACCTGACCCTCAAGTAAAAACAAACATGCAAGCGTTCATTGCCATGCCCTCTTGCATATCCTCTCCCCTTTCCCTCTACCTCGATCCCCTGCCTGCAGCACTAGGGTTCCTCCAGCGAGTCGTCACCACTGCTGCTATATGATGAATTGCTATGAGCTGCTCCTGCTGCTGCTATATGATGAATTGCTATGAGTTGCTCCTGTTGTTGCTATATGATGAATTGCTATGAGCTGCTCCTGCTGCTGCTATATGATGAATTGCTATGAGCTGCTACTGGTATATGATGAATTGCACACTGTTGTTGTTGTATAATGAGTTGCTACTGCTATATGATGCTTTCAGGTGGTGCTGCTATATGATAATAACCAGCCACTTGGACCATCAAATTTCAATAAATAATTGTTCTTCATTTAAATGTGGGTCATGCGTTCTTCGTTTAAATTAGGCAATGGGATCTCTATGGAAAACATTGGCCAAAGTAGATTGTGCCAAGTAGATGGTATCTTTGTATTTGCATTTTGAGCAAATAGTGATGGTCTGTTTTCCTATCATATTAATTACTGCACTGGGTTCAATTTGTGATGTTTGCAAGTCAAATTAATTTTCATATGGGCAACAAAATGAAAAAATATAATGCAATCTAGACTTTTCACTGATCATACCAAAGATAAGCTAAAAACGCAATGAAAATAACTGGTTGGCTTATTAAATGGAACTTATATTCACAGGTGCTTATTTTCTTAGGATAACTCGTAATAACTGTCCCTAAGAAACTTGGCCAATAGAACTGACATCCAAATAACATGTCATGATGATTGCAATGGAGGAGTGACGTACCATAGCACACTGTATAGGTTCACCGCTCCTCTCCTTTTTTGCGATGTTCCATGAAATTGCCACATACATCTTGTACTTTTTCATTGTGTAACCCTATCTGCAAGTTAACACGACTAATTTCAGATATCTCTACATGATAATACATTGCATATCCCTTGCACATATTTAAACCACCAATTAATGATTGTGTGCGTAGCATAAACTAGCCATGACTCTGTGTGCTGGACTAGCAGGCACTCTAAGGGAGCCTAATGTAGTGCACTGGAATTCCTACATGCCACCTACGATTTTGTGTAATGTACTGCCTCTATTCCTAAATATGTGTCTTTGTAGAGATTCCAGTATGGACCACATACAGATGTATATAGATGCATTTTCGAGTGTAGATTCACTCATTTTGCTCCGTATGTAGCCTATAGTGGAATCTCTACAAAGACTTATATTTAGGAATGGAGGTACAAGGTAGTATCATGTATGGCATCTACATATCTAATTTAGTAGCCAGTAGTAGAAATCATTGTCTGCACAAAGGGATTACTGGTCAAAAATCCTAGCAAAGCACGCTGGCAGGCACAGAACAATACAAGAGAGAGAGAGAGAGACACACTTACAAGATCATAGCAATGCCTCAGTCCAGGATCTTGGTTGGCCAAGCTGTTAGATCCAGAAGAAACATTGTCCTTGTAGTTTTTGCCACCGCATAACAGTAACAAAGAACCTATTAGTATATTTGAAGTGCATCGGTGTGATGCCGGGCGGGTTTAAAGGTGACAAGTACCTAGGCCGTGGCGGGTGCTTGGCATCTTGCCGCACGGTGGGAATCAGTTAGAAACGCTAAGGGTGATGACGCTATACTGCTATCGGGTCTGGTAAGGAGATCTAGAACCGACAAGTAGGGTATTTGTGGAGCGGCTCCGGTAGGGTGGACTATGGTGTGGGCGAAGAGGATCTGTGGCCGTGGACGAGGGCGTAGGTGAAGCTGCTCTGGTGGTTGGGTTAAGGATGGTGTCCACGATGCGGATCTGCGGCCGTGGACGGGGCGTCAGAAGCTGCTCCGGTAGGTTGGATGAGGGTGCGAGGAAGAGGATATGAGGCAGTGGACTTGTGAGTTGGAAAAGCGGCCCCGGTAGGGTTGAGAATGGTATAGGCGAAGCTACTCTGGTAGGGTTGACGATGGTGTCAGCGAAGCGGCTCCGGTAGGGTTGAGGAAGGTGTCGGCGAAGAGGATCAAAGGCCGTTGACGGGGGCATCGGTGGGGCGGCTCCGGGGGGTGTGGACGAAGTGTCTCCGGTGGGGAGTACGAATGAGCCGCTGCAGATGCGCGGCGGTTGACGAGAGTACTGACGAAGCAGATCCGGCGTCGTGGGCAAGGTCAGCACTAAATGGGCTGTGGTATAGTGGTGGATGAGCAGTCTAATTGTTTCTAGGGGAGGTGGGAGGGGTAGATGCGGCCGCGGAAGCAGATCTAGCGAGGTGGACGCCGCTGGC
This sequence comes from Aegilops speltoides, assembly GCA_021437245.1. Classification (NCBI taxonomy): domain Eukaryota; kingdom Viridiplantae; phylum Streptophyta; class Magnoliopsida; order Poales; family Poaceae; genus Aegilops; species Aegilops speltoides. The sequence goes on from CM038145.1 coordinate 261,638,418, forward strand.
AATGAATGAGCTCTGGTATGCCAGTGGATGAGTAGTCTAGGGTATCGAGAGGGGAGGGGAGAAAGGCCGATGAAGTACGGACAGCGTGATGTAAGATGCTCTGGTGCTGTGGAGTTAGTCGTTTTTGCGGGAGGGGGAGAGGAAATGGGGGTGCCGTGTAGTGGGGGGAACCGGAAGTTACCAAAGTAGCCCCAACCTATTATGTAGATGAGGGCGATATTGTAACTGTTGGTCTCCATGCACCAAGGACAAAAGGGGAATTTCGCATGCTAAAGACTAAGGTGGCGGAAATTTTAGAAGGAGGCGGGAGATTTTGCCGCCCGCGGGATCGTTCGTATCCAGTTTCAACTAATTTTGGACCGTCCTAGTGGGAAGGTCATGCTAGACTGTGTACACGGGGCACGCCAGCAGTTAATAACTGGTGTGAGGTCCACCCCGGAAAAAGACAATAACTTGGGATGATGCGACGATAACTTGGACGTTCACACGGGCGCGACCAATCGTACAGGTGTAGTGGCGCGTTCACAAAAAAGGGATCAAATGCTCAACCTATGTATTTCTCGTGTAACTAGATAATTTAGTGCCATTGGTTATTTACTTTAAACACAATGCATTGACGTGTTAGTGTAGAGGCGCACAAAAAGAAATGGATATTGTAGTCCGCTACTTAAAAGTGTTACCTCATATGATTACATAGCCTCCATTTCATAAATTGCGTACCCGTTGAAGTCATATATGAATATTACATATATTACTTCATAATAGAACCTTAAATCATCCAAGACTAATGAATTTGAATGCAAGAGTAACAATGGTGCATGTACATGATAGCTACATTGGTTGTTTGAAGAAAGATCACTGTAACTTTGGCATGCACAACTGAAAAGGTTTATTTAAATAGAAAAAAAATGTGATATATGAGTGTCCAATCTTTATAGCATTGAATCGATATTGTACCTTTGGCCACGATACGAAGTAGACATTGATTTATGTTCAAATGATGCACGTCCACGATCGCTAGATAGTGATACATGAATGAATTGTGCAATCTCTCTCACATGCATACATATCTCATTTCCCTTTGGGCATCGGAATCACACACGCGCACTTAGTGTATTTCTCTCCCTACATCAAGGCTAGAATTCATCTTTCTACCCCGTCCTACAAGTCTCTCACACAGAAACACACATGCTCTCTCTGTCTAACATGCCCACCCCTTTAATTCCGCCCACCCACAGCCACTAATGTCTGAAAGTATAATATTGTCTCTCACACATATGCCTAAGGTTAACTCGAGTTCTGGAACCATATGAATACATACAATGGGATTTCAGCAGAGCACCTTTTGTTTTGAGATTTTGCTCTCTCTCTCTCTCTCTCTCACACACACACACACACACACACACACACACACACACACACGCGCGCGCGCGCGCATTGTTTCTCACTTCATTTTTCTGGCACTTGCATGCACATCGTTTGTTTATCTTCGTGATGCTTTAAGTATGCCTTGCACAAACGCTATCTACCTATCCCTTAATATAGCTAGATATGTGTCACACAAACTCCTTCTCCCTACTAGCAAGATGCCCATGTGTTGCACGGAACATCAAGATGCATTTGTATGAGTAGTTTATCTTGTGGGAGAAAATGATGAACGAGGGAATGCCTTATTTGCAAATGCGGAGAGGGGTGTGAGTATCTTTTTGCAAAATTGCCATAGTTTCCTTCTATCCGTCGGATATAAATCAGATGGCCTATATTGCAGGATGGCAGGAACACCATCATCACCAACTCAGTTTTTTTATAAGAGTAGAGATATGTAAGTGTCACTGCCCCCCCCCCCACACACACACACACCCACACACACTTCCCAACACCGAAGGAGTAGGGTGACACCTCGATGTTGATACTAATCTATCGACTGACTTCTCTCTCAAACACACACACACACACACACACACACACACACTACCCGACACCGAAGGAGTAGGGTGGCACCTCGATCTTGATAGTAATCTATCTACTCCTCTTTCAAACACACACACGTACACACACACTCGCTAGTTGTGCCTCTGTGCCTACCGCGCACACTCTCGATATGCCTTTCTCTCCCTCCCTCTCCCCACCCCAAGTCAACTCGATCTGATCGTAATCTGTCAATTGGTTTCTCTCTCAAACATTGTGTCTCTGTGCCTCGCTCAGTAGCCCCCTCGATATGTAGACTTCTAGCGCGCGCACAGCTGTAGTGACGATGACGCTGAACCCAGTATGCCTCGTTTTTACCAGCCTCGTGTGATAGTTTTCACCCTGTTTTCTGTTAATTAACAAGGCAACCTTTTCTTTGTTACTACTAGTGAATCTGAAATCATTCTGGGAAGACATAAAATATATCACTTCAACCCAATTATCGCAGTAACTATTTTAAAAGAAACTAGCTAGATGCTCGTGTGTTGAACGAAACATCAAGATGCATTTGTATGAGTAGTTTATCTTGTGACAGAAAAGGATGAACGAGGGAAGGCCTTATTTGCGAACATGGAGAGGGGTGTGGGTATATTTTTGCAAAATTGCCATAGTTTCCTTCCTATCCGTTAGATATAAATCCGACGGCCTATATTGCAGGATGGCACGCACACCATCATCACCAACTCTGTTTTCTACTCCCTCCGTTCCTAAATATTTGTATTTTTAGAGATTTCAACAAGTGACTACATACGGAGCAAAATGAGTGAATCTACACTCTAAAATATGTCTACATACACATCCGTATGTGGTAGTCCATTTGAAATCTGAAAAAGACAAATATTTAGGAACAGATGGAGTATAAGAGTAGACATGGAGATATATCTCCAGCATGGTCTACAACACAGCGCCGGATGCTCAGAACGCGATGACATGAGTTTGAATTTTGTCTTTAACTTTAGATTTTTATATTATATATTACTTATTTAATATATACTTCTTTCGCTACTATACTGACAGTGGAACCCACAGAGTACTTAGAATACAAGATTAAGGATGGACTTGTTTCTTTTTAACTTTTTGTACGAAGCTGTAGCCACCCTGCAAGTCACGTATACACTGTACATGCAATTAACTTTTTATAGAGGGACAATCATACACGCAATTAACTCAAATGGATTGGATGTCACTCTATTATTTCCAACATAAGAGCATCTCCAATGGCAGCCGGCAAATTTCCTCCCACTTCCTTCCGCGAAGGACGACATCAAACACCAGCGGAATACATTTTCATAACTCTAACCAACCAGATGAAATTGGTGCAAACACGGACTGATTTCATATAAGCATGAAGGATTTCATATAAAAAAGCCAGATCTTCATATAAACATGATGTATTTCATTACATTTCCATCAACTAAGCAGTGCCAATCCGGCTCTTATGGTATAATTAATACTCCCTCCGTCCGGAAATACTTGTCCTACAAATGGATGTATCTACACTTATTTTAGTTATAGATACATACAGTTTATCCATTCTTACAACAAATATTTCCCGCCAGCTGGAGAGGGAGTACATAATCTAAATGGCCGCCCGCGGATCCCTTTGTCTTCCTCATGTATGTCAGACACTTGCGAGGTCGACGAAGGTCCTCGGAAGAGACGAAGCAACAAAGAAACCACCTGAATGCGCAGTCATTGCCTTGGCGGTGGCCTTCATGGGACCCAAGTGGCGGCAGTCTGCCGTGTTCTACTTATCCTCGATGATGGCAGCAGACACGGAGAAGTTGGCCGCCAACTTGTCGCTCTCCATGCACCCGGCTTTTGTCTCTGCCTGCATGGCGCTGCCGCAGGCACGGGAGGCGCGCCCACAGACATGGGAGGCATGGCCATCGTAGACACTGGTGGCGCGGTACGACGCGGCACCGACAACGCCCGTACCAGCGTGCTCGCCGCTGTGCCGATGTGGAGCAACTCGCCACTCCTCATCGAGCTGAACTGGAGCGGCGAGTTGCTGAACCATGCGCCTGCTTGGGGCGGCAACTGGCTCCGTCAGGCCAAGCGAGGTTGCTAAAGCACCGAGCGGCCTCGCCCGTATCCGGAGGGCTCGGTGGGCCACCCAGCCGGGTAATATGCCAGAGAACGGCTCCTCGGAAGCCATCGGAAGAGTGGAGAAAATGGTGAAGGAGGAGATGGGGGAGCGGTGTAGGGGTGCGATTCTTGCCCGCTGTCTGTCTAGCCTCATGTAAATAGAGGGCGTACGGTAGGAGCTTGGCCGATGTCTGGCCTCGTTTAAACTGAGGGCGGACGGAGGAGCTAGGCCGGTGTTGCGTTTAATTCCGGCCCGCTCATGAATGGACGTGTGGCCGGAGTAGGTTTCTCGGTTTGCATGCGGGTTTGATGGAGGCAAGGAGGCGTGTTCAGCCGGGCGTGCAGCGGGCGGCGCAGTACTATTCAATTTGACAGCAGATGGTGTACTATTCAATTTGACGACTTTAATGCAGACGAGGGAGGGAGTAGCGGTTCCCGAAATGTTGAACGGCCAATGCATCCTCCTTCAATTAATCCATGAGGGAAGTAATGGGAGGAGGACCAGGAAAAGAGGCTGCACCATGTGAATGCAATGCAGTTTGCCCTCATATAAAGGCGCCCCTTGTCGGTGTCAAAACCGGCGGATCTCGGGTAGGGGGTCCCGAACTGTGCGTCTAGGCGGATGGTAACAGGAGACAAGGGACACGATGTTTTTACCCAGGTTCGGGCCCTGTCGATGGAGGTAAAACCCTACTCCTGCTTGATTAATATTGATGACATGGGTTGTACAAGAGTAGATCTACCACGAGATCAGAGAGGCTAAACCCTAGAAGCTAGCCTATGGTATGATTGTTGTTCGTCCTACGGATTAAAACCCTCCGGTTTATATAGGCACTGAGGGAGTCCTGGACTAGGGGGTGTCCGGACAGCCGGACTATCATTATCCGCCGGACTCCAAGACTACGAAGATACAAGATTGAAGACTCCGGCCCGTGTCCGGATGGGACTTTCCTTGGCGTGGAAGGCAAGCTTGGCAATACGGATATGTAGATCTCCTACCATTGTAACCGACTCTGTGTAACCCTAGCCTCCTCCGGTGTCTATATAAACCAGAGGGCCTTAGTCCGTAGGACAACATACATTACAACAATCATACCATAGGCTAGCTTCTAGGGTTTAGCCTCCTTGATCTCGTGGTAGATCCACTCTTGTACTACCCATATCATCAATATTAATCAAGCAGGACGTAGGGTTTTACCTCCATCGAGAGGGCCCGAACCTGGGTAAAACATCGTGTCCTCGTCTCCTGTTACCATCCGCCTAGACGCACGCCGGGACCCCTACCCGAGATCCGCCGGTTTTGACAATCGACATTGGTGCTTTCATTGAGAGATCCTCTGTGTCGTCACCTATAGGCTTGATGGCATCTTCAACCAGCAACGCTGTCCAGGGTGAGACTTTTCTCCCTGGACAGATCTTCGTATTCGGCGGCTTCGCCCTGCGGGCCAATTCACTTGTCCATATGGAGTAGATCGAAAGCTATGCCCCTGGCCGTCAGGTCAGATTTGGAAGCTTAAACTTCACGGCCGATGTCCGCGGAGACTTGATCTTTGACGGACTTGAGCCACAGCCAAGCGTGCCGCATCAGAACGATGGGCATGATCTAGCTCGCCGCCGAACAAAGGCCTTGGTGGCCGCTGCGATCCGCTTCGCCATTAGCCCGAGCCAATCGCCCGATCGAGGGCCGGTGGATAGACGCCGCCTGGGGCTTTAACATCCACGGCGATGGAGCCAACACCGATCTTGTCCTCGCGAAACTCGTGATTCCGAGGCGCCGGACTCAACCTCCCGCGCCCCTACCAATCAATCTGGATTGGGCGCCGGTTATGGAATTCACCGCCGCGGACATCTTTCAATACTCGCCTTTGGGCGATATCCTGAATTCACTAAAGCACCTCTCGTTACCAGGAGAGTCCTGGCCGGACTATGGCCAGGATGGCTGGGGTACAGACGACGAAGAAATTCAGAGCCCACCCACCACCCACTTTGTAGCCACTGTCGACAACCTAACCGACATGCTAGATTATGACTCCGAAGACATCGACGGAATGGACGACGATGCTGGAGACAAACAAGAAACAGAGCCTATAAGGCACGGGAGGACTACCTCGTCACATGACATATATATGGTGGACACCCCAAAGGAGAGCGATAACGAGGACCAACGGGCCGCGGCAGAAGATGACCCCGCCAATAAACAACCAAAACGGCGGCGCAGACGCCGCCCTAAGTCCCGCCTCGACGACAACAACGCTCCAAAGGAGCCCGCAATACGGCAGGGCCCGCAAGTGGACGACGAACATGCTAATAAGCAACCGTCCGAACATGACGAGTCAGATAATCAGTCCAGGCCCGGTGAAAACAACAGTCCGGACGACCTCATGCCGGACACGCCGCCGGAGAGCAAGAACCTTCGGAAAAGACTCGTCAGTACTGCAAGAAACCTGAAGAAGGAAAAACGGAGGCTCAAAACAGCGGAAGACACACTCAGAATGAGATGGAGCAAAGTGCTCAACACCGTAGATAAGTATGGCAATCGCCACCAATCAAAGAGCTACCCGAAGCGCAAGCTGCTACCAGAATTCGACGAGGAGGCCATAGAGCCTCCACCGTCAAAAAATAAGGAGGCCGCCTGGTTGGATAGACGGCCAGATGACAGGCCAAATTATGACAGCGGCGCCACACATAAATCCACCAACGAACTTGGAAGGATAGATGGCCCAGCCAGGTCCATTTACGGGCCAAAGGAGAAGGCCCCAAAAAGCAAGGCAACACGTCAAGTGTCCGATGATAGCAGCACACACAAATACAGGGGAGCCGCACACCCACTATGTTTCACCGATGAGGTGCTGGACCATGAATTCCCAGCAGGATTTAAACCCATCAACATAGAGGCCTACGATGGAACAACAGACCCTGGAGTCTGGATAGAAGATTATATACTACATATACATATGGCCATAGGAGACGATCTCCACGCCATAAAATACCTACCCCTAAAGCTCAAAGGGCCAGCCCGTCATTGGCTTAAAAGCCTCCCAGAAAACACTGTTGGAAGTTGGGAAGAGCTCGAGGATGCGTTCAGAGCAAATTTTCAAGGGACTTATGTCCGTCCTCCGGATGCGATGATCTAAGTCATATAACTCAACAGCCCGGAGAGTCAGCTGAAATTTCGAACAGGTTCCTTACGAAAAAGAACCAAATAGTCGATCGTCCGGACGCCAAGCCTTAGCAGCTTTCAAGCACAATGTCCGAGACGAATGGCTTGCCAGGCACCTCGGGCAAGAGAAACCGAGGACAATGTCCGCACTAACAAGCCTCATGACCCGCTTCAGGGGAGAGGATAGCTGGTTAGCAAGATGCAGCACCAGCGACCCAAGTACATCCGAGATAAGAGATGGAACGAAAATCACGCGCAGAAAAAGAGCAGCGCCGAATAAAGAGAAAAGCCCAAAGAGCGCGGCAATCAACACCGGATTCAAAAGCTCATGCCCAATAATAAAACACAGCCTCTTAAGGATGACAAAGGACGAATTGTCCAACTTAAACAAGATTTTGGGTCGGATATGTCAAATCCACAAGACTTCTTAAGGCTCGCAAATCAGACCCACAGGATTGTTGGTTTGTAAACAGTCCGCCGACTAAATGCCGAACACAAGGGACTTGACACGCAAGCGAAGAAGATAAACCCCACCAGCAGAAAGCAATCGAAAAACAAAAGACTTTCCCACAAGGGGTCAAAGCAAGAAACTCACTTCATGTGATAATACGGAAAAATAGTGCGGCACTTTCTAAAAGAGCTTCACATGTCCAACCCAAAGCAGACCGAGAGATTGGATATCAAAACCAATCACTTTCGACCACCGACTATTCCGAAGCGTCCAAATGCGGGACGGACTCCCCTGATATTGAATCCCATAATAGACGGATTACAATTTACTCATGTCCTAATGGACGGAGGCAGCGACTTAAACCTGCTGTATTCAAAAACAATCCGTAGGATGGGGATAAACCCTGCTAAAATCCGACACAGCCGCACTTCCTTCAAAGGAGTGACGCCAGGCCCTTACGCCAAGTGCACAGGCTCCATATTACTAGAAGTCGTGTTTGGATTGCCGAACAATTTTCGACGAGAAAAATTAATTTTTCATATCGTCCCATTTAAAAGTGAATATCAAGTACTCTTGGGACGAAAGGCTTTTGTCCGCTTCAACGCCATACCGCATTACGCGTCTCTTACACTCAAGATGCCCGGTCCGCGTGGTGTCATTTTAGTGCGAGGGTCACTTAAAGACCCCGGACTCGGATAGACGAATCCGCTTCATGAGGCTAGGGCTCCTAGCCGCATACCCTTCACAGGGCTGCGCGACAAACAACCGCGGGTTCACACAAACCCCGCTTTAATCATTTATATTTTTATTTTACACATATTTTCGCATCTAATTATTTCTAAAACTAAACGCCTCTCTTTCTACAGATGAACAACGTGCATACCCATCTAGGATAACGGCGCAACGGAGACACAGCGCAGACGCAAGAGGGACCCGCAGAGGATTCTTTTCAGTGTTAAGACCTGCGTAAACCTTTTTTACTGCTCTTGTTGTTATTCTCCTTGGTTTCTTCCTATAGCCAAAGCGGAGCTCGACGCTTTGGCATCGGCCACGCCGAAGACCATGCCCGCACTGACACTAGGGGCTTAGGGCATCGTTCGCCCATTATTATAAAGACCGAACACCTTAGGGAGTGTTCGGCGCCTCGAAGTTAGGTATTATATGCATCAGCTCCAATCATGTCTTTGGTCAAATGTTGGGTTTGCCTGCCTCGTGTTTTGCTGCCTTACGCTCAGATCATCGCTAACGCGCACCGGAGAACTATCGCGACAGCCCCGATTAATTGGGCGAGCACTTCAAGAGAGAAAGCCAAAACCGATCGCATGATACTGGCGAGAGTCCGTCAACCACTCGATTGACTATCGGAATGTTTAGAATTTCGCTGACGAAGGACCGCTTTCGGTCAGCACACACGCTCCGACTTCGGAGAAGGGCGATGCCACCAGGCTATATCGTAGCCCCACCCTCGAGCTCCACTCGCTAAGTGAAAGTGATAAAGCATTATAGTCCGGATTGCCTCGTTACGCTCGCTACCACCTCCTTATAACAGACCAAGACGCCGGATTAAAGTGTGAAAACGCGCTATTTTTTAACACCCCGCACTCTTGTGCGTAATGTCAAGACTGCCATCTTTCAAGTTATACAAAGTATACGAACGGCAAGACAGAGAAGTTTTACTACTTGGGACGCACAAGTATAAAATGCAGTTGGAACATAATCATCGATTTACAAGCTAATACGTTCATTTGAACGTGATATTTTTCGAGCACTGCGACTCTATTACACGAGCGCCACGCATAACTTCCCCGAAGTAGTGCTCGGCAGGGAGCCGGCTTTCATCCGAACCCTGGGCGGCAATAGCGGTGGCATCCATCTCCGGACTATGCGCCTTCACACGGGCAAGAGCCATCTGCGCTACCGGCGCAGAGACGACCGCTTCATCTCCTTTATATGCGGCACCGCTCCAAGGAATTGCTGCAGTAAGCCGAAGTAGCTCGTCGCCTCGGACCTCTCTGGCCAGACATGGGCCACGATGTCAGTCATGGCAAGTCCGGACAATCTATTTAGTTCGGCCCATTCGGCTAACCGGTCTGTCAACGGAAGTGAGCGATCCGGACTGTGGAATTGAGACCAATATAGCTCTTCCGTCTCGTGATCCTCCTGGCTCCGAAAGTGCTTAACGGCATCGGCCGCACTTGCAGCTAAGTCCATATACGGATCCTACAGACTCCACAGCCGCTCAAATTGAGCATACTTTCCATCCATAAACCGGCGACGCAGCAGAAAAGGCTTGCCAGCCACGATCTCTCCGGCCTGGCGCAGTTCCTCCTTCATAGCCCGCATTGCAGAGCGGGCATCCTTGGCTTCGGCGGTGGCCTTCTTCAGGTCTTCCCGCTCCTATAAGCGCTCCAGTTCAAGAGCCCCATTGCGGTCGGCAGCATCCTTTAATTTCATGGCCAATTCGGCCACCTCTGCCCTGCTTCAGCAGTGCGCAGACCTTTCGGCTTTCAATTCCTCGGCCGCCCTCGAGGCAGCCGCATCACTCCTTCGGGATTGCTCCTTAGCTCGAGCAAGTTCGGCCCGAAGGCTCTCCACAGCAGCAGCACCGTCTGTACAACAGCATAAAATTTATCAGAGGAGGGCTTCGACCCCCTTAAATAAAGCGACTGCGGAGAATTTATTTACCTTGCCACTCGTCAAGTCGCCGGTTGACAAGTGCGATGTCCGCATCCGCCATGTCAAGTTGTTGACTTAATTCGGCAAACTCATTAGTTCGGCTGGCCCTCGGACTATCCGCCACCTGCATAGGGACGGCGGTATTCATTACTTGAGATTTCGATCCTCGGCACGCTGTCGTTCCCGACAACCTACCGAGTCCCAGGGGCTACTATCTATACAGGGCGCATTTTTATGTGCAAAACTATTAAAAGACAAAAGGATGTGTCATTCTTGCATACCTCAAATCCCGCTAGCAAACTCATGGCGGCATTACGCAATCCGCTCTCGGCGGACGAAATCCTTCCAACCACCATACACATCAACGCACGGTGATCTTCTGAAATGGACGCCCTCTCAAGCAGATTCTTCAGTTCTCCCGGCCGGATACTAGTGGGTGCCGAGCTCTCTGGCCCCTCCGAACTCGGGATACCTCCGTGATTTATACTTCAGCTCGCCGCCTTTATCTCGACGGCGCTGCAGACGGAGGCGTTTTGCTCTCCATCATCTCCGGAAGAAGGTCCCCCGAAGATGAACTCATCTGAGAAGGATGCAGATCCGAACTGCAAATATAAATATTTCGGTTACCCGCAGAAGTACAAATGAAGGTATTTCCTTACTAATTAACTCCCTCTTTCATACTCACGGCTCGCTGGAGGGCCGATCCTTTGTCGATGATTGTGCGTCCGGATTCTCTCCGGACGCCGGACCCCCCCCCCCCGGTGATCGAAGATCTCTTCCCACACTTAGGGGCTTTGGCCTCCGGATCCTCGGAGGCGGTCCTCTTCTCCCCCTGAAGGGAGGGGTTCTTGGTTCCCCCCTCTTCAGTCGCCCCTTTGGGTGAAATATTAGCTCCTCTATTTTCCCCCTCGCCCCCTTCTGTGGGCGCGACCTCCAACATTTTGACCAGCACGGGCTCCAGTGCGGTGTCTGGGACGGGGGCCGGACACCTTATCAGCCATGATCGCGCCACCCATTCCTGTAAAGAACAAGGGTTCAGGAGGCGAACTCTAGAAAGGCATATAAACAGAATGTCCGGACTTTGAGCCATTTACCTGAGTATCCGGGCGATCGCGGCTTAGGCCTGCGTCCTTGGCTAAATCCGGACACGCCACCTGCGGTCTGAAGAACAACTTGTACATCTCCACGGGTGTTGCGCCCATGAAGTGTTGGAGAATCCGAGGTCCCTCCGGATTGAACTCCCATAGACGGAGAGGACGGCATTTGCAGGGAGGAAGATGCCTGATTAACATAACCTGCATCACCACGATCAGTTGATCTCCTCGATTGGAGGTCTCGAACCGCCCTCGCAGTGAGGGCACGCTTCTGACGGCCCCCAATTGAGCCCTTGGTCGACCCACGACATCACCGGGCGGAGGTCCCGGCGGAATAAAGGCGGAGGCTTTTGCTCGCGCCCTTCGAGCGGTGATATAGAACCACTCCTGCTGCCACATCCGAGCTCCTCTTGAAGGAACCCTCGGGCCATGGGGCATCGGCCTTTTGCTTATGGTCGCCACAAGATCCGCTGACGCCCCGATCATCTTCGCTCCACTTGAAGGTCTTCAACCACAGGCCAAGTGGGGAGGACGCGGAGGAAGGCTTCGCATGACGATAATGAATGCGGAGATGTGGAGGATGGACTCCGGAGCCAAGTCGTGAAAATCCAGCCCGTAGTAGAACAGGAGCCCCCTCACGAAGGGGTCCGTCGGGAAGCCTAAACCCCGACGGAGGTGGGATACGAAGACGACGTATTCACCGGGCTCGGGGGCGGGCACGGCCTACCCTTGGGCAGGCAACCTGTGCGAAACCTCGTAGGCCAGGTACTTGGCTTCACGTAACTTTAATATGTCCTCCTCCGTGACGGAGGAGGGCATCCACCGGCCCTGGAGGTCGGAGCCGGACATGGTTGAGGATCCGAAGCTCTCGAATCTGAGGCTCTGGGTGTTGGAACTAGGAGCGGGGAAGAGATTCGATGCGAGATTGAAGAACAAGGACGAGCCTTGGCCCTCTTATAAAGGGGACGAAATACCAAGAGCCGTCTCCGTGACCGTTTGGGATTCACCTTCGATAGAGGAGGCGTGGCGACGGGAACGGTTGGGTTACCCACGCACGTATTGATGAGAATCCCGGGATAAGGGGAACACGATCTCTGCTTCGACAAGACGTGCCAAGGAAACCGCTTCGCCAAACATGCTGAGGTGGTATAGTAAAAAACTATTCAAACAAAGGCTTGGTAGCGGTGTGATGTCACGCCGCATAGTACGTCAGCAGATTGAGCTAAGTGTATATTTTATTCTCTCTACGGTGGAATGTGGAATTTATTTTTGCAGAGCCGGACACTATCCTGGTGTTCATGATCTTCTCTGGATTATTCAAGGGAGGAACCCGCCTTGCAATGCCGAACATTATGCGCGCCGGACTTATCGTCATTGAAGCTTTGGTTCGGGCTACCGAGGAGTCTCGACTAGGGGTGTCCGGACAGCCAGACTATCATTATCCGTCGGACTCCAAGACAACGAAGATACAAGATTGAAGACTCTGGCCCGTGTCCGGATGGGACTTTCCTTGGCGTGGAAGGCAAGCTCGGCAATACGGATATGTAGATCTCCTACCATTGTAACCGACTCTGTGTAACCCTAGCCTCCTCCGGTGTCTATATAAACCAGAGGGCCTTAGTCCGTAGGACAACATACATTACAACAATCATACCATAGGCTAGCTTCTAGGGTTTAGCCTCCTTGATCTCGTGGTAGATCCACTCTTGTACTACCCATATCATCAATATTAATCAAGCAGGACGTAGGGTTTTACCTCCATCGAGAGGGCCCGAACCTGGGTAAAAACATCGTGTCCCTCGTCTCCTGTTACCATCCGCCTAGACGCACAGTTCGGGACCCCCTACCCGAGATCCGCCGGTTTTGACACCGACAGGCACCGAAGAGGGTTAGGGTTACACAGAGTCGGTTACAATGGTAGGAGATCTACATATCCGTATCGCCAAGCTTGCCTTCCACGGTAAGGAAAGTCCCATCCGGACACGGGACGAAGTCTTCAATCTTGTATCTTCATAGTCCAGGAGTCCGGCCAAAGGTGATAGTTCGGCTATCCGGACACCCCCTAATCCGGGACTCCCTCAGTAGCCCCCGAACCAGGCTTCAATGGCGATGAGTCCGGTGCGTAGATTGTCTTCGGCATTGCAAGGCGGGTTCTTCTTCAAATCCTATGCACCCGTTGAATAGCGTCCGGCTACTCGTAAATATTGCGCTCCTTGGTTTCCATGCCCAATAATGGCCATCTTCCACGTGTCGAACGAATGCGAAAAGCCATGGTATTTTTACATTTACCCCCCTAGCTGCGCAAATGAGCTGCCTATAAAGGAGACGAGGATCTACATCCGAATCACACCATCCTCCCTTCGCGAGCATTCATCGGAGCGCATCTGACAGAAATCCATTCCATCATGGACAGTCGACGCGGCTCCTCCTCTCGCCCTCCCAGCCCTCAGCATGGAGATTGGGAGAGATGCTCCGTCCCACACAGCGAGCTAGTGACGCTCCAAACCAAGGGATTTCTTCCCCCAGCCTTCATGGTTCCGGTTCGAGCCGGACTCGCCACCTATAAGGGCGAAAAGCAAGCGGAGAGCGTCCCCAGTCCCTCCAAAGGAGAGCGGGTATGCCTTATCCCTTATTTGATAAGAGGGCTCGGATTTCCAATTCATCCATTTCTCCGGGGGCTCCTAGAGTTCTACGGCCTCCAGTTGCACAACCTTACGCCTGCCTCCATCTTGCATATTGCGGGCTTCGTGGCCCTTTGCGAGCTATTTTTGGGCATCGAGGCTCATTTTGTGTTATGGAAGAAGATGTTCTGCCTTGTGCCCCGTTCTCAAGAGAGGTCAATATATCAAGTGGGCGGAGCCGAACTATGGCGCATCGCGGGAACCGGATATCTATCCGGAACCCCGAAGAAGGCGTCCAAAGACTGGCCTTCGAAATTGTTTTATATAGAAGATGTCCCCCTGCCGGACCCTGTTCGGATTGGCCTCCCTGAGTTCAATAACGCTCCTTTGAAGAAACGCCCAAGCTGGCGTCCACGGAGCCCTCGGACGGAAAATGACAGGGACGTCCTTTACCTGATGAGCCAAATCAGGTTGTTAGCTCATTCCGGACTGACCATGATCGGGGTCATGGCCACATGCATTATGCGGGGGGTGCAGCCGCTCCAGTATAGAGGCCACCCCATGTGGGATTTCAACGGGGAGGATGATGCCACCCGCCATGGCCGTAAGGGGCTTGGATCGGTCGTCGATCTGACGAAGATCTTGTCCGCATTGTACAAGGGAGAAGAGGAGGAATTTCTCCGCGTCAATCCACAGGACGGATTTTCTATGTACCCAGGTAAGAGGACATTTATTTTTGCCTATCCAATCCATACTCCCATAGTCAAGTATCTCATTTTGTGATTTCGATGCAGGAACTGCGCCGGGACATAAAGGATATAAACAGCCCGCCTCCACAACCCGAGGATCGGAAACGGTTCCTCGATCCGACCTCCCAAGAGGATCCGGACATATCGGTGGAGCTGACCGATGGGGTATTTCACCAACTGAGCATCGATAATGCCTTGGTCGCCATTACGGCCGATTACCCCGGAATACCTCCAGCCTCGCAGGTAACTGAGACCGAAGTCCCAATACTTTGAAAATGACCCATCCGTGCTTTTTTTTGATCACCGTATACCAATGGTGTTTCGCAGGGGAAGTCCTTGAGGCGGAAGGCCGAGCCTGCGACGACTAGTCAACAAGGGACAGCAAGGCCCAACAGGCTGAAAAGAAGTGCAGTCCAGATTGAAATGCCGGTGCAACGGTATGGCGTGTCATCTTACTCCCAGGTTTTATTCCCGGGAGGCATACTAACGCTTGTGCTTTTTCAGGAAGAAGAGCGCTCGCCGGACTGTATCCGGAGAGGTTGCCAATCAATCCTCCACTCGCCAGGCTCCAAAGCCAGGTCCAGAAGCGGAGGCGAACACGAGGCGTGCGTCAAATGCTCCTCCGATAGAGGATGCCGATAGGTTATCTGCCAGCAATTCTGAGGTGGAGAGTGCCATGAATCACAGGCGTCGCTGGACAGTTCTTCATGATGCATGTTTCTCCCCAGAGGCATTGGATGCCTTCAATTCGGGAGATGCGCACCTCCATGCCGCTCAAAATGGTCTAGCTAGAGCCACAGAGCAGTATGTAAAAGAATACGGGTGAGAAAATTTGACAGTTATATATGCCAGTAGCCCCCGAGACTTGAAATAGTTAGAATAACTGATTTAAGGATCATTTATTGTGCAGATCTTCTGTAAAAGAATACCCAACTGTCCCAGAGCTGGAGGAGTGCAAAGCCCAACTTGAGGTCAAGATTAGCCGCAATGGGGAAGCCAAAGAGACCCCCTATGGTATATATGCTTCAAAAGATAAGTAATTTGTGAAGTGCGGCGTGTGTATAAGTCTGACAATAATATTGCAGATGGCGCCGTGATAGATCCGGACAAGCAACAGCTCATGCGCCGGTTAAAGGCCGGCGAGAATGTTCTTACAAGGGTGAGGCAAGAGAAAAATAATCTCCAAGATGCCAACACCCAGCTGGGTGAGGAACTAAAGGATGTTCGTGCCCAGCTTTCTCACTCCGTTAAGGAGAATCGGCGGCTTCGACGCGGCATTTTTAGTAAGTGCTTGAACGAACTTTGAAAAAGAGTTCGGTGGAAGTCGACTAACGAGTTATGTCTCAGAGGTATGCTCACAGCCGTCCCAGAGGAAATGCCCGGTTCTACGGGTGACCTTCTTCAAGATCTCTTGCAACCGCATTTAACGAAGTTCGGCAGTGATGAAAGGCGCCGCCTGTGCCTTGTGGCCATCTCGCCTCCCTGCCGAATGCCATGGAGAGCTTGCGAGAGGCTTTAGGAGCGCTGGCAGCGCTCGCTTATGGAAGATATCGGCTGCCGTCAAGGCGCCAGGAGGCTCGGGCCATGGTGAAGACACGGTACACGGAGGCTGACCCAAACCACATGGCCGAGGTCGGACCTGTGGGGCCCGATGGGAAGGAGATCCCTGTGAGCTTAGTGTACGGCCAAGTAGAATTGGCCGCAAAGTATTCCCAACAGGACTGTAAACTAGACAACCTATTGGATGGCATTGAAGAGGAATATGCCCAGTCAAGTTGACTATGTAATTTAAGATGACATGTAAAATGCCTTCTAGCCGGATTGTAGATCGTTTGTCATGGCGGATCTTTTCGCTTCAACCTCGGGACCCGATAGTCTAGAGTGTGTCCGAATACCCTCACGGTTATGGAAGAACCGGGGCATGTGTGGAGACCAGGCGTAGGGGTCATTAGTGCTTTATCGGACAAGTGCCCAACTAGTTATGTTATATTACATGGTTAGTAAGAAACATCTTCCAAGGAGAATAGTTCCCTTAGGGGTTCCTTTCCCTGGGAGGCATGCCCTGAAGTGCATGTCCGGACTGCGAAAAATGCAGAAAAACATCTAGGGGCGGATAAATAAATAAATGATAAATCGTCTTTTAGTTCACCGACCGAATATTCCCTTAAGAACGCTAGCTTTCGGCTTCACCCAGTCTGAGGTACACATCCGGCTGACCCGGTAGTAACAATCGCAGAGGTGCTCCCTTTACCACCTAGCCGAACAATCGGGAACGTACGGGTAAGCACAGGAGCGAGGCAACCCATCTTGGCCAAAACTTAAGTCATATCGATGCATATAATGGTGAATAAAAGGTACATGCGGAAGTGTGACACATGTGTTGGGCATGAAGCCCGTATAAATAAGCTTCTGTTAAAGAAGCCCCTAGGTATAATGAGAGGGGATAGCGCGTCAAGTGTGTGCGAACAACGCGCAAACGAGCCTTCAAAGGCTGTAAGAGAAAAGGAGGGAGAAGGAGAGAAACAGAAGACAACTAATGTGTAAAATATAGACAGAGGAAGGAGACAAACTCAGAATCTGGCGCTAGGCGTAGAATCTTCGGAGACGGGCTGCGTTCCATGGGTTTGGCTCGAGTCGGTTATCTAATGCATTTCGCAGACGGTACGCTCCGCCGATTAGGACTTGGTCGATGATGAAGGGACCTTCCCATTTGGGCTTGAGTTTGTCATTTTTCTTGTCCGGCAGGCGTAGAACTAATTCGCCAACATTGTAAGTTTTGGCCCGTACTTCTCTGCTTTGATATCTTCGAGCCTGCTGTTGATAGAACGCGGAACGGGCTTTTGCCACGTCACTCTCCTCCTCCAAGGCGTCCAAACTATCCTGTCGATCGAGCTCGACTTCTCTTTCTTCGTACATGTGCACGCGAGGTGAGTCATGAATTATGTCGCAGGGCAGAACTGCCTCTGCGCCGTATACCATAAAAAATGGTGTGAATCCGGTAGTGCGATTCGGCGCGGTCCGCAACCCCCAGAGTACGGAGTCAAGCTCCTCCACCCAGTGCGTGTTAGATTCCTTGAGGGATCGCACTAATCTGGGTTTGATGCCGCTCATGATTAGACCATTTGCTCGCTCGACTTGACCGTTAGTTTGAGGGTGATAGACTGAAGCATAGTCGAGCTTAATGCCCATGTTTTTGCACCAGAGTTTGACCTCGTCGGCCGTAAAGTTCGCGCCGTTATCAGTGATGATGCTGTGGGGGATGCCGTAATGGTGTACGACCCCTGATATGAAGTCTATCACCGGTCCGGATTCGGCCGTCTTAACAGGTTTGGCCTCTATCCATTTGGTGAATTTATCCACCATGACCAGTAGGTATTTTTGCTTGTGGGTTCCTCCTTTAAGGGGTCCAACCATGTCAAGCCCCCAGACCGCGAAGGGCCAGGTGATGGGTATAGTTTTGAGGGTAGTGGGTGGCATGTGGCTTTGATTAGCAAAGAGCTGGCAACCGACGCATTGTTGGACTAAGTCCTGAGCATCTGCCCGGGCCGTCGGCCAATAAAATCATGTACGGAAGGCCTTGCCTACAAGGGCCCGGGCTGCGGCGTGGTGCCCGCCGAGTCCGGCGCGAATTTCAGCCAGAAGATTCCGTCCTTGCTCTTCGGAGATACACCTTTGAAGGATTCCGGTTGTTCTTTTCTTATAAAGCTCTCCATCATGGACCTTATAGGCTTTAGATCGCCGCACTATGCAGCAGGCCTCGTTTTGGTCCTCGGGAAGTTCTTGCCTGGTTAGGTAGGCTAGGAATGGTTCCGTCCACGGGGCGATGACTGCCATTATTACGTAATGAGGATGTTACTGCTTGGCGTAACCACCAATTATGTCGAATGTTCGTGTCGGGCAAGGCGGTTGGGTCCGGGTTGTTATTTCGCACTCCTCCCATAGTACGGATGCCTTGAACAGCCTCTCTAGGAAAATGTTGGGAGGGACGGCATCGCGCTTTGCACCAATGCGTGCCAATACGTCTGCTGCCTGGTTGTTATCCCGGGCTATATGGTGAAATTCGAGCCCCTCAAACCGAGCTGACATCTTTAGAACGGTGTTGCGATAAGCTGCCATTTTCGGATCCTTGGCATCGAAGTCTCCATTTATTTGGGATATCGCGAGGTTCGAGTCCCCGCGCACCTCTAGGCGTTGAATGCCCATGGAGACTGCCATCGAGACCATGTAAAGGGCCTCGATTCGCTGAGTTGTTGGAGTCCGTATACATTATCTCGAGTACGATTGAATCAGATCTCGGTTGGGGACGCCGTAACAACGCCAGCCCCCAGACCAGCCAACATTTTGGAGCCGTCGAAGTGCACGATCCAGTTGGAATATGTGCCGTACTCTTTAGGGAGTTCGGCTTCTGTCCATTCGGCGACGAAGTCAGCCAAAACTTGCGACTTAATAGCTCGTCGTGGCTTATAGGTTATGTCGAACAGGAGGACCTCAATGGCCCATTTGGCAATCCGGCCCGTCGCGTCGCGGTTGTTTGTAATGTCGTTGAGGGGTACTTCGGAGGCTACTATTATCAAACACTCTTGAAAGTAGTGTCGCAGCTTCCGGGATGCCCTAAACACCGCATACGCTATCTTTTGATAATGCGGGTACCGTGACTTGCATGGAGTTAGGACAGTGGACACATAGTAAACTAGTTTTTGAAGGGGGAACTTGTGTCCGTCCGTTTCTCGTTCGATAACGAGCATCGCGCTTACAACTTGATGACTTGCCGCGATATATAATAGCATTGGTTCGCCCATGTTGGGCGTGGTCAGGACCAGGTCTGTTGCCAATATGGCTTTTATTTCTTCGAGTCCGGCTGTGGCGGCATCCGTCCACTCGAAGTGTTCGGTGCGTCGGAGGAGGCAATAAAGGGGTAATGCCTTTTCTCCCGAACAGGAGATAAAGCGGCTTAGAGCCGCCACGCATCCCGTCAATTTTTGTATTTTTTTGAGGTCCTTTGGTATATCCAATTGTGACAAAGCTCGGATCTTGGCTGGGTTTGCTTCAATTCCTCTACCGGATACAATGAAGCCCAAGAGCTTTCCGGCTGGTACGCCGAAAACGCATTTTTCCGGGTTGAGCTTGATGTCATATTTTCGGAGATTATCGAATGTGAGCCTCAAGTCGTCTACTAGAGTTTCGACGTGCTTTGTTTTGATGACCACATCGTCTACGTATGCCTCCACTGTTTTGCCGATCTGGTTTGCTAGACATGTCTAGATCATGCGCTAATATGTTGCGCCGACGTTTTTGAGCCCGAAGGGTATTGTGTTGAAGCAGAATGGGCCGTATGGGGTGATGAATGCCGTTGCGGCTTGGTCAGGCTCTGCCATCTTAATTTGGTGGTAGCCGGAGTATGCGTCGAGGAAGCACAATGAATCGTGTCCTGCGGTAGCGTCGATAATTTGATCGATGCGGGGGGGGAAGGGATCCTTTGCAAAGCCTTGTTGAGGTCCTTGAAATCGACGCATAGGCGCCAGGATTTGTCCTTCTTTGGTACCATCACCAGGTTTGCTAGCCAGTCCGGATGTTTTATATCTCTCCTGAATCCGGCCTCCAATAGTTTGGCTAGTTCCTCTCCCATGGCCTGTCTCTTGGGTTCGGAGAAACGCCGAAGATCCTGTTTGACTGGCTTGAATCCTTTTAGGATGTTTAGGCTGTGCTCGGCCAACCGGCGTGGGATTCCTGGCATGTCTGAAGGGTGCCAGGCAAAAATGTCCCAATTTTCGCGTAGGAATTCTCGTAGAGCGGCGTCTACATCAGGGTTTAATTGTGCCCCGATGGAGGCCGTTTTTGTAGGGACCGTTGGATGGACTTGGAATTTGACTATTTCATCCGCCGGTTTTAAGGAGGTGGACTTGGATCTCTTATCGAGTATCACATCGTCCCTGTTCACCGTGGACCACAGCGCAGTGAGTTCCTCGGCCGCTAGGGCTTCGGATAGTGCCTCAAGGGCCAGTGCGGCTGTCTTGTTTTCGGCGTGGAGTGCTATGTCCGGGTCACTAGCAAGAGTGATGATTCCGTTGGGCCCGGGCATTTTGAGCTTCATGTACCCGTAATGGGGTATAGCTTGAAAAATTGTGAATGCCTCTCGCCCTAATAGAGCGTGATATCCGCTGCTGAACTGGGCCACTTGGAACGTGACCTCCTCGGACCTGTAATTATCCGGCGTGCCGAACACCACATCCAGTGTGATTTTCCCGACTGGGGATTATTCCTCTAAAGGTTGTGCTGCTTCGATCAATGCGGCTCCTGTCTATTTCCATTTTTTGGAGGGTTCCCTCATAAATGAGGTTCAATCCGCTGCCACCGTCCATGAGTACCTTGGTAAGGCGAAAGTCGCCCACTATTAGACGAGGACCAATGCGGCCGGTGCTCGGGCTGTTCGAATTTAGGTTCGCCACGGCATTAAAGGTAATAGCCGTGTCACCCATGGGTTTATTGTTGCTACTTGGTAGACTTCGCAAGATCATGGCGTGTTCGCTTCCATATTATTTGATGCGAAAGTCTCGAAGACTGTTTATACCGTACCGGTATCCCTGGGCTGGTGCTTTGGAGTTAGAAGCTCTTCGCCACTTTTGGCCACCTGCCGTAGTATCCAACATGCTCTAAGGCTATGAGTTGGAGTGGCGCCCTCTGTACTATGAATTTTGCAGGGTCCATTGAGCCATCCCTCCAGTACGGTTCCATGCCCTACAGAGGGTTTTTGCTTTTGGTATTTAACCCAGGTGCCTGGCGATGATGCACCCTTTTATTTCGGACTGGGGTTGTATTCAGGGCCGGATTGTCCCAAAAATTGATTTCGGTTTTCCAGGCACTTTCCATCGCACAGTACTTTCGTACTATGGACGCCAAGTCAGCGAAGCATGTAATTTCACGACGACTTACGGTGTTGAGGATTCCCTTGTCCGTGCAACTATTGCAGAAGAATGAAATTGCGTCCTCCTCCTGGCAATCCTTTATCCTGTTCATGACCAAGAGGAATCTGGCCCAGTAATGATGTACTGTTTCTACGGGCTCTTGCCGGATTTGGGATAGATCGCTTATGTTTGGGTGGGCGGGTGGAATTAAATTCTGAGCGCCGTCCAGTTTAAGACTCAGAGGCCAAGAAGTTTCCGAACTTGGAAGTTTGGGTCCTTGGATGTTGTCCAGTGAATCTAGCCCGCTGCCTGACTTTAGGTTCAGGGCTTGAGGACGCCCTCCCTCCGGGAATCCGCATGGAGGATCGAGAACCGGACATAGCTAGTCCTTAAGAGAGAAGAAGGGTCGCCGGATTGTTCCTCTACCACAGCAACGTGGTGGGTAACCTGGGGAGAGTTAATCTCTCTCAGATCGGGTTTAGGCCCAATCTGATCGTAGTCTGTAGCGACTCCCAGGGCGGCGATGCGATCCAAGAGCTCATTTAAGGAAGAGAGCTCCATCGGATCTAACTACTCGGCGAGTTCCGAGCTAACATGAAGATTGCTTTCGATGACCCGAGAAGTCATCGTCGGAGCGGCAGCCGAACAGGCGGTCATAAGAAAACCTCCTAGCCGGAGAGTTTGGCCGATGGCCAAAGCTGCTTTAGCGACAATGCCGTCTTTAAAGACGGGATGAGGCATCCTTCCTGATGGCGACGGCACAAAGGAACTCTCAATGAAAGCACCAATGTCGGTGTCAAAACCGGCGGATCTCGGGTAGGGGGTCCCGAACTGTGCGTCTAGGCAGATGGTAACAGGAGACAAGGGACACGGTGTTTTTACCCAGGTTCGGGCCCTCTCGATGGAGGTAAAACCCTACTCCTGCTTGATTAATATTGATGACATGGGTAGTACAATAGTAGATCTACCACGAGATCAGAGAGGCTAAACCCTAGAAGCTAGCCTATGGTATGATTGTTGTTCATCCTACGGACTAAAACTCTTTGGTTTATATAGGCACCAAAGAGGGTTAGGGTTATACAGAGTCGGTTACAATGGTAGGAGATCTACATATCCGTATCGCCAAGCTTGCCTTCCACGGCAAGGGAAGTCCCATCCGGACATGGGACGAAGTCTTCAATCTTGTATCTTCATAGTCCAGGAGTCCGGCCAAAGGTGATAGTTCGGCTATCCGGACACCCCCTAATCCGGGACTCCCTCACCCCTCCATTCCAATGCATCTACCACATCGTACACACCTAAGCATTTGCCTGAGCACCTACACTAAGCGCAAAAGAGCTCACTCCAGATCCATGGCGATGCGCACGAGCGGCCAGCGGCTGTGCCAGATGGTCCACGACGCCGGCCTGCGGCATGGTGCCAAGGATCGTCTCCAGACGGTGTTGGAGAATGGCTGGGGGATGGCCGCCGTCGACGCCAACTACGACTCTCAGTTGGAGCAGATGATCGTTGCCACCAGCAACAAGTTCACCGTCCTAAATAAGCTCGCGGACAACATCGCCGTACTCCTCCAGCCCGCGCGCCCGGGCTCCTCATTGCCTGCCACCCTAATCGGCCTCCATGGCCGGAACCTCTTTCAAGCACTGGTGGCCTAGCGACTGCCCGCCGACACCACGAAGAATGTCCACCTAGAGGTCGCACTCGCCAGGATGTGCCTCGCCCTGCAAGAATTTGTCGACCTACAGATCCACGTGTACGAAAAAATCGTGTACATAGGTATCTACAAGGCCAGTGACGACGCTACGAAGTTGGCCTTCCTCAACCGGCTGGAAGCCTTGGATGCCTTTGCTGAGAAGCACCTCGACCTCGCCACAAAGCCGCTGCCTTAGCAGCCGATCGTGGCCGGTGCACTAAGTTGAGGAGGAGGAGGTCGACGTTGATGGATGCATCTTTCTTCTTGCTTCTCAGAACCACCACTTCGATCGCATCATGGTGGCCTTAATTTTGTTGTGTTGTTGCATTCTCGCTCCAAATAATACCGACATGTGCGATCCCTTTGTTTAATTATATGCATCACTATAACTAGTACTGCATCCGTCAATTTATAAGTTGTGCTTACCTTTTCCATCAACTTTGTGCAACGCGCGGGCATCTTGCTAGAAACACTAGAATATGTCGGACCGCGTGTGACCAAACCGATGATGCGCCAACCTAGCTACTACGTACCATGCTTATCTGGCGGATATAGCCCCTCCCTAGCGTTTCCACTCGTTATTTCTATCTATCGATCGTGCCAAGGAGCAGACCCAAATGTTATAATTTATACATGTTTCTCTACTCCTACTCCTATAAAA
The DNA here is from genome assembly GCA_021437245.1 of Aegilops speltoides. Classification (NCBI taxonomy): domain Eukaryota; kingdom Viridiplantae; phylum Streptophyta; class Magnoliopsida; order Poales; family Poaceae; genus Aegilops; species Aegilops speltoides. The sequence continues at coordinate 261,662,481 of CM038145.1, forward strand.
GACTTGGTGATGGTGGTGTGTCTGCCATCCATCGTTTCTGACCATTAGATCTGCATCTAACAGCTGTGAGGTAAGTTGTGGCATTTTTGCAACAATAGCCCATTTCTCTGCTCCAATTTGCAGAAAACCCCTTATTATCTTGAAAGCAACCACATCCCTCCCTCACCTCATCAAAACAGCCTGAGAAATATATTTTGAGTGAAAAGTACTCCCTCCATTCCTAAATATTTGTCTTTCTAGAGATTTAAATAAGTGACTACATACGGAGCAAAATGAGTGAATCTACACTTCAAAATATGTCTATATAACCCGTATGTGATAGTCCATTTGAAATATCTAAAAAGACAAATATTTAGGAACAGAGGGAGTAATATATTAGGAGCATATCAAAACAAGAGTGATTTCTTCCAAGTTTGTGAACAAGTACTACTATTCTACTACTTTGGATCCGTCGCAACGCACGGGCATATTGCTAGTAAAAGGAAAAGGCCTGTCGCGTTCGCGTCGCACCCCCACACACCCGAGAATCAGGAGTACTCCATGGCCCGTCCGGCACGACACATAGCTTAGGGAAGGCGTGTTGCGTAGCATTTTCACTTTCATGTGGGACCGACATTGAGCAAACCGACTATTGGCAAACCGCACCCTGCCCACCGCCGGGTTGGAAAACAGAGACAAGGGGAAGATCTAGTTGTAGCACGGAAGCCAAGAAATTTGGTGTCAGATGGGGCTCGTTGAGTAGGAGCATTCTGTACTAGTACTACTCCTACTAGTACCAAGTTTGTACTCTACAACTAGTACTACCACTATACAACTAGTAGGTACGTGCACGACACAGCATCGTAGGAACAAAAAACAGGAAGATCTTGTTTTGGGTGATTTTTTCCCAGTCAACGTAGTATGAATAGTATGATGTGGGGCGCACCCATGAAGCTTGTGTGGCTTGGTTGCATGGCTATGAAAGGTTAGAGAAAAATAAACAGATAATGTGTTTAGAGTGTACTCCACTAAATAGATATACTTTGGATCCATTGCAATGGGCCGGCACATCTATATCTATACCCCCTATACAGTGTGTGAAAAACTTTGAAAGTTGGTTGTTGGATGAAGCCAATCCAACGGTACAAAGATGGCAAACCGAGAACTACTGGCCATTGGATATCATCTACATTCCACCTGATTCTGCCACATGTAGAATCTAGAAGACTCCATGGTTGAACTTAATTCATGACTAACTTTGCCACAACTAAGCTTAGGCAAAGTTATAGAGGCTATTTGGTTCTAGGACTGGCATTGCCACACTTTGCCACATATTTTTGCCAAGCTTGCCTAAGGTTAGTTCATCAAAATGAAAGCCAAAAGTTGGCAAGCCTAAGTGTCGTGGATTTGTCACGGCCGATGTCCTAGCATAAGGACTTAGTCGTGGAGCCATCGCTACGAGTTTACTTGCAGGGGTTAAAGCGGACACAAAGACACGAGGGTTTATACTAGTTCGGCCCCTTCGATGAAGGTAAAAGCCTACATCTAGTTGTGATGGAATTGATGTAGTCTCGATGGCTAGGGAGCAAATAAGCTTCGCCTAGGCTCGAGTTGTGGTTGTCTGTCCTTGAACCGCCGCCGGTCGCCCCTTATATACACGAAAGTGACGCCTGCCGGTTTGCGTGAGTCCCAACCGTTCATATTCGTATCCCGTTGGTATCTCTATTCCTAACTTACAATACAAGTATACATCCGGCCGGTTTACGGTCACAAGTCCTAAACCGACTATAGGCCTTGGGCCTTTCCATTACTACACCACTAGCAGAGCTAACCCGGCCCAAACTTGGCCGGTTTACACCTAGTGGTAATATCCCCAACATTAGGCCCCAGATTGATTTGAACTGGTTCATGTCAATCCTTCATAGAACCTGCATCTTGGATATCTTCTTTGTGTAATAAATCGTCACGTCGTCATCGCTTCTGATCACTGTAAACCGGCATGACATCATTGCTTCGTCATCAGAACCGCATGACGTCATCTTGAAGTTTATCCTTTATAACGCCTTCTTTAATGACCGCCCTCGGATTCACGACTTGACCTAGTTTTATCGCTTTATAAATAGGACCGAAGGGTCATTCTGTTCCTTCCTTCGCTTCTTCTTCTTCTTCCTTGCGCCGCTGCCTTTGGAGCTCTGTCTGTCGCTATCAACATCTGCTTCGACCTTGGCCACTGATCAACCTGTTCGACCAATATCGCGGTCTTTCTCCGCATCTCCTCCGCTTCCGTAAATTTCTTACCCTTCTTCACTGTTTCGCATCTTAGATCTGCTTCTAGGTTCAAGCTTCATACCATGTTCTTCGTGGTGCTCTCACCTTTCTAGCTTTTGAACCATGCTACTAATCCTGTTCTCGCCAAATGAAGACTCGCTATCCGCTGCACTTTCTTATCTCGAACCCCATAGATCTTCTCATATATATATATATATCTTATGGTGCATCCCTGCTTTTCTTTACTTTCGCGACGCTTTTCCTGTTTTCTAAAAACTCGCGTTTGATCCATAATAAACATGAACTTTTGTGAAACCTGTTTCTGTCCATTTCCTTTGAAGCCAAGATTAGGCGGTTTAACTCACCATAATATCAAAAATTGCTAAACCGGCATCGGCACACCATTAGTCCCCGTGTTGAACCGCCAACATATATCTGACATCATATCATATCGAACTGATTCGTCGGAACCTCCTCCGGTTTATCATAACTTAGATCAATTACTCTGTAATGAGTACTTTCTTAAACCGGATTCTTCTCCTTGTAGACCTCATGATGGCCAAACAGGTGTATGAATGCAACTGGGTCCTTCCCAAGGTCCTCGAGACACAACTGAATGAGTTAGTGTCGATTGGCGCTTTAGATGACCGAAATACCATCCATTGGAGGGTTCCTGGAGAGGAATGTCCTCCCACACCTCAGGAAGGAGAGGTCGTAGTTTTCGCAGATCACCTGGCCCGGGGTTTCAAACCGCCCGGTTCAAAATTTTACCGGGATGTAATGGCCAATTTTCAACTTCGGCCCCAAGATATCGGCCCCAACTCGTTACTAACTGTGCCACTTCCAAGTGTCGTCCAAGCATACCCGCAGGAGGAACCTCTGTTGAGCTGTTCAGGATCTCTTTCATCTAAACCGCCACAATCAATTCAATCGACGGCCCCAATACAGAGTTGGGCGGTATGGCTATCCAGAAGAGGAAGGAGATCACTTATCCCCACGTCAAACTCCATACTCATCCCAAAGAGTGGAACGCGACTTGGTTCTACTGCAAAGACACTTCTCCTGAAGGTGAAAATCCTTTGCTCGGTTTTCGCCCAGAGCGCTCAAAGAACACTCATCCCTTTCCGCAACGATCGACCGCCAAAGAAAGAAGCAAATACGCCCGCAATTATCCAAGCTTCGGCCTTCATGGCCAACGGTTTGACCGATCGATCCGCACGCTGGTTATCTTGGGGCATATTGCCTCCGAGCCGCCGCGGTTTGATGTGCCAAGATACCGCAGCGCCGATGACCCACTCCGACACACCAAACTGAACTGCTCGAAAATGAAGTCACGGATTCCGTGCGGAAGATGCTGAATGAACCGGAGCACCTTTGTGCCCAAACCGCTTGGCCTCATCAACCTTTAACGCACCTCCCGCGTAAGTCTCTCGATCGTGTCATCATTAAATACTGCTATTACTTTCATACTTCCAACTCTTAGTTATTTCGATGTAGATAACCTGCTTTGGAGCAAGAAACTCGCGCAGGACAAACGGACAAGGCCGACGCGCAAGCCGCCCAAAACGAAAGTTGTTAAGAAATCCGCCCACAAGAGGAAAACCACGGCTTCGTTCGACCCGCCATCGATGATGATGTGGGTAATCCGAACTTGATTCTCTTGGCTTGTTTTTACACGTCTTATTGATGACGATGTTTGTCAGGATGACGCTGAGGCCAGCAACGCAGAATTTGCTGAGGTAACCATTCTTTCCTCCGATTCAACAAATTTGCCTTCACCGAAATTTCGCCGGGCAAACCGGAAAGTTAACTTTTCTCACCCCTTGCTTACTTGGATCCCAAACTTTATGAAGACACAGCAGCATGAAGCTCGCCCGCACAACCCGCACAAATGACAGGTAGTTACCTCTGCGGTTTACCAAACAGCCCGCTCGAAAGCGCCGCACCGAGGTTTCCAATCTTTTATTACCTTGAATTCCAGAGGGTTTATTCTCACAACCTCTTAATCCGTCCGACCATTATCGTCACCTCCCATTCGCCCTTCCGGCGAATCATCACTACTCAACTACCACCGCTGAAGATAGCCGTCGGGTAAGTTCATACAGTCATATGCTTGTTGATTTCTTCTGTAATGCACACGCCTTGCTCCTGAATCTTTGCTTCTCAGAACTAAACCGAAACCCAGCAAAAAGGCTCGGCTGGACAAAACAGCTGAAGAAACTGCCGCTTCAGATCATGAACGGGCACCGGATCTTGAAAATGTTGCTTCTGTAGATATTCCAACTGATCCTCCGGTTCAAGAAGATGTTATTCCTGAGGAGAGACCTATGGATGTCTCAATGTCTGTTGATCCACCTGCTAGTAATATCCGGTCTGAAGAGCCTCACAGTCCTGCCAAAACAATCACGCCACACGATCCGGCTTAATCGAAGATGATGATGTGGTAATTATCGAACAGCCATTCGACCCGGGAATGCCGCAACTCTAACCCGCACACTGTGAAGGAGGACTCTTCCGCTTTTAACAAAGGAAAATGGAATGTAGAGCTGGAAACTTATGCCGCTATGAGCGCCCAAGACCTTCATTCCGATATCCGAACCGCTTTACAAAGAGCTGTGATTATGAAGTGGCTTGGTGAAACCGATGAGAGACAAGTTTGAGGTAACGCCTTTCCTTATTACCGATATAGTAATCCTTGTAGCCCCAAGGGCCGGTTTGCAATCTTGATCAAACCGGTACTTGATAATTTGCTTTGATAGACTTTTGCAATCTTCCTCATAACCACCGTGGCTGGTTTAAGTATGTAAACCTAAACCGGTACTTCAAAAACTTCTTGTTGACATTAATAGAATAAAATAGCCATTAGCCCCCAAGTGCCGAGTTGAATACTCGTATTGAACTTGGGACTTTGCCATGTATTAGTAGTAGAAAAATTGAAGGTACATTAGCCCCCAAGTGTCAAGCATATAACTGTGTTGTATGATTGAGACTTTAACTTGAATTGTTGGCTGATCATATGCACAGGCTGAGGTGAAAATCAAGGATGATCGAATCGCCGATTTATAGGTCTGATCGAAAACCAAAGAGCCGAGACAGACAAAGCCAAGAAGGATCTAACCAGCGCCTTGACTGCTGCAGAACAGTTGAAGGAAAGTATGAAGAAGGAACAGGCGGTCTGGGCCACCGAAAAGGCCAACTTGCTCAAACGGGCCGAAAATGTTGAAGCTGCCCTTAAACCGGTGGTGGATGATCTGACAGCCGTGAAGCGACAAGTGCATTCTATGACAGCAGCCATCTTCGGTAAGTTCCCTGTCAATAAGTGCAATATGCTTTTCCTGCTTCACCAACACTCCGGTTTAAAATATCCTGTCATCATATGCAGGCACACGCGTTGGGCATTTGGGTAATGACGTACGGAAGAAACTGAAAGCTGTCTACACTTTAGTGGAGCAGCTATATACCGGAGCCCAGCGCGTTATTACCACAATGTCACATAATAACCCGGCGCCGTCCCTGATTCAAGACACCTTGAACCGGCTATCCATCGCTCTTCCCGGATTGAAGAGGTGAAGAAATCTGCTCCAACCGGAGCCATCAATGCCTTGATCCGAAGCTAAAGCCAGGTGCCGGATTTTGATCCTGTGGAAGCAGCTCAAGGCTATCCCAGTGGTGAAGGAGGACGGCTCGGACTTTAACGAAGAGGACTTATGTGCAATAAACCGGGCGGTACGCCCACCGCCTGTCAATTGGCGTAAGAGGCCGACTTGGAGCACTACCAAGCCCAATACAATGAGCGTATCAGCGCGTTTCCGCCCAACCTTTGAGCCGAAAACTTGATCCCTCCAATCCGTAAGCACACTTACGCCTCGACATTGAACCATCATCTCGATTCACGAAGAGGCTGTTTTCCAAGCGGCGATGGGAATCGATCGACTTCGTGGATTTCCAAACCGATGGGTAGGGACGAGGATGTGAAGCGGCGGAAGATGAAGAATAGTTTTGAACCGTAGCCGGTTTATCTCAACGAACAACGATCTCATTCGCAATCGTGTTGCCTTGTAATAGCTTTTAGTTAAAACTTATCGCCTGGGTATGCCTTAAGTGCATCGAGGAAACTTTATTTGATTCACTCCCCAACCAAAAGATTGAACCTCGGCGCGTGATACCGCCACCGTTTATGGCATCCAATAGATTTTGTGTATGGAAAATCAATTAATATGTGATACAAATACCTGCCATACTTGGGCATGAAGCTGGCGTAGCCAATCTTGAAGCGGAAGCCTTTAAACAACCATGTCCATCCGGGGAAATAATAACTTCCTCATAAACGTGCTGAATTAGCACAAGCCCCCATGTTTCTCCATAAGGGTGAACCGGAAGTAGGTAAACCGGAAAAATAAAAACTTCGGTGCCATACCAAACCGTGTACTGTCAGTTTGCTACTGACAGCTAAACCGGATAAAAATATTCGTCGAGTTGGAAACGCAACAAAAATCGAAAACCAAATATGGCAACAAAGGCAATAACTCTTTGCAAAAGGAAAGCTGCATGGAGCTGGTCAGATGGCATTACCATGGTCGACGCAACCAAGCCCCGAAGGCGTGGCGATGGTGCTAGTCGGCCAGGTCCCCAAAAGACTTCGTGGCGAGTACGCCGCCAAGTGGCGTGACATTGGTTCGGGTTCACCAAGCCCCAAGTGGCGCTGGCCTATTGGTCGACCAAGAGGCGTGACTGGTTCAGACGTGACCGTGTCCCCAAATGATCTGGTGGCTTTCGCCTATCAAGAGGTGTTGCATTGATTCGGATACGACCAAGCCCCCAAGTGATAAATATAATCACAAGGGTAAACCGAGGCCGCTTTTAAAAAATGTAAACACTCCATGTAACCACGCATGAAAAGAAAGACAGAGACCCGCTTTGCCGAGGCCCCGATTTTTATTATATCAAGATAATATATACATTGTTATGCTATGTACATAAACCGAGCCGATGACTCATGTGTAGTAAGGTCAAGATGAGCTATATTCCACGGCCTATTGGTCTCCTCCTCCGATGTACGTGAGTCTTTATGCTCTCGAATATCAACCAGATAGTAGGAACCGTTGTGCATTCTGTCGACCACAAAGGGTCCTTCCCAAAGCGGGATAGCTTGTGCATATCCGTTCGGTCTTGATGAGACGAAGCACCAAATCTCCTTCCCGAAAGGCTCTGGTCTTAACCCGCGATCGTGATAACGACGAAGATCTTGCCGGTAAATCGCCGACCGGCGGCTGCCATATCACGCCCTCATCCAAGAGGTCCAAAGCATCCCGTCGTGCCGCTTCATTGTCCGCTTCAACATAAGCCGCTACAGGCGAATCGTGCGGATATCATCGGGGAGAACCGCTACGCTCCATAAACCATGAAGAAAGGCGTGTAACGGTGGGCGGTTTGGCGTAGTATTGATACTCCATAGTACCGATGGGAGCTCTTCAACCTAGCACCCTGGTGTTCTCTGCAATGGAACCAGAAGCCGTGGTTTGATACCTCGCAAGATTTCCTGATTAGCACGCTCTGCCTGCCCATTGGACTGGGGGTGCGCCACTGATGATACATCAAGTCGGATATGCTCACGTTCACGGAATTCTTTCATAGCTCCCTTAGACAGATTAGTGCCGTTGTCAGTAATTATACTGTGTGGAAAGCCAAACCGGAAAATCACTTTTTTGATGAATTGCACCGCTGTTGCCGCATCACACTTACTGACGGGTTCCGCTTCAACCCACTTGGTGAACTTATCTACTGCCATCAACAGGTGGGTCTTCTTATCTTTGGATCGCTTAAAAGGCCCAACCATATCTAGTCCCCAGGTCGCAAACGGCCACGTTATTGGGATCATCCGCAATTCCTGTGCCGGCACATGAGCACGCCTGGAGAATTTCTGACAACCATCGCACTGCTTTGACCAAGTCCTCCGTGACAGCATGAGCAGTTAGCCAGTAAAATCCATGACGGAATGCCTTCGCCACCAGGGACTTTGAACCGGCGTGATGCCCGCAATCCCCTTCATGGATTTCTCGTAAAATTTCACAACCTTCCTCAGGGGAAACACAGCGTTGAAACGCCCCTGAAACACTGCAATGATGCAACTCACCATTAAGAATCGTCATAGACTTGGAGCGCCGGATTATCTGCCTGGCCAGAACCTCATCGTCTGGCAATTCTCCTCGAGTCATATATGCAAGATAAGGCACCGTCCAATCCGGAATAGCATGTAATGCTGCCACCAACTGGGCCTCCGGGTCAGGAATTGCCAAATCCGCTTCACCAGGGAGCTGAACCGACGGGTTGTGCAAGATGTCGAGGAAGACATTAGGGGGAACCGGTTTACGCTGAGAACCCAAACGGCTTAAAGCGTCTGCCGCTTCGTTCTTCCGGCGATCCACATGATCCACTTGATATCCCTTGAAGCACCCTGCAATGTTATCCACCTCTCGTCGATATGCAGCCATGAGGGGGTCCTTAGAATCCCAAGTGCCAGATACTTGCTGCGCCACCAGGTCCGAGTCACCAAAGCACTTAACCCGGCTTAAGTTCATCTCCTTAGCCATCCGGAGACCATGGAGCAAGGCTCAGACTCACTGCATTATTAGTACAAGGGAACATTAGACGGAGAACGTAATAAAACTTATCACCGTGGGGAAGTTAACACTACTCCAGCCCAGAGCCTTCCAACTGCTGGATCCATCGAAGTGGATAGTCCAAAGATGTATGATCGGCTTCTCCTCGGTGCTTGTAACTCCGTCCACTATTAATAAAATCAACAAGTGCTTGTGACTTCACTTGCTTTAGGCGTGGTGTATACTTGAGTCCATGTGGCCCAAGCTCAATGGCCCATTTTGCGATCCGACGATCGCTTCCGGTTTTGTATGATATCACCCAAAGGAGCTGAACTAACCATCGTAATAGGATGCCCTTGGAAATCTGTTTCAGCTTCCGTCCGCCATAAAAACACCATAGACTAGCTTACGCCAATGCGGATACCTCTTTGGACTCAATAAGTACCTCATCGATATAATAAACCGCCGTTGAACCGGATATTCCTTTCACGCCTCCTTGCGCTTACCACAATGGCTACGCCACCGCTCGTGCATTGGCGCCACATATAATAACAGCGTTCCTTGTCGACCGGAGCCGCAAGGACAGCGGATTGGCCAATTGCCGCTTTAGGTCCTCGAAAGCTTCGTGCAAGTGGACTCTGCATTTAAATGATCTGTCTTCCTCAAAGATTCGGTATAAAGGAATAGCCTTCTCCGAGGCGGCCGATAAACCGCTCAATGCCGCAATCCGCCCGCCAAGCGTTGAACATCGTTGATACACTTCGGTTTAGCCAAGGAGGTGATCGCTTTGATTTTCTCCGGATTGGCCTCGATTCCTGTTAGACACCAGAACCCCAATAACTTGCCAAATAGAACACCAAAAACACACTTGGCCGGATTAAGCATCATCTTATAAATGCGCAGTTGTCGAAGGTCTCCTTCAAATCGCCCACCAACGCCTCCTTCGTTTTGATTTCACCACAATGTCATCCACATAAGCATGCACATTGCGCCGATCTGTATGCAAGCAATTTCTGTACACCACCGATAAGTAGCTTGGGCGCTCTTGAGCCCAAAAGGCATAGATACATAGCAGAAGGCTCCAAAGGGAGTTATAAACGCCGTTTTCTCCTAGTCCTTGACTGCCATCTTGATCTGATGATATCCAGAGTATGCATCCAAAAAGCTTAAACGCTCACATCCTGCCGTGGCATCAATAACTGATCAATGCGGGGAGAGCAAAAGGATCTGCTTGGACAAGCCTTGTTAAGATCTCTGTAGTCCACACATACGCCAGTGCCGTTTTTCTTAAGGACCAGCACCGGATTAGCAAGCCACTCGATGAAACACCTCGATGATAAAGCCAGCTGCCGGAAGCTTTGGCTACTTCTTCTTCAATGGCCTTGCGCTCTCTTCATTAAACCGGGGAGGAACTGTTTCACCGGTTTATACTTAGGATCCACATTAAGTGTGTGCTCGGCGAGTTCCTCGGTACACCCGGCATGTCGATGGCTTCCATGCGAAGATGTCCCGTTCTCACGGATGAACTCGGCGAGCGCGCTTTCCTATTTAGGATCCAGTTGGCACCGACAAGAACTGCTTGGACGAATCGCCGGCACAAAGTCAACAAGCTTGGTTTCGCCGCCGATTTGAATTTCAGATCCGATTCATGCTCCATAGTAGGCTTCTTCAGAGGGTCATATCTGCCGGATCAACATTGTCCTTATAAAATTTCAACTCCTCCGTGGCACAGATCGCCTCTGATAAGCTGCATCTCCTTCCTCACATTCCAAAGCTTACTCGGCGGCTTCCATGCACCGTTATTGTACCTTTGTAACCCGCATTTTGAGCAGCAAGTAGATATAACAAGGTCGTGCCATGAACTTAGCATAAGCTGGCCGTCCAAACAAGGCATGGTATGGGCTCGGATTTTCACCACTTCAAAGTTAGCTTTTCGCATCGGAATCATGCTCATCTCCAAAGGCCACATCCGTGGCTATCTTACCAATAGGATAAGCAGATTTGCCTGGTACCACACCATGAAACACCGTATTGGACGGTCTGAGATCCTTATCCGTGAGACCCATGCGACGGAAAGTGTCATAGTACAATATATTGATACTGCTTCCTCCATCCATAAGTACCTTAGTAAACTTATAGCCCCCAACCTGGGGATTTACTACCAAAGCCAGCTGACCCGGATTATCAACCCGGGGGGGATGGTCCTCTCTGCTCCATACGATAGGCTGCTCTGACCAACGCAAATACCGTGGCAAAGCCGGTTCAACAGAATTTATCGCCTGCTTGTGAAGCTTCCGATCCCGCTTTGTCCAAGCTGGTTGTGAAAACATGATACCGCCCACCATTCAAGCTGCTTTGGTGGCTCGATAGCTCGACCGCTGTCGCTGCTTCGCTACCTTGATTACTCTGGTTATTGAAATTGCCATGGTTATGTCCTGAACCGGAAGCTCCGTCCTGACCCGGCCCATGAAAACCGGATCCTGAACCACCACCTGATCCCTAATCATATCGGAAAGCATCGGAATTCTTGAACTCTTGCATAATAGAACAGTCTTTCCAAAGATGATTCGATGGGTTTTCTTTCGTCCCGTGCTTGGGACAAGGCTGATTCAACAAGTAATTCAAACGGTTTGCACCAGCATTTGGACCCCGATTCGCCTTTGCCTCTGCCGCGGGCCTCTCATCCTGCGATTAGTGTTGGCTACTAAATCATCAGCCTTGCGCTTGCCCCTCGCTTTCCATGACCTGCCGGGTTTGAAATGTCTGCTGCTTGAGTTGCCATTCTTCTTTCCTTCCTCGCTTCGTCATCATCTGCCAGGATCCTTGGTACCGTCTCGAATCGGCATATTTTACCAAAGCGGTCATGAGGGTTCCGTGATCGCTGCGTAACCGCTTCATACGCCCCAACTTAAGTTTCAGAGGCTCAAACCGCAGCTGCCTTCCAAAGTGATGATCGCCGAGTCAAGCATTGATCCGTCCGAGGAGTGCAAAATCTCGGACACACGGCGCACTCCAACGGGTTGTCGACTCTCCTTCTTCAACGCAAGCCGCCAGGTCTACTATGGACTTGGGCTGCTTACATGTATCCTTGAAATTCTGGATAAACTGGGCCCGAATCAATTCCCACGAGCTGATAGAATTGGGCGGCAAGCTTTTCAACCAGTGCACGGCTGTGCCCTCCATCATCATGGTGAAGTACTTTGCACACGCTGCTTCATCAACATCTAGCATCTCCATGGCCATCTCATAACTCTCAACCCACGCTTGTGGATAGATCTGCGGTGTAATTTGGCACCTTGTGCGGCCCTTAAAATCTTTAGGCGCATACACATTGCGTGAGCGGGATTAAACAGGGTACTCCCAGAGCGGAGGTGACTCCTGGTCCGGTGAAGGAGGTAGGGCGAACCGGCGTGTGTTGACCCGCATCACCCTGTGCTGCTAACTCGGCAAATTGAAAAGTGTGGCAGTCCAAAAAAACAACCCATGTGACAAAATGTGGCTAAAAAATGGCCACCACAAGTGTGGCAAGACAAAATTGGCTAGAATTTGGACCTTAGCTAGAAAATTGGCAACCCCAAAGGGCAAAACCAAACACATGCCAAATATTGTGGATAACTTGAATGGCAATTGGTGCAAACCAAAATCATAGCCCTAATGGTGGAATAACTTAAAGTTGGCGTGAGAACTGAGGTCAAAGAGGAAAAACCCCCCCTGGATTATCCACCACCGATTTTCCAGTAGTTAGAAGACCCAATTGGTTGCACAAACCACTGAAAACCCAAAGCCGGCCAAGTAGTTTTGAAGAAACAAATTTGGTTTGGACGACTGTCAGGGAACCCAAAGGCCCCAATTCCTTCTTGGCCCCGGCCAAACTTGGGTTGAGATAAAGTCAATACAGGGGTTAAAGGGGAATGATTCTCATGGGGGGTTGTTGGAATCTGGAGAAAGAAAATAGAGGGGTAATACATTTTAAATTTTCATAAGGAAAGGGAACTTTAAAAAAAAAAGGAAGAAAAGAAAAAAACAGGATAAAAATAGATAGATAAACAAGCTAACAAAGTACGGAAACAAAACAGTACGAGAAAAAAGATAAGAAAGAACCAGGAATTTTAAAGTTTTCCCAAACTTAAGCACGATTGCAACATTAAAAGTGGGAAATAAAATTGAGGAAATAGAACCACAATTTCTGATTTTAGACCGCCCAAACCTTCGGGGCCTTTAGGGGGAGATTTAAACCGGGAACAATCCTAGGAACTCAATACCCCCTGTTTTTGTCCACCAGGGCCCCCCAAACTTGGAAGTTTGTGCTTAAATTAGTTTGGCAAACCCCACAATTTTTTGGTTTAGCCTTGGCCAACCGTTGAAGAAACCTTAAATAATAAGACGGTAGGGATAATTTTTGGTGCCAAACGGGTTTGGGGGTTTGGTTTTATTTTCCTCATTATATTTTCCCAAAGCCCTAGGATGGGTTCTCTTGCAAGGTAAGTTCTTCGGAGAAACTGTGGTTTAGGGGATTTATACCTAGGAGACCCAATGTAAACTAAAGTTTAAGTAGATTAGGTGGATAAGAATTTTCCCAAAAAAAAAACCGGAAATTTTTAAATTCCCAAATGCTACGGAAATTCAGACCCATTCCTTCTTAAAAACCAAAATAAAACCCCAAATCAAAATTTCTAAAGTTAATTTCCAAGGCTTCACTAAGAATTTGGGTGGATTTTATTACCCATGGAAATTTTTCCTTGTATTTCACCATCAAGTTTTTAGCTCAAAAAAAAAAGAAACTAGAAAACAAAATCTTCCTTATTTAAAATATAAGTTTCGGGAACCAATTTTTATTTAAAGTTTGAAATTTAATATAAAGCTTCATTGAAGAATTCTTTTGGGGATTTCATTAAAATCAAATCATGATTTCCGTAATCAAACAAAAAGATTTAATATAAGTTTAAAAAAAATATGGGCCTAGATCACTTCAATTTTTTGGGATTGATGACAACAAGGTTAAGTTTTCAAGGGATAAAAATAAGGAAAAAATATTAGGAATTTGATTAAGATTAAAGAATTAAATTCTAGGAGGAAATTGTTTTAAAGCCATTTAAAACGCTGGAGATTCCATTCTTGTAATTCAAACAGATTAAAAAGAAGAATTTAAAGCTAGAAATTTGGGCCCGATAAGACAAAGAGCTTTTAAGAGGTGCAGTTCCCAAAATTTCGGCCTTTCAAAAGATTAGACCCACCGATCAAGGACCTGATTTAAATTCAATGTCCAAAAAAGTTTCCGAGATTTAACTTCAAAACCCCTAATATAAACCCGTTGAAGAAACCAAGTTCAAATGAAAAGGTAAACCGAATCCCTCAAATTTTAAGTCGGGAAAGGCCCGGGGGTTTTGGAAGTCCCCCGTTTGCCCAAACTTCTGTTACCCCAGATAAAATAAAACCCACCTTGGAACTTTCTTTAATTTTTTAGGGGTGCGATCCAAATCTTTGAGAATGTCCAATTTTCCCCAATTAACAGGTTTAAACACCCAAAAAGGTTGGGGTTTCATGAAGGTGAGTTTTCTTAACTTATGGGAGGCATGTTTAAAATTGCACAAATTATTCCCCTTTTGATTCTCAATTCCAGGAGGGGTAACCAACATCACCCGGGCCGTTTGAGGTTTTCATGGGATTTGCAGAAGCATGATTGGTAAAACCCTTTTAAGATGGCAAACGGAATTCCATCCAATGGACGGGCCTTATAATCAAAACCGCCTTCCTTTAATTGAGTAAACGGCCTTGAGGATTTGGGGCGTGCTCCAGGTTCAAAGGCACCTTGTAATTCAAAAGTCTTGTTATGAACCTAATCCAAGGGAAGGGATTTCAAAAGGGACATTCAATTAGGAGCCTATGAAGTCATAATTCAGAACCATGAATGATTTAAAAGATTTCTTATATGCCAAGCATTTCAATTTGAGTTCCCTTTTGGGGCATTGTTTCGCCAGATCCATGAAAATCCCCAAACCCCGCAGGAATTTTTCAAGGGTGCCTGTTCAAAGGTTTTTTAAAAGAAAAGGGGCTTGAAATGAACGGTTTCTGGGGAGGATCAAAGGGAAGGAACAAGAACAGTTGTTGGGGTTATTTTTTTTCCTCCTCCAGACCCATTTGTTTCCAAAGATTCCGTGATTGCAAATTGAACGAAATGGTTCTTCACCAATCCTTTTCGGCAAGTTGATCCCACAGAATCTAGGACCCAAAGGGCGATTCCTATACATGAGGAATATCTCAGACAAATTTTGCCTTGTAAAGGACCGAGGAATGTTGGTTGAGTAGGGTTTTGGGCTTTTTCCCAAAACGGTCATAGGTTGTAATCCCAAAACCAGCCTAAAAATTTCACCTTTAAGCTTTCCGGAACGGACTTTGGTTTGGGAGAGGGGTTTGGATTTCAAACAATTTAAATCCATCTCGGGTTCACCGAGGAATTTCTTTCTCCGGGGTTGGGGTCAAAAACATTCCAAGGGTGGAACTTCATGAATTTCGTGTGGGTATTTCTTCAAGATTTGAACGGGGGCCGAGGTTTTTTCAAAGAGGGGTTTGGGTCCACTTTCCCAAAAAGAAGGGTGTCCAAACCAGTTTCCTTTTTTTTCCCAACCCAGCCTCTTCACCTTTAGGCATGGGTGGGGAATCGGGAAGGGAAGTTTCACTTAATTTTTCTCAAACGCCAGGTGAACAGAGATTTTTTCAGAGCTTGGGATTTGAGCTTTCCAAAGGAAAATTTCTTGGCATGGGGTGGGAACGCTTGGATTTTCCTTATGGCATCTTTTTTTTCCCAGTCAAAATTTGCGAATGTTCTTTACAAAAGAGTCCCAGCCTTTTTTTTTTCTCGGAAGTTTTTGTTGGCCAAACCAGGCTTTTCCTTTTCAGGAAGGGTTTTGATTTTTTCAGCCACCCTATGGATGGGAATTTCTTCAGGGCCGAATGGAATCAAGGAACTTTTTCCATCCAGGGAAAGTTTTTGGGGCCTGTTCTTAAAAGGACGAATTCCCTCGGGTTTTTTGGGGAGGGGCAATTGCTTTTCTTACTTGCGACCCCCGGCCTTGCCTGTTCACAAAGCCGAGGGCTTGTTTGGACTTTGAGAAGTTTTCAGACCGAGTTCTTTCTTGCCTTTTCCGGGCCCTTTACTCCGGTTTTAAATTTACCAGCCGGGAAAAATGGCAAAGTAGACTTGGGGAGGCTTTTGGGTTTTGGACCCGAGCCTAAGCGAGAAGCAAGGATCTTCTTGGATTAAGGGCTTTTTTTTTTGGCCTTTGTTGCCCGGGAATTTCTCAATTCTTCACCTTGTCGGGGCACCGAAGGAATGTTTTCTTGGCTTGGGGGAAGGCCCCATTTTTTGTCTTAGAAGGGGCCTTGGGGAATTGGTCCCGAGGAACGGAAGTTTGGAAAACCCCGGTCCTTTGCATACCTGAAATTGGGACTTAGGGCTCCGGGTTTTTAAAGGCCCCGGGAATTTTCCTGAGGGGGAATTGAACATTGGGCAAAGGTTTGGCTTTTTCTGGAACCAGGAAGGGAAAACAGAATAAAGGAATTCCCATTGAATTTCCTACGTGGTCCCAATTTGGGGCGCCTGAATTTTTAAAAAGTTTAAATTGAGTGGTGGGAAACCCACTTAAAACTGGGTCTTGGGGTTTAAGGTAATTTCCATGATTTGGAGAAATAGGTATTTATTTCGGCCCATTTGTTATTTCCATGGATTTGGGATTTTTCCCTTAAATTTGTTAGTTGAATAACTTTTATATTTATTAATCAAAGGGAGATTTGTTTTTCCTTTAAGTCTTTTTTTCCCATTTTTGTGAGGAAGAACAATAAACCCGAAGTTGATTTTTCCGGGAACGCGAAATAGAAGTTTGGAGCCAGTGATTCAAAAAGCATGAGACCGGCAGGTTAGGTGGAGGAATTTGGAGATATAGGGAAGTTTTTTTAAATTTTTTAAATTTGCCAGATTGGGGTTTTTTTTTTTCTTAGGCCGATTGTGTTAAAACCCCCCGAGGAATCTTTAAGAAATAGTGTTAAAATGAATCGAGGTTGAGGTTTCAATTGAAGATTTGGTAAAAATTTGGTTTTTAAAAGAAAAAAAAGTAATAAAAGGATTTAATTACCCGAAAAGAAAGTTTAAAGAATGGTGGTAAGTTATAGAACCCCCCCCTTTGGCAAAAAAAAAAGGGGGAGTGAAGATTTCCACAAAATATTTAAAATATTAATTTTAAGGCATGGAAAACGGGCCCAGGGTTTGGGAATAAGAAAGGGAAATCAGAAATAAAAGGAAGGAATTTAAATAAAAACTTTGCCCAAATTTTGGGATAAATGTTTTCTTTCACGCGAATTGTCAACCCCGGATCTCATAATCTAAACTGGGTTTAAACTTTTTTGAGGGAACGGTTTAGGGAAACCAAAATTTGGATAAGTTTGTTTTTTAAAGGAAGATTTTGCAAAGTTGAAGAATTTGAAAATCAAGAATTTCAAAATGAGGAAAGACTCAAATTGAAGATTTTCAACTTTTGTGGTATGTGAATCCACCATATAAGAATGATGATTTCAGACACCGCTGCATAATTGTCGCAGGTTCGAGAATCAAATTCTTCATTAATTTCTTCACACTTAGAGTGTTATTCTTCATTGATTGAAGAAAAACGCTTTCTTCATGTGTTGCACATCTAAGTCATCAATTCTGCATAAGGGTTAGGATGTGTGTCCTTTTCAAAGAACATTCAAGATTCTAAGATATTTAGCTCACACCGCAACTTGCTAAATTTCTTCTCATCCAAGGGCTTAGTGAAGATATCAGCTAGCTGTTCTTCACCTTCACATGCTCGATGGAGATATCGCCTTCAACACATGATCACGAAGAAAATGACGATTTAATCTGATGTGCTTAGTCTTCGAGTGCTAAACTGGTTGTGAGCAATCTTGATGGCACTCTCATTGTCGCAGAGGAGAGGCACATTCTTCACGCTGACGCTTATAGTCCTTGAGGGTTTGCTTCATCCAAAGCAGCTTGAGCAGAGCATGAGCCAGCAGCAATGTATTCAGCTTTCAAAGAAGAGACAAAGGATACGCAGCTCGCTTTTTTGAGGACCAATGCATCAAAGATCGTCCGAGGAAATGACAAGTGCCGATGTTGACTTATGGTCCACACGATCACCAAAGATAGTCGAGTCGTAATACCCAATGAGATCAAAAGCAGAGCCCTTGGGGTACCATAATCCTAGTGTTGGTGTGTGAGCTAGATATCAAGAATATGCTTCACAGCCTTATGGTGTGATTCTTCTGCAGCTTGAAATCGGGCACACATGCAAACACTAAGCATTATATCCGCCTAGATGCACATAAGTACAATAAAGAACCAATCATGGAGCGGTATACCTTGTGATCAAAGTCAATACCATTTTCATCGGTGCATAGATGGCCATTTGTGGGCATAGGAATTTTGACGCCTTTGCAATCTTGCATGCCGAATTTCCTCAGTACATCTTTGAGGTATTTCTCTTGAGATATGAATATGCCATTGCGCTGCGATTTAATTTGAAGACCTAAGAAGAATTTCAACTCTCCCATCATAGACATTTGATATTCTTCACTCATCATATAGGCAAATTCATCACTATATCGTTGGTTAGTACAGCCAAAGATAATATCATCAACATATATTTGGCACACAAACAATTCACCATCATATGATTTAGTAAAAAGAGTAGGGTCGAGTGAACCGGGTGTGAAGCCATTCTTCACGTAAGAATTCCTTCAATGTATCATACCACGCCGAGGGGCTTGCTTGAGGCCATAGAGGGCCTTATTGAGTCTCAAGACTTTGTCGATTCTTGGGATCATCAAAACCGGGGTTGAGCAACATATACTTCTTCCTCAAGCTTACCATTGAGGAATGCACTTTTCACATCCATTTGATATAAGATGATATCATGATGGTTAGCATAGGCAAGTAAATGCGAATAGCCTCAAGTCCAGCAACAGTGCAAAAGTTTCATCGAAATCAATTCCTTCAACCTGTGTGTAGCCTTGAGCTACTAGTCGTGCCTTATTCCTCACCACAAGGCCATTTTCATCTTGCTTGTTGCGGTAGATCCACTTTGTGCCAATGATATTATGCTTATGAGGATCTCGGCGATCGACCAATTCCTGCACATTGTTCAGCTCGAATCGATGTAATTCTTCTTGCATAGCCCTAATCCACCTCGCCCGTAAATGCTTCATCTACCTTAGTGGGCTCGTGATAGAGACAAAAGCATAGTGCCCACAAAAGTTAGATAAGTGTGAGGCTTTTGAGCGTGTCGAGGACCTGTGCGCTAATGTCATCGATGATCTTCTCCACTTTCACTTCTTTTGCAACGCATGGATGAGTTGGTTGTCGCCGAGGATTTTGATCAGCATTTTCTTCAAAGACCATTTTCCTCATCATGTTCTTCGTGTACATCACTCGACGCTCTTCATGAACAGGAATGAATTCTTCAAAGAGATTCTTCAATGGAATGACTTCCTCGCTGTTTTGAGCTTGATAGCATCCTCAAAAGGGTTCATCTAACACGTAAGGTAGGTACTCTCTTTGAGCCATTAGTTTCATCGAATCCGCACATCTACAAGGTCAACAATCTTGTGAAGAACAATGTTGAAGACTCAGAGGTGTGCGTAGTCCTTTCCGTAACCAAGCATAAACCTTCATGTGTGTAACGCCTCGATGCGGCTATATCTCCCACGTGTCGGGCACGACTTAGAGGCATAACCGCATTGAAAGCAATGTCGCAAGTGAGGTAATCTTCACACAACCCATGTAATACATAAGGAAAAAGATACATAGTTGGCTTACAATCGCCACTTCACACAATTACATGAATAAAGCATTACATCATCCAGCATAATCAAGGTCCGACTACGAACCAAAATAAAAGAAGAACCCCAAATGCATAAAAAGGTCCCCAATCGACCCCAACCGGGCTCCACTCATCGATCAACTAGAACGAAACAACACAAAGGGCAAGATCTTCATCGAGCTCCTCCTTGAGCTTGAACGCCACCGCCGGTAACATAGGCACCGCAATCTGGTTTTGAAGTATCCGTGAGCCACGAGGACTCAGCAATCCCATTACCATGGGTATCAAGACTAGCAAAGCTTAATGGGAAAGGAAGGGCAAAGTGGTGAGGTTGCAGCAGCGCTAAGCATGATATGGTGGCTAACATACGCAAATAAGAGCGAGAAGAGAACAAGCGAACGACCGCCAACTAGCAATGATCAAGAGGTGATCCTGAACACCTACTTACGCCAATCATAACTCGTAAACCGTGTTCACTTCCGGACCACGAGAAGAGACCATCACGGCTACACACTCGGTTGATGCGCTTTAATTCGGATCAAGTGTCAAGTTGTCTACAACCGACATTAACAAATTCCCATCTGCCACATAACCGCTGCACGGCTCTCGAAAGTTTAAACCTCCAGGTGTCCCAACTTAGCCCATGACAAGCTCTCGCGATCATCGGCGAATAGACCTTCACCCAAGACACTCTGATCGACTCGTATCCCGTACATCAAGACATTTCGACAATGGTAAAACAAGACCAGCAAAGCCGCCTGATGCCCGATAATCCCGATAGGAGCTGCACATATCTCGCTCTCGTGGCAACACGGATAGGTCACCCACGAGTAAAACCAGCCTCGAGTTGCCCCGAGGTGGCCCCTGCAGTCACCTGTTCGACCAACACTTAGACAAGCACCGCCCGGGGCTGAATAAAGATGACCCTTGGGTTAATTACTCCCAAGGAAAAATAGGTGGTGGTGAGGCAAATGGTAAAAGGCAATGTTGGGCCTTGCTGGACAAGTTTTATTCAAAGCGAACTGTCAAGGGGGTCCCATAAATCACCCGACCGCAGTAAGGGACGCAAAATCCGGGAACATAACACCGTATGACGGAAACTAGGGCGGCAAGAGTGGAACAAAACACTGTGCATAAGGACGAGCCTTCCACCCTTTACCAAGTATATAGATGCATTAATAATATAAGAGATATTGTGATATCCCAACATAAACCCTGCCCACCATGGAGAAATCTTCAACTTCACCGCAACTAGCAACGCTTATAAGAAGGGCTGAGCAAAGCGGTCACATAGCCAAACAACGGTTTGTATAGGAATGGTGTCAAAGGTTAGAGGTTCATGGCAATATGGGATGGCTGGACAAACAGGTCATAGGTAGCGCAAAGATAGCGAAAGAACGAGGCAACTAGCATAGCAATGATAGTAGTGAGATCCAGGGTAGCGGTCATCTTGCCTGAAATCCCGCAAGGAGACGAACGAGTCCATGAAGAAGACAAACGGACGAAGTCGAACAAATCCTCACAACTCCAGAACGAAACCGAAGCTACGAGAGAAACAACCCAGAAAGAAACAAACAACATAGTAAACAACCATCGCATAATCATGGCATGATGCACAACCAAGTATGATGCATGTCCGGTTTAATGAGGCATGGCATGGCATGGCAAAGTGCACAAGCAATCCTACAAATTAAGTGGAGCTCGATATGCAACGGTGCATATTGATGAAACACCACGACAAGTTATTTAGTTCGATCTCGTTTATGTACCCAACAATATTAAATGTTGACTAACATGGCAAGGGGTGAAGCACAACAAAACCTACCTAGGCAAGTTTAAATGAGGCCGGAAACAACGAACAACAAGTCCGGAAAATCCCCATGTGCATATTTTAAGGTTTGGTACTGTTCTGCCCTAAACACAATTTTAGAGTTGTTAAACAGGAAAATAAAGTGGACCATGTTAATCTAGGCATTTTTCCACCCCATTTACATATAAAGTTTGTTAAAAACGGAGCAACGGTTATTTAGTTATGAATTAAATCATTTTAGCATGGCATTTAAGCAAATTTAAACAAACATCATTTTAATCATTTCAAACATGGATGAAAATGGCATATTATGAAACTAGATGAAATTCTAAGCATTTTACATATAAAGTTTATTTTAATCCGATGCACCGTTAATTAGTTATTAAATGCATGAGTTCTAGGGGGTTTTCTGCAAAACAGGTAAATCACAGGATAATAGGAAATTCGCAGAACGAAAAAAAAACAACCACGAGCCGAATCTAAATAGAGCAAAGGGCGGCAGGCGGCTGGGCTGCTCACCTAGCCGGGCTCGCCCAGTCGCTGGGGAACGGGCCAGAGGGGAATGCGCCCACGCATGGGGCACGCGCGTCAACGCCGGGCGGGACGGATCGGCCTCCCGATCTTGCCAGCGGCGATGGCGCCGAGTTCAAGCGCCGGCGAGGGAGCAGCGACGCCGGGTGGTCGGGGGCGCCGGGACGGCCGGATCTGGTCGCCCGACCTGCTCCGGCCGGATCCGGAGGCAACACCGACGGATGGCGGCGAGGAAGCTCGGCGCGGCGGCGCTTTCCCGCAGAGAGAAAACGGGAGATGAGGGAGAGAAAAAGGAGAGGGAAAGGAGGGGACGGCAGCGGTGGCGCGACTGGGCACCGGAGGAGGTCGCCAAGCGGTGGGAAGGACGACGTCCGGCGAGGGAGAAGCGAGCCCGCCGATCCAGCGAGGGAGGCCGCGGGACGCTGGCGGCGCGAAAGGGCGACTGGAGCCTGGGACGGGCCCCGATGGGCTTGGGCCCCTGTGGGCTGGCGCGGGCGGGCTGCTGGTTGGGCGACGTGGGCGTCCCGGGTCAAGCCGCGGCGCGGCTCTGGGCGGCGCGAGGTGGCGGCGCGGAGGAGGCCAAGTGGCGGCGACAAGTGGTCAAGGCGGTGGCTGCGGGTTGGGTGGCGCGGATTCGAGGAGGGAAGGCTAGAGGTAGGTGGAGGGGGTTAGGCTGCCCAAAATGGACAAGGGTGTCCATATAGCAAAAATGCTAGGGTTTGGGAGGTTTGAGGGCTGAGCCTCCGATCTCGATCGGACGGCACCGGACACGAGGAGGGGTATGGTAGGTGGGCTAGTGGGCTGTGAAGAGGAGTAGGGCCGAGGGGAGAGAAGGGAAGTGCAGCCCGACAACTGTTTCCGGAGACCGAAAATGTCCGACGATTAAACCGACTATATTGCGGATGTAGGTTTAACGGATGGGCAGTCAAACGAACTCCGAATGCGATGAAACTTGGCAGGCGGTCTGTCTACACTATAATAAGACCGCACGACAAGTTGCAACCCATTCCGAGAACATTTTTATGCCACTTATAAAATAACAGTTCGGAGGTGCCGTGGGCGCGTGCGAGTGTGGTCGGGCTCAGAACAAACAACGGAGAGAACCGGCGGAACCCGAACGGATGCAAGTTTTGAAAAACATGCGGATGAAATGCGGATGATGACATGGCAAAATGCAACACGCAAGCACATGACATGGCAACGACGGCGAATAACGGGCAGACACCTGGCGCATCGGATCCGGGGCGTTACAACACTCCACCACTATGAGAGGATCTCGTCCCGAGATCTAGGATGGCACCGGAGAAAAGCGAAAGAGGAAGAGAAGAGGTAAAACTAAGTTGCTTCTTTGACGAACGAGTGAAACCACGAACCTTGAGAGGTTGAACAATTTAAAAGAAAGACTACAATGGAGAAGAACGGAGTTGAAAACAATCCGGTAGAAAAGAGGAACAAGGAGCATAACGAGAACTTGAAGGTTGCAAAGACATGAATGACGAGTACACTGGACAAGAAGGAATTGAAATCACTCTAGTTGAAACGAGATTAACAAGGAACAAGGAAGATCAAAATCGGACAAAGACTCCGTAGAAAAAAGAAGAAAACTTGAAGAACAAATTGAAGAGTGAAAAGAATCCTGACTTAACCACCATTTAGAGCCTCCATGAAGAACTCCGTAATAGAAGGATGATAAAAGAAAGAGAAGTTGAAAACACAAGGTGAAGCCTTGCAATGATTTAGATGGATCTTTGCAGCGAGATAATGCGGAAAACTTGGAACTCCGGAAGAAAGATGAACAACAAGAAGCCAAGAATTTATTACTCCTGAACAAACTCCGAAGGAAAGGATTAATCACTTGGATGAACAAGAATAAGAATTATGTTATGCTTATCCTTCACCAATTAAATTGATGACAATCAACGGATTTGCCATACTACTTATTCTCGTAGAAAGGATTAAGAGAGATATATCAAAACTTGAGAAGGTCTTCTACGAACCACCGGTAGGATTGGAAAGAACGAATGAATTAAATGATGAACAAGGACGTGAGATCTTGAAAGAACCACCATAAGAATTGAAAATGATCGAAGTAAAGGCACAATTCACCGGGAAGAATTGGAAAACGAATGAAGATACTTGAGGGAATTTAAATACAAATGAACGAATAGATCACTAGCTGATAAGAGAATACTTGAATGATGCACCGGTATGATTTGGAGAACGAGAGCTGAAAGCTTGAATGAATAATACTGAGATGATGGGCTTCAAAGAATGAAACTGAAAAGACTCCTAAAATGCTCCAGATGGGTGAAAAGATTCTCACAATCGAAAACAATTATGAGAGGATGGCAACAAGCTAGCACCATGAATCTTGAAGAGAATAGAGCAAGATTTAAGAGAAACTCTTCTTCGGTCTTCAAATGATGAGAATGACAACGAGAAACACCACCAAGAATTATATGAGATACTCCGGAAGAATCAAAAACGAAGAGGTTAAGCCAACTATGAAAAAAAAATTGAAAGATCTAGGAGAAAAGCATTTGACTGATGACAACTCATTCTTACGTCAAACTTGGAGAAGAATTTAGGATAGCTCTGGGAAAATAGAAGAGTCAGGTAAGATCCTGGAAAAGACCTGTGGGTTAGGGCCCACTCAAAAGAACACCGTTGAAAAGATTTAAAAGAGATGTTGCACCGGTTGAATTAAATGACTTGAATGAGATAACAATCTCCAAATGGCTTGAACGGATTGAGAATGGAAACACAAATCTTCGAGATATCTTGAGCACTCCGGAATAACGAATAGCGAGAAGTAGAATGATAAAGAGGTACATCGGTATGAGAAAGCATTAGAAACAAGGAAAAAGGTATGATGAATAACGAAAGCTTGAATAGGATCCACCGGAGAATAAACAACAATGAAGGATGATGAACTTGAAGCTGTTGAGAATCTTCATGGGAAATCACCGGATAAGAACATTGATTGAAAAGAATGGAGAGACTTCACATGAATAAAAGGATACATGATTAAGAAATCTAAGTCCTTGAAGAAAAGGGGTGGGAGGGGGGAAAACAAAGACAACTTGGAGACGGATGAAACAAACACCGTTGAGAAGAAATGATAATTAGTCTTGCTGATGTTGAAGTGATCGGATCCACTTGAAGAAAAACACGCCGGTTGAAAAGGATTGACATGACAATCTCGATTGTCGAGAAGGATTTGTATTCACATCGAGTATGAGAACACCATTTAGGAAAGGTATGGAATCAACACTTGACATTGAAGCAACTCAATACCACAACTCAAAACAAAAACAAAGGCCTGGCTTGCGTAATAAGCCGAACAAACATATGATAGAGATTTCGTCTGAAGTTTTGGTGGGTCCTACACGGCTCAATCAGACAAAGACCATCATGTACAAGGCAGGCACATGACATACAAAGCGCCCCCGAGTCGGCATAGCCAAGGACTCTTTAAGACACAACGAGACCATCAGAAACCAACCGTGAATAGGCGGACCACTAGACGTCGAACCCCAATTTCATATCATACATCCGCCGGAAAGATATCCTAGGAGCTACTTGAATTCCCACCTATGAAACTCCCGAAACTTTCCGGTTATGCAATCAGGTGTTGGGGATACAGGGGAGCAATATATATCTCACCCAAGCTAACAATCCCTACATCCAGCTATATCCATCCTTCAACACATAACCAAGAAACCTTCGAAATCGTGGTACCTCAACCTTCAAAAGCATCCGTTATACGAGTCATGGCAATACTCCCAGACTCACCTCAAGATCAAGTTAGCGGGTTATCTCACCAACAACTGCATAAAAGAGATTTTCGATGTCGGCGATTAAACTCGGGTATTCCGAACTGCAACGATAAAATTATGACGACAACACCTCGGAGCTCAACTCCCCGACACCGCCACAACCCCTAAATGTCGAGGCAACCAAGACAATGTTGTCATCATAAAACCATCGAACGATTCTAAGATACCCGCGATCCTAAAAAAATTTTAGTGAAATTTGAGAAGAGAAGAGTCAAAACTCTACGCCAGATACCTCACCGTAAGGTCAAGGACCGGGAGTAAAAAGCATTCCTAACTCTCCGATATATATAATCCTAAATGACTCAAAACATTTTTCTAGACACAACTCGCCACTAAAACGATCAAGGTAGGGGCTCCTAAGGTCGGGAAGGCTCGATTACCAACTTGTAACGCCTCGATGCGGCTATATCTCCCACGGTCGGGCACGACTTAGAGGCATAACCGCATTGAAAGCAATGTCGCAAGTGAGGTAATCTTCACACAACCCATGTAATACATAAGGGAAAAGATACATAGTTGGCTTACAATCGCCACTTCACACAATTACATGAATAAAGCATTACATCATCCAGATACAATCAAGGTCCGACTACGGAACCAAAATAAAAGAAGAACCCCAAATGCGACAAAAGGTCCCCAATCGACCCCAACCGGGCTCCACTATCGATCAACTAGAACGAAACAACACAAAGGGCAAGATCTTCATCGAGCTCCTCCTTGAGCTTGAACGCCACCGCTTCGTAACATAGGCACCGCAATCTGGTTTTGAAGTATCCGTGAGCCACGAGGACTCAAAGAATCCCATTACCATGGGTATCAAGACTAGCAAAGCTTAATGGGAAAGGAAGGGCAAAGTGGTGAGGTTGCAAGAGCGGCTAAGCATGATATGGTGGCTAACATACGCAAATAAGAGCGAGAAGAGAACAAGCGGAACGACCGACACTAGCAATGATCAAGAGGTGATCCCGAACACCTACTTACGCCAATCATAACTCGTAAACCGTGTTCACTTCCGGACCACGAGAAGAGACCATCACGGCTACACACCTGCTGATGCGCTTTTAATTCGGATCAAGTGTCAAGTTGTCTACAACCGACATTAACAAATTCCCATCTGCCACATAACCGCGGCACGGCTCTCGAAAGTTTAAACCCCGCAGGGTGTCCCAACTTAGCCCATGACAAGCTCTCGCGATCATCGGGAATAGACCTTCACCCAAGACACTCCGATCGACTCGATCCCGACATCAAGACATTTCGACAATGGTAAAACAAGACCAGCAAAGCCGCCGATGCGCCGACAATCCCGATAGGAGCTGCACATATCTCGCTCGTGGCAACACCGATAGGTCAGCCACGAGTAAAACCAGCCTCGAGTTGCCCCGAGGTGGCCCCCTGCAGTCGCCTCGATTCGACCAACACTTAGACAAGCACCGCCCGGGGCTGAATAAAGATGACCCTTGGGTTAATTACTCCCAAGGGAAAAATAGGTGGTGGTGAGGCAAATGGTAAAAGGCAATGTTGGGCCTTGCCGACAAGTTTTATTCAAAGCGAACTGTCAAGGGGTCCTATAAATCACCCGACCGCAGTAAGGGACGCAAAATCCGGGAACATAACACCGTATGACGGAAACTAGGCGGCAAGAGGGAACAAAACACTGCATAAGGCCGAGCCTTTCACCCTTTACCAAGTATATAGATGCATTAATAATATAAGAGATATTGTGATATCCCAACATAAACCCTGTCCACCATGGAGAAATCTTCAACTTCACCTGCAACTAGCAACGCTATAAGAAGGGCTGAGCAAAGCGGTCACATAGCCAAACAACGGTTTGCATAGGAATGGTGTCAAAGGTTAGAGGTTCATGGCAATATGGGATGGCTGGACAAACAGGTCATAGGTAGCGCAGCATAGCGAAAGAACGAGGCAACTAGCATAGCAATGATAGTAGTGAGATCCAGGGTAGCGGTCATCTTGCCTGAAATCCCGCAAGGAGACGAACGAGTCCATGAAGAAGACAAACGGACGAAGTCGAACAAATCCTCACAACTCCGGAACGAAACCGAAGCTACGAGAGAAACAACCCGGAAAGAAACAAACAACATAGTAAACAACCATCGCATAATCATGGCATGATGCACAACCAAGTATGATGCATGTCCGGTTTAATGAGGCATGGCATGGCATGGCAAAGTGCACAAGCAATCCTACAAATTAAGTGGAGCTCGATATGCAACGGTGCATATTGATGAAACACCACGACAAGTTATTTAGTTCGATCTCGTTTATGTACCCAACAATATTAAATGTTGATTAACATGGCAAGGGTGAAGCACAACAAAACCTACCTAGGCAAGTTTAAATGAGGCCGAAACAACGAACAACAAGTCCTAAAATCCCCATGTGCATATTTTAAGGTTTGGTACTGTTCTGCCCTAAACACAATTTTAGAGTTGTTAAACAGGAAAATAAAGTGGACCATGTTAATCTAGGCATTTTTCCACCCCATTTACATATAAAGTTTGTTAAAAACGGAGCAACGGTTATTTAGTTATGAATTAAATCATTTTAGCATGGCATTTAAGCAAATTTAAACAAACATCATTTTAATCATTTCAAACATGGATGAAAATGGCGTATTATGAAACTAGATGAAATTCTAAGCATTTTACATATAAAGTTTATTTTAATCCGATGCACCGTTAATTAGTTATTAAATGCATGAGTTCTAGGGGGTTTTCTGCAAAACAGGTAAATCACAGGATAATAGGAAATTCGCAGAATGAAAAAAAACAACCACGGGCCGAATCTAAATAGAGCAGTGGGCGGCTGGGCGGCTGGGCTGCTCACCTAGCTGGGCTCGGCCCAGGTCGGTGGGGGAACGGGCCAGGAGGGGAATGCGTCCCACGCATGGGGCACGCGCGTCAACGCCACGACGGGATCGGCTCTCCCGATCTTGCCAGCGCAACGGGCGCCGAGTTCAAGCGCCGGCGAGGGAGCAGCGACGCCGGGTGGTCAAGGGCGCTGGGACGGCCGGATCTGGTCGCCCGACCTGCTCCGGCCGGATCCGAGGCAACACCGACGGGATGGCGGCGAGGAAGCTCCGGCGCCGGCGGCGCCTTCCTGCAGAGAGAAAACGGGGAGATGAGGGAGAGAGAAAAAGGAGAGGGAAAGGAGGGGACGGCAGCGGGTGGCGCGACTTGGGGCGCCGGAGGAGGTCGCCGGCGGTGAGGGAAGGACGACGTCCGGCGAGGGAGAAGCGAGCCCGCCGATCCAGCGTAGGGAGGCTGGGACGCGGCGGCGCGAAGCGGCGACTTGCTCGGGACGGGCCCCGATGGCTTTGGGCCTGCATGGCGGCTGGCAAGGCGCTGGCTGGTTGGGCGACGTGCGCGTCTGGGTTGTTGCGCGCTGGCTCTGGGCGGCGAGGTGGCGGCGCGGGAGGAGGCCAAGTGGCGGCGACAAGTGGCTGGCGGCGGTGGCTGCGGGTTGGGTGGCGCGGATTCTGAGGAGGGGAAGGCTAGAGGTAGGTGGAGGGGGGTTAGGCTGCCCAAAATGGACAAGGGGTGTCCATGTATAGCAAAAATGCTAGGGTTTGGGAGGTTTGGAGGGGTTTCGGAGCCCTCCGATCTCGATCGGACGGCACCGGACACGAGGAGGGGTATGGTAGGTGGGCTAGTGGGCTGTGAAGAGGAGTAGGGCCGAGGGGAGAGAAGGGAAGTGCAGCCCGACAACTGTTTCCGGAGACCGAAAACGTCCGACGATTAAACCGACTATATTGCGGATGTAGGTTTAACGGATGGGCAGTCAAACGAACTCCGAATGCGATGAAACTTGGCAGGCGGTCTGTCTACACTATAATAAGACCGCACGACAAGTTGCAACCCATTCTGAGAACATTTTTATGCCACTTATAAAATAACAGTTCGGAGGTGCCGTATGCGCGGCGAGTGTGGTCGGGCTCGTAATGCATAACGGAGAGAACCGGCGAACTCAACAGATGCAAGTTTTGAAAACATGCGGATGAAATGCGGATGATGACATGGCAAATGCAACACGCAAGCACATGACATGGCAACGACGGCGAATAACGGGCGTACACCGGCGATCGGATCCGGCGCTTATAATGTGCTTTCGTGCAAATTTAGAGTTGTGGTGAGGATCTCTAATCCAACATTTAGCAATCAAGA
Source organism: Aegilops speltoides (assembly GCA_021437245.1). Classification (NCBI taxonomy): domain Eukaryota; kingdom Viridiplantae; phylum Streptophyta; class Magnoliopsida; order Poales; family Poaceae; genus Aegilops; species Aegilops speltoides. The sequence continues at coordinate 261,692,550 of CM038145.1, forward strand.
CTTTGAAATAACTCACATTGGGTTTCTTATCGCGAGGAGTTCATAGGCGTCTTCTTGAAGAATTTGTGAAGATATACTGCTGATGATGTGGCAGTAGCTTCAATTGATCAATCCAAAACGCCGAGGCGCTTTTGTATTCATCAAGCATTGTGCGAGCCATCTCAACAAGAGTTCTGTTTGCGCCCACGACGCCATTCTCGCCGAGGAGTATAGGGAGCAGATAACTCATGACTAATACCAAGTTCATCAAGATAGGCATCGAGACCAGAATTCTTGAACTCGGCCCATTGTCACTTCGATATGCTTGATCTTCACACCAAAGTTGGTTGAAACCCTCGAGGAAAATCGCTTGAAGACTTCCTGCACTTCATGTTTGTAAGGCAACAATGTGTACCCATGTATATCGAGAATAATCATCAACAATGACAAAACCATATAGAGATGCATCATTAGTGACCGCCAATAATGATTAGGTCCAAGAGGTCCATGTGAAGCAATTCAATGGACGGGTAGTGGTCATGATAGTCTTCGCTGGATGCTTGGCCTTGGTCATTTTTCCCGCTTCACAGTTCGATAAGTGATCCTTGAGGAATTTGACATTCTCAATGCCAATGACATGCTTCTTCTTCGCAAGCGTGTTCAAATTCCTCATGCCCGCATGACCAAGTCGCCGATGCCATAGCCAGCCTTCAAGCTTTTGCAAGTAGACACACGGCTGGTTGTGGTCCCAGAGAGAAATCAACAATATATAGATCTCCTCTCCTAAAGCCTTCAAGACTTTGGAATTGTCAGCTTCCATAATCACAACACAATGATATTTGCCAAGACAACAACCATATCAAGATCACAAAGCATTGAGATCGACATGAGATTGTATCCTAAGGACTCAACAAGCATGACTTTGTCCATGTGCTTATCCTTAGAGATAGCAACCTTACCAAGACCCAATACCGACTTTTGCCTTTGTCAAGAAAACATGATATGCTTCAGAGGTGACGGTGATAAGGAGCATCCATCAATAGATTCTTGTCACCAATATGTGATTTGTACATCCACCATCGAGGACCCATTCAGGTTTTGGGTTGATCATCCCGCAGATGAATTAGTGTAGCTTATAATCTCATATGCTTCATCAAGAAGAATATGATATCAAGTTCATCCGATGAATTTCATCAAGCAAAGAAATGATATAGCAAGATGAGGACGGTGAAATGAAAGTTCATTTCATCATGATTCGCCAAGGCCCTTTCGTGCAATTTTGTCAGTCCCCAAAGAAATTCTTCAGACGTTAGAGCATGTCCGAGACCTCGACCTCGCAGAAGAGATTAGTTCTTTTCTTCACCACCCACATCTCAAGGGGTGGCAAAGAGTTCATCATCCTCGCGAGCACCATGTGAGAAGGGTGGCAAAGATGCCAAACCATTTCGCTTAGCATAGGAGGGTTAGGTAAGCATATGAATAAGCGAGTAATTCTTCGAGGACTTATGAACATAATGGTTTGAAGAATAATGCACATATTCATAACCCTTAGCTCTACCTCGCAAGACAGAGTTGTTAGCATGATGATAATCATATGAGGACTTTGATCCAGCTTGAAGAATTTGATCCATGTGAAGAATTTGGTCCATATGAAGAATTTGATCCGGGGTTCCTATTCTTCATGTGGTGTCATGAGGACATTCACCAAGACTTTCAACACAACTTTTGGGAACCCAGATTTTCTTCATAGGGGAACCGCTCTGCAGCTTAGTGCCAACATATCTAGCAAATAACCATTCTGATTTTTGAACAGTTTATAGTTGAGTCAAATGACTCATCGTAAGAATGAGAAGATTCACATGTACAGCCAGATAAGTTAGATGGATCAATCGAGGTCCTTTGCAGAACCCATGAGGTTTCGGATACCGCCAAAGCTTCCAATATGTTCCATCAGATTGAGTTTCCTCTCAAAGGCAATACCTCTTTCCTAGGGTTTCGCTGACGATCTACTTTTTGAGCACATCACAAAGTGTCTGATGCCCTTTGAGGCTTTTTGTACATGCTCGTCATGTACAATTCCTTCAGCCCCGCATTGTCAAGGATACTAGCAATGTCCTCGATGAGGAATTAGTGATAGCAGAGGCAGATGAAGAATTTGTAACATTTGAAGCATTTGAACATTCAGGTGAAGAATTAGCAGATTCACGTTCAATGCACTTTAAGCATGGGGGAACAAATTCTTCTTGAGAAGCGTTGATTTGTTGAGCTAGTAATGAATCGCACTCCTTCTGAAGATCTTCATAACACACTCTTAGCTTTTCAAGATCTTCCTTTCTTTAAAGAGCTTCAAGAGAAAGCTTCTCATGATCTTGCTTTTCTTGAAGAAATTCATAAGAAAGTTTCTCATGATCAGACAAGAGAGAGTTATGATGACCTTGAAGGTTATCATACCTAGATCAAGTCTCAAGATTTTCACCAAGGCTTTAGTGCGATCCATTTCTTCACCCAACATATCATCACTTTATCTAGCATGTTTTGAACCTTTTCAAGAGCCCGTTGTTGTTTCACAGCAATTTTACCAAGTTTAGAGTAGCTGGGCTTGAGATCCTCATCGATTCATTTTCACTAGAATCGAGGAGTTGTATTTGAGTACCTTAGCTCCTTTTGCCATGAAGCAATAGGTGGAGCGAGCCATCATTATCTTCATCAGCTTGTCGGTGGAGCCGGGCTTCTTCAAGTTGAAGATGGACTTGTCGACGAAAAGCAAAGAGTAACGCCGACTTGCCACACTGCACTCAGATTCTTCAGACTCCTCCTCTTCATCATTTTCCTCAGATTCAGCTTCAGAGTCCATTTCCTTGCCAATGAGTGCCCGAGCCTTCTTGGAGCTGCCCTTCTTGTGAGATGAGGACTTAGAGGATTTCGATGACGAAGATTTTGACGATTTCTTCTTCTTCTTCGCATCATCAGAACTATAATCCTTGTATTTCTTCTTCTTCATTTACTTTTCCCACTGAGGACAATCTTGAATATAGTGACCAGGCTTCTTGCATTTGTGGCGTAGTCTTCTTATAGTCACCGGATGAGGAATCATTTCTCTTGAGGATTTTCCAAAGCAACCACGCCTTGTGAATTTCTCGAATTTCTTCACAAGCAAAGCTAGATCCTCGCTCAGCTTCTTCAGATCACCAAGGCTACTACCAAAATCCTCACATTCAGAGTTAGACACAACCTTAGCCTTCGTGGCACGTGGTTTGCCATAGTTTGAGCCATAGAGATCTCTTTCAGAAGTCGAACTCGTGAGTGTTTAGCCTTTCGAGGATATCACAGGATCAAGCGACTTGTAGTCAAGACGTTCTTGTATCATCGGTCCCAGAGTATCAAATGAGGAATCAAGCGATGTCGCAGCTTCTTCACAACTTCATGATCGTGATGTCAAGGGCACCGAGGGCTTGAAGCTCATTTGAGATGTCGCGAGGCGATCAAAGGTTTGTTGGACATTTTCATTGTCGAGTCTTTTGAAGCGGTTGAAGAGATTCCAAGAACATCGACTCGAGAGTCACGCTGAGTTGAAACTCCTTCATTTACTTTGGACAGCCTATCCCGATAAGCTTAGCAGCTTCCAAAGCACTCACTCTTCCATACCGCCCTTTGCTCGATGGCCACATATGATATTCTTCGCTTGAGAATCGAGTTGTTTGAATCTCTTCACATCGGTAGTGTTCGGGGGAGTGACAGAGGGGACACCATTTTCCACAACATACCCGAGATCATTGTCAATTGCCTCAAGATGCATTCGATCTTGTTCTTCCAAAGAGGGGTAGTCCGCTCCATCAAAGGTAGGACACCCACCGAGACCTTGATCATACCTCGCCATCGACATAACTAAAACTCCAAAGTGTTAAACTAAAATCACACGTAACAAGGGAGTACCTTGCTCGATACCAATTGAAAGTGCTATATCGACTAGAGGGGGTGAATAGGCGATTTTATGAATTCTTCACTAAGGAATTTGTCAGGTGAGAAATTCCTTAGCTAAGAACTACTTGCAAATGAATATGTACTCGTAAGTAAACATAACAGATACAAACATAGTCATCATGATGAAATGAAGACTAACACAGAGTACGGAAAGCGTAAACACAGGATAGCAAGATGAAGATAAATGATCAAGAAATTGAACCGAGGAATTTGTGAAAGTCTTCACCAAAGTCTTCAAGCACGATATGAACAACATTCAACACAAGAATGAGGAAATGAAAGAGTTGAGGAAATAGAACCACCAGTTGGTGAAGACAATGATTTGGTAGACCAGTTCCAACTGTTGTCTCGCTTGTACGTCCTGTTGAGCGGCCGAGTATTTAAACTCGAGGAAACATAGTCCCGGACACCCGCCTCGAGCCGCAACTCAGACACCCAGCCTCACCGTATTCTCCTTGAACTAAGACCACGCAGGCCTCGCCCAATCACTCGTGGTAAGTCTTCAGTGACTTCCAAACCTTCACAGACTTGGTCACTCGGTGATCCACAATTCCTCTTGATGTTTCTAGACCTTGACGCCTAACCGTCTGAAGAAGCACAGCCTTCAAAGGTAATAAGCGCCGGATCCACGCAGATCAATTTCTTCAAAGGATGCTCAATCACTTTGGGTTTGTGGGGTTTGGTTTTGGGATTTTCCTCACTTGATGATTTTCGCCAAAGTCCCTTGGAGGATGGGTTGCTCTCAGATGACAAGTGTCAAGTTCTCTGAGCAGCCAACTAGCTAGTGGTTGTAGGGGCGGCTATTTATAGCCTAGGAGCAGCCCGACATGATAAGACATAAATGCCCTTCAATGATATGACCGTTAGGTGGATAAGATATTTTGGACAGCCAAGACAAAGACAAAGAACGGTCGGAAATTTGACACTCAAATTTCTCGTATATCATGTTCTCACTGTAGGCAATTCCCATCAAGAATTCCTAACTCCTCGCTTAGAGCAAAGTCCTCAAGGAATGTAAGAATTGCGCCTCACATCAAGAATTTGACCGAATCGCATGAGATTTCCAATGGCTTCACTCAAGGGATTGGTAGGTGTAGGATTTTGAGTTGAGCATCACATGGAAATTTTTCCTTAGTATTTCCTCGACCCCTTTATCAAGACGGTGTTTTATGACTCAAGAAAGAGAAAATGAAACTACGAAAACAAAAGTCTTCACGCATCATATTCCTCGAATGAATATCAAGTCTTCGTGGTCACACCAATTTCTTCACTTTCAAAGTCTTCGTAAAGTCTTCGTAATATCAAAGTCTTCACTTGAAGAACTTCATTTTAGGGTCGACTTTCTCTCAGAATATCAAACTCCTCATAGTCTTATAGACCTGTACACTCACAAACGCATCAGTTACTTAACCTATAAGTCTTCAATACACCAAAATCACTAAGGGGCACTAGATGCACTTACACGAGATGAACTGGTCGGTGGTGGCGTGGCTGTGGCAAGGGTGCCACAGCTGGGCATCGGGGCGTTACGAGGCGTAGATGGCCACATCAAGGTACTACCTATAGTACATAAGTACTCCACCGAGGATTGATGCCCGGACGAAATGTGTCACAGCCGGATGAAAATTCGTGGTGCGGAGTACGGATCGAGCACAAAGAATGAGCAGCAAACCGCTGGCCCAATCGGGTGTGGCTGTGGTAGAAAGTTGATGGTCGCCGCAGTTCAGCTGGCCCGCATGTCATGCACACAAAGGCAGAGGAGCGGTGGGGCCGAGAGGTATGAGGCGCACGTCGGGGGGATGAGGATCCCCTGATGTGAACAATCGTGTCATTCTGTCACTGACATGTGGGACCTCCAAGCATGGGTCCCACCTGTTAGCGAAGGAAAGGCAGGGTAAGGCAGTGATAGCCACGTCAGAGGATCCATGTCCATGTCGGGGTACGTCGTGCCGTGGGTTGGAGCGGCGTCATGGGAATGGCGTGTGGGTGTGGCAGAGGTAGAAACAAGAAACGTGATGGTCGTTGTGATACAACTTCCATGGACAAGCTGTCATGTCTGCTGACACATGTATATCAAAACTAGAGTGTTTATATTTCAAGCACGTGAACAAGTATTATTCTACTACTCCTACTTTGGATCCATTGCAACGCACGGGCCAGCAGATTGGTAGTAGTAGTGTCTATCTCTATCTCTACAGGCCTTCCCTCGTTCATCCTTTTCTCTCACAAGATAAACTACTAATACAAATGCATCTTGATGTTCCGTGGAACACACGAGGATGTTTCCTTGGGGGTCTCTCCAGCGCGGTGTGGCCGTAGTTGCAAGTTGACGCCCCTTGAGATGCCGACATTGAGGGGCACTCGGATTTCCTTCGATGAGCAGGTAAGATGAGTTCGATCACGTAGTAAATGCATTCTAAAGACTACTTCCTTGTTCATTCCTAATTCTCGCCTTGCCCACTGTTTCACAGGTTAGGCTCGGTGCAAGTGGAGATTGGCTTGCATATGTACGGGAGGGTACCAACATCAATTTGCACAACATTTACAATGGTGAAACCGCTCCAGAGAACCTTTGTCCAACATTGGGATCAGCTATGCAACGGGCCACCGCATGAATTGGTAATGATGGAACCACGGTGAGATTGAATAAGATAGCACTAACCTTGCACATGGCGGTCAAAGGCGGACCATGTCAGTATGCGGTCGATTTGTTGTCGCATTTGTGCACGTATATGCGTTGTGCTCCTTTCTAACCGTGATCTTCATGGTGACAAACCAGGGACTTATTTCAGATGGGACACATCCTACGATATACTCCCTCTCTCCCAGTTTATTTGTTTTGAATCTTTTCATTTTATAAGTTTCAAATTCAAATTTAGAGCTCCCCATCACATGTTGAGATTACAATGTCCATTAAATCGTTGCGTGCATGTATAGTAAAGAAACAAATCTCGAGTTTGGCACGAGTTCGTGCAGCGGTAGCACCACAAGGCCTGGAGCAGGAGTTACATTTCCCTCCCACGGCCCTCGGGACTGAGCTTCAGCGCCTTACTACACCTGCCTTTGAGTCAATAACATGTGGACCCGATAGGTGACTGGTCCACATGTAATGCTCCCGAAGGCAGAGGGGCAGTGGGGCCGAGAGGGGTGAGCCGCAGGTCGGGGACATGTGGTGTCATGGGTTCGAGCAGCGTCATGGGAATCGCGTGTGGCTGTGGTAGAAACTTGATGCTCTCCACATTTAAGGTGGCCCACATGTCATGCACACAAAGCTAGAGGGGCGGTGCGACCGAGAGGGGTGAGGCGCACGTCGGGGGACGTGGTGCTGTGGGTTGGAGCGGTGTCGTGGGAATCGCAAGTGGCAGTGGATGAAATGTGATGGTCGCCGTAGTTGAACTTCCATTGACAAGCTGTCATGTCTACGGACACATGCATTGCATACCGATCACTGGAAGGAGTAGTAGAGAAAGCTAGGCGGATAAATAGTTCCTTATAGTCAAGCGGACCGACGCTACTACTTGTTCCAAAGACATGCACACCATCGAAATAGTCCATCTATATCAATATACACCGAGAGGGAATAATTTTTTTTACAAGAGAGAAAATAGTTCATCCATCCATAATGCCCTCCTGCTGGTGCAGCCTTTTCTTCTTCTTCTTCTTCTTCTTCTTCTTCTTCTTCTTCTACTTCTTCTTCTTCTTCTCATTTTCTGTGGGAGACGGCTTCACAACAAGCTCTTTGGACCTTGAAGCTATCTCGAAACTCACACGGGCATCGAGGGCAGCATATTTTATCCGCTCGTACGTCAAGGGATAATTCTCTCATCCAGAAGACCTTAATTCCACCGTCTCGTCACCCTTCTGAAGATTTGTACCGAGCACAAAATTTGCTACGTCGAATAGGGATGGTGTCTGTTTATCACAATCTTCTACAGTGAATTTTGATTCTGGTTTGTAGGTCGTGATGCTTTTCAAATCAAGGTTGTACGGCTCCAGCTTCGCTTGTCCCTTCAAAGCTGCCCCACGTAAGTATATGTCCTCCCGAGACAAGAAATCGTGAAGCTCACCTGGTATGGAGGGCGCGTGTATGATGTGGTACACCAAAACATCATCTTCGAGGCACAAATGAAGGACGGCGGCGCTGATCTTCCCAGGGCACGCCTCGTACTCGTGATCGAGACCGTGACCTCGTCTCTACCTTTTCGAGAGAGTTGGATACATTTTTGATCCACTCCCGAACAACCCTTGGGTGGACGGTGACGGTGGCAACTATGCTCAACGAGCCTTCGACGAGGACATGTTGGACGCTAAAAACCTGCATCTCGATCTCTTTCGCCATTTGGACCCGCTGGAACTGAGGGCTATGGTTTGGAGAATTAGGATTAGATGGCTAGTATAACTGAAGTAGTAGATGATTATTTAAAGAGGTTAAAACAATGTGAACGTGGTGGGGTTTGTATGCAAAGGAAGACGAAGGGGAGGTGAAGAAGCCGAGGAAAATCGGTTTCCGATGGAGAAGTAAATGGGAGAAGTGGCGTGCAGGAAGTTGATTAGACGGCTAGGTAGACTAAACAAAAAGGCTATGCGGGTAGACTGAGGAGTCGTACATGTTCGTGTACGTGCCCATCCTTCCTGATAGGTGGGACCTATGCAAACAGATAAAAAAATGTGTCGTAGCTGGTTCAGATGGATATTGGCGCGTGCGTGCTAGACACAACATTCTCTGGTTAAGGAATACTCCCTCCGTCTAGGTGAGTAAGTCACCTTATGAAAATTAGGTTTTCCCAAAACCTTTAGGCGTGGAACATTAACTTCCTGCTCAATCCCCTCCCAGCCTCGTTAGCCAGCGTTCTCTTCCTCTGCTGTCGCGTTCTACCTTTCCATTTTTCCTCTTCTCAAGTGTGGAACGATCCGCATGCCGCCCTGATGCACCGTAATCCACTAACGTGATGCATCACGGCAGTATGCTGATTGGGCCTGCTTGGAGAGCTGAAAAGGCATTGCTGATTTTGCTTCGATTTGTAATAGTGTTGTGGTTGGAAGTTTTGGCTCGTCCTGATGCTCTTTCTCGTCCAATCTACAGCCACCTAGGTTGCGCTCACCTAGACGGAGGGAGTACACGATTATCCTCATCAAAGGCCCATCTTTGCGCTTCCGCATGCACGAGAATTTGGTTCTGCTTGCAAAATGGATGATACCTAGAGGATGAAGTGAACAGGCATGCTAGCACGGGAGACCTATTTCCCCTATACAGTACTGGAGCACTCATGTTCCTACTACTAGTAGTAGTAGTACAACTGTGGTACACATGATGGTCAAAATACTATTCATCCGGTCCTCACAAAGGAAGTGACAACACCTCGCTACCGACACTAGTCCAAAGCGGTGTGTTCGGTTACCAAAGTCAGCCTCACCTCAGGCACTATGCAGTCTGTCACATTGCTGTACAACACATTAGCATGCCTTGCCTCGCCTCCTCTCCTCCCATAGAACCACTTCATCTCCATCTCCATCTCCGCTCTCCATCTCATCAGTGCCCTGTACCGCCGCCGCCTCGCCTCCCCAGACCACTATTCCTCGCTAGCCGCTCCAAAGACCGACAGCCTTCTCCCAGTAAATCAAGCCCCCAAAACCCCACCTTCCAAACTCCACCATAGCCGAACGCGAATCGCAAAGATCCATATGAGCCGCGATTGTAGCAATCATCCCAATGACATCCTCGACCTCTGTTGTTCGTGTATGGATATGTTGAGTACCGCAGCTGGCTGCATGCTCGAGGACATGCACACGCCATCGCCAAAGCGAGGCCTAAGCTTTTCAAGACACCCCGCTTGTCGCTATCTGGTCTTGCGAGATTGGCTCACCATGATACGGCGCATGTGATGCCCTCAACTTCACCGATCTCCATTAGCCAAACTTCTTTGCGTATATAGTGGGTCGCCAGACTCATTTCTCGACTTCAACCGATCACCATCACCCAAAACTTCTTGGCAAGTATGTACAGGTCGCCATGAACTCCCATTGATGGCTGCCTTTAGAGAAGACGATAAAAAGTTGGTGCTCGTTAACTTCCAGACCTCCCACAAGATTATCCTTCCTCCGTTGGATTATATAGAGTTTTACCATCGCGGTCCAAGTCATCTAGATTACCACGTCAGTTGGACGGACCTTGTTTTGCAGAAGATTGTAATCTGCCAAGTACTCACATGACATGCGAATTACGCAGACTTCAAGCTAATTGCCTTGTTCAACTGTGGACTCGCCTATCTTTACGCTGGTGCCTTCTTTAGCTGGAGACAACTCAGCTCGCAGTGGATCATCGTCAAAGCTGGTACACACTTCTGTGATGCTATTGAACACAATGGCATCATCTACGCGATCGACAAAGCAGATGGCACCACGTATTGCTGGGACGGCGCGTGTAAGTTGTTTCCATCTCATGTTAATGATGATGCCATGACACTGTTTGAAATTTTTGTGATGATTGGCATACCCCTGTTTGAGCAGAATTTGAGTAGAACTATGGCAATGTATTAGAGACGTCAGAATCAGCTATATTTGGAATGAGTTAATTCATGCGACAGACCATGTCATTACAGCCAATTTGTACCCCTGAATAATCAAACGGTTAGGAATATATGGATATTCTCCTTGTTTTACAGTAATCTATATACTACTACTAAATATGAGTGTATATCAATGGACATGTTAGTTTCCTCATTTTCATGATGTAGAAACATGCACCACACTGTTGGTTTCATCTAACCATACATTAGGGAAGTAAATGTGCATATGGAGAACTCTATATTTGGAAGTAGTGAAATCCTGTAATGCTTACCAATGTGTACATACCTATATTTGCCCTTCAGCAATCAATGGCTAGAATAATATCCTCACAAAAAATTTGCCCACAGAAGACAAGTATATAACAATGCATGGTCTGTTAGTTACCTTGAAGAATTTGTTTGTGAGGACAGTAACATGATTACATAACATGCATGACATGGTAGTTTCCTCGTGAAGAATCGATTAAGTAGATAACATGAGTATAACCATGCATGGCACTTCTATATTTTCGACCCAAAGATAAATTTCCCTGTATTTTCCTCCCAGTTCCAACAGGGACATATCAATGCTATTTCTTGCATTATCCTACTCATACTCTGAACAATGCTGATCTTACATTAACAATGCATGTCCTTTTTGATATGATGTAGTGTCCCTACAGTTATTGCCCTTTGTAATCACACCACCTTTGCCAATAACAGGGAAGCACAACTGGTTCCTCGCTCGATCAGACAATGGCAAAAGACTGATGATCATTCAGACACATGAGCCGGAAAAGTTATATTGCAAAAACCCCACTATATACAAGCACCATGAAATACACTGTCACGTCTATGCGCAGGATACTAGCTTGTTGGGGCCTTCAGGATTGTTTAGTTGGAGGCAGGTAAACAGCCTTGGTTCACACTCTCTGTTTCTCGGACTCAATTATCCGATTAACCAGGAGATCATCGTTGGCAAGGACCTTGATGGCAGAGAGGCTCTGTTTGCTATGGAAAACTGTGTCTACACGGCGAGCTGTAGGAGTTTGGGAGCAAACTCCCCTGATTGTCAACGATATAGCCTGCAGCCAAAAGAAGGTGAGAATGACAAAGGCATCTAGATTAACTTTGATCGTTGGATGTCTCAATTACGACAGGCAGTGATGTGGTTCAATCCTTCGGTTTGATAGGTAATTGGGCTGTTGCGTCGAAAGGGTGGAGTACTGGTGTCTCCAGATCACTGGTCACTGAAGCGGGGCTACAAGTTATGATGGTGTCGGATCATATCTTCGAATGACTTTGTTGTCTTTGCTGCTTGTTCTGGATGGGTAGTTCTTTCTTTTGTTATGCACATTCTGAAGGAAATATGCCCTAGAGGCAATAATAAAGTTATTATTTATTTCCTTATATCATGATAAATGTTTATTATTCATGCTAGAATTGTATTAACTGGAAACATAATACATGTGTGAATATATAGACAAACAGAGTGTCACTAGTATGCCTCTACTTGACTAGCTTGTTAATCAAAGATGGTTATGTTTCCTAACCATGAACAAGGAGTTGTTATTTGATTAATGAGATCACATCATTAGTTGAATGATCTGATTGACATGGTCCATTCCGTTAGCTTAGCACCCGATCGTTTAGTATGTTGCTATTGCTTCCTTCATAACTTATACATGTTCCTATGACTATGAGATTATGCAACTCCCGTTTACCGGAGGAACACTTTGTGTGCTACCAAACGTCACAATGTAACTGGGTGATTATAAAGGTGCTCTACAAGTGTCTCCGAAGGTACTTGTTGAGTTGGCGATTTCGAGATTAGGATTTGTCACTCCAATGCTCGGAGAGGTATCTCTCGGCCCTCTCGTAATACACATCACTTAAGCCTAGCAAGCATTTCAACTAATGAGTTAGTTGTGAGATGATGTATTATGGAACGAGTAAAGAGACTTGCCGTAACGAGATTGAATTAGGTATTGATACCGATGATCAATCTCGCAAGTAACATATCGATGACAAAGGAACAACGATGTTGTCAGGCGGTTTGACCGATAAAGATCTTCGAGAATATGTAGGAACCAATATGGGCATCCAGGTCCCACTATTGGTTATTGACCGGATACATGTCTTGGTCATGTCTACATTGTTCTTGAACCGTAGGGTCCGCACGCTTAAGGTTTCATGACGCTTTCATTATGAGTTTATGTATTTTGATGTACCAAGGTTGTTCGAGTCCCGGATGTGATCACGGACGTGACGAGGAGTCTCAAATGGTCGAGACATAAAGATTGATATATTGACGGATATATTTGGACACCGGAAAGGTTCCGTGAGATTGGAAATATACCGAGTTCCGGGAGGTTACCGAACCCCCGTAAGTATATGGGCCTTATTGGGCCTTAGTGGAAAGGAGGAGAAGGAGCAAGGAGGCCCCCCAAGCCCAATCCGACCAGGGAGGGGCCGCCCCTTTCTTCTCTCCTCCCCTCTTCCTTCCATCTCCTACTCCAATAGGAAAGGGGGACCAAACCTACTTGGAGTAGGTTTGCCCCCTAGGGCGCCTCCCCTTGGGCCGCCTCCTCCTCCTCCCTCCTTTATATACGGGGTAGGTGGGCACCCCATGACACACAAGTTGATCATTGAGATCGCTCTTAGCCGTGTGCGGTGCCCTCCACGATATTACACCTCTGTCATATTATAGCGGTGCTTAGGCGAAGCCTGTGACAGAGAACATCAAGATCGCCACCACGCCGTCGTCCGACGGAACTCCTCCCCGCGCCTCGCTGGATCGAGATCGGGCGCCATCGAGTTGTACGCGTGTCAAGAACTCGGAGGTGCCGGAGTAACGGTGCTTGGATCGGTCGGACCGGAGGACGACGACTACTTCCTCTACGCTGCGCCAACGCTTCGCTTCGGTCACGAGGGTACGAGACATCACTCTCCCCTCTTGTTGCTATGCATCACCATGATCTTGCGTGTGCGTAGGAAATTTTTGAAATTACTACGCTCCCCAACAAAGGGCATCCGAGCCTAGGTTTTATGGTTTGATGTTATATGCACGAGTAGAACACAAGTGAGTTGTGGGCTATATAAGTCATACCGCTTACCAAAGATGTCATACTTTGGTTCGGCGGTATTGTTGGATGAAGCGGCCCGACCGACATTACGCCAGACGCTTACGCGAGACTGGTTTTACCACCGTGCTTTGCACACGGGTGACTAGCGGTGTCGGTTTCCCAACTTTAGTTGAACCAAGTGTGCTACGCCCGGTCCTTGCGAAGGTTAAAACAGCATCAACTTGACAAACTATCGCTGTGGTTTTGATGCGAGGTGAGATTGGTTCTTGCTTAAGCCCGTAGCAGCCACGTAAAACATGCAACAACAAAGTAGAGGACGCCTAACTTGTTTTTGCAGGCATGTTGTGATGTGATATGGCCAAGACATGATGCTATATTTTATTGTATGAGATGATCATGTTTTGTAACCGGTTATCGGCAATCGGCGTGAGCCACATGGTTGTCGCTTATTGTATGAAATGCAAACGCCTGTAATTGCTTTACTTTGTCACTAAGCGGTAGCGATAGTCGAGAAGCAATAGATGGCGAACGACAACGATGCTACGATGGAGATCAAGGTGTCGCTACGGTGACGATGGTGATCATGATGGTGCTTCGGAGATGGAGATCACAAGCACAAGAAGATTATGGCCATATCATATCACTTATATTTATTGCATGTGATGTTTATCCTTTATGCATCTTATCTTGCTTTGATTGACGGTAGCATTTTAAGATGATCTCTCACTAAAATTATCAAGTAGTGTTCTCCCGAGTATGCACCGCTGCCAAAGTTCGTCGTGCCTGCACACCACGTGATGATCGGGTGTGATAAGCTCTCACGTCCATCTACAACGGGTGCAAGCCAGTTTTGCACACGCAGAATACTCAAGTTAAACTTGACGAGCCTAGCATATGCGATATGGCCTCGGAGCACGGAGACCGAAAAGTCGAGCGTGAATCATATAGTAGATATGATCAACATAGTGATGTTCACCATTGAAAACTACTCCATCTCACGTGATGATCGATTATGGTTTAGTTAATTTGGATCACGTGATCACTTAGATGACTAGAGAGATGTCTGCCTAAGTGGGAGTTCTAAGTAATATGATTAATTGAACTTAAATTTATCATGAACTTAGTCCCGTAGTATTTTGCAAATTATGTTGTAGATCAATAGCTCGTGTTGTTGCTTTCATATGTTTGTTTTGATATGTTCCTAGAGAAACTGTGTTGAAAGATGTTAGTAGCAATGATGCGGATTGGATCCGTGATCTGAGGTTTATTCTCATTGCTGCACGTAAGAATTATGTTCTTGATGCACCGCTAGGTGACAGACCTATTGCAGGAGCGTATGCGACGTTATGAACGCTTGGCTAGCTCAGTATGATGACTACTTGATAGTTTTGTGCACCATGCTTTATGGCTTAGAATCGAGACTTCAAAGATGTTTTGAACATCATGGACCATATGAGATGTCCAGGAATTGAAGTTAATATTTCAAGCAAATACCTGAGTTGAGAGATATGAAGTCTCCAACAAGTTCTATAGCTAAAAGATGGAGGAGAATCGCTCAACTAGTGAGCATGTGCTCAGATTGTCTGGGTACTACAATCACTTGAATCAAGTGGGAGTTAATCTTCCAGATAAGATAGTGATTGACAGAATTCTCTAGTCACCATCACCAAGTTAGTAGAACTTCGAGATGAACTATAGTATGCAAGGGATGACGAAAACGATTCCCGAGTTTTTCATGATGATGAAATCGATGAAGGTAGAAATCAAGAAAGAACATCAAGTGTTGATGGTTAACAAGACCACTAGTTTAAAGAAAAAGGGCAAAGGGATAGAAGGGAACTTCAAGACGAACGGCAAGCAAGTTGTTTCTCAAGTGAAGAAACCCAAGTCTGGACCTAAGCCTGAGACTAAGTGCTTCTACTGCAAAGGGACTGGTCACTGGAAGCAGAACTACCCCAAGTATTTGGCGGATAAGAAGGATGGCAAAGTGAACAAAGGTATATTTGATATACATGTTATTGATGTGTACTTTACTAGTGTTTATAGCAACCCCTCGGTATTTGGTACTGGTTCAGTTGCTAAGAGTAGTAACTCAAACGGAGTTGCGTAATAAATGTAAACTAGTTAAGGGTGAAGTGATGATGTATGTTGAAAGTAGTTTCAAGATTGATATGATCATCATCGCACACTCCCTATACTTTCGGATTAGTGTTGAACCTAAATAAATGTTATTTGGTGTTTGCGCTGAGCATGTATATGATTTGATCGTGTTTATTGCAATACGGTTATTCATTGAAGTAATAGAATAAACTGTTGTTCTGCTTACATGAATAAAACCTTATATGGTTACACACCCAATGAAAATGGTTCATTGATCTCGATCGTAGTGATACACATATTCATAATATTGAAACCAAAAGATGCAAAGTTAATAATGATAGTGCAGCTTATTTGTGGCAATCGCCGCTTGGGTCATATCGTGTAAAGTGCATGAAGAAACTCCATAAAGATGGATTTTCGAATCACTTGGTTATGAATCATTTGATGCTTATGAACCGTGCCTTTTGGGCAAGATGACTAAAACTCCGTTCTCCAAAACAATGGAACAAGCTACTGACTTATTGGAAATAATACATACCGATGTATGCAATCCAATGAGTGTTGATGCTCGTGGCAAGTATCGTTATTTTCTGACCTTCACAAGATGATTTGAGCAGATATGGGTATATCTACTTGATGAAACATAAGTCTGAAATAGTTGAAAGGTTCAAAGAATTTCAGAGTGAAGTGGAAAAATCATCGTAACAAGAAAAATAAAGTTTCTACGATCTGATCGCGGAGACAAATATTTGAGTTACGAGTTTGGTCTTCAATTAAAACAATGTGGAATAGTTTCACAAATTCATGCCACCTGGAACACCACATCATAATGGTGTGTCCGGACGTCATAACCGTACTTTATTGGATATAGTACAATCTATGATGTTTCTTACCGATTTACCAATATCGTTTTGGGATCATGCATTAGAGACAGCTGCATTCACGTTAAATAGGGCACCATCTAAATCCATTGTGACGACACTATATGAACTGTGGTTTAGCAAGAAACCAAAGTTGTTGTTTATTAAAGTTTGGGGCTGCGATGCTTATGTGAAAAAGTTTCATCTCGATAAGCTCAAACCCAAATCGAGAAGTGCGCCTTCATAGAATACCCAAAGGAAATTGTTGGGTACACCTTCTATCACAGATCCAAGGCAAAACATTCATTGCTAATAAATGGATCCTTTCTAGAGAAGGAGTTTCTCTCGAAAGAAGTGAGTGGGAGGAAAGTAGAACTTGATGAGGTAATCGTACTGCTCCCTTATTGAAAGTAGTTCATCACAGAAATCTGTTCTTGTGACTACTATACCAATTAGTGAGGAAGCTAATGATGATGATCATGTAACTTCAGATCAAGTTACTACCGAACCTCATAGGTAAAACAGAGTGAGATCCGCACGAGAGTGGTACAGTAATCCTGTTCTGGAGGTCATGTTACTTGACCATGACAAACCTACGAACTATGAGGAAGCGATGATGAGCCCAGATTCCGCGAAATGGCTTGAGGCCATGAAATCTGAGATGAGATCCATGTATGAGAACAAAGTGTGGACTTTGGTGGAGTTGCCCGATGATCGGAAAGCCATAGAAAATAAATGGATCTTCAAGAGGAAGACGGACGTTGATAGTAGTATCACTATCTACAAAGCTAGACTTGTCGAAAAAGGTTTTTGACAAAGTTCAAGATGTTGAATACAATGAGATTTTCTCACTCATATCGATGCTTAAAAGTCTGTCCGAATCATGTTAGCAATTGCCGCATTTTATGAAATCTGGCAAATGGATAAACAAAACTGCATTCCTTAATGGAGTTATTAAAGAAGAGTTGTATGTGATGCAACCAAGAGGTTTTGTCGATCCTAAAGGTGTTAACAAAATGTGCATCTATGGACCGGTGCAAGCATCTCGAGTTGGAATATACGCTTTGATAAGTTGATCAAAGATATAGTTTATACAGACTTGCAAAGGAAGCCCGATTTACTAGAAAGTGAGTGGGAGCACTACAAGATTTCGATAAGTATGAATGACATATTGTAGATCGGAAATAATGTAGAATTATTCTGCAAAGCATAAAGGAGTGTTTAAAAGGAGTTTTTCAAAGAAAGACCTCGGTGAAGCTGCTTACATATTGAGCATTAAGATCTATAGAGATAGATCAAGACGCTTGATAAGTTTTTTCAATGAGTACATACCTTGACAAGATTTTGAAGTAGTTCAAAATGGAATACCAAAGAAAGAGTTCTTGCCTGTGTTACAAGGTGTGAAATTGAGTAAGACTCAAAACCCGACCACGGCAGAAGATAGAAAGAGAATGAAAGTCATTCCCTATGCCTTGGCCATAGGTTCTATAAAGTATGCCATGTGTGTACAAGATCTATTGTATACCCTGCATTGAGTTTAGCAAGGAGTACAATAGTGATCTAGGAGTAGATCATCGACAATGGTCAAAATTATCCTTAGTGGAATAAGGATATGTTTCTCGATTATGGAAGTGATAAAAGGTTCTGTCCGAAAGGGTTACGCCGATGCAAGTTTTGACACCGATCCGATGACTCTAAGTCTCGATCTAGATACATATTGAAAGTGGGAGCAATTAGCTAGAGTAGCTCCGCAGAGCATTGTAGACATAAAAATTGCAAAATACATAACGGATCCGAATGTGAAAGACCCGCTGACTAAGATTCTCTCACAAGCAAAACATGATCACACCTAAGTACTCTTTGGGTGTTAATCACATAGCGATGTGAACTAGATTACTGAATCTAGTAAACCCTTTGGATGTTGGTCACATGGCGATGTGAACTATGGGTGTTTATCACATGATGATGTGAACTATCGATGTGAATCACATGGTGATGTGATCTAGATTATTGACTCTAGTGCAAGTGGGAGACTGAAGGAAATATGCCCTAGAGGCAATAATAAAGTTATTATTTATTTCCTTATATCATGATAAATGTTTATTATTCATGCTATAATTGTATTAACCGGAAACATAATACATGTGTGAATATATAGACAAACAGAGTGTCACTAGTATGCCTCTACTTGACTAGCTTGTTAATCAAAGATGGTTATGTTTCCTAACCATGAACAAGGAGTTGTTATTTGATTAATGAGATCACATCATTAGTTGAATGATCTGATTGACATGACCCATTCCGTTAGCTGAGCACCCGATCGTTTAGTATGTTGCTATTGCTTCCTTCATAACTTATACATGTTCCTATGACTATGAGATTATGCAACTCCGCTTACGGAGGAACACTTTGTGTGCTACCAAACGTCACAACGAATCGGGTGATTATAAAGGTGTTTCTGGTGTCTCCGAAGGTACTTGTTGAGTTGGCGATTTCGAGATTAGGATTTGTCACTCCGAATGCTCTGGAGAGGTATCTCTGGGCCCTCTCGGTAATACACATCACTTAAGCCTTGAAAGCATTTCAACTAATGAGTTAGTTGTGAGATGATGTATTACGGAACGAGTAAAGAGACTTGCCGTAACGAGATTGAATTAGGTATTGATACCGACGATCGAATCTCGGCAAGTAACATATCGATGACAAAGGGAACAACGATGTTGTTGTGCGGTTTGACCAATAAAGATCTTCAGAGAATATGTAGGAACCAATATGGGCATCCAGGTCCCGCTTATTGGTTATTGATCGAGACATGTCTCGGTCATGTCTACATTGTTCTCGAACCGTAGGGTCCGCACGCTTAAGGTTTCATGCGATGCTTCATTATGAGTTTATGTATTTTGATGTACCAAGGTTGTTCGAGTCCCGATGTGATCACGACATGACGAGGAGTCTCGAAATGGTCGAGACATAAAGATTGATATATTGGACGGATATATTTGGACACCGGAAAGGTTCCGGGTGAGATTGGAAATATACCGGAGCTCCGGGAGGTTACCGGAACCCCCCGGTAAGTATATGGGCCTTATTGGGCCTTAGTGGAAAGGAGGGAGAAGGAGCAAGGGAGGGCCCCCCCAAGCCCAATCCGAATTGGGAGGGGGGCCGACCCCCCCTTTCCTTCTCTCCTCCCCCCTCTTCCTTCCTTCTCCTACTCCGAATAGGAAAGGGGGGGCCAAACCTACTTGGAGTAGGTTTGCCCCCCTAGGGCGCGCCTCCCCCTTGGGCCGGCCTCCTCCTCCCTCCCTCCTTTATATACGGGGGTAGGGGGGCACCCCATGACACACAAGTTGATCATTGAGATCGTTCCTTAGCCGTGTGTGGTGCCCCCCTCCACGATATTACACCTCTGTCATATTGTAGCGGTGCTTAGGCGAAGCCCTGCGACAGGAGAACATCAAGATCGTCACCACGTCGTCGTCTTGATGGAACTCCTCCCGCACCTCTCGCTGGATCGGAGATCGGGTGCGCCATCGAGCTGTACGCGTGTCAAGAACTCGGAGGTGCCGGAGTAACGGTGCTTGGATTGGTCGGACCGGGAGGACGTACGACTACTTCCTCTACGTTGCGTCAACGCTTCTGCTTCGGTCTACGAGGGTACGTAGACATCACGAGAGCCTGAGCGCTGCAGATGGGTACGTTTTGGTGGTGTAGCAAGACTTCTTATGAACTATCATATCTTGTTGTTTATGTCAGTAGTAGTCACTAGTCAGTGTTTGAATGTTGTATATATCGTTGTTTCGAATCGCTTATTGTCTCGAACTCATCGGTGGGCTAAATGAGGGCATCACCATTCGCCAGTGTTCCGAGTATATCTCCTTTTTCAAGTTATATAATTTGAGCTCAGTGTCTTTTCGATGATGTACACTTGTTTGGGCTAGTGAGGTGTCGTTGAATATGGGCCGAGTAGTAACGCAATGCCAAACAGGTCAATTATGACTCTCAGGCCGGGCTCTCAAAAGATCCTCAAAAAAAAGGTCGGGCTCTCCAAAAAAGAAAGAATAAGGACTCTTAGGCTGACATGTGGGTGCCACCGGTGTTTTCGTGCACTTGCACGCCGAGAGCATATTGGTGCGTGTTTGAAATTCATGCTACCTTTTCATCCCCAATCTCCCGCCCCTCCCCCACCTCTGGAATCTCGATTCCTACTCCAGTTCCCCCAAATCCCCCTCCTGTACTCCATGTACTCAAGCGCACTATCATGTCGCCAGTCAACGCGGATCTTCGAGCCGGAGATCCTGAGGTCCGTCCTACCTTCGGTTGTTGCGTGCTGTCGCTCAACAGTGGCATGGCGGCGCTTGATGACTAGTTTGCCGGCAAAGTACTGATGGTAACCATCAACGGCGACCCGCCACCCATCTCGCCGCCCAACCTTTTCAAAAGCTCTTGGCATTGCGCACGACATCCAAATAAGTGACTTGCTCATCGAAGTCTGTCCGCCACCAGCTGATTTCTTTGTCAGGTTCTGGACAACTTTCGACTGCAGTAGTGTGTTCGAATCTTCCCGATGTTTGTTCTGTAATGGCACGCTGGTGAGGTTTGATCGGTGGCACCCAGGATGGGGCTCGGTGCCCTCTGAGCTTGAGTTTTTAACAAAGCTTACCTTCCACGGCATGCCTCGATGTGCTTGGAACAGCGAGTCCATGAATGACCTTATCAATAACCTTGGAGGTGAGCTCGTAAGTATGTTTGTTCCTCTAGACAGCTGGGCTCTGACAGTTATGGCATGGATGAAGAAGACGTCCACCATACCGAAGGTGATTGGTGTTGAGATACCGGTGCAGGAACTGGGGTTATACTATTCGTCGCCACCAAGGCCGCCGCGGACCACGTTAGGGATGTACCTGTATCAAGTGTTCGTGCATGTCGAAGAAGTGGTCAATCCATCAATGGAAGTCCTGCCGCCGCCGCTGGTGCTAGGGTCCATGGACGACGTCCATTACAGGAGTCAACGTCAGACTTTCCCCGTGTTGGTCGGAACGATGGATGGCACAGGGCCTACTCCATCGCGCAACGGAGGCCACTTCTTCTTTGGGAGAAGAGGCAGGGCTGGCTGCCTGGATGTGCTCTAATTTAGGGTAACAACTGAATCTTGTCAAATACTAGTTAAATCCAAGCTATGGGTGTGAAGCACTGATGTGCCAGTACATTTGATTGTGACATGTTCTAATTTTGTACCTGAACTTTTTTTAGAAAGGGATGTACGTCAACTTAGTGTGCTAGCAGAACTTATTGTGTCATCTGTCTGTTTTCTTTGCACAACATTCAAGATATTTCCCCGTCATTGATAAAGACGATGAACCATTATGTACGAGTTCGTTGGTTTCAACATAGCCCTACTCATAGCGATCCACTGCTTCCATCCCGATTGTGCCGTCTGCGTGAAATTTTTGTATGCAAGTTCAGTGTGCTATGACGATCTATATGATTGTGTCAACTATATAAGTTTTTACTAAGCATCAGCAATGCATATGGCTGAAAGATGTATTTATGAGCATCGACCGATGGGTCTCTCTCTCTCTCTCTCTCTCTCTCACACACACACACACACACACACACACACACACACACACACACACACACGCACATGCACACATGCACACACGCACAAGTGGGACCCGTTGAATTATTTCTTTGCTCGTGACAGCTTTTAATTAGGTTCCACTGTAATCTAACTTTTTTCTTAAGTTATTAATTGAGCTCAGTGACTTCAAAAAGTTGTATAGAATCTTTGTTTGGGCCTTTCCGGCGTCGCTGAATGTGGGCTGAGTAGCCATGTTAGGTTGTACTGTACTACACAAGCCTTTTTTTTCAACATCAGCAATGCAACTGGGCCGACAGTTGTACACAATATCCGGGTCAACTTGTTATTCTCCGCCCCGCTGGGCTGCAAACTTTCCTAGGAGGTATGCATTAGGCTTAACAAGAAAATGAACTTTAAAAATAATAAATGGGATGTAATTATAATAAATGGGCAGTAACTATAAATAAATGCACCAAACGTGTAATTAGTTTAAAAAATATATTATTTTTGGAATTTGAAAATTTTAATTTCATTACTTGTTGCGCGCGCAATATTTCATTGGATTTTAACGTAATACAACTTTATTTTGAAATTATATTTAATCTGACAAGAAATTTCGGATAAAAATATTTTGGATCCCATCAAAATGTGGGAAATTTTTTTGATTTCTGTTTTGAGCGGCTGGTTGAAATTATTAATCTTTGTCCTAGCTAGAAGTTGGGTTGTACTTTTAACAAACTGTAAATGGGTTGTAGTAAATTCTATTAGAATTAAAAAATGGGTTGTACATTTTAAAAAACTACAAATGGGCTATATGTTCTCTGCCACACACTTGTGGGCCTTCTAAGTTGACGCGTATGCAAGGCTTTGTCAACAACACACGGTTTTAGCAGCTGTGGCCGTTGGATGTCCATCCAACGAATGTCCTGCTTCTTCTTCAATCTCGGATATTCTTACTTCAGCCGCCCAAAAAATGATTCCTCCCCCTGACATCTGGGGCGCACCATTTCGGAGGTTGACCTGTGGGCCTACTAAGTTGACGCGTACCAAGGGCTTTGTCAACTTAGTCAATATAAATGATTCTAGCTGCAGTGACCGTATGATGTCCATCCAACGACCGTAGTGCTTCTTCAACCTCTGGTCTTCTTGCTCCAGCCGCCCAAAGCAGCGCCGGTCGTGCTGCTGCGTGCTCCTGCCTCCGTGGCGGTGGATGCCGCGGAGGCCTCACCGCCCTACTATCGCCATCGCTGCCGTGCCATCCTCTACTCACCCACACCCCTGTTATTCTGGCGCGACGGCAGCCTCACACCGCAGCCAACCAAGTGAACCTCAGACTCTCTCTCGCTGGCTTCCATCGTCGCGTTTTCCCGGCTCCACGTCATCCCCTTCCTAGGCCTCGCTGTCGTCCACCGCCATGGTGCTCTCTGCGCGGCGTGGTCAACGACCGACTTCCATCGAAAGAGTACTGTACGTGGAGAGACTGACAGCTCGGTCCACGGCAGCCGCAAGGAAGTGCCTCCTTATTACGCGGAAATAATGATTTCTCCACCTGAAAGCGGGGACCCACCGGACGGGCCACCGTATTTTGCGAAAAAATGTTTTTCCCCTGACTGCTGGGACCCACCAGCTACATCTTCGCACGCAAGGAAGTGCACGATACGGACCCACCGGTCAAGCGCACGTAGTGTTGTCATTCTGGTCGCGAACGTGTACGTACATACTAGTTGATGTAGAGGCGCGCGCGTGTGGTAGTAGAGGCGCGCACGTAGCATGTACACGTACGTACAACGGCCAGTGTGCAAGAAAGCAAATATGGCCACGTACGTACATACGGGCGGGGTCTCGAACGCCTACTCGCGCATACGTCCGGCCAGGGCTCGTGTACATGGATGGGTCGGAACGGAGAAACATCGTCGTCGTCGTGTTCATAGGGAGCCAACCGGCTGGGTCGGAACGGAATGTGTCGTCGTGTTCACCGGGAGGGCTTGGACGGAACAACCGACGGAAACGAGGCCTGGCATACCGCAGAACAGAGGAAACGGCCTTGTGTTCGACCCGCCACGTTCGAAACGGGATCCTGTTCATCGGGAGGGGTCTGGCGTACCGCAAAACGGAGGAAACGGACTTGTGTTGGGCGCCCCACGATCAAACGGGTCCCGCTGATCGGGAGGGTGTGGCGTGTCAGAAAAAGAGGAAACGGACTTGTGTTGGAGCGCTGCGGTTGAAACAGGGATCCTCTTCATCGGGAGGGGTGTGGCATACCGCAAAATGGGACTCCACGGGATACTGTTCATCTCCATCGTTGACCTCCTCCAGCCTCCACGGCCATCGCTCATCCACCATCGACTTCCTCCACCTCCACCGCGATCGCTCATCCACGGGCTCTGCTCATCCAGCCTCCACCGCTTACTCCACCGGCCATCGCTCAACTAGCCCTCTCCACAGGCTCCTGTTCAACCACCCCTCCACGGGCTACTATTTATCCAGCCCTCCACCGTCTTCTAATCATCCAGCCCTCCACGGGGTCGTCCTGTTCATCCAAACCTCCATGGGGTCCTGTTCATCCAGCCTCAACTGACTCGATCGATCGGGGTCCTGTTCATCCAGAGGCAACACCACGGGGTCCTGTTCATCCACCCCCACCAGGAACTGTTCATCCAAACCCCCAGCAACGCTCACTGTTCATCTAGAGGTAGCATCGATCGGCTTCAGTTAGCAGCAGTAGCAAAGGAATTGCTCGATCGCTTGGTTCGATAACGCGAGCTCGCAGGTCAATCGCCGAGTTCGCTTAAGCGACGCCGCGCTTCGCTTAGAGCTCAACGCCGCACTCCACGCGTGCAGATGCACGAGAGAAACACGCATCGCTCGTCCCCCGACCACCCATCGTAAACCGGGAACTCCCGATATTTTCCTTGCCCTCGCTTTTACCACGGTTTTTTCCATCATGGACGGCCCAAAGAATGTCATGCAGCTGCGTCTCCGGCCCGCCCAGGACAAAAAGGCCATTTTCTGTCATGATTTTTTGTCATAGAAGTAGGAGCCCACCACATATGATGATACCGGGTTTTGTCACAATTATCGTCATAGAAGTGTCATAAGTATGACAGAATTTTTTTTCGTTCGGCCCAAAATGTCACGGATGTGTTCTTTTTTGTAGTGAGTGTTGCTACCGCCAAAGGCAATGTCGGAGACCTGCAATTGAGCTATTTGATGGAATGCCAAAGAGAAGTAAGCTTGAGAGTATTAGACATCGACAACTTAATATTTGATGCCACGTAAACGCTTACATATGGGTCCCATGCATTCTAAACACAGTTAAAATAGATGAAGTACGTCGCTAGTGTCTTTTGTGAAAATTATGGGCAATACTGGTAGGTTTAAGCAAAAAATATAGTGGTTGTTTTTTGAACCTTGATCACAATTCTAGTGGTTTTTGCTATTTACTTCGTCTGTATGATATCGAACAAAACTGGGGATAGATGATCTCCTTAGCTTAACTTAGGTTCTCATCATAGTGTATGAGAGAAATAATAACTCAAAGCACGTTCTCACCCCTCTTAATAGATAACACAAACCAAAGTACATGGCCAAATGATACAAGGTAATGAGGGGGCCCTCATACAAAGCAGATCCTAGAATAACTAATCAACATAAATGCATGCAACTATGTTGTAGAAAGCTAACACGGGGAGGCCTAGAAACTACACCCTGACACATCCTAAGACACCCAAGCTTCCACAACAACGCCCTTAGGAGGCTGAACAACGCGAAGCGTTGCCGCTGCCAAGTCCGAGGCAGACAAGGGTTTTCACCTGAAATCCTGGCATGAAGAGGAGAACCACGCCTCGAGAGGATAGCGGCACCCATGCGCTGCGGCATCATTGGCATCAAAGCGTGAAGCTTTCGTTTGGCAGCTCATACATGCCACCATGAGGTATCTATGATAATCACGACGAGCATAAGCCTTTAGCTTTGGATCTGGGCGCCGCCACTACCAATGATAGAAAGCGAGGTAGAGCCTTCTACAGTAACACCCCTTGCCGCCTAGACGACAAAGAGGGATACCCACCGTCGCCACCATGGTGCCCGCTGTAGCAGTGGAGCCATCCATGCGGATTGGCATCCAAGGTTCGAGCCACTACCAATCCTCTGCATCACGGTGCGCTAACCAAAGTACGAGCAGAAGTCATTCCTTCTATTCCTAGCCTAGCATCAACCACTAGGTGTGACCCAATGCCTCCATCGTAGAAAGCGCTAGCACATGCCTCTCCAAACAATCGTGATGGACTAGGGAGACACAACACAATGATTATCGATGGCCACCTTCGAGCAAGCACTAGACCGAGCCCTCTGGTTCACAGCCTATTCGGCAACCACGTCGGGTCATTGCCATCAACCTGCGCCACCCCTCATGGCCGGATCCCCAAATTGGGATCCCCCAGATGCCACACGCACCCACCAAAGATCGCCCGTCCATAGCCACCACACAACAAGCACTCTCCCCATGTCATCGTCGCCCACCTTTGAGCGAACGTCGCTGCCACCTACACCTGCTACCGCCCAAGGCGCCCATGCCCGACTAGGCCGTCTCGCACCAGCCTTCATGGACCAAGCAGAGGGGAGGAGATTCCCGCCACCATTTGGGCTTTTCCTAGCGGCGGCGAGGGGAGAGGTGTTGTTGGGGCTTATTAGTCCGTCTCCATGGACTTCGGTCCATATCGCTCATTAATTCCTATTCCTACACATGTACGTCGGGTGTAGAACTGTACGCACTAGTTAGTCCACTCAAAAGCTCAAGCTGATGGGGGAACGGTGGGCTATGCATTTATACGTCAACACTCCCCTCACGTGTGGCTCCCGGAGGCCTAAACATGGACTAAAAGTGGGCTGCAATTTAATTGCACCAGCCGGGTCTTGAGCTAAAGACCTCTTGGCTCTGATACCATGTATAACTGCATGCGCCAGCCAGTTCACCCAAAAGCTCCAACTATGGGAGAGGGTCGTACATTATACTTCAACACTCCACCTCACGTCTATGCTCCTTTGGAGTTTATGACGTGGGCAGCAAAAGCGGGGGCAGGCCCCAACTATTTATTGTGTTTATCGAGTTTTGAACCCTGAACCTCTTGGTTGTAAGTTTATGTACCTAACCAGTTCACTCATAAGCTCAAGCTATGAGAGAGGGCCGAACATTATACTCCAAGACTCCCCCTCACGTCTATGCTTCTTTGGAGTTTATGATGTGGGTAGCGGAAGCGGGGGCAGGCTGCAACCAACTGATCCAAAGGTCCGAAATGTTGGAGAGAGCCAGGAAATGTACTTCAACACCCCCCTCACGTCTAGGCTTATTTAGTCTTTAGACGCGAGATTTATGAAGGCCGCAAAATCTTTTTTTCATACTAAATTGGCAGAGTATTACTCAAGACCTCCTGGTTCGGATACCATGTTAAATTAATGCTCCGGCCAACTCATTCAAAAGTCCTAACCACGAGAGAGGGTTGAACATTATATTTCAACATCGATGAAGAAAACATGGTAGAGGGAGCGGACAGAGATGTAGTCCTCCAGTGGCGACTAGTTGTGATGAGCTAAATACTTTCACGGATACCAATTACAGCCAGCCTCTGCAACTACCCTAAATGCATTACGGATGCACACAGCCAAAAAGAAGAATCTAGAAAAGGAAAAGCCCTACTATAGAGTTCCAGTTCTTACGGCAGCAGTACAACCACCACCAAAACAACGCATCAAGTCCAAGTTCTCCGAAAACAACGCCTCAAAGAAAGAAACAGTGCACAAGCACCGTCGTCGCCCGATCGTAGATCTGGGATTTTCACCCTGAAGATAGTACCGGCTCTCAAAACAATGCCTTCAACAAGGTCCTTCCCAGGCACAACCAACTAAGGCCATACCTTGGATTTTCACCTTGAGAGGTAAAACTTTGAACTACACCTGTGTTGTCACCCCCACTTACATACTGCTGCTGCAAAATCCGAAACTCCAAGCAAGTTCTTCATCGCCACAAAGCCTCCAATCACCATTACTAGTCCTCCAATCTTGGGTTCCGTGACATTCTCCTCCTCTGACTTAAGCATGGAATTAAACATATCCCATGATGGTAACAGATAGCAGAGCTTCGCACTGCTCCCTCCTTAACGGGGAACCAGTAGGCACGACTGAATCCCGTCTGATCCAGCAATTTCCACAGATAACGCACCCATGGGAGTTCGCTGGCGGAGCCTTCTGGAACCCGACACTCCGACCAGCTCAAGAAGGACAAGCGTCGGACAGATCTTCGTCTTGTCACGTGAGGAATCCTAGGACCGCCCCCTTAATTCAGACCAAGCTCGCGGCCCCCACGCTGCCGCGGCACCCCGGATCAAATCAGAGGGATCGGCAGGCACCAGCACCTTGACCGACGACCCAGGGATGCGTGGATTTCAACGGAAGCAGCATGGGCGCCGAGAAAAGGCACCTTGCCGGTAGCCAATGGCGCGCCGCCGCGCCATGGAGGAGCAGGCCACGCATCGCCGCACCGTCTGAGCAAAGCACCAACACCATGGTCGGCCGCCGCCTCGGCCTTGAATCTGAGGGAAAAACGCCGCGCCGCGAGAGAGAGCTCGCACCGCCTCCGCCGTCCGCGGCACGGCCTTAGCCGGGTCGCCTCCGACGACGATGGCGAGAGGGGGAGGGGGCTTGCGGTGGCTGGCGGCTGGGTCTCCCCTATGTCGCCCGAGTCCATGGCCACAATTTCGTCGTGTGGACATGTTCAGAATGAAGCATAAGTAGTATATAGTATATTTTTTCCGCAGCATCTTGCTCTCTGTTTCGATCCAGAAAACAACAACGGAAACAAAAGATTCGGGGCCCTGGCACGACACCTCACTGTCACTGACGTGCCTTGTGCACATGCGTCTGTTCACTGGATCCTCCCATGATACAATAGCATGCAAAGAAGGCAAATGACAAGCAGACGCGCTTTGACTCCCTACACACTGCAAACCTCCAGTGGCTAAACTCTGCAAACGTGGTGCTCCTGCCTAAGAAGGAAGGGGCGGAGGGCATCGCCGATTATAGGCCCATCAGTCTCATCCACGCAATCGCGAAAATTATCACGAAGGTGCTCTCCATGAGGCTCGGCCCACACATGACAAACCTCGTCTCCAACGCCCAAAGTGCCTTCATCAAAACAAGAAGTATCCATGACAACTTTTTGTATGTTACTTAATCTCGCTCGGCGCCTCCACAAGAGGAAGACACCTTCCTCCTTTTCAAGCTTGATATTCGCAAGGCCTTCGACTCTAAGTGGGAGTATTTGCTAGATCTTCTCCAACGGCGAGGCTTCCCAAGTAAATTCCGGGACTGGATTGCGGCCCTCCTTAGTTCTTCATCCTCGAGGATTGTTCTCAATGGTATTGCCGGGTGTCCCATCAAGCATGGGAAAGGTCTTCGGCAGGGAGACCCCATCTCCCCGTTTCTCTTCGTCATCGCCATTGATCCGCTCCAAAGAATTCTAGATGTAGCTACGAGAAAGGGGCTCCTCCATAAAATCCGGGGTAGGGGAGCCGTGATGAGGACCTCTCTGTACGCGGATGACGCAGCCGTCTTCTTGGCCCCGGTCAAAAAGGACGTGGACAACCTTGCAAGCATTTTGAGGGGTTTCGAGAGGTTACGGGCCTTTGCACCAATTTCCTAAGAGTTCTATGGTGCCCATTCGCTGCAACCATCTTGATTTGGGCCGCCTAACCCAAAGTTTGCCGGCAACACGGGCTTCGTTCCCCTTGCGATACTTGGGGCTGCCCCTCTCCGTTTGGAAGCTCAAGTTGATGGACCTCCAGTTTCTCGTGGACAAAGTTGCGAGCAAGTTATCAACTTATGATGGTCAAAACATCACCACCATCGGGCGAACGACCCTTGTCAAGTCCGTGATCACATCCCAAGTGGTCTACCCCGCCACCCCACTGGTCATTCCACCAACCATCCTTCTCAATGTGAACAAGCTCGAGAGAGCTTTCTTATGGTCTGGTTCGGACAAGACGACGGGGGCAAAATGCAAGGTGAATTGGGAGATTGTTTGCCGGCCTCTTGAGTATGGGGGGCTTGGGGTTCTCAACACCGACAAGTTCACTCGGGCTCTCAGGTTGCGGTGGCCGTGGTATGAATGGAAGGATGCCACCAAGATGTGGGTGGGGATGGGAAACCCATGCGACGAGGAGGACCTCAACTTTTTCTATGCTTCCACCACCATCATCGTTGGTAACGGCGCGAAGACCCCCTTCTGGGACTCTCCTTGGCTCCTTGGACGCAAGCATAAGGACATTGCTCCACTCATCTATGAGGCCTCCAAGAGAAAAAATTGGAAGGTGCGGGAGGCGCTCAAGCACAATGCGTGGATACTCAAGATCAAACCCCCCGCCGCTGTTTCTGTTGAGCACGTCACACAGTTCTTCGCTCTTTGGATGCTCCTCCTTGAGGTCCATCTCGACGATCTCACCGAGGACGACATCCTTTGGAAACATACGGCAAGTGGGCAATACTCGGCGGCCTCTGCATACAAGACGCAATACCTAGGGATGGTCCTCTCACCCATGGATAAGATGGTTTGGAAGGCTTGGGCACCTTCTAAAATCAAATTCTTTGCTTGGTTGGCGCTCCAAGATAGAATTTGGACCGCCGATAGGTTGGCAAAGCGTGGGTGGCCAAATTGTGATCTTTGCCCTTTTTGCAAGACGGTGCAAGAATGCGGACCTCACCTCTTCTACAAATGCCGCTATACTCGAAGGCTTTGGTCATTGGTCATCGAGAAATTCTTCATTCTCGGGCTGAACACTTCCGCTTGGCCCTTCTTTGACTCGGTTAAAGATTGGTGGGCGAGTACTTGCGCCGACGGCACGCCAAACCGACAAGCCAAGGCATCCCTCACCATGCTCGTGTCATGGACAATTTGGAACGAGCGTAACGCAAGAGTTTTCAAACATAAGAGTGCTCCACCGACAATCTTGCTCTCCTCCATCTCTACTGAGGCCAACCTTTGGATCGTCGCCGGTGCAAAAAAGCTAGGGTCTTTAATTTTGCGAGAATAATCCGCATGCCGTGTAATTGGGTGACTTGTAACAAACTCTTTTCTCTCTTATTTAATGGATGAGGCAAAGCTTTTGCCTCCGTTTCAAAAAAAAAAACAAGCAGACGCGCATCACCAGACAAATTACTGAACAGATTAGCAACTGTACTCGCCATCAGTTACGTACGTACCATGCATTTGGATGCCATGAACATCTTACAAGTTACAATCACATCATTTACGTACCCATTTTTTGGAGATTAACATGTAAGTGAAATATGGTCGTTCGTAGATCTCGATCTAGTCCATCACGAGAGACAATACTGACAAGACAGCTCACCCAACTGCATTCCGATCTACGCCCAGCAATGCATGGGCACCGACGCAACCACCGCTCTTTCGTGCATCCAATGTACATACAAACGTTCTCCGTTGTTTCTTGAGAGGCATCAACCAATTTTTTGTTCTACATTAATAATCGAACGTGATAATTAAAACCTAACGCGCACAGCACAATTGGATCGACAAATAATACACCACATGTCCATTATCAAGGACCAACCAAGGGACCATGGACCCGCAAATCTCCAGTACCACAAATGCAAATCTACTGTTTCTGTATATAAACAACAAACCCAAACGTGCTGCATCAGGAGTGATACGTACTAGCAAGCGCTGTTGTCTTCCACTCATCCCGGCCATGGCTTGCTTCAAGCTCAACCCCACGTCCTTGGCGCTCGCCGCAGCCGTCGCCGTCATCCTGGCGGTGGCGGCGCCGCGGCCGGCGGCCGGGGCGTCGGCGCACCTGCACGTGTACATGCACGACGTGATGGGCGACAGCGCGATGATGGTGGTGCGCGGCCCGCGGGGCAACTTCGGCAACACGGTGGTGATGGACGACGTGCTGACGCAGGGCACGTCGGCGTCGTCGGCCGCCGTGGGGCGCGCGCAGGGGCAGTACATCGTCGCCTCCTCCAAGGGGGGGTTCGAGCTGATGGTGACCATGAACGTGGTGCTCACGTCGGGGACCTACGCGGGGAGCTCGGTGACCGTGATGGGGCGCGACGACACCGGCGTGGCGGTGCGCGAGCTGGCGGTGGTCGGCGGCACGGGGCAGTTCCGGATGGCGAAAGGCTACGTGCTGTGGAAGACCGTCCGCCCCGACCTGCTGGAGCTCGACATCTACATCAACCCATGAGCCACTGCCCACTGCCCACTCGGCCGACTCAGCGTGCATGCATGCGTCGGTGACTGCTGGCAGCATTACGTAAGTGTTGCGCGTGGTCGTTCAAAATAAAATGAGTGTTGCACCGTGTGTTACAAAGCGCTACGTGAATGTTTGTGATAGTATTATTTTTTGTGTTTCTTATCTTGTCACTCTTCTGTTGGTCTAAGTGCAACGGATTGTGAGCACCTGTCATATGTGGATGCTGCTCGTTTAAATTAAATAAACATTTTGCAACTATACAATAATTTTTTTTGCGGGGTGAAAGGGAGTTTTATTATATAGTCACAGTGTTACAATCAAGAGGCCAAATGTCCTCGATACATGGTGGAACCGAATGAACCCACACAGCCGTGGTTCTCTCGGTGCGGCTATAGTTTGTCAACCGATCTGCAACACTATTCTGACTCCACTGTAATTTCTGAACTGAAAACTCCCTTTCCTTCATCAAGTCTTTAATTTCAAGTACCAGATGTCCATATGCTGATTTGGCGAGCTCATCATTTGCCAATATAGATAGAGCAGTCGCCGAGTCCGACTGCACCACCACCGGCAGGACTGTGTTTTGAATAGCCAGGGCCATGCCCTGCATGATAGCATGGATCTCCACCTCCAAAGCATCATTACAATGAAACATGTAGCGATACGCCGCGAGTAACACCGTACCTGATCCATCTCTCAACACAATACCGGTTGCTGCAGACCCATCTTCCTGACGGAAGGAACCATCTACCGAGAGGGCGACGGTCCCCGTCGGAGGCGCCGGCCATGGTGGCGCAGGTTGCTTGATGATATTGACGGTCTTCTGCTCCGACACCGGCATTTTACCTTTTATTATTTCTTCTGGTGAAGCGACTTGCGAGCCGAATGGACTTGTAGTAACTATCCAGGTACTCCACTGTCGCCGACGTTGCAGGTACCTCCTTGCCATGAGCACAGTCATTCCGCAACTGCCATATCCTCCAGATAAGCATGATAACCATGTCGCGTACCTGATCCGAGCATTGCACGAGCAAACTCAGGAGCCACTCCTTGCCCGTATTGATCAGAATGATATCCGATGGGAGAGGCCACCGTTCCCGCATGTGTGTCCACAGGCCACGAGCATGATCGCATGTAATTAGGGCATGGAACTCATTTTCCTCCTCCACACCACATAGTGGGCAGGTAGATCATTTTGAAACATGCTTGTACTTCTTGCATGCTGCCGTCGGCAGGGTCCCGACCACCACTTTCCAGGCCGCAATCTTCATCTTCTGTGGCACCGACGATTTCCAAATACAATTCCAGATGGATCTCGTGCCGTTAGGAACGTTAGAGGAAGAACCCCCGGCGTAGGCAGCAACATGAGCACTTGTAGCTAGTTTATATGCGCTCTTAAAAGAGAAACTTCCATTCTTTTCCGGGAACCAAGATATAAAATCGCACCGTTGCCTCGGGGACGTTCGTATCTTCAAAATGTGATCAATATCCATTTGCCAAAAATGCTGAGACAGCCTATCCATCCTCCATGCACCATTCCCGTCTAAAAAATCAGAAACACGATTGAGGCGAGATGTGCGCTTCGGAGTTATAGGTCTGAACGAAGAAGCTCTAGGTATCCATGGATCCCGCCAGGTTCTTATATTTGAACCATTGCCCACCCTCCAAATGCTCCCGTCTTTAGCAACTCGAGGCCATGTAATATACCCTTCCAAACCACCGATCCATGGTTAGGGAAAACCGTATCCAACAGGCTGCCTGAGGGGAAATACTTGGACTTTAACAATCTGGCACACAAACTTTCCGGGGTATCAATGAGACGCCAGGCTTGCTTAGCCAGAAGCGCCTGGTTAAACGCTCGCATATCTCTGAACCCCATCCCTCCCATTGACTTTGGTAATCTCATTTTGTCCCAACTGAGCCACGCCATCTTAAGTTTTCCCTTCTCAACACCACACCAGTACTGACGCATAAGCTTGGTTAACTCGTCACAAACTGAAGCTGGTAGCTTAAACACACTCATGACATAAGCTGGAATCGCCTACGCCACTGATTTTATCAGTATTTCCTTGTTACCAGTTGACATATACTGCTCGCTCCAGTCAATCAACCTCTTCCTCAGCCTATCTTGTACCGTTTCAAATTTGCCCTTATTCATTCTCCCTTCCGGCACCGGCAAACCAAGGTATTTGGGTTCAAAAACCTCTTGTTCAATTTCCAGGATTCTCTTCACTTCATTCACCACCGTAGGTAAGCACGATTCTGAGAAAAGGATGGAGCACTTTGCTGGATTAATTAACTGGCCCGTGGCCAACGCAAATGTGTTCAACAAACCTTTCACCATGTGTGCTTGCTATTCCGAGGCTTCAAAAAACAAAAGCGAATCATCAGCAAACAAGAGATGTGAAATCTCCGGAGCCCTTCTGCAAACCTTCACCCCTCTAAGTCCATCCTCATTCATCACTTTAGTCAGCAGAGCCGATAGCGCATCTGCAATGAAGAGGAAAAGGAAGGGTGACAGCGGGTCGCCCTGACGAAGTCCCCTCGTCGGGGTGAAAGACTCTATAATATTGCCATTAAACTTCACTGAATATGTTACCGAGGAGACGCAGGCCATAACTCGGAGAATCCATGCAGGTGAAAAACCCCACTTGTGTAAGGCCTTCTCCAAGAACACCCAGTCGACTCGGTCATATGCTTTAGATAAATCGAGCTTGTAGGCACAACAGGCAGCTTCATTTTCCTTTAGAGACTGTATATGATGTATGCATTCGAACGCAATTATTGCATTGTCTGTGATAAGTCTCCCAGGAACAAAAGCACTCTGATTTTCAGAGATCAATTCCCCTAGTATGGGTCTCAATCTATTCACCATGCACTTCGACACAATTTTATACACCACATTGCATAGACTGATTGGACAAAAATCCTTCAATTTTTGTGGATGCTGGATCTTCGGTATCAACACTATCGCCGTTGCATTTGCCCCCTCGGGCATCATACCACTCACAAAAAACTTTTTCACTGCACCAATGATGTCCTTTTTCAATTCGCTCCAGTTTCTCTGATAAAACCGGGCCGGAAAGCCATCAACCCCCGGGGCTTTTAGGGGCCCGATTTGGAATAACGCATCGGAAATCTCCACTTCTGTATATGGAGCATCAAGAGCTATGTTCATCTCTTGGGTGACTCTAGGAAGAATGCACTCCAAGACCGCAGAATAATCAAGGGTAGGGTCTTTGGTGTAAACTTCCTGAAAATATGAGGACGCCATTCTCTCCATGTCCGATGGTGCATAGCACCACGTTCCATCTGTTTTACGTAGGCGTTGGATATAGTTCCGCCTCGCCCTCCACACAGCTCGACGATGGAGGTACTTAGTGTTGCGCTCCCCCTCCTTCAGTCACGTGATCCATGACCTTTGGAGCCACATCATCTCCACCCGATATAGGAGTTCATCAAGTTGGTTCATCTTGAGCCGAATTTCAGAGAGATCTGCCCCATCCAGCTGTAGCTGCGTTAGTTGCCCTCGCAAGGCTTCAATCTCCTTTAAAACGTTGCCAAAATTTGCTTTACTCCACGCCTTGAGATCCTTCATGAGCTTTTTTAGAGCTTCGGCGACTGACCCCAGATCACCTAGTTGATGATTTCCAGCCAATGATGGCGACACCACCTCTGCCAGAGCCGGGTGTCTTTCCCACATAATTTCATAACGTGGTGCTTGTCCACGTTGCTTTGACATCTGAACCCCGCCCAAATGGATTAAGATTGGGCTATGGTCCGAGCACGGTGATGCTAGATGGACCACCTGTGTAGAAGGGAAGAGATCACGCCACGCCTCATCCGCACAGGCCCGATCCAGTCTTACTTGCACATTACGATCTCCTTCCTGCCCATTATTGTATGTGTAAGGAATGCCTGAAAAACCCAGGTCATCGAGTTCATAGAGCAGCAAGCAGTCCCTGAACGCTAACATTTGCGTTTCTGATCTCAGTGTCCTGGACAGATGCTCATGCTGCCACATAGCTTCATTAAAATCACCACAGACCACCCATGGCACCTGCGAATTTGCTCTAAGCCGAGCTAGGTGATCCCACATCAAGTGCCTATTCTCTGTTCTAGGCTCTCCATACACAAAAGTTCCCCTCCATGAAAATCCCCCACTCACATCATCAACAAGAACATCAATATAGCGACTGCAGGAGTCCAAAACAGTCATGTTCAGAGCTTCATCCCAGAAAAGCCCTAAACCACCACTTCTTCCGTCCGAACTTACTCCATGAAAACCTTTTAACCCCAACCTCCACTTCAGCTTCTCCATTCTCACTACATCTTGTCTAGTTTCACTTAAGAAAACTAGACTGGGGATGTTGGCTTTAGAGAGGGCCAAAACCTCTCGAACTATCCGGCGGTGCCCCTCCGGCAGTTCCATGCGAGGATATTCATTGTATCTGGCGGTCCTCCTCGAGGGAGGCCGCCGATATCTCATTATTACTATCTTCCTTCGAGACTTTCATCCTTTTGTTGCCTGAGTCACTGCTGGCTGGTGAGTTAAGCCCCGAAGCATCCACCCCACTGCCATCTGTGATAGCCAACATAGCCTTATTGGGACCTGAGATGTTGACGATCCCAGTCCCCTCATCATCCATATTCAGTGGTTTCCTAGCATCTCTGTCCACCTCCATCCTAGCCACGACCTATTTAAGAGGGCTTGTCGCCGTATCTAGGGTTTCAGGGTCTGACACCTCCTTTCTTGGTGCTGAAGGAGGAGGTTGTCCATCCTCTTTGCCCGCCGGACGGGAACCCTGCTGCCTTGGAGGTGCATACTGGCCTGGCCTAGAAGGCCCATCCGCATAGAGCCAATCCCCATACTTCATATCTTTCTTATCATGTATGCCCTGGCCACATTCCTTGTGATCATGGTCTATCAGGCCACAAACTTTGCAGAAACGAGCTAGCTTCTCATAGCGAACAAGGTACACCTGCCTCTCCTTTGCTCGCATAACACTGACAAACTTTGTGAGGGACTTTTGATGTCATGGTTTACCCTAATCCTCACATAGTCACCCCTTGTATTGCCATTCACACGCATCTCCGAATATCCCCAGCTCCTTTAGCAGTTTCTCAACTATGTGCTCCTTGCAGTAGGGATCCGGTAACTTGTGAATCTGGAGCCATATGGGCATGTGATCAAATATCACCTCTTCTGCACGACTGAAACCATCATACTTGCACAACAAAACCGCCGTATTGCAGAACAGCCATGGCCCTTGCTTCATGATCCTATCCCAGTCCCCCAAGCACGCGGCCTAGACGACAAATCTGTTTGGTCCTACGGGGCGGAACTTGACTCCCTGCGCCGGATTCCACGCCGCCCGCATCTCCTTGTAAAAGGCCGACGCCGAGAAGGTTTTGTCGGTATGAACCCTAGCTAGGGCCAACCACCGTAGGCTCTCTTCAATTTCTGGATCGTCCTCAACAATCTCCACATCCTAAAATTCTTCCTCATTGAGATCCAACTGGTTGAAGAAGTTTTCCAGATCGGGATCTGCATTAGCACCGCCGCCGCCACCAAAACCACCCCTACCGCCGCCATCGTTGGTCGCCGAGTTCGCATCCGAGGAGGACGCCATCCCGTCCGAGGCGTCGTAGTGCGGGCAATCCTGCGGGGATCGCCGGGATCGGACGTATACTCTAAGGGAGCGAGTCGCCTCAGAGGAGAGAAACCCTAGTCACGAGAGCTAGGGGAAAAAACTTGAGATAGGTTATGTTACATCATCAAGTAACTATACAATAATAATCAAGCAAATAAATCATAGCTTTTTTTTAGTTTTAGTTCTCATATTATTACTCTAATTCATGTTTCATCCAATTAGTTCTCATTGCCCCTAAAAAGGATGGCTTTGTCGCGTGAGAGTGCCATCCGACTTGTTTGTTTCACGTCTGCCTTGTTCCAGCCGCGGCGATATCTCCCTAGCACGCTTCGCGCCATCCAATATTGGTGGTTACCCCGCACCTGACCGGTTTTCCTCTGGGATCCTCAAGGCACGTGATATGATTGCTGATCTACGTGGAGGTACGTCCGTCCTATTTCAATTCTTCAGGTGGGTCGCGGGTGTGCCCGGGGCCACCTTCCTGTGGGGTTATCGTCACGCTCGCGGGCGCCATATTGCGTGTTGCGCCGCCCGTGACATGTGAGCCTGGGCCAGGTTGGCAGTGTCGCTCGCCCCTACGAGGCTGCGTCGCTCGCGTTAGCCAGGCACACGCGTGCACCCGGTTCACCTCCTGGCGAATTGTTTCCTTCGCCCGGCCTGGGTACGCGCGGCGCGGCGTTGTTTGTTTCCCGCTTGGTTGTTTCATTCGCGCGAGCTGGCCCAGGGTGTGAGCAATGCAACCGGTCATCGAGGCTGCCCCGTGAGGGGATGGACGGGGCCGGTGCTTGGCTTGTGTGGGTGGGGGTGTGTCGAGTCGGGGGGCTACCTGGGTGTTTCAATCTTTTACCCAAAAAGGCTTTCGCCCCACTTTATAAATAAAGCAAACCACCAGGCACAAGGTATCAACAAGCGGATACACACACAGCCACCGCACGAAGAGTCTCACAATACAACAAACACACGCACATACCCCACACAAATAAGGTTCTGCTGAGGGCACAACTCAACAAGCCCAGCAAACATAAAAAGGACGCACACAAACACAAGCGGCGGCGTGGGTGGAGAAGATCTGGTCCGGTTCCGGTGGTGGGGAGGGAGCGGCGGTGCTAGACGGAGAGCCATCACGCGAAGCTGGGACATGATGTGTATGAGTGTGTACGAGCCGTCGCCGTTCCTGCCATGATGTTGTATGAATTGATCCCAATGGCACATCCTGGTTTCCAAGCTTTGCCTTATAATATGGCCCAGAATTTTTCTCGAGAAAAATTTCAATCTATTTATTCTCAATCATGGCAGTACAAGAAACACCAAAGATAATAAAAATTACAATTAGGTTCGTGGACCACCTGGCGACGACTACAAGCACTGGACCGAGCCGAAGGTGTGCCGCCGTCATCGCCCCTCCCTCACCGGAGCCGGGCAAACCTTATTGTAGTATACAGTCGGAAAGTCATTGTGTTAATGCCCCATAAAACCAGCGCACAAAAGCAACTACCATCGCCGATGAAGAAAGTCGTAAATTGAAAGGATCAAACCTGTAAACGCCCAAACGAAGACGAACGAAAACCGGATCCAAACATATCCACCGACGACCATCACCGACCGAATCCCGTAAGATCCAACGGAGGCACGCCTCTACACACCCTCTAATGAAGCTAGACGCACCATTGGGGCCGGGGATATAACCTGGAGGACATTATTCCTACTGAGGAGCATCGCCGCTGCCACACAGCCCCAACCAAGACGCTGAACCTAACATGAATGAGAACGCCCCCCCTTCCTCCCCCCTTCCCCCCGACGTGAGATGCTGAGGTCCTCTGCACCTCCATCGCCCAAAGGCCCTCAGAGATGAGGCGGACCAGCGGTGGCGTCGATGGGAGGAGGAGGAAAGCTTTTCTTGTGAGGGAGGAAAGGACCTATAGTCTATCACTTCATAAAGTTGTTAAAGCTATAAACAATATGGCCCAAAATTTCATAGGATGAATAATGCTAGGTGGTCAAAACTACTATAGTTCCGTGGAACACTGCAGGTTTATTCAGGATGTTGTGCATTGATATTTTTTCAGCAAAACATTGCAGGTTTATTAGTTTCCTTTTCCTTTTGGATATAAATTAACAGAGCTCTCTTTGGCAATACCTGTTTTTTCAAAAAAAGGAAAAGAAAAAAGAGGAATACCCACCATCGCCACCATGGTGCCCGCTGTAGCAGTGGAGCCATCCATGCGGACTGGCATCCAAGGTTCGAGCCACTGCAAACCCTCTACGTCATGGCGCGCCAACCAAAGTACGAGCAGAAGTCCTTCCTTCTATTCCTAGCCTGGCATCAACCACTAGGTGTGGACCCAATGCCTCCACCGTAGAAAGTGCTCGCATGTGCCTCTCCAAGCAGTTCCGATGGACTAGGGGGACACAACATGATGACTATCGATGACCACCTTTGGGCAAGCACTGGACTGAGCCCTCTGGTCCGCAGCCTATTCGGCAACCACGTTGGGTCACCGCCATCACCCCGTGCCACCCCCATGGCCAGGGCCCCAAATCGGGATCTGATGTCTACTACGCAACCTTCTTCTTGTAGACATTGTTGAGCCTCCAAGTGCAGAGGTTAGTAGGACAGTAGCAAATGTCCCTCAAGTGGATGACCTAAGGTTTATCAATCCGTGGGAGGCGTAGGATGAAGATGATCTCTCTCAAACAACCCTGCAACCGAATAACAAAGAGTCTCTTGTGTCCCCAACACACCCAATACAATGGTAAATTGTATAGGTGCACTAGTTCGGCAAAGAGATGGTGATACAAGTGCAATATGGATGATAGATATAGGTTTTTGTAATCTGAAAATATAAAAACAGCAACGAAACAGTGGTAAAAGTGAGCGTAAACAGTATTGCAATGCTAGGAAACAAGGCCTAGGGTTCATACTTTCACTAGTGAAAGTTCTCTCAACAATAATAACATAACTGAATCATATAACTATCCCTCAACATGCAACAAAGAGTCACTCCAAAGTCACTAATAGCGGAGAACAAACGAAGAGATTATTGTAGGGTACGAAACCACCTCAAAGTTATCCTTTCTGATCGATCTATTCAAGCGTCTGTAGTAAAATAGCACGAAGCTATTCTTTCCGTTCAATCTATCATAGAGTTCGTACTATAATAACACCTTAAGACACAAATCAACCAAAACCCTAATGTCACCTAGATACTCCAATGTCACCTCAAGTATCCGTGGGCATGATTATACGATATGCATCACATAATCTCAGATTTATCTATTCAACCAACACAAAGTACTTCAAAGAGTGCCCCAAAGTTTGTACGAAGAGTCAAGACGAAAACGTGTGCCAACCCCTATGCATAAGTTCACAAGATTACTGAACCCGCAAGTTGATCACCAAAACGTACATCAAGTAGATCACGTGAATATCCCATTGTCACCACAGATAAGCACATGCAAGACATACATCAAGTTTTCTCAAATCCTTAAAGACTCAATCCGATAAGAGGACTTCAAAGGGAAAACTCAATCCATTACAAGAGAGTAGAGGGGGAGAAACATCATAAGACCCAACTATAATAGCAAAGCTCGTGATACATCAAGATCGTGTTGAATCAAGGACACGAGAGAGAGAGAGAGAGAGAGAGAGAGAGAGACAGAGAGAGAGAGATCAAACACATAGCTACTGGTACATACCCTCAGCCCCGAGGGTGAACTACTCCCTCCTCGTCATGGAGAGCGTCGGGATGATGAAGATGTCCACCGGTGATGGATCCCCCCTCCGGCAGGGTGCCGGAACAGGGTCCCGGTTTGTTTTTGGTGGCTACAGAGGCTTGCGGCGGCGGAACTCCCGATCTATATTGCTCCTGGAAGTTTTTGGGGTATATGGATATATATAGGTGAAAGAAGTCGGTCAGCGGAGCCATGAGGGGCCCACGAGGGTGGGGGGCACGCCTAGGGGGTAGGGCGCGCTCTGGACCCTCGTGGCTTCCTCAAAGCTTCCCTGACATCTACTCCAAGCCTCCTGGATTGCGTTTGTTCCAAAAATAACTCTCCCGAAGGTTTCATTCCGTTTGGACTCTGCTTGATATTCCTTTTCTTTGAAACACTGAAAAACAAGAGAAAACATAAACTGGCACTCGGCTCTAGGTTAAAAGGTTAGTCCCAAAAATCATATAAAATAGCATATAAATGCATATAAAACATCCTAGATGGATAATATAATAGCATGGAACAATCAAAATCATAGATACGTTGGAGACGTATCAGGATCCACCAGACGCTACACGCACCCACCAAAGATCGCTCGCGCATAGCCACCACCCAACAAGCACTCTTCCCATGTCGCCATCGCCCGCCCACGAGCGGACATCGCTGCCACCCACATCTGCTGCCTGATACGTCTTCGTCGTATCTACTTTTCCAAACACTTTTGCCCTTGTTTTGGACTCTAACTTGCATGATTTGAATGAAACTAACCTGGACTGACGTTGTTTTCAGCAGAACTGCCATGGTGTTACTTTTGTGCAGAAATAAAAGTTCTCGGAATGACCTGAAAATCTACGGAGCAACTTTTCAGAATTAATAAAAAATACTAGCGAAAGAAATAGCGTCAGGGGGGCCACACCCTATCCACGAGGGGGGCGCCCCCTCCCCCTGGGTGCGCCCCCTGCCTCGTGGGCCCTTGGATGTCCACCGGCCTCAACTCCAACTCCATATATTTGCTTTCGTGGAGAAAAAAAATCTGAGAGAAAGTTTCATCGCGTTTTACGATACGGAGCCGCCGCCAAGCCCTAATCTCTCTCGGGAGGGCTGATCTGGAGTCCGTTCAGGGCTCCAGAGATGGGGATTCGTCGCCGTCGTCATCATCAACCATCCTCCATCACCAATTTCATGATGCTCACTGCCGTGCGTGAGTAATTCCATCGTGGGCTTACTGGACGGTGATGGGTTGGATGAGATTTACCATGTAATCAGGTTAGTTTTGTTAGGGTTTGATCCCTAGTATCCACTATGTTCTAAGATTGATGTTGCTATGACTTTGCTATGCTTAATGCTTGTCACTAGGGCCCGAGTGCCATGATTTCAGATCTGAACCTATTATGTTTTCATGAATATATGTGAGTTCTTGATCCTATCTTGCAAGTCTATAGTCACCTATTATGTGTTATGATTCGACAACCCTGAAGTGACAATAATCGGGATACTTCTCAGTGATGACTGTAGTTTGAGGAGTTCATATATTCACTATGTGTTAATGCTTTAATCCGGTACTCTATTAAAAGGAGGCCTTAATATACCTTAGTTTCCATTAGGACCCCGGTGCCACAGGAGGGTAGGACAAAAGATGTCATGCAAGTTCTTTTCCATAAGCATGTATGACTATATTCGGAATACATACCTACATTACATTGATGAACTGGAGCTAGTTCTGTGTCACCCTATGTTATAACTATTGCACGAGGAATCGCATCCGACATAATTATCCATCAGTGATCCAATGCCTACGAGCTTTTCACATATTGAAACTGATATTATTGATCCAATGCTCAACTACTTCTGTGCTTAATACTATTGTGCCATTAGGTGAATTTCTTGATGAACAACTTGCTAGGGCTAGAGAGAATGAAATAATTGAAACTGATATTACTGAAGATAGTGATGATTAAGGTTCTCCCCCTAAATATGAATTGCCTGTTGTTCCTGAGGGTAATGTTATGGATGAAGAAACTGTTAGAGATTTTCTTGCTTGCAATGATAGATCTGATCTTAAGAAGTTATTAGCTAAACTGAAACAGAAAACTCTGAATGCTAGAATGAAATATGACCCTGCTTTTGCTACTTCACTTATCTTTGTTACTGATAAGGATTATGAATTCTCTGTCGATCCTGAGATAGTTACTTTGGTTGAATCTGGTCCTTTTTATGGCAATGAATCTGAAACTGTTGTGGCACATCTTATTAATTAAGTTGAATGATATAGCCACCCTGTTCACTAATGATGAGAAATCCCGCTACTATTATATCCTTAAGATATTTCCGTTCTCATTAAAGGGTGATGCTAAAACTTGGTTTAATTCTCTTGATCATGTTTGTGTGTTTAGTCCCCAGGATATGATTTATTACTTCTCTGCTAAATATTCCCTGCTCATAAGAAACAAGCTGCCTTAAGGGAAATATATAATTTTTTGCAAATTGAAGAAGAGAGTCTCCCACAAGCTTGGGGGAGGCTTCTGCGAGTACTTAATGCTTTGCCTGATCATCCTCTTAAGAAAAATGAAATACTTGATATCTTTTATAATGGACTAATTGGTGCTTCCAAAGACCACTTGGATAGTTGTGCTGGTTGTGTTTTCAGGGAAAGAACAGTCGATCAAGCTAAATTGCTATTGAATAATATGTTGAATAATGGAAATAATTGGACACTTCCTGAGCCAATTCCTGAGCCAACTCCTGAGCAAATTCCTAAACCTACTCCAAAGAAGAGGGGTGTTCTATTTCTCAGTCCTGAAGATATGCAAGAGGCAAAGAAATCTATGAAAGAAAAATGTATTAAAGCTGAAGATGTTAAGAATTTACCTTCTATTGAAGAAATACATGGTCTTAGTATACCGCCTACTGAAGAAACACATGGTCTTGATAACCCGACACAGGTAGTAAAGGTAAATTCTCTCTATAGATATGATAAAGTTGAAATCCCGTCTACTAAGTTTCCTAGCCAATGCTTGGATGAATTTGATGCTTTTATGGCTAGACAAGAAAATTTCAATGCTTATGTTGGTAGAGAATTAAAGAGTAATGGTTACATGATTGGACGCTTGAGTGATTATATGGCCAGAGTTAAAGGT
The DNA here is from genome assembly GCA_021437245.1 of Aegilops speltoides. Taxonomy (NCBI): domain Eukaryota; kingdom Viridiplantae; phylum Streptophyta; class Magnoliopsida; order Poales; family Poaceae; genus Aegilops; species Aegilops speltoides. Next base: position 261,737,452 of record CM038145.1, read on the forward strand.
GAACTTAAACTCATTAGTAAATATGCTTCTATGGTTACCACTCAAGCAGAACAATTACTTAAAGCTCAAAGTGATTTGCTCGATGAATTAAATAATAAACATGACTTTGCTGTTAGAGTGGCTACTAGAACTGGTAAAATGACTCAGAAACCTTTGTATCCTAAAGGCCACCCTAAGAGAATTGAGCAAGATTCTCAGAGAAATAATTTTGATGCCCCAGTCCTTCTCAAAGGAAGAAAAAGAAAAATAATAGGACTTTGCATGCTTCTAGTGAATCTATTGTAGACACACCTGAGAATCCAAATGATATTTCTATTTCTGATGCTGAAACACAATCTGGTGATGAACATGAACCTAGTGATAATGTTAATGATAAAGTTCATGTTGATGCTCAACCTAGCAATAACAATGATGTAGAGATTGAACCTGCTGTTGATCTTGATAACCCACAATCAAAGAATCAATGTTATGATAAGAGAGACTTTGTTGCTAGGAAGCACGGTAAAGAAAGGGAACCATGGGTTCAAAAACCCATGCCTTTTCCTCCTAAGCCATCCAAGAAAAAGGATGATGAGGATTTTGAGCGCTTTGCTGAAATGATTAGACCTATCTTCTTACGTATGCGCTTAACTGATATGCTTAAAGTGAATCCTTATGCTAAGTACATGAAGGATATTATTACAAATAAAAGAAAGATAACGGAAGCTGAAATTTCCACCATGCTTGCTAACTATACTTTTAAGGGTGGAATACCTAAGAAACTAGGAGATCCAGGAGTACCAACTATACCATGCTCCATTAAAAGAAACTATGTTAAAACTGCTTTATGTGATCTTGGAGCCGGTGTTAGTGTTATGCCTCTCTCTTTATATCGTAGACTTGAATTAAATAAGTTGACACCTACTGAAATATCTTTGCAAATGGCTGATAAATCAACCGCTATACATGTTGGTATTTGTGAGGATGTGCCTGTTGTGGTTGCAAACGTCACTATCTTAACGGACTTTGTTATTATTGATATTCTCGAGGATGATAGTATGTCGATTATCCTTGGTAGACCCTTTTTGAATACTGCAGGGGATGTTATTGATTGCAACAAAGGCAATGTCACTTTTCATGTTAATAGTAATGAGCATATGGTACACTTTCCGAGGAAACAACCTCAAGTTCATAGCATCAATTGTATTCGAAAAATTCCAACTATCATTATTGGAGGTTTTGAATTTCCTCTTCCTACTGTCAAGAAGAAATATGATATTTTTATTATTGGGGATGTGCATATTCCCGTTGAGGTAACCTAGTGTTATTCGAAATTTCTCCGGTTCCTTGTTATTCGGAATGAGTTTGTTAACAAGACTTGATCAACCTTGTTAGTGGATTCCTTTTGATGATCATGAGATGGATGAAGTTAGAAGGCACAACCTTCTGTGCCCTCCTTTTACTTTCTGTTATTTATTTTAAATAAAGTAAAATTAGTATTTTCTGTCTGTTTTCTGAATTATCCATGCAATAAAAAAATACCCAAAATAAAAGTTCTCCAAATGCCCTGCAAATTTAGTATGATTTTTTCTGGAACATTTGAGAGTATATGGCACTTAGAACACATCAGGGGGAGCTGGCACCTAGCCACGAGGGTCCAGGGCGCGCCCACCCCTACAGGGCGCGCCCCCTGCCTCGTGGGCCCATAGTGGCCCCCCTCCACTTATTCCTGCACCCACACACTCCTTCTTCCTCCCAAAAAAATCACCATCCAGCTCAAGCACGAGTTCTAGCTCATTTTGCTGTGATTTTCGATCTCCTTGGTCAAAGCTCCATTCACAAAACTGCTTTGGGAGATTGTTCTTTGGTATGTAACTCCTCCAATGGTCCAATTAGTTTTTGTTCTAGTGCTTTATTCATTGCAAATGATGCCTAGGTGACCCTGTTCTTGAGCTTGCATGTCAAATTTATATGGTCCCAAGTAATTCTAATGCATGATATAGGCTCTAGGCACTTGTGGGAGTAGTTGCTATCAATTTGGTTGAGTTTGATTCACTTTTATTTTGAAGTTACTAAAATTTCAGAAATTTTTTAGAGGAAGAAATATGTCTAGGAAAATGTACCAAGGTGGTTCTTCAAGAAAGAAAGGAGCCAGGCTCGCAATGCGTGAGCAAGACGACGAACCACCGAGGGAAGCTGACGTGCGGCCTTGTGAATGGCTGTCGGAAGAGTTTATGGTCAAAGCAGGCACCAAGGATGAATTTGATGCATATGTGCGTAATGCCGATATTGAGGACTTCATGCAAGATAAGTGTCCTCAGTACTACTATTTGATTGATTCATTCACGAGAAGGTTTAAATTTACATCTTCACGTAATTCTCAAAATGTCATGTTTGATATTTATGATAAATCATATACCATGGACCTAGAAGATTTCACTACTGCTTGTAAACTCCAGCAGTGGGGCAATGTTAATGAACCCCGTAAATCTGAATATAAAGACTTTCTTGCTAGTATCACTGTGGGAGAATCTAGAGAAATAGCACAAGCTACCATAGGGAGCATTCACTTTCCCGCTATACATTATTTTGCTCTTTTCATTGGTAGATGCATTAACGGTAATGATGAAGCATGTCACATGTGTGTTCCTGATCTTTGTGTTCTCAAGAATGATGTATTAGGTGACAAACAATACAACTTGGGGGCAATTGTTGCACGTAGGTTGCATAATAATGGTTTAGTTGGAGATTTCTTTGGAGGGATTTATGCGACCCGTCACTACTGGAATCAGCTTCTTTGCTATCCGCCATGGCGGACGGCAAAGGCCTTTGCCGTCAGCCAGCGGAAGGCAAACCGTCCGGCTGAACACGTGCCAACAAAGGCCTTCTTTGTCGTCCGCTTCATAGAAACGGACGGCAAAGGATTGTGCTATCCGCCATCCGGGACCAGCAGACGGCAATGATGACAGACGGCAGCGGTGTGGGGTGAGAGCTGTTAGGGGGTTAACATCGCTCTTTGACGTCCGCCAGCCGACGGCAAAGAGGCAAAGCTCTTTGCCGTCCGCTAACAGACGACAAAGAGCTTAGCTAGGGTAGCACTGGGATGCTACCACGTGGCCAGCTATGCCGTCGGCCAGCAGACGGCATAGATGTCCCTGTTTGCCAGGCCTATTTGGTCACTTTGTCGTCCGCTTGCAGACGGCAAAATGACCAAATAGGTAGCCAGTGTTGCCAGTTTGCATAGGTGACTGCCATGTGTCCTCTTTGTCGTCTGCTAGCTGATGGCAAAGCTCTTTGCCGTCCGCTAGCAAACGACAAAGTGGCTACACATCCCCTGTTTTTATTTAAATCCAATTAATTAGACATGGTTTCAAACACAGATATACATGCATACATATCCAACAGCATGTCCAACAACATATTTGATCCAATCCAACAACATAGTTCAACAAAGTCCAACATATCCATATATACATAACCACAAACAAGTTTCCAACAACATATCCATATAGACATACATATCCAAATAAGTTTTCATAAAACAACAAGGAAGCACCAGAAGAATAGTACACTCCATGAATCCAAGCCTTCCTCATGTAAAGCAAATCTGCAAATTGGGAAAGATGAAAGTTAGAAGAAGAAGAAGAAGACTAGTTAGAAGAAGAAGAAGATTTTTTCTTCTTCTCTTTCTTTTTCTCCTCTCCTCTTCTTAGAGCTAAGCTAGGTAAAAATGCTAAGTGTAGGTCATTTTAGAGCTAAGCTAGGTAAATAGGTCATTTTGGAGCTTAGTAAGGTTATTATGTCATTTTCGAGGAAAATAAGCTAAGTCTATATCATTTTGGAGGTAAAAAAAGATTATCATGCCATTTTGACCTAAGTATGCTAAGTATATCATAAATGAACTGAATAAGCTAAGTATAGCTCATTTTTTATATATAACTTAGGTAATTATGCCATTTAGAAGGAAAATAAGCTAAGTATCCATTTGTAAAGCAAAACATCAGAGAAAACTTACCCTCATCACAACAAATATGATGAAGATCGCAACTAAGGTAACAATTGATCCAACGGCATAATGATACCAAGCCTCATTATCAATGGCATATTTTCTAATCTTCTTAAGCTTCAGGCGCATTGCATCCATCTTCAAGCACATTGCATTCATCTTCATCTTGTGATCATCGATGACATCGGCAACATACAACTCCAATGTCATCTTCTCTTCTTCAATTCTTTTAATTTTTTCTTTCAATACTCGTTTTCTTTTTCAACTAAATTTAACTTCTCGACAAGAGGGTCGGTTTCAAATTCCAGTTCACATACCTCCTAGATTAAAATATCTCTATGTCAACTTGATGGTCATAATTGTCATAAATGCGAAATGCAACAAATAGTTATGAAAGGGAATTTACCACATCCGAATCATAAAGCGGGCGAGGCGACGGGGACGGAAATCAAGACCATGGCACTATGTATAAGAAACAATCATACAAAGTAACAAAACTATACATACCAACTATATAAATCATATAAAGTACACCATAAAAATTTGAATACCTAAGAATCACTATCGGTAACGACGTGCTCATCATCATCATTAATAAATGCATCATCATCATCACTATCGGTAATGACATGCTCATCATCATCATTAATAAATGCATCATCATGTGGAAGGCCACGTTTATGTTATCGTTCAAGCATTGATGGGTCATCTACAGTAGTAACTTCTTCTTCTTCCGGCCCTTCTTGTTCCGGCTCAGGGTCGAATTCACTATCGTTGTCTACTTCAATGTTCTGGGGTGGAGTAGAGCGTTTCTTGAAACATTTTTTGGCAAGACGTGTTTCTTGGAAGAATTCTCCTTCGTCATATGTGTCTTAGTTAATGTGACATTCATAATCCTCTTCATTGGGGGGAGGTGGTCTAACACGTGGCGGCACTTCATAAACGACATCCCAAACACTGAGATTTGGATCACTTTGATAGGCCCACGGTAGATAAAAAACTTGGGTTGTCTGTTGAGCCGTAATATAGACATCGGGAACATCCAAATGGGTGCTTTGTTTGATTTCGACTAGCCCTATATGTTCATGAGTCCTTCTAGTCTCCCTGGGCTGGAACCAATAACATCTGAAGAGTACGACGTTTGGTGGGTTATCACCATAGAATTGAAGTTCATAAATTGCTTCAACTCTTCCATAATACTCGACACCTCCTTCGCCGATAGCAGAGACACAAAAATTTGTAGACCTTCGGTCGGCCATAGATAGCTCTTTGCCATAGGTATGAAAGCGATACCTGTTGATGTCGTAATTGTCAAATGAACGGACCTTATAGTCAAAACCATTAGCTACTTGTCTCAATTCGGCATCCATAATCTCTAAATTAGCCTACAAGTTTAATAAGAAAAGATTGGTGCATTAGTCGCAAATTAGCCAAAGAAATGAAAGGATCTAATGGAAATTACCATTTTTTTAACCAAGAGATGAAACCGGGATATTCGCCTCCTTGCTTTGCCAGAAGCTCATACTCTTCGATGGAATCCTCTTGGATCACCGCTCCATACGAGAATATGGCGACGTATTGACTGCATCAAATATCTAGGAATAAGAGCAGTTCAAAGAAATTAGAAGTTGCGAAACAATGTAACGAGATCTTACTCGATGTACGGCCGCACTTCTGTTAGGTTGTCAAAGAGATACAGCGAAATGGTCCGCCATTCTTCAACATCCAACGATACTGGTTTTCAAGCACTGGATGGTGCGAGATTCCCTTTGAATAGGCTAAGGTTGGATTGACCCTTTTTAGGCTCGTCAGCATTGTACCGAGGCTTTGGATTATGCAAATGACAATTTTTGGCTTCGTAGTGTGCTGTCATGAAGTTTGACGCCTCCTCAGTGATGAATGCCTCGGCCATCGATGCTTCTATTCTACGTTTATTTTTACATTTTGCTCGAAGCGTCTTCTGCATCCTCTCAGTTGAGTAGCACCAACAATTTTGCACGCCCCCCCCCCCCCAATCGTGCCTCGGTCGAGAGATGCAAAATCAAGTGTTGCATTGGATTAAAGAAGCTTGGCAGAAAGATCATCTCTAACTTGCAGATCAACTCCGGCGCCAACTGTTCCATTTCTTATAGGAGGCCAGGCGATAGTTCTTTCGCACAAAGAACACGAAAGAAATAGCTCAGCTGCCAGTACTAGCCATTCATCCTCAGGGATGAAGCCACGCAACATCACCGGCATTATCCGCTCTATCCATATGTGCCAATCATGACTTTTTAGACCAAATATTTTAAATTTATCAAGACTCGCTCCCCTCTTTAGATTTGCTGCATACCCATCAGGGAACATCAACTGCATTTTCACCCACAAAATAATTTCCTTCATAGCTGGCCTTCCAAGATTGAACCATGCCTTTGGCTTCTTTCCAGTTCCGCTTTCCTTTCGGTTCTTGCATGTTTTGTAACAGTCTATCACAGAGCTCCTCTTGATCGTCTATAGCCTTAGTATTATCCTTTGATTTCCCCTCTATGCCGAACAATGTACCAAAAATGGCGTCGGCGATTTTCTTTTCAGTGTGCATCACGTCGATGTTGTGTAGGAAAAGGAGGTCTTTGAAGTAAGGCAGATCCCAGAAGCATGTCTTGTGAGTCCATGCGTGTTCCTTATTATACCCCTTGAAATACCCCGGATGCTCTGGATCTGGCTCAAGAGTGTTTAACTGATCTAGGGTCTGTTGGCCTGTCAACGCAGGTGGTGGAGAGTGTTTGACAACTCTACCTTTCATGAAGTTCTTCTTGTCTTTCCTAAACGTATGGCGAGGATCTAGAAACTTTCTATGCAAGTCAAAGCAACTACACTTGTGCCCCGCTGTCAGCCAACGAAACTCAAGAGCTCCCTTGCATGTGGGGCACGGGAACCTTCCATGCACACACCAGCCAACGAATAGCGCATACGCCAGCAAGTCATGCGTCGAGTACATGTCCCATACACGCATTATGAAGTTCTCTTTGCTAAAGGCGTCATATGTCTTGAACCCATTATCCCAAGCTTCTTGCAATTCATCCTTAAGCGGCTGCATGTACACATTCATATTTTCCCCCGGATAGTTGGGCCCTGAATATCAACGTCGGGAAAATGTTCTTTCTTTGCATAATCTGCCCGGGGGGAGATTGAGTGGAATGACAAACATGGGCCAACAAATGTATGGGGCTGCCATCTGACCAAACACACTGAACTCATATGTGTTGACGGCGACTCGAGGATGTGTAGGATCTGCCATTTTTTCCTTATGTAATGCATCGAAGCGCTTCCACGCTTCACCATCTGATGTGTGCACCATCATCACATCCCCATCTGCATGTAGTTCAGTTCTTTTGCCCGTTTTGTGCCATGTCGTCTGTCTGGCCGTTTCTTCGACCATGAAAAGACGTTGAAGTCTTGGTACGATTGGCATATATCGAAGAACATTAACGGGTATTTTGGTCTGCGTCTTCTCACCCATACCGTTGTCTACCACAACATACCTAGAAGAATTGCAAATGGGACAATAGTTCAAGTCCTCATACTGAAGCCTAAATAAGACACATCCTTTCTCACAGGCATGTATCTTCTCATAGGGCATCTTAAGAGCACGGAGGATTTTGTCTGACTGGTACAGGATTGGAGGTAGCACATGGCCTTTGGGTAGAAATCGTCCGAAAACTGTCATCATCGCGTCGTAGCAATCTCTGCCCAAGTTGAATTGAGCCTTCAAAGCCATTATTTGTGAGATGGCATCCAGCTGACAAAGCTCAGTGTGCTCGTGGAGAGGATGTTTTGAGGACTCCAACATTTCCATGAAGGCCTTTGCAGATTCCTCCATCTCCTCGTGTGAAGCCCGAGCATCGTCAAAGTCTTGCACCATGTCTGCGGTCCCGGTACCATGCTCGCCGGTGCGACGACAAACCACCTCGGCTCTGGCACGTTGGGCAGACTCACCATGTAATGTCCAGACCGTGTAACCAGGCGTAAAACCAAACTTCTGCAGGTGTTTACTCATTTAAAGCTCGTCCCTCTGATTATAGTTGTCGCAGCAGACACAGGGGCACCAGCTAAATTTCTGGCCATTTGCAAATGCGGCTCTAACAAACCTCTTAGTTTTTGTTAACCATTCCTCGATCGAAACATACTGACTAGTGTAACCGGTGTACATCCATGCACGATCACTCATATTGACTTCCTACTGGACACACAGGAAATATATACATAATTAAGCAAACCATATCCATCAGTTAATGGAGTTTGTTAGTTTTATTACATCCATGCAACCTACACACTAATAGGTAAGGATAGGTCCTAATCCCATCCGAGTATGTGTAGATCGGGTTCGTTTTCCCATGCTCTGCTCCGGATCCGACGCAAAATTTTGATAGAACCTCCCTGCTTTTCTCCTGATACACATCTCGGCAATAAGCAGAGAAGATGTGTACCCGGAGAACAACAGGGAGGCACTGACGAAATTCTGCATCGGATCCGGAGCTGAGCATATGGGAAAACGAACCCAATCTACACATACTCGGGCTGTCCATGGATAATGTTGGACATTTTGAAAGAATCACGATTATAAATATGCAAATGCATGCATATTTATAGATGTAACCCTTTCGAATGGGAGACGCATAGTGGTTACGCATACTGATGATTGACACCTATAGCTAGCAAGTTTCATCGGCATGAAGACCGGAACAGAGCAAATAAAGGGGGAGAGGAGGAGATGTCATTTGTGCTCACCAACGAATGCAGGGGCGGAGCTCGTCGAACACTAGACCCTCGCAACGACGAAATAACTGCATATTTAAATCGAAAGATGAGTAACATAGCAAGTATTCGACACCGACGGCCACATGTACCTCACATTGACGATACTTGCTATTTACGGTACCATCGACACCGAGGAACCCTCTAACCCGCTCGTCCCCGGGTAAACTAAATAGCAACTACCATCGGTGCAAGGTACATGAGGCGGTCGGTGTTGAACACTAGATCCACATCCCACAAGTGAAGCCGGCGCCCGGCGTCCCGCAACAATAGTTCTGGTGGCTGATGACGGTCGAACACCTTGGAGAATTTGTCTGGCAGCCTCTGCGATGAGGATTAAAGCCAAGTTTTGAAATTTTCAAACAACCAAACCGACTTGAGTTAGTTTGCGTGTTTCAAGTTTCAACACTGAGCTTTCAATCGTCATCTCTGAGGCTGCCAGACAAATTTGAATTGGTGTTCGACCGCCATCAACGCCGAGAACTGTTGCTGCTGGACGCAGGACCCCTGTGTCACTTGTGGGACGTGGATGTAGTATTCGACACCGACGGCCACATGTGCCTCGCACTGACGATACTTACTATTTAGGGTACCATCGACATTGAGGAACCCTCTTTTTTTCTTCCTCTTTCTCTTTTTTCCTTTTCTTCTTCTTCTTCTTCTTCTTCTTCTTCTTCTTCTTCTTCTTCTTCTTCTTCCTCTTCTTAAACCTAGCACTAACCTAAAACAAAACAGGAAAAAACTACACCTAAACCTAGCACTAACCTAAACCTAAAAACTCAAAACTACACCTAAACCTAGCACTAACCTAAACCTAAAAACTCAAAACTACACCTAAACCTAGCACTAACCTACACCTAATTAAACCTAGAACTAACCTAAAACAAATCAAGAAAATAGAGAACAAAAAAACAGGAAAAAACAGAAAAAAAATTACCTCTTCTCTGGCGAGGTCGGCCAAGGGGCAGAGGCGGCCTAGGGCCATGGGAGGAGGACGGCAGGGCGGGCGGCGTAGGGACCTCGGGAGGGGTCCGGCACCGGCGGCCCGCCGCAGCCACTCAAATGACGGGTGCGGCGGGCGGTGGGCAAACGGGCGGCCAAGGGCGGCGGGCGGCGAGGCGTGGCGTGGCGGGGCAGGCGATGGGGCGGTGGGCCGGCCGACGGCGATGACCGGCGGTGACAGAGGAGATCGAGGCGGGCGCACGCGAGGGAGAGAGAGAAAGAGAGAGGGGGGAGATGGCTCGGCCCGCTAAGTGGGCCTTCTTGTCGTCCGTTAGCAGACGGCAACGAGGGCCACCGTTAGGGCTGGCCCACGTCTCCTCTGTGTCGTCGGCAAGCAGACGGCAAAGGACTAACATTGTCATCGGCCAGCAGACGACAAAGTAATCACCTCTTTTGCCGTCAGCTAGATGACGGCAAAGAATCTGACCTAGCCATGCCGTGCCCTATGGGGCCCACCTGGCTCTTTGTCGTCTGCCTTCTAGATTTTTGCTGTCAGCTGACCGACGGCAAAGAAGCAGCTGATGGCAAATAGAATTTTTGCCATCTACACTTTCTTTGTCGTCCGCTTTGTGGAAGTGGACGACAAAGAGCCTCTTTGCCGTTAGTTGGCCGATGGCAAAGACATGGCGGACGGCAAAATGACAGATTCCAGTAGTGGGTGTGGCTAATTATCTTGGTATACCTGCACATGAAGATGACAGGGAGTTGCCTCCCGCTTATTTAGATTATAATGCCATGGTTAGTATTGACTAATCTTTGACAGACGTCGCGCTGTCCATATTACTCTCCCTGCTCCTATCCTTTTTGATTACCAGGTAAAAAGAAGATATGTTATAACCAGGGAGGAGGCAACCGAATAAGAGAGGAGGACGGAGGCAGCTCGCCGCCATGCCGCAGCTTAGGAGGCATTGGCCGCTGCATCTCAGTACGACCCCAGTTATAACTTCAGATATCAGTCAGGCTACCCTTGGCCATAGACCAACTTAGGCCAAAAGGCTAAGCTTGGGGGGTACGTATTTCTCACCGACGTTACATTCATGTTCACACACTCATTCTAGTTGTCGGTGCTCATACTTTTTCATTGTACTATCCATGCTAGTTTAATTTCTTTTTCTAGCTTTCTTCTTGTGTGTTTGATAAACCTTAAGACAAACCAAAAAAATTAGTTAGTTTAATTTCCATACTTGTAGTAATAATTAAAAGAAAACCCAAAAATATTTCTCGTTCTTCTTTTGCTTGTTGGGAGCTTTCCCGTGTAAATAGTTTTATTTCTCTTCTATCCTTTGGGGGTCGAGAGGAGAAGACCATAATGAAAATGTTTAGTGGCTCTCATATGCATGATTGATTGATTTAACTTAGAGCCCATATTACTTCTTTCTCCCTCGAATTGAATGCTTGCAGATTCCAGCTTAGTCCAAATGCACGTGCACTATTATTATTATCCACATCGTTCGGTCATGCAAGTGAAAGGCAATAATGACGATATATGATGGACTGATTAAGATGAGAGAAGCTGGTATGAACTCGACCTCTCTTGTTTTTGTAAATATGATTAGTTCATCGTTCCCGATTCAGCCTATTATGAATAAACGTGTTTGCAATGACAATTAGAGATTATAGTTGCTTATGCCATGCTTAATTAGCTAGGAGCTTATAATGGTTTACCTTGCGTGCCAACATGTTATTAAAATGGTTGTGATGTGGTATGATAGGGTGGTATCCTCCTTTGAATGATTCGAGTGACTTGACTTGGCACATGTTCACGCATGTAGTTGAAACAAAATCAACATAGCCTTCACGGTATTTATGTTCATGGTGGATTATATCCTACTCATGCTTGCACTCGGTGTTGATTAATTTTAATGCATGTTCATGACTGTTGTCGCTCTCTCAGTTGGTCGCTTTGTACTAACCGGGAATACTGCTTGTGCATCCAAACTCCATAAACCCCAAAGTTATTCCATATGAGTCCACCATAACTTCCTATATGCGGTATTTACCTGCCGTTTCAAGTAAATTTGTATGTGCCAAACTCTAAACCTTCAAATGAAATTCTGTTTTGTATGCTCGAGCAGCTCATGTATCAACTAGGGTTGTCTGTATCTTCCATGCTAGGTGGGTTATTCTTAAGAGGAGTGGACTCCGCTCCTCATTCATGAGAAAATGGCTGGTAACCGGGATGCCCGGTCCCATGCTCAAATCAAGTCAAAATAATTAAACAAAACTCCCCCAAAATTGTTGCTAGTTGGAGGCACCGTTGTTTTGGGCAAGCCATGGATTGATGCTTGTTGATGGTGGGGGAGTATAAACTTTACTATTCTGTTTGGGAACCGCTTATAATGTGTGTAGCATGGAAGATATCGAGATCTCATAGTTGTTACGTTGACAATGAAAGTATACCACTCAAAATGTTATTCATCTCTATTTTAAAATCGAGCTCTGGCACCTCTACAAATCCCTGCTTCCCTCTGCGAAGGGCCTATCTATTTACTTTTATGTTGAGTCATCACCCTCTTATTAAAAAGCACCCGCTGGAGAGCACCGCTGTCATTTGCATGCATTACTATTAGTTTATATTGGGTATGACTATGACTGGATCTCTTTTACCATGAATTACAATGTTTAGTCAGTCCTTGATCTTTAAAGGTGCTCTGCATTTATGTTTTGCGGTCTCAGAAAGGGCTAGCGAGATACCATCTTGTTATATCATATTATGATTGTTTTGAGAAAGTGTTGTCATCCGAGATTTATTATTATTGCTCGCTAGTTGATTATGCCATTGATATGAGTAAACATGAGACCTAAGTGTTATTGTGAATATGATTAGTTCATAATCCTTGCTGAAAACTTGAATGTTGACTTTACATATTTACAACAACATGATCGGTCGCCGCCTCGGCCTTGAATCTGAGGGAAAAACGCTGCTACGAGAGAGAGAGAGCTCGCCCCGCCTCCGTCGTCCACGGCACGGGCTTAGCCCGGTCGCCTCCGACCATGATGACCGGCGGCTGGTGGGTCTCCCCTTGTTGCCCGAGTCCATGGCCACAATTTCGTCGTGTGGACATGTTCAGAATGAAGCACAAGTGGTATAGTATATTTTTTCTGCGGCATCTGTTCACTGGTTTTGCTCTCTGTTTCGATCCAGAAAACAATGACAGAAACTAAAGATTCGGGGCCCTGGCACGACACCTCAGTGTCACTGACGTGCCTTGTGCACATGCGTCTATTCACTAGATCCTCCCATGGTACAACAGCATGCAAAGAAGGCAAATGACAAGAAGACGCGCATCACCAGACAAATTACTGAACAAATTAGCAACTGTACTCGCCATCAGTTACGTACGTACCATGCATTTGGATGCCATGAACATCTTACAAGTTACAATCACATCATTTACGTACCCATTTTGTTGGAGATTAACATGCAAGTGAAATATGGTCGTTGGTAGATCTCGATCTAGAGACAATACTGACAAGACAGCTCACCCAACTGCATTCCGATCTACGGCCAGCAATGCATGGGCACCGACCCATCCACCGTTCTTTCGTGCATGCAATGTACATACAAACGTTCTCAGTTGTTTCTTGAGAGCCATCAACCAATTTTTTGTTCTACATTTAAGTGCAAACAATCGAACGTGATAATTAAAACCTAACGCGCACAGCGCAATTGGATCGACAAATAATACACCACATGTCCATTATCAAGGACCAACCAAGGGACCATGGACCCGCAAATCTCCAGTACCACAAATGCAAATCTACTGTTTTTTGTATATAAACAACAAACCCAAACGTGCTGCATCAGGAGTGATACGTACTAGCAAGCGCTGTTGTCTTCTACTCATCCCGGCCATGGCTTGCTTCAAGCTCAACCCCACGTCCTTGGCGCTCGCCGCAGCCGTCGCCGTCATCCTGGCGGTGGCGGCGCCGCGGCCGGCGGCCGGGGCGTCGGCGCACCTGCACGTGTACATGCACGACGTGATGGGCGACAGCGCGATGATGGTGGTGCGCGGCCCGCGGGGCAACTTCGGCAACACGGTGGTGATGGACGACGTGCTGACGGAGGGCACGTCGGCGTCGTCGGCCGCCGTGGGGCGCGCGCAGGGGCAGTACATCGTCGCCTCCTCCAAGGGGGGGTTCGAGCTGATGGTGACCATGAACGTGGTGCTCACGTCGGGGACCTACGCGGGGAGCTCGGTGACCGTGATGGGGCGCGACGACACCGGCGTGGCGGTGCGCGAGCTGGCGGTGGTCGGCGGCACGGGGCAGTTCCGGATGGCGAAAGGCTACGTGCTGTGGAAGACCGTCCGCCCCGACCTGCTGGAGCTCGACATCTACGTCAACCCATGAGCCACTGCCCACTGCCCACTGCCCACTAAGCCGATTCAGCGTGCATGCGTCAGTGACCTGTGGCAACATCGCATAAGTGTTGCGCGCGGTCGTTCAAAATAAAATGAGTGTTGCACCTTGTGTTACAAGGCGCTACGTGGATGTTTGTGATATTGTTTTTCGTGTTTCTTTTATCTTGTCATTCTTTTTGTTGGTCTAAGTGCAACGGATTATGAGCACCTGTCATATGTGGATGCTATTTGTGTTTGAATCAAATAAATATTTTGCAACTACTTCCTCCGTTCCTAAATATAAGTCTTTGTAGAGATTTCACTATGAACCACATACGGATGTATATAGATGCATTTTAAGTGTATATTCATTCATTTTGTTCCGTATGTAGTCCACCTAGTGGAATCTCTACAAAGACTTATATTTAGAAACGGATGGAGTATACAATAATAATCAAACAAATAAATCATTGCTATTTTGAATTTTAAATTATTACTCTTATTCATGTTTCATCCAATCAAATCTCATTACTTCTATAAAGGATGGTGAGTACCCGCCTCCTTGGGGCTTCGCCGCGCTAGAGTGACATCCGCATTGTCTGTTTCACGCGTGCGTGGCGCCGATGTCTCCTAGGCATGCTTCGTGCCATCTCCGTGGCTGCCACACCCTCGGCCGGTTTTCCTCGGGGATCCACAACTCAGTGACATGATTGTGGATCTTATTCTATTCCTTCGGGTGGGTCGTGGGCGTGCCCGGGGCCACCTTCCTATGGGGTTATCGTCGTGTCAGTGGGCGCCATATTGCGCACTAAGCCGCCCGCGACAGGTAAGCCTGGGCCAGGTTGTCAGCGTCTTTCGCCCCTACGGGCTGCATCGCTAGTGTGCGCCCGACTCGGGGCGAGTGTTGTTCACCTCCCGCCAAGCCGTTTCGTTTCCCCGGCTTGGGTGCGCGCGGGGCGCGCAGCGTTGTTTGTTTCTCGCTTGGTTATTTCGTCCGTGCGAGCTGACTCGGGGAGTGAGCAACGAAACTGGTCGTTGAGGCTGCCCCATGAGGGGATGGACGGGGACGGTGCTCGACTTGTGTGAGTCGGGGTGCTTAGTGGGTGTTGGAGTTGTGTCGAATATAGTGTACGAGGTAGGTTCCAGTTGGACTTGTAGTTGTATTGTGTTTAGAGAGCCCCACCCCCCTCCCCTCCCTCTCGCGACGCTCCCGCGAGCGCGGGGGGGAAACCCTAGCGCCGCCTCCAGCTCCCCCTCCTCCTTCTCCCTCCCCTCGCCGCCGCCTCGACGTACTGGCGGGCAAAGCCTCGCTGATCTTGGCGGCGCGGGCACTTTCTTCCTCGCTCGGCCGGCGGCGCTGGTCTCTGGTCGGCGGCGCGCAACATTGGCTCGGGGCGTGGCGGCGCGGCGGCAGCGGACGGAGGAGACGCGGGCTGTGGCGGCGGCGTGAAGGGGTTGTAGCAGCGGTGGTGCGCGGTGGGCTCCGGCGGCGACGGACGGCCAGATCTGGGCCCAGGCGGCGCGGGCCGAGGGCGGCATGGGCTGCGGGCGTCCACTTCTTCCATGGCCGCGGCTGGTGGTGGTGGAGGCGCAGCAGCGGTGGCTGGTGGGCGTGCTGGTCGGGATCCAGGCATCCCGCCGGCTGGACGACGGCGGCAGCGCAGATGGGCTCCTCGGTGAGTTTCCTTGGTGGTCAGTGGCGGTCCTTGGGGGTCCTCTTCGCCGGTGGCCGGGTTTGCGACGGTGGCTTTGCGCTGTTCTGTGACGGCTGCTGAGATGGGGCGGCACGGGGGTGTGTTCGGTGGGGAGGTTGGTCGGAGGGATGGGCGGCGCCGACGCGTTTCGGTCACCCGTCCACCGCACAGGTGTGCCGGTGCGATGCGTCCGCTCCCTCACCTCCCCTTTCCCCAGCCTCGTGCAGGCTGTCGCAACTCCGGCGATGCTCAAGGCGGGTCATCTGCCGCGGGACATCGGTCGGGGGTGTCCCTCTGGTACAAAGTGTTGGGGAACGTAGTAATTTCAAAAATTTTCCTACGCACACGCAAGATCATGGTGATGTATAGCAACGAGAGGGAGAGTGTTGTCTACGCACCCTCGTAGACCCGGCGGAAGCGATCACAACGTAGAGGAAGTAGTCGACGTTCTCCTCGCGATCCGACCGATCCGGCGCCATTATCTGACGCCCCGAGTTCTTGACACACGTACAGCTCGATGACGCCCCTCGTACTCGATCCAGCCGAGTGTCGAGGAGAGTTCCACAAGACGACGGCGTGGTGACGATCTTGATGTTTCACCGGCGCAGGGCTTCGCCTAAGCTTCGCGACGGTATAACCGAGGTGGAATATGGTGGAGGGGGGCACCGCACACGGCTAAGGAACGATCTCAAGGATCAACTTGTGTGTCATGGGGTGCCCCCCTGCCCCCGTATATAAAGGAGGGAGGGGGGAGGCCGGCCGGCCTAGCTAGGGCGCGCCGGGAGGAGTCCTACTCCCACCGGGAGTAGGACTCCCCCTTCCTAGTTGGAATAGGATTGGGGGAGGGAAGAGGAGGAGCGCCCCCCTCCTTGTCCTATTCGGACTGGGGGGGAGAGGGCGCGCCACCCCCGGCCGCCCCTCCTCTTCTCCCTCGAGGCCCACCGAGGCCCATTTACCCCGGGGTTCCGTAACCTCCGGTACTCAGAATTCCTGTTTTCCTCGAACCATTCCGAACTCCAAACATAGGCTTCCAATATATCAATCTTTATGTCTCGACCATTCCGAGACTCCTCGTCATGTCCGTGATCACATCCGGACTCGAACTTCTTCGGTACATCAAAATACATAAACTCATAATAACCGCCATCGAAACCTTAAGCGTGCGGACCCTACGGTTCGAGAACAATGTAGACATGACCTAGAACTATTCACGGTCAATAACCAATAGCGGGACCTGGATGCCCATATTGGTTCCTACATATTCTACGAAGATCTTTGTCGGTCGAGACCGCATAACAACATACGTTGTTCCCTTTGTCATCGGTATGTTACTTGCCCGAGATTCGATCGTCGGTATCCAATACCTAGTTCAATCTCGTTACCGCAAGTCTCTTTACTCGTTCCGTAATACATCATCTCACAACTAACTCATTAGTTGTAGTGCTTGCAAGGCTTCATGATGTACATTACCGAGAGGGCCCAGAGATACCTCTCCGACAATCGGAGTGACAAAACCTAATCTCAAATACGCCAACTCAACATCGCCTTTGGAGACACTGTAGTACTCCTTTATAATCACCCGATTCACGTTGTGACGCTTGGTAGCACCAAAGTGTTCCTCCGTAAACGGAGTTGCATAATCTCATAGTTACAGGAACATGTATAAGTTATGGATGAAAGCAGTAGCAACATACTAAACGATCGTGTGCTAAGCTAATGGAATGGGTCATGTCAATCGATCATTCTACTAATGATGTGACCTTGTTAATCAAATAACAACTCTTTGTTCATGGTCGAAACATAACCATCTTTGATTAACAAGCTAGTCTAGTAGAGGCATACTAGTGACATCTTGTTTTGTCTATGCATTCACACATGTATCATGTTTCCGGTTAATACAATTCTAGCATGAATGATAAACATTTATCATGAAATAAGGAAATAAATAATAACTTTATTATTGCCTCTAGGGCATATTTCCTTCATCTCCCACTTGCACTAGAGTCAATAATCTAGATTACATAGTAATGATTCTAACACCCATGGAGTCTTGGTGCTGATCATGTTTTGCTCGTGGAAGAGGCTTAGTCAACGGGTCTGCAACATTCAGATCCGTATGTATCTTGCAAATCTCTATGTCTCCCACCTGGACTAAGTCCCGGATGGAATTGAAGCGTCTCTTGATGTGCTTGGTCCTCTTGTGAAATCTGGATTCCTTCGCTAAGGCAATTGCTCCAGTATTGTCACAGAAGATTTTCATTGGACCCGATGCACTAGGTATGACACCTAGATCGGATATGAACTCCGCTTCACATGTAGATCCCGCTACGACGCTTTGTTTAGAACTGCACCAACTGACAGCTCCTCCGTTTAGTGTAAATACGTATCCGGTCTGCGATTTAGAATCGTCCAGATCAGTATCAAAGCTTGCGTCAACGTAACTGCCATTTATGAGCTCTTTGTCACCTCCATATACGAGAAACATATCCTTAGTCCTTTTCGTATTTCAGGATATTCTTGACCGCTGTCCATGATCCACTCTGGATTACTTTGGTACCTCCTGCTAGGCTTATAGCAAGGCACACATCAGGTCCAGTACACAAGATTGCATACATGATAGAGCCTATGGCTGAAGCATAGGAACATCTTTCATTTTCTCTCTATCTTCTGCAGTGGTCGGGCATTGAGTCTTACTCAACTTCACACCTTGTAACACGTGCAAGAACCCTTTCTTTGCTTGATCCATTTTGAACTTCTTCAAAATTTTGTCAAGGTATGTGCTTTGTGAAAGTCCAATTAAGCGCCTTGATCTATCTCTATAGATCTTAATGCCTAATATGTAAGCAGCTTCACCGAGGTCTTTCATTGAAAAACTCTTATTCAAGTATCCCTTTATGCTATCCAGAATTCTATATCATTTCCGATCAGCAATATGTCATCTACATATAATATCGTAAATGCTACAGAGCTCCCACTCACTTTCTTGTAAATACAAGCTTCTCCAAAAGTCTCAGACAAACCCAAATGCTTTGATCACACTATCAAAGCGCTTATTCCAACTCCGAGATGCTTGCACCAGTCCATAAATGGATCGCTGGAGCTTGCACACTTTGTTAGCTCCTTTGGATCGATAAAACCTTCTCGTTGCATCATATACAACTCTTCTTCCGTAAATCCATTTAGGAATGCGCTTTACATCCATTTGCCAAATTTCATAATCATAAAATGCGGCAATTGCTAACATGATTCGACGGACTTAAGCATCGCTTCGGTGAGAAGGTCTCATCGTAGTCAATCCCTTGAACTTGTCGAAACCCTTTGCGACAAGTCGAGCTTTATAGACGATAATATTACCATCAGCGTCGGTCTTCTTCTTGAAGATCCACTTGTTTTCTATTGCTTGCCGACCCTCGGGCAAGTCAACCAAAGTCCATACTTTGTTTTCATACATGGATCCCATCTCGATTTCATGGCCTCAAGCCATTTTATGGAATCTGGGCTCACCATCGCTTCTTCATAGTTCGTGGGTTCATCATGATCTAGTAGCATGATTTCCGAACAGGATTACCGCATTCACTCAGTGCGGATCTTATTCTGGTTGATCTACGAGGTTACAGAGTAACTTGATCTCAAGTTTCATGATCAACATCATCAACTTCCTCACTACTTGGTGTAGATGTCTCAGAAACCGGTTTCTGCGACGGACTACTTTCAAGTAAGGGAGAAGGTACAATTACCTCATCAAGTTCTACTTTCCTCCCACTCACTTCTTTCGAGAGAAACTCCTTCTCTAGAAAGGATCCATTCTTAGCAACGAATGTCTTGCCTTCGGATCTGTGATAGAAGGTGTACCCAACTGTTTCCTTTGGGTATCCAATGAAGACACATTTCTCCGATTTGGGTTCGAGCTTATCAGGTTGAAGCTTTTTCACATAAGCATCGCATCCCCAAACTTTAAGAAACGACAACTTTGGTTTCTTGCCAAACCATAGTTCATAAGGTGTCGTCTCAACGGATTTCGACGGTGTTCTATTCAGGTGAATGCGGCCGTCTCTAGAGCATAACCCCAAAACGATAGCGGTAAATCTGAAGAGACATCATAGATCGCACCATATCTAGTAAAGTACGATTCGACGTTCGGACACACCATTACGCTGTGGTGTTCCGGTGGCGTGAGTTGCTAAACTATTCCGCATTGTTTCAAATGTAGACCAAACTCAGAACTCAAATATTCACCTCCACGATCGATCGTAGAAATTTAATTTTCTTGTTACGATGATTTTCAACTTCACTCTGAAATTCTTTGAACTTTTCAAATGTTTCAGACTTATGTTTCATTTAGAAGATATATCCATATCTGCTTAAGTCATCTGTGAAGGTGAGAAAATAACGATATCTGCCACGAGTCTCAACATTCATCGGACCACATACATCTGTATGTATGATTTCCAACAAATCTGTTGCTCTCTCCATAGTACCGGAGAACTGGGTTCTAGTCATCTTGCCCATGAGGCACGGTTCGCAAGTGCCAAGTGATTCATAATCAAGTGACTCCAAAAGTCCATCAGTATGGAGTTTCTTCATGCGCTTTATACCGATATGACCTAAACGGCAAGTACCACAAATAAGTTGCACTTTCATTATCAACTCTGCATCTTTTGGTTTCAACATTATGAATATGTGTATCACTACTATCGAGATTCATCAAAATAGACCACTCCTCAAGGGTGCATGACCATAAAAGATATTACTCATATAAATAGAACAACCATTATTCTCGATTTAAATGAATAACCGCCTCGCATCAAACAAGATCCAGATATAATGTTCATGCTCAACGCAGGCACCAAATAACAATTATTTAGGTCTAAAACTAATCCGAAGGTAGATGTAGAGGTAGCGTGCCGACCGCGATCACATCGACTTTGGAACCATTTCCCACGCGCATCGTCACCTCGCCCTTTGCCGAGTTCGCAATCCGTAGTCCTGCTTCGAGTTGCAAATATTAGCAATGAACCGAGATCAAATACCAGTGCTACTACGAGCTCTAGTAAGGTACACATCAATAACATGTATATCACATATACCTTTGTTCACCTTGCCATCCTTCTTATCCGCCAAATACTTAGGGCAGTTCCGCTTCAAAGGACCGACCGCTTGCGAGAAGCACTCGGTTTCAGGTTTAGGGCCGACTTGGGTTTCTTCTCTGAGCAGCAACTTGCTTGCTGTTCTTCTTGAAGTTCCTTCTTCTTCCCTTTGCCTTTCTTCTTGAAACTAGTGGTCTTGTTGACCATCAACACTTGATGCTCCTTCTTGATTTCTACCTCCGCAGCCTTTAGCATTGCGAAGAGCTCGGTATAGTCTTTACTAACCCTTGCATATTATAGTTCATCACGAAGCCTTTGTAGCTTGGTGGCGTGATTGAGAATTCATCAATGACACAATCATCCGGAAGATTAACTTCCAATTGTGTCAAGTGATTGTAGTACCTGCACATTACGAGTATGTGTTCACTAATGAACTATTCTCCTCCATCTTGCAGCTATAGAACTTATTGGAGACTTCATATCTCTCAATCCGGGCATTCTGTTGGAATATCAACTTCAACTCTGGAACATCTCATATGCTCCATGACGCTCAAAACGCCGTTGAAGTCCCGGTTCTAAGCCGTAAAGCATGGCACATCGAACTATAGAGTAGTCATCAGCTTTGCTCGCCAGACGCTCACAACATCCGTGTCGCTCCAAAGAAGAGCACTGGCACCTAGCGGTGCATCCAGACGTAACTCTTCTCGTGCAGCAATGAGGATAATCCTCAAGTTACGGACCCAGTCCATGTAATTGCTACCATCATCTTTCAACTTTGCTTTCTCAAGGAACGCATTAAAATTCAACGGAACAACAAAGACGTGCCATCTATCTACAATCAAACATAAACAAGCAAGATACTATCGGTACTAAGTTCATGATAAATTTAAGTTCAATTAATCATATTACTTAAGAACTCCCACTTAGAAAAACATCCTCTAGTCATCTAAGTGATCACATGATCCAAATCAACTAAACCATAACCGATCATCACGTGAAATGGCGTAGTTTTCAATGGTGAACATCTTATGTTGATCATATCTACTATATGATTCACGCCGACCTTTCGGTCTCCGTGTTCCGAGGCCATATCTGCATATGCTAGGCTCGTCAAGTATAACCCGAGTATTCTCGTGTGCAAAACTGGCTTGCACCCGTTGTAGATGGACGTGAGCTTATCACACCCGATCATCACGTGGTGTGCGGGCACGACGAACTTTGGCAACGGTGCATACTCGGGGAGAACACTTCTTGATAATTTAGTGAGAGATCATCTTATAATGCTACCGTCAATCAAAGCAAGATAAGATGCATAAAAGGATAAACATCACATGCAAATCAATATAAGTGATATGATATGGTCATCATCATCTTGTGCTTCACGATCTCCATCTTGCAGCACCACCATGATCACCATCGCCACCGGCGCGACACCTTGATCTCCATCGTAGCATCGTTGTCGCCTCGCCAAACTTATGCTTCTACGACTATCGCTACCGCTTAGTGATAAAGTAAAGCATTACAGGCGATTGCATTGCATACAATAAAGCGACAACCATATGGCTCCAGCCATTGCCGATAACTTCGGTTACAAAACATGATCATCTCATACAATAAAATATAGCATCACGCCTTGACCATATCACATCACAACATGCCCTGCAAAAACAAGTTAGACGTCCTCTACTTTGTTGTTGCAAATTTTACGTGGCTGCTACGGGCTTAAGCAAGAACCAGTCTCACCTACGCATCAAAACCACAACGATATTTCGTCAAATAGACTCCGTTTAACCTTCTCAAGGACCGGCGTAGCCACACTCGGTTCAACTAAAGTGAGAGAGACAGGCACCCACCACCACCTTTAAGCAACGAGTGCTCGCGGCGGTGAAACCAGTCTCGCGTAAGCGTCTGCGTAATGTCGGTCTGGGCCGCTTCATCTCACAATACCGCTGAACCAAAGTATGACATGCTGGTAGGTAGTATGACTTGTATCGCCCACAACTCACTTGTGTTCTACTCGTGCAAAACATCAAACCATAGAAAAACCTAGGCTCGATACCATCGTTGGGAAACGAGTAATTTCAAAAATTTCCTACGCACACGCAAGATCATGGTGATGTATAGCAACGAGAGGGAGAGTGTTGTCTACGTACCCTCGTGAGACCCGGCGGAAGCGATCACAACGTAGAGGAAGTAGTCGACGTTCTCCTCGCGATCCGACCGATCCGGCGCCAAGCATTACTCCGACGCCCCGAGTTCTTGACACACGTACAGCTCGATGACGTCCCTCGACTCGATCCAGCCGAGTGTCGAGGAGAGTTCCACAAGACGACGGCGTGGTGACGATCTTGATGTTTCACCGGCGCAGGGCTTCGCCTAAGCTTCGCGACGGTATAACCGAGGTGGAATATGGTGGAGGGGGGCACCGCACACGGCTAAGGAACGATCTCAAGGATCAACTTGTGTGTCATGGGGTGCCCCCTGCCCCCGTATATAAAGGAGGGAGGGGGGAGGCCGGCCGGCCTAGAGAGGGCGCGCCGGGAGGAGTCCTACTCCCACCGGGAGTAGGACTCCCCCCCTTTCCTAGTTGGAATAGGATTGGGGGAGGGGAAGAGGAGGGCGCGCCCCTCCTGTCCTATTCGACTGGGGGAGAGGCGCGCCACCCCCTGGCCGGCCCCTCCTCTTCTCCCTCGAGGCCCACCGAGGCCCATTTACCCCGGGGTTCCAGTAACCTCCGGTACTCGGTAAATTCTGTTTTCCGGAACCATTCCAACTCCAAACATAGGCTTCCAATATATCAATCTTTATGTCTCGACCATTCCGAGACTCCTCGTCATGTCCGTGATCACATCCGGACTCGAACTTCTTCGTACATCAAAATACATAAACTCATAATAACTCGCCATCGAAACCTTAAGCGTGCATGGACCCTACGGTTCGAGAACAATGTAGACATGACCTAGAACTATTCACGGTCAATAACCAATAGCGGGACCTGGATGCCCATATTGGTTCCTACATATTCTACGAAGATCTTTGTCGGTCGACCGCATAACAACATACGTTGTTCCTTTGTCATCGGTATGTTACTTGCCCGAGATTCGATCGTCGGTATCCAATACCTAGTTCAATCTCGTTACCGGCAAGTCTCTTTACTCGTTCCGTAATACATCATCTCACAACTAACTCATTAGTTGTAGTGCTTGCAAGGCTTCAGTGATGTACATTACCGAGAGGGCCCAGAGATACCTCTCCGACAATCGGAGTGACAAAACCTAATCTCGAAATACGCCAACTCAACATCTGCCTTTGGAGACACCTGTAGTACTCCTTTATAATCACCCGATTCGCTAGACATTTGGTAGCACCAAAGTGTTCCTCCGTAAACGGAGTTGCATAATCTCATAGTTACAGGAACATGTATAAGTTATGGATGAAAGCAGAGTAGCAACATACTAAACGATCGTGTGCTAAGCTAATGGAATGGGTCATGTCAATCGATCATTCTACTAATGATGTGACCTTGTTAATCAAATAACAACTCTTTGTTCATGGTCAGAAACATAACCATCTTTGATTAACAAGCTAGTCTAGTAGAGGCATACTAGTGACATCTTGTTTTGTCTATGCATTCACACATGTATCATGTTTCCGGTTAATACAATTCTAGCATGAATGATAAACATTTATCATGAAATAAGGAAATAAATAATAACTTTATTATTGCCTCTAGGGCATATTTCCTTCACAAAGCTGCCCTCTTTGGATGGTCTTGGGGGTGCCTGGATGTTGGGCGGCGGCCCTTGTGGAGGGAGGCGTGGTGTTCGAGGGCGGAACCTGCGTCTCAGGTGCGGGCGGGTAGCCATGGCTTCGTGGGGGCTTGGCTGCGGGTGGTGGGGGGAGCAAGGATGTCGGAGGGGTGTGATCGCCGGGGTCCATCACTTGCCAAGTCCTCGTACTGGCCGGCGGCGGCGGCGTCCACGGACGTCGTATCCTTCTTGAAGGCTCCGTTGCGGTGCTCCCACTCCTCCGTGTGGCTCCGGGTGAAAACTTGATCTTCGGATCGGACGGTG
Source organism: Aegilops speltoides (assembly GCA_021437245.1). Lineage (NCBI taxonomy): Eukaryota > Viridiplantae > Streptophyta > Magnoliopsida > Poales > Poaceae > Aegilops > Aegilops speltoides. The sequence goes on from CM038145.1 coordinate 261,762,430, forward strand.
GCGGCTATCCGTGGTCGTACCCTTCTGGGAGGCACCGTCCTGGAGTCCTTGCTCCGTCATTGTCCGTCTCACCCCTCCTCGGTGGCTCCAAGTAGTTCTTCTTCATTCATATCTAGTTTGCTTGGTTGTCGTACGAGTGGTGTGTCGGTGCCCGGCACCTTTGTATCTTGCCTTGGGTGTGTGCTGTGTTTCGTGGTGGTGTGTTTGTATCGGTTCGCTCGGATGCTTGTGATGATTTTTGCTTTATAATATAAAGCGGGGGGCAACCCCTTTTCGGTATTGTGTTTAGATAAGATATGGAGTCGTGTCCTAGTAGGACACTTGTATCCTAGGCCTCTCATATATAGTGGGGGTAGACACACAATGTAACCTATGCCAACATAATAGCATAGGCGCGCAAGGGGGAGCCGGCGGCATGTGCCGGCGCCCGGGTGGCCGGTGTGCAGTATTGTGACGGTGTCATGGGGAGGAGCGTCTGTAGTCAGGCCCCGGGGATGTAGCCATATCGGTGAACCTCGTTAACAAATCTCGGTGTCGTGCCCGTGTGATTGCTTGGTCCTCGGATGATCAACGATATGCCTTGGATTTATTCTAACAAGTGGTATCATGAGCTAGGTTCTTCGGAGGTCATTGATCGTCGATTGAAAGGAGGATGAAGAGAACGTCGACAGAAATCTGCAGGTATCATCGCGAGTTGCGGTTCAGAAGTAGATATGGTCGCGTTGTAATCTTCACGGCAGCAATCCGGATCGATCTCGACAAGTTGCAGCAGTGCTCGAATCGTGTGGCGCAGGCAGGGGCGCACACCCGCATCGGTGGAGGCGGCTTGGCGCATACGCGTGGGAGGCGGTGGCTTGAAGGCGTGGCAGGCTGGTTAGGCTTCGTACGCTAGACGCTCATACATCCCAGGTAAGAGCGCTGCAGAGCAGGCATGGCAGGCTAGGCCCAGGTGTTGGGCGGTTCTGCATGCTTTGTCGCGTGTGCGTGTGCAAGGAGGTGGCCGGCTGGTTGTTGCGTTGTGCTGAGTCGAAGGGGTGCAAAAGGAACGAGATTTGTTTGAAAAAAAACTACGTGACAGACTGGTGTTTTCCATCTGGATGAAGAGCAAGGCAAAGCTAATGGACCTATACAGCTTACATATGCACGTGGTGGAGTTTGGAAACTTTCTTTTGATCTCTATGTTGGAGTGCACAGGAAGGCTTATGAGGTAGGTTGGCTTTCTTTCTTCAAACACGTTGAGTACGTGGATGGTACCCTGATGGTCTGTGGTGTGCGTGGCAAGGATAACGGCATGTGTATAAGGCTCATGGGGTTTGGAGCATGTCGTGCAGTCGGACAAGTTCGGCTGGGTTGGACTAGACAGTCTGACGGATCGACGTGAGTCGGTTGATACAGAAGACGGTGGTGGATCGGCGACAACGATATATGTGCGTGATGCTGATGGTGATCGACTTCTGGGCGTGGAGACACGTGGCACGGGCCTGAGTGCTTGTGTGGCTTCGACAAGACTATGGCGCGGGATTGATTCAAGGTGGTGTATACACGGAGCTTGAAGTCGATGAGGCGCGGGGATGGACTGATCATCTACCATGGAGTCATGTTGGAGGTGAAGCTGGAGTCTGGAAGACTTCACTCAATGCTGATTGAGGGGCTATGGCGTAAGAGCTCAGAGAGTCAAAGCCTATTTTAGCAGGAAAAAGCGAGTGACACGCAATTCAGACTGGAGCCGAGTGGTTTGATGGAAGCGTGAAACTCGTCATTGGTCGGTGATAATCGGTGATACTCTGCAGTGGGGGTTGAGTGGTGTGGGTTCGCGACCCTTGAGACTCGACCGGGACAGCAGAGGCTCGACGCGGTAATAGCGGCGAGGCGTGCGGTATGCACGGTGCATGGAGATGGACCAGGGCTCTAGTGGTCATACATGTGGTGAGACAACTGCGAATTTGGCTCAGGATGACTACAAGCAACGGTGAAATTCCTTCATGTTTCAGACAGGCGGTTAAGAAAGGAGCGGTGATGTTGAGTTCAGGTAACTTTTATGTGTGACACCCAATATGTGGGTTGTTCACTTTCACGCAGGATCAGTGTGTGATGGTGTTGGACGGTTACTCTGGAAGTTGGGAGCACAAATTGAGTAACAAGAAACTTAATTTTGCTCGAGTGTTGACTGTGATCAAGAAAAGAAGGGACTACAAATTGCAGGTGGAGTCATATGGAGTCTTTGGAGTAGCAGCGGTACTCATGGGATAAACTCAAGTCCAATGTACATGGATTTTTGACGCATTGACAATCCAGGATGGTGGAGAATATTCGCCAAGGTGGAGTTTGTTGGAGTTGTGTCGATTATAGTGTACAAGGTAGGTTACAGTCGGACTTGTTGTTGTATTGTGTTTAGATAGAATATGGAGTCATGTCCTAGTAGGATACTTGTATCCTAGGCCTCTTATATATAGTGGGGGTAGACACATGATGTAACCTATGCCAACATAATAGCACAGGCGCGCAAGGGGGAGCCGGCGACATGTGCCGCCGCCCGGGTGGCCGGTGTGCAGTATTGTGACGGTGTCACGGGGAGAAGCGCCTGTAGTCAGGCCCCGGGGATGTAGCCATATCGGTGAACCTCGTTAACAAATCTCGGTGTCGTGCTCGTGTGATTGCTTGGTCCTCGGATGATCGACGATATCTCTCGGATTTATTCTAACAGTGGGTGTGAAAGATCGAGGGTGTTGCCTAGAGGGGGGTGAATAGGCGCTTTAAAATAATTACGGTTTAGGCTTGAACAAATGCGGAATAAACCTAACGGTTAATTTGTCAAGCACAAAACCTAAAAAAACGAGGCTCATCTATGTGCACCAACAACTTATGCTAAGCAAGATAAGCAACTATGTGATAGCAAGATATATGACAAAGAACAATATGGCTATCACAAAGTAAAGTGCATAAGTAAAGGGCTCGGGTAAGAGATAACCGAGGCACGCGGAGACGATGATGTATCCCGAAGTTCACACCCTTGCGGCTGCTAATCTCTGTTTGGAGCGGTGTGGAGGCACAATGCTTCCCAAGAAGCCACTAGGGCCACCGTAATCTCCTCACACCCTCGCACAATGCAAGATGTCGTGATTCCACTAAGGGACCCTTGAGGGCGGTCACCGAACCGGTACAAATGGCGACCCTTGGGGGCGGTCACCGAACCGGTACACTTTGGCAACCCTTGGGGGCGGTCACCGATACCCGTCAAATTGCTCGGGGCGATCTCCACAACCTAATTGGAGACCCCGACGCTTGCACGGAGCTTTACACCACACTGATTGAGCTCCGAACACCACCAACCGTCTAGGGCGCCAAGCCACCCAAGAGGAACAAACTCTAGGGTTCCCGAACACCCAAGAGTAATAAACTTCTCAAACTTCACTTCCACATATCACCGTGGAGAACTCAAACCGATGCACCAAATGCAATGGCAAGGGCAGACGGAGTGCCCAAGTCCTTCTCTCTCAAATCCCACCGAAGCAACTACTGCTAGGGAGGAAGATGAGAGGAAGAATAAGAAGGAGAACACCAAGAACTCCAAGATCTAAATCCAAGGGGTTCCCCTCACATAGAGGAGAAAGTGATTGGTGGAAATGTGGATCTAGATCTCCTCTCTCTTCTCCCTCAAAAACTAGCAAGAATCCATGGAGGGATTGAGAGTTAGCAAGCTCGAAGAAGGTCAACAATGGGGAAGAACATGAGCTCAAAGGATAAGGTTCAATGGGGAAGAAGACCCCCTTTTATAGGTGGGGAAAAATCCAACCCTTATGCTCACAGCCCGCATCGAGCGGTACTACCGCTCCTTGGAGCGGTACTACCGCTAGGGTGGTAGTAGCCCTTTGAAACACAACAGCGAGGAGGCAAAAAAGCCAAAAGAACCGTCGGAGCGGTAGTACCGCTTGACCTCACGGTACTACCGCTAGTGGTAGCGGTACTACTGCTAAGGGTAGTGGTACTACTGCTTGCGAGCGGTACTAAAAAAATACATCCGTGCCTACCACCGCTGGACTTGTGACGAGTTTTTGGTCCCGAGCGGAAGTAGCCACGGAAGTAGCCGCAGTAGTACTGCTCCAAGCGGTAGTACCGCTCCCAAGAGCGGTAGTACCGCTCCCAAGAGCGGTAGTAAAAAATTACTTCCGCTCCTACCCGCGGTAGTACCGCTGCATCCTTTTCAGAACACCAAAACTACCACAACTTCTGCAAACGGACTCCGAATTCGACGAAACCAAGTTTGTTGGAAAGCTAGCGACAAGGGCTAACACAATCTTGAGAGAAATACCAATAAAAAGCAAATGAGAAAAGGCCCAAAAGAAAATGGTGAGAACCCTTCCTCGGATAAGACCGATAAAACCTCCAACACCGAAAACATCATAGAAGACGCATGCAAACTCCATTTTCGATGAACTCAAACTTGTCATCAAGATGACCATAAGCTCTACGACTCACAAAGAGAACCAAACAATAACCAAGAAACATGATGCAAGGATGCAATGGTTTGAGCTCTCGATGAACGATACGATCAAGCTACTCACTTGAGAGCCCCCCTTGATAGTACGGCTATCGATCCTATAACCCGGTCTCCCAACTACCACCATGAGATCAGTAAAATAGAAAACCTATCAAGGGCAAACCTTTGCCTTGCACATGATCCACTTGAGATAGATGATGACGATCTTGTCCTTCTCAAGATGGACCACCTTTCTTGATTGCGTTGGGTCGATGGAGACTAGATGATTGCTCCCCCATACTCCACTATGGGTGAGCCACTCTTCGACACATCTTCACAATTCCATTGACACCACAATGGATGGAAAGCTTCAAGCACTTGATCTCTTCGTGATGCTCCACTTGAACTTGCACACGACAATCTTGATGACGATCACCACTTGATGTCATCCTTTCCATGGGTTGTATGATATATTCCTCTTGACTCAAGCCCATGGACACGTACCTAACCCCACATAGACTCTCACACAGACCATGGGTTAGTACACAAAGTGTAATGGACAATGCTTACCATACCATGGGATCACTTGATCCCTCTCGGTACATCTTCTACGCATTGTGAGTTGATCAACTTGATTCACTCTTGACTTAGTCTTGATCAACCTTGAATCTTTCCAACTCCCTTTGTTTGGATGATGTCTTGAAGGTAAACATGAATGATCACACAATCTTCTTCTTCAAGACATGCTTGCAATAAGCTCAACACTCACATGACCAATCTTTGGATAGTTCCTTAATAGCACCTTGGTCAACCCATAAACTCCTTGAAACCAACACATGGACTTCAAGAAATGCCTATGGAAAAATCCTTCAAATATAACTCAATGCAACCATTAGTCCATAGAGAATGTCATCAATTACCAAAACCACACATTGGGGCACCGCATGTCCTTTCAGGGTGTTTTGATCTTTTCTTAAGGTACTTGTATTTTTCTATAAGTTCGTTGTTTTATGCCCTTCAGACGTTGTGCTGTGCACACTAACATCCCTCTTGCTCGTTTTGGAACTCCTACTACTCCGGAGGGTCCTCTGCCCATTCCCTCTAGCGATCCTTGACCACGTCTCCGACCTCTCCCTTCCCACACGGCCATGTTATGCGACCTCAAGAAGTGTGATGTTCGTCGTCGGCCCGCATACCATTTCTGTATTAGGTCGGTAGCCCCTTGGCTCCATTGTTCGTGCTCATTCCATTTGCTTTTTGTTATCGTTTTTATTGTAAAGGAATATATCAGTTCATCCTTACGGTGCTCGTCCCGCTCGACCCACTCGGAATACTCCCACACTCTCTCTCATCATGTTCCTCTTCGGTTTTGCTAGGGAAAGGAACGGGAGAAGGCCACACTGACATGGTCTCTCGGGTGACTATGGCAGCAATGCTTTAGGCCTTGTCACGCTTGCCATCGCCACCAGAGTCTGATAGGGGTTTATATAGGTGTGAAGTGAGGGTTTCCGCGGCCGGCTGCCGGCGCGCGCCCCGGCCCTTCCCTCCCTCCTCTCCCTCTTGATCCCGCCCCTGTGCCGCCTCCCCGGGAGGTGGCCAGAGTGGCGCACTCCCTATCCTTCCTCTCGGCCCTCCCCTCAGCTGCTTCTCCCCCGCCGCCGCCGGTGGGTGCCCCCGGTACTGGCCCGTGTGGTGCCGGTGGCGGCGAGACCTTCTGTCCCGGCGCGCTCGTCCTCTTCCCAGGGCAGGAGATGGCGGCAGTGTTGCTCGGCGGCCGGCGACCCGGCGGCGATAGCCGGCGGTGGGCGAGGTGGCGGTGCTGCCCTTGGCGGCGGGGCGGCGTGGTGGCGTGCGGTGGCCGGCAACGCGTCCCCGGCCCAGATCTGGGCCCTCTCGGCCCCATCGGGGTCCTACCGGGCTGGCCACTAGCGTGGCTTCGACGGCCTCTGCATGGCGCGGAGGAGGAGCGGCTCGGACTAGAGGTGGTGGCGCCGACGGCGTGCCTTCTGCAGCGTGGCAGCGGGAGCTTTACGGACATCTGAGGACCCGGCCGAACCTGTGGGCCCATGAGACCGGTATGCTCCTGCTATCGCGTCCGGTCGGTTACCGTCAGTGACGGTGGAGGTTGGGCCCTCCCGCGTGCCGGCGACGCTGCTGCGAGTCCCGGCTCCTCTTCTTCGTTGAGCAGGCCCCTTTCACGGTGCCGTGGTGAGACCGTTTTGGCGCAGAGTGGTGGTCTGTTTGGTGGCGTGCTCTGGAGCGCCCGTGGTGAAGGTTAGGATCGGGAGAAATACCTGTCGGCTGAGCCGACTCCGACGCGGCGGTGCCTAAGGGTGCCGCCGAACCTTCCTGGAGGGCGTCGGAGGTACCCTTCCTCTCTCCTCGTCGCGTACCGGGGGAAACCCTTGGCAGCAACGTCGTCATCGTCGCGTCTCTTCTTGGAGGTGTTGATTGGTACCGGCGCTTCGGAGTATAGGAGCTTAGTGGAGGATCCCCGGTGGGCACGGCGGTCGCGAAGCTTCTTCGTTTTTGTTGATCCGTCGGTGTCGGCATTTGTTTCTTTTCTTTTTCTCTTTCGTTTCTTTTGGGCGTGTCTGCGTTGTTTCCGTCCTAGCACCTATCTGGTTATATCTTTTTTTTTTTTGCGAGAAAATTTCCGATCTATTCATCTTCAATCATGGCAGTACAACGAATACCAGAAATAACAGAAATTACATCCAGATCCGTAGACCACCTAGCGACAACTACCAAAGATCAAGCGAGCGAAGGCGCGCGCCATCATCGCCCTCCATCGCCGAGTCGGGCACAACTTGTTGTAGTAGACAGTCGGAAGTCGTCGTGCTAAGGCCCGTGAGGACCAGCGCACTGTAAACAGCAACCGCCGCAGATGAAGAATAACGAGATCGAAAAATCCAATCCAAGACACACGAACGTGAGCGAACAACGACGAGATCCGAGCAAATCCACCAAAGATAGATCCGCCGGAGACACACCTCCACACGCCCACCAACGATGCTAGACGCATCGCCGGAACGGGGGCTAGGCGGGGAGACCTTTATTCCATCTTCAGGGAGCCGCCGCCGTCTCGTCTTCCTGAGCAGGACACAAACCCTAGCAAAACTGAAAGAAACGATTAAAAACAGAGCCCTCCCGCCGACCTATCTGGTTATATCGGTGATGTTTGTTTTGTAATATAAAGCGGGAGAAACCCTAATTCGTTATATAGGTGTGAAGTGTAACGGCGACAGGTTTTGGACGTTCAAGCGGCTCATCAATTGAAAATAGGTAAGCCGTGCTGCTGCGTTGTCCTCGACGGTGGCTACTGTTTGTTCACGTCCTACACAGTATGGGCTGCGGTAAAGGATGGTCAAAGTTGGTCCATGCCGGCTCGTAAAGGTGCGATGTACTATGTACTTTGTACACGCTCCAACACAATAAAGCAAAAGTGGGATGTATAGTGTTTTACTCCCTCAATTTTTTTTAGTTTGCATACAAGATTCGATCAAAAGTCAAACTTTAAAAAGTTTGATTAGCTTTGTAGAAAAATATATCAACATTTATACTATGAAATCAATATTATTAGATACTTCATCCGTTTCTAAATGTAAGTCTTTGTAGAGATTCCACTATAAACCGCATACGGATGTATATAGATGAATTTTAAGTTTAGATTCATTCGTTTTGCTCCGTATGTATTTCACCTAGTAGAATGTCTACAAAGACTTATATTTAGGAACGGAGGGAGTAGATGATAAAATTAATTTTAATAACATATAACTTTTGTATTGTAGATGTTGATATTTATTGTGGGGGCAGACTTCACCTTCATATAACTTAACCGAAGAAAGCTTTGCAACATGACTGATGTTACTGAAAATGTAAAACTTTCGTGCAACAGAGAGGAAGCTTGCAACGCCACATCGAAATTTTGGGGGAGAGAATACGTACGCCATGACCGATTGGAGAACTAGATTGAGCGAAGCGATGCTCTGACTTTCTTGCAAAAAAAAGGCGGTGCTTTGACAATTTGATCACATTTGATCGAATGGCAGCGCGCAAGGCCAATTCCCTGAGTGAATCAGCGGGCGGGACTGAAGTGTTTTCCTAAAAAAAATTATAAAGTTGGTCAAATTTTACAAAGTTTGATTTTGACCAAATGTTATATGCAAACTAAGAAGAAACGGAGGAAGTATCTCCTTGGAGAATCTGAACCTGAGGAAAATGTTTCCTTGTTACCATCGTCCCAAGACACCTAGCTTAGAGCCCTACCAAGGGATCTGTCAGATTTAGCTCTGACAGTGGTGGCCCATGCAGGTCCTGCTAGGTGATTGTCACGGTTCGATGGGAATTCGAATCAACGCTCAGATCGGCTCCGGCGCAATCTTCGCACCGGGGCAAATGTTCGTCTTCGTCGGCATCACCCTTGTCGTCAGTCTGACTAGCCACCTCGGCCAGGTCAAATCCTTTGCTCCAGGCCGGATCGTAAGATACAACGACATGTCATGTTGTGTTTCAATATGTATGCAATTGTGGAGTAAAAAAAGAGTAAAGCCAAAAACTTTGGACACCAATTCTACATCATCCGTAAAAGCAACAACAGCCATGGTGCCCAAAAACCTCCCTCCTGCCCTATAATCGTTTTAGGGCATCAAATTTTACATCTATTGGAGATGCCCTTATGAACAGTTGCTTAAGAGTCTGCCTCCCACCCCCCACCCGTCGCTGATCCTGCCTTGATGTTGTATGAATTGACCCCAAATGGCACGTCCTGGTTGCCAAGCTTTGCCTTAAAATATGGCCCAGAATTCCCTAGGATGAATAATGCCAGGCTGCCAGTACTATTATTGTTCCACGGAACATTGCAGGTTTATTCAGGATGTTGTGCATTGATTTTTTTCCAGCAGACATTGCAGGTTTATTAGTTTCGTTTTCGTTTTGGAGATAAATCAACAGGGCCCTCTTTGGCAGTAAATACTAACTAGCGCGCTGCGCCTGTTTTCCTAAAAAAAAAAGGAAAAGAAAAAAGAGGAACAGTCCAGCCTTGGGCAGTTGGGCACACTGTATTCAGCAACAGGGGAGGAAAAATGCAAACCCTTATTTTCACAAACCATAAGGTGAAGAGGGCCTACAAAAATTTCACTTCAACCTGAAGTGAAATCCATTGCACGTCGTATGCAAGTTGAAGTGAAATGTCTTCAGAATTCTGAAACTGGCATGTTCCTATACCTGTTTAGCATCATCGTGTCTTACCTGATGAACCTTCCTCGTATGTCGGGAAGCAAATTAAGAGAAGCTGCTGTTTATCAAGTGCCAAGATGGTCCGGGGGATTGTCCAAGAACAGCCCCTTTTTTTCTGTCCAGTTGCCGATTGATCTTCGAGGCTCGCAAAATCCAGTGTGGGGTTCATTCCAAAGTTACAAGTGGATCTACCAAGGTAGGCTCCTTAAAGGTAGATGCAAGAATATCCTTTGTCCTCACTGAGTACATTGTTGACTTCAGCTCCGAGTTACAAGATGAGACTTGGTTAAAAAATAAGAACAGAATGGCTTCTTTGTAGAGTTCAGTAAATACAGCAATTTGGAGTGCATCTCTGAAATAAAACTAATCTTAAATAGAAGAGCAATTGACATAAGAAGCCTAGAAAGTGCTAACACATTAAAATCTATTAACATCGGAGTAAAAACTGATACTTTATTCAGTTAACATATGCTATTTTATCTTGAAATATTTTCAAAAGTCACGTTTGAGTTATCAAAATTCGAGGACTGACAATCCATAGCTCATTTTCCTTCCTTCGTTGGTATTTTTCTTCTTTGTGTTTGATATGCCGTTTTGCAAGACTATATAAATGCAGCAAGCAGTAAAATAAACCCCCCAAAAAATCCATATTTATTCCAGCATTACTTGCGGCTTTTCCTTGTCCCAAATTAAAGAATGAATTAAATTAGCTATAGTTTACGAAAGGAGAGAGGAATATTCAGTGATTCCATCATTACCATGAGGGATCTTGCACCCGTCTGCACTTCCAAGGTAAAATCCTAGGTAGCTTCATAATTCATACTACTGCTGCACTTTACAATCGAATATAGTATTACATTCAGCACAGTATCCTGGCTGCTCATTTTTTTAGGTGTGTTTCCTTGAGGAGTGCAGAACAATTCAACACTTCCAATTCCCTAAGGCCAATGACACTACTTGATACGCACCCGCAAAAAAAAAAAATGACACTACTTGATACAGCATTGTAATATTCAGTCCCAGCTGCCTTACGTTTCCAATATCAAACATGGATACCAGTGATACAGTTCGTAATATATTGGTATTATCACTGATTGGAGCAACACTTGAATTAGGGGTATTCATGCACGGTGTGGATGGTTTGTTCCAAATCCAGTGATTGTAGCTGTGTTGTTTCAAAAGCTTCCAAATTGGGCGTCAGATTTTTACACAAGAGAAATGAAGACCACCTTCCTCATTAAATGGCCGGCAGACCTCATTTGGTTGGAAATGGCTCTTTCCTGATATTTTTTGAAATAATTATATCTCTGTTCGCTATGTATGTTAATTTCGCTGTGCCGGTTGAACACCCCTACAACAGATAGCCTTGACCTGGTACTTGAAAAATATACATGTTCGAGGAACAGACTGAAAATTGCACATCTAAAGAAATAGCAAGCATTTGTCCTAAAAATATTTCATGTGTTTGGTCGCACAACTTAAAATGTGTTCCTTTTGTAGTGTCATCTGTTTTCGTCGAATTCTTGTAAGTATGTGCATCTTTGCTTTGTAGAAGGAATAGCAGCCACAGAAAGGCATCACAAACCCCGCAAAAAAAGGCATCTCAAGGAGCAGTTGGTTCACATGACCCAACAAAACAAATAGAGCAATCTTAACATGGTCCCTCTTACCTCCTTTTTTCACATGGAAGGTAAGAAGGTAATAGTTACTCACCCCCTGCCTCTGCTTCAAGTGATACACGCAACAATCTAACAAAATAATTTATAACATGGAAGTAGGGAACTAATCAATATTCCGCATTGAGCTTTTGAAGTTTGAGAAGTTCAAATCTAGGCCTGCGATAGTGTGGAACAGTTTTGTGCACCATCCTGTCTCCATCATTGTTCTTGCATGATTGCGAAATAACAAATTTTGCATAACATATTTTTATTGAATCACCATCTTACAGCGACATTATGTCGGGAAATGGAACACCGTAGAAGCTCCAAGCTTTAGGAAAAGACAAGCCAATTGCATTGGAAGAAATGACACTTTGCTCTTGGCAGCTTCTAGGAATAAGATCAGCACTGGAACAAGAAAAACTGGCACTTTGTGGCGCCTTTCATTCTTGGTAAAATCAGATGCACCAATACTTCAACAGACTAAGGAACTGCCAGAGAAATTTCATCAGTTGAGGGGAGGCTTCTACAACCCAAAAGGCATGTCTGTTGTTACAGCGTAAACCCTTTTGTGATTATCTATAGGATCATAGCTAAAAATGGCTGCACACTCATAAGGGGGGACACAGGAGCCCTGAGTTCAGATTCTTCTCCCAGAAGTTGAATCCAGGTCGGCATGGATTGGAAGCTGAAGCGATCGAAGAGCGTGCCGAAGCTGAAGAACGGATCGCCTACGAGTCCGACTAAAGGTAATTCATTTGGTTGTCCACTTCCCTCTACTTTGCTTTAGTTTCTCCTCTCTTTGTTTTCACTATGCAAATGAAACATCTGTGGTGCAAAATGACTGAGATCGGAGATGATTCAGCTTGCCAAACCAGATAGCCGGAGGATTTTTTTTTTTGCTTTTCTTTGTGCAATGCAAACTTGATACCGAAGCGATGCACGCAAACCAAGGAAATGTTTTTGGGCACAATCAGGGAGGTCAAAGAAAGTTTTCTTGGCCTTGAATACCAAAGCAAAGTTCTTTGTTTGGAGATCTCAAGGTAGCTTAGCTGTGCAGAATTCTGGCGCCAGAATTCATCGTTTCTCTAATATCAGCATTACAAAAACATGTTAGCTGTGCTGGTCCCTCCTGAAACTGAGATTTCTCGTTACTGACACTTTATTATTTTCTGGAAATAAGTACTTTATAATAGTCGCGATATGATAGTATTATCACTGGTTACCACCGTTTGGAAAACACTTGACGCATTGAGAAAATAGCCCTTTTACAGAAACAGAAACGATTACTAGGAAAACATTCAGCAGGGAAATTTTGGGAGTAACCGGTTCTACTTTCCACGCTGGCAATAAGCCAATAACCCCTGTAACCAGGCAAATGATTCAAAATTGAAATTTGTTTTGAATTGAGCGTGGGTTCAAAATTTGTTTAAATCTGGTTTATATTGTATTAACTCCATTTGAATTTTAGTGATTTTACACCCTTGCATTTGGGTCCGAGATTTTATATGACTATTTTTAGCAAATTACCTGTCGATATTTCCGGTTATTGCAGCATCTGAATTATTTTCTGCCAACAAAGAAATAAATTATATTATATGCATCATCTTAATTATTGTAGTTTCCAGATGCATTGCACCATGGCTTAGCTTGCATCCTCCTGGTCAACGTGTTATTCTTCTTCCTGATTTTTGACTTTCAAGAGTAGTTAGATGGAATACACAAAATAATCCTTGTTAAGGGCAGCATGTCAAAGATGTATTTAATCCCCTAGATTCGAACATATGTCAGCATTTGACCCAACAGGAGGAGTTTCAAATTATATTAGTGCATCAAACAAGGATCTAGTTAATCCTATAGATTCGAATGTAAGAAAATGTCAGCATTGACAACAAAAAAAGGGAGCCGATAATTTTACAGTGCATCAAATAAAAAAAATTGAAAACGCAAACAAAATTTTCTCTGTTTTCGGAGAGGTGAGAATGATTTGCCGGTTGAAAATATTCGACGCTCCAAAGCCACATGTCACAACCTCTTTGATTCGCATGAATTCAGAAAATGCAGGATGGCAGCGGTATGCTCTGTTGATCTGTGTGGATTCAAAACTACTTAAAATCAAAAGGACAGTATGTTTGATACACCACATATATAACAACAGAAAAACTAATGAGACATAGGAACTTTTCTGAAGAGGCTAGTGGTTCACCTAGCATTTTTCCTTTTAAAATCAATCAACTGCGTGCATAGCGGACCACGGGAAAAAAAATAACCAGATCTCAAACCCTGCAAATCAAATAAGAAAAATCCTTTTGAACCAATGACGGCCTTGCCGGAGAATTCATTTGGATTTTCCCCTGGCATGTGCGGGGCTCTGGTTTTGGTTCCTCCTCCTCCCAGCATACAAAAATGGCCAGTTGCTGGCTGCGGCGGCCAATGGTACCGCGACGAAGGGATGTTAAGTCGTGCGCGCATGGAACCAACCCCGTAATCCCATACCGCGTCGGTAGCCCTGTAGCAGACGTAGCGCTGCCCCCTCTTCCATCGCGCGCCACCGCCGGGAGGAGCCATGCCCAGCGACGCCGCCCTCTCGCCGGCGCCGACCGGCAGGAACAACGGCGGCAAGATGCAGAAGCTGCTCAAGTCGGCCTTCAAGCGCGGCGACTCCCCGGCCCAGGCGGCCGGGGAGGAGCCGGAGCTCAGCCCGTCCGCGTCCAGGGGGTCTGGCTCGGGCAGCGGGCGGACGTCGTCGGGGAGGCGTGTCGCCCGAGGCGACGACGTCGGCGACCGGTCCAGCCGCGAGAGCGTCGAGCTCGACGCTGAAGGTGAAACGAGCCGTCTCCCTTCCATTGTCCATTTTGCTCTGCTTTTTGCACAGCGCGCGCATCCGGGTAAAAGTGTACACAGCTCCTGAGATCACTTATGTTTGCTCCAATTTAAGCAGAGCGTAGCCGAAGGCACCGACTTTCAAGGAGGGAAATGCATAAAACCATTTTGTTCTCATTGGAATTTTCGACCGGTTTTTCCTGGCCCTGACCTGAAAGTATAGGCTGATTTCAGGACTCCTGATTTTTGTGTGTGTTTCACTCGCCTAGTTCTTTTTTAAAAAAATACAAAATTTCGTCATTCCAACGTGGCTACGAATTTTTATCATAGTAATTTCCAGTGAACATTAGGCAACAGCTCCTTCTCCGCTTCGAAACGAGGAGCCAAGAAATGGGCATGGCAATCACAAGACGTTGTCAGAAACCAAACTCCTTCCTTATTTATAGCTCTCGCAAAAAGTTGCAACTCAAGAGACCACTGAAGTTCTTGCTGCCCCTCCAAAGCCAGTGAGGTCGGGGGGACATGACGAAAGGGTCCCTAGCCCAACACAGTTATATTTGTGTCAACATGATTTTGTTTACGAATCCTCGCAGATCGCCAACACGTCGTCACGATCTTCCATGCTTGCTGCAACGTTTGCAGCTCAGAATTCAAATTAAAATGCCACTTGCAAGCATATGGCAGCTTGACAGATCACTCGTGAAGGCCAAAGAACCAAATACCAACATTGCATCTGCTCCAGTAAACTACTGATTGTTTGTTAAATAAATACCAGAGTACTGTTCAAATCTGGGTCCATATTTGGGCAGCTGGTTCTATCTGTCACCTCACATTCTTCTGTCACATTTACGCTGTTCAATATTGTTGAGCGTTTGGATCGGATTAACTTTTGGTGAAACATTCTCACATGAGATGAAAGTAAATTGCGGGTGCAAATTAAATTAACTTTGGAAAGATTTGATGACGTGAACTGAAGGTTCCAAGAACGACAAGATGCTGGCGGCGCTGCGGGACTGGAAGATCGCGCCGGCGTACGAGACGTTCCCGTGGGAGAAGAAGATGAAGGAGCTGCTGCCGGTGCCGGAGTCGAGCCGGTTCCTGTCGCTGCTGCTGCTCCCCAAGGCCACGGACGGCACCCACACCCGCTACAACACGCTGGACGACACCCTCGCCCGCGCCGACGCCTGGCTCGCCTCGTCCCGCGCCTCCGGCGTCCCCGTCGAGCTCGCCAGCGTCCAGACGGAGGCGCTTCTCACCAAGATCTCCGGCGAGACGGCGGTGTCCACGGTGAACATGGGCTCCCTGTCCGACCTGGCCAACATGTCCAACGTCAGCCTGTACGGGTTCGAGGACTACCACGGCGTGGACATCGGCGTGGTGCGCGCGGTGCGGCTGTGGTACGCGCCGTCGGGCCCCGGCGGCGAGATGGCGGTGGAGATCGCGCTGCGGCAGGGGGACACCAGGCTCGGCTTCGCCATCAGCCGGACCGAGGAAGGCTTCATCTACGTGTCGTCGGTGGCGGACGAGAGCACGCCCGGCGTGGCGTCCACGCGGTCCGGGCTGCTCGAGCTGCACCGGGCGGCGAGGCGGGCGGGCAGGCTGCTGGTGGTGTCGAGGGTGGGAGGGGAGAAGGTGCTGCCGTGGATGGTCTCCACCGCCGGCGACGTCAGGTGCTACGACACCGTGTCGCTGAGCCAGAAGCTTTCGCTGCACCGCCACGCGCTCCGCCCCATCACGCTGCACTTCCTCACGTGGGATGAGGGCGTCCTCGCCCTGCCCCCGCCACCGGCGCCGGCGCGGGGGCCGCTGCTCATGCTGTCCTCCGAAGGCGACGAGGAGGAGATCGATGGCGACGGGCCGGAGATCGCGGCCGGCAAGGGGGGCAAGGGCTCGTCCTTCAGGTTCCAGAACATCGGACTCCCAGATAGCTGGCTGTGAATGAATCCATGGATTCAGAGCGGACCTGCCGGCTATACGTCAGTGTCAGTCAGTCGTGTAACAATCTCGTTTTGTGTATTTAGCTTTGTAATTTGCTAAGATGAGAAAAAACCACCGCCTTTTGAGACAAATCTTTGCTAAGAGCACTAACTCTGGACTGTGAGTGACTGGGAGCACTAGATGGTGGCACTCGCACATCCCACAGAGCATCTCCAATACGGACTCTAGCACTAGATGGTGGCACTCTGATAGGCACGGCTAGGGTATCTCGATTACTAGCACGAATTGTGGCGCTTACAGAGAGGAATTACAAGAATGGTGGCTAGGGTTCTTGGGGTAGCATAAAGGGGAAAAGAGGAGAGCCGTGCCGCCGTCGCCTGATCCTCTGGATGACTCCCTAGCGTCTCCGTCTCCTTTAGTACTTGGCGTGATGGGCTTCACTTGGACCACTCTGGGCCGCAGGTCCTCTAGTTGGGCTTTCTGGCTCGGGCCTCGCGTGGGGCAGCGCTGCGCCTGGTGGTGTCGCTGCCCGATGTTGGACGTACCCGTCAGGGGCGTTGACATCCCCCTCTTCTTAAGCTGAGGCTTGTCCCCAAGCCTCTGCAAAGGGGACCTCGCCTTGAGGCTCACCTTATCCTCCCACGTCGATCCCAGCGCGTCGGAGTTGGACCAGCATATCCGAACTTGTTCGCACATCTTGCCGTTCTTCTGCTTCCATCTTGTCTGTAGTACTGCCACAGGAACTGCAAGTTCATCAGAACATTGAGGAAGTTGAGGCTCGGCTGCCGTACCAGGATTGAGGGCGCGTCACAGTAGTGAGACGTGGAAGACCGGGTGTATGGTTGCACTGGCAGGTAGCTGCAACTTGTACGCCACCTCGTTGATCTTGCTGATGATAGGGAATGGCCAGTAGAACTTGTATGCGAGCTTGTGGTTTGCTCTTGGTGCCATCGAGGTCTGGATGTAGGGCTGAAGTTTCAGGTATACCTGGTCCCCGATCTCGAACGTTCTGAATAATCTTTTCTTATCTGCCTGGGCCTTCATCAGTTGACGAGCTCTGTTCAGATGCTGCTGCAACAGTTCTTGGAACGTGTCTCTTTCCTCAATCCATGAGTTCAGCGCTGGTACTGAGGTGATGTTTGCCGCCATGATTCCCCAGTGCTTTGGTTCATACCCAAACATTGCCTTGAAGGGGGTCATCCCGATTGCTGAGTGATGAGCATTATTATACCAGAATTGGGCTAGAGGAATCCAAAAGCTCCATCGTCGTGGGCACGCTTGAGTAAAGCATCAAGGGAACGTCTCGACACACTGGTTGACTCGTTTCGTCTGTCCATCTCTCTGAGGATGATTTGCCGTGCTGAGACGCAGTTGAGTACCCGCTGACTTGAACAGCTCCTGCCAGAAGTGGCTTGTGAAAACTGGGTCGCGGTCTAACACAATCGCTCCTGGGAGGCCATGTATCTTGTACACTTGCTGCATGTACAGCTGGGCGACCGATGCTGCTGTATGCGGGTGAGCCAGAGGTAAGAAATAGCTAAATTTGGTACGCTTGTCCACTATCACCAATAGACAGTTGAATCTGCTCGACTGCGGCAGCCCGTCCACAAAGTCCATGGATATCATTTCCCACGGCTACGTTGGAATTGGTAACGGTGACAGCAGTCCTGGAGATGTCGCGCGGTCTGGTTTTGCTTGCTGGCACATGGGGCAACACTGCACATAATTCCTGATTTGCTCTTTCATCTTGGGCCACGCAAACAGACGGCGAATGCGCCGATAAGTGATGGGAAAGCCTGAGTGGCCGCCAACCGAGCTCTCATGGAAAGCTTGCATAATGTGTTGTTGGATTTGAGTTCCTCCTCCTAGCCAAATTCGTCCCATGAACCGGAGGATGCCCTGTTGTAACTGGAACCTGCCCTTGGGATCCTCGCGCACCGCCAACTGCTCCAGCAGCTTCTAGGCGTGCGGGTTGTTGTTGTAGCTGCTGACGACGTCTTCCAGCCACGCTGGCTGGCAGGAGGAGATTGTTGACAACGTCATTGATGGATTGGCTCACGACAAGGCATCTGCTCCGTTGTTTTCTGCTCCTTTCTTGTATCTGATACGGTATCTCAGCTCTAGGAGCTTTGCAAATGCTTTCTGCTGCCACGGGATGGTGAGTCGTTGCTCCTCCAGGTGGGTCAAGCTCTTCTGATCAGTGTAGATGTCGAACTCTGCATGCTGTAGGTACGGACACCATTGGTCCACAGCCACTATGATGGCTAGGTACTCCTTTTCATACATCGACAACCCTTGATAACGTGGACTGAGCGCTTTGCTCATGAATGCTATTGGATGCCATTTTTGCTGCAGAATGGCTTCGATCCCCTTGTCACTTGCATCCGTTTCCACTGTGAATGGTTGCTCAAAGTTGGGTAGAGCAAGAACTGGCGATGTAGTCAAGTGTTGTTTCAGCACCTGAAAGGTTGTCTCAGTTGTTGACGTCCACATGAAGGGGGGCCCTTTCTTCAGCAGATGAAACAGTGGTTTGGCAATGACCCCAAAGTTACGGACGAAGCGACGATAATATCCTTCCAGCCCCAAAAAGCTACGCACGCCCTTGACGTCCTGAGGAGCAGACCAGTTAGCTACTGCTGCAATCTTGGTCGGATCGGTTGCCACACCTTGTGCGCTGATGACATGCCCCAGGTAAGATATTTTGCTTTGGCCAAAAGCACATTTGCTAAGTTTCACCTTCCACTGATCCTTCCGAAGAAGTTTCAGCACCTGCCCGACGTGTTGCTTGTGCTCCTCCAGAGTGGCACTGAAGATCAGGATATTGTTGAAGAATTAGATCACACAGACGCGGACGACAGGTTTGAGCGTGCCATGGATTGCAACCAGGAATGTGGGTGGTGCTCCAGTTAATCCAAAAGAAACCATGCGGAACTCGAAATGTCCTTGATGGTGCGAGGCGAATTTGATGGTAGCTCGCACGGAGGTCCAACTTTGAGAACCGCGTTGCTCCATGTAGCTCGTCGAGCAGCTCTTTAATGACCGGAACAGGGTATTTGCTGGGAACGGTGATGGCATTCAGTTGTTTGTAGTCCATGCAAAGCCGCTAAGTGTCGTCTTTGTTCTTGACTAATATGACTGGCGATGAAAATGGGATGTTGCTACGCTGTATAACCCCTGATCGAAGTAGAGCTTCCACTTGGGCTTCAATCTCTATCTTCTAAGCTGGTTTGTATATGTATTGTCTGACATTGACTAGCTGTGCTCCTGGAATGAGAGGAATGCGGTGGTCACACGCTCTTCGGGGAGGTAAACCCACTGGTTCCTCGAACACGTCCGGGAACTGGTCCACTACACTCTAAATGCATGGCGGAGTCCTCTGGTTGTGGGGCGACCACGCAAAGATGAATGACATGAGTGATTGCACCCTTGTTGCACAGGCTCTGAAGTTGCATGTTGTTGATGTCTTGGCAACTTGTCGAGGCAGCGTCGTGACCCATGAGACGAAGTGGCCCTGCTGGCGTTGGTATCTCAAGGAAACGGGCGCGCTAGTCGACCTTCATTGGGCCGTGCTCCTCGAGCCAGTCCATGCCCAGGATGATGTCATATGTGCCTAGGGCGAGCACCTTCAGGTCTGTGTAGAACTTGTGCCCCTGGGCGTACCATGTGCATCCAGTAGCCACTTGTGTGCACAGCAGCTCGCTGCCGCCAGTGACGCGGACGCGGCCTGTGGTTTGGGGAGTGGTTGAACGCCCGTCAGTTGTGCTGCCAGCTGCTCGTTGATGAAAGAGTTGAAGCTGCCTGAGTCCACCAGCATGAGCACTTCTCGCCCCTGTTGAGGGAGTCCTGGATTAGGGGGTATCCGGACAGTCGGACTATATACTTTGGCCGGACTATTAGACCGTGAAGATACAAGACTCAAGATTTCGTCCCGTGTCCGGATGGGACTCTCCTTTGCGTGGAAGACAAGCTTGGCGATCCGGGTATTATGTTTCCTTCTTTGTAACCGACTCCATGTAAACCCTAGCCCTCTCCGGTGTCTATATAAACCGGAGGGTCTATTCCTTAGAGGGACAATCATAATCATCATAGGCTAGCTTCTAGGGTTTAGCCTCTACGATCTCATGGTAGATCAACTCTTGTAATACCCATATCATCAATATCAATCAAGCAGGAAGTAGGGTTTTACCTCCATTGAGAGGGCCCAAACCTGGGTAAAATATCGTGTCCCTTGCCTCCTGTTACAATTAGCCTTAGACGCACAGATCAGGCCCCCTACCCGAGATCCGTCGGTTTTGACGCCACTCCAAGTCCAGCAACAGTAAAAATAGCGATAGCAGCGCTAGAAAGATCGACACCCCAGTCAACTCCGAAGGCAACAACGACCATATGGACCCAAAGAATGGAACAGATTAGCAGTCACGCCAACATAGTTCGAGCGCGGCGCCCGATCACAATGATCCCGAGGGACGAATTCATCAAACCGCCCCGGGACAAGAGCACAGTCCGGACGACGATGCACTCACATCCCGGAAATGCGTTTGGAACGAGATAACCTCCACAGAAGGCTTATGGCCACTGCGAGAAGTCTAAAGAAGCAGAAGTAACGGCTTAAGGCCGCACAGGAAATGCTCAATCACAGATGGAATAAAGTGCTAGACACTGAAGAGAAGTACTGCGACGATCACCACAAAAAGAGTTATCCAAAACGCAAGCTGCTGCCAGAATTTGACGATGAGGCCATTCCACCAAAGAACAACATGGCCAGGAGGCCGGACAAACCACTTCGTAACCGCAATAGAGCAGCTACCGACGCCACACACGATTTACGCGAGCTCCTGGATAAAAAAGCCGGCGCAGCTAGGTCCATGTATGGATCTAAAGGGCACACCCTGGCGCAGGACTATGGTCACCAAAATGATCATACCAATCGGATACCAGTTCGGAATCAGCACCGGACACAACAACAACCGATGGCATGCCACAACACGTCCAGATACAGAGGGGCTGCTCACCCCCTGTGCTTCACCGAAGAGGTGCTGGACCATGAATTTCCACAGGGTTTTAAACCTGTGAACATAGAGGCATACGATCAACGCAGACCGAAGGGTCCGGATCGAGGATTTTATCCTGCATATCCACATGGCTCGTGGGGACGACCTCCACGCCATCAAATACCTTCCCTCAAGTTGAAGGGACCAGCTCGACATGGTTGAAAAGCCTCCCCGAAAATTCAATTGGAAGTTGGGAGGAACTCGAGGATGCTTTCAGGGCCACTTTTCAAGGGACCTATGTCCGGCCTCCGGATGCGGACGATTTAAGTCACATAATTCAACAGCCCGGAGAGTCCGTCTGCAAGCTTTGGAACAGATTCCTCACTAAGAAGAATCAAATCATCGATTGTTCGGATGCCGAAGCCCTAGCGGCCTTCAAGCATAGCATCCAGGACGAATGGCTCGCCAGACACCTCGGCCAAGAAAAGCCGAGGACAATGGCAGCCCTAACAAACCTTATGACCCAATTTTGCGCAGGTGAAGATAGCTGGTTGGCTCGTAAAGGCACCAGCGACCCAAGTACATCCGAAATAAGGGATGGCAATGGGAAGCCACGGCGCAATAAAAACAAACTCAAAACAAGGAAGAAAGTCCGGACAACACAACGGTCAACGCCGGATTCAGGGGCTCTCGACCTGGTCAACAAAAGAAGCCATCTAAAGGCAGCAAAGAGGGACCGTCTGGCCTGAACAACGTCCTAGACAGACTGTGCAAAATCCATGGCACCCTCGAAAAACCTGCGAACCACACTCACAGAGAATGTTGGGTCTTCAAGCAGGCCGGCAAATTAAATGCCGAACACAAGGGAAGGGAAACACCAAGTGAAGACGAGGATGAGCCTCGCCAGCCGAACACTGGGGGACAGAAAAAAATTCCTGCCAGAGGTAAAAACAGTAAACATGATCCACGCGACTCTCATATCCACGAGAAGGCGCGAATGCACGCTCAGAAACGCATACGCTATAAAGCCCGTCGCACCCAAATGTAACCACTGGTCGGCTTACCCGATCACTTTCGATCACAGGGACTACCCGACTAGTATTCGGCACGAAGGATCAACTGCCTTGGTGGTCGACCCAATAATCGACGGATACCATCTTACTCACGTCCTCATGGATAGCGGCAGTAGTCTTAATCTAATATACCAGGACACTATCTGCAGGATGGGGATAGACCCATCCAAAATCAACCACAGAAACACCACCTTTGAAGGGGTGATACCAGGAGTCGAAGGCCACTGCAGGGGATCCCTCGTACTGGAGGTAACATTCGGTTCCCCAGGCAACTCCAGAAGCGAAGAACTACTCTTCACCATCGCCCCCTCCAAAGCGGCTATCATGCATTGCTTGGGAGAACGGCCTTCGCCCGCTTCAACGCAGTACCGCACTATGCCTACCTTAAACTCAAGATGCCTGGTCCACGTGGCATAATCACCATTAGCGGAAACACAGAGCATTCCTTACGCGCGGAAGAGTATGCGACGACTCTAGCCGTCGGACTCTAAGCGGCCTCCAATACCTGAAAACATGACTGGTCGTTAAGACCACGGACACGGTTAGACGAGTCCGGCAGCCCAGATAAACCTTATCTAGGCGCCACACATGTAATCCCATAGAGGACACCAGGGGCTATAGATAATTAATAAAGCCCAATTTTCGGCCTGCCTTATTAACAGGCCACTGTCTTACACTTTTACTATCCATTGGTGATAGCCAACTTTTCGCATGCTTACATCATACTCTTCTACATGAGTTTTTTACAGACACCATTCGTGCGACACCCTCCCAGGACACGGCACAACGGAGACAAAGGCGCAGACGTGTAGTAGGGCCCCACTCAAAGGTTTCTCTTTAGATTAAGCCCCTGTGTAACATTCTTTATTGTCTCTTGTTGCTTACACATCCCACGAGTACTACACCCACAGGGGATACTGCCGTTATTGGCATTTCGCCACGACAGACTAATGCACGTACCTGGGAATACATGATTCATCATAAAGGGCATTACTCAGCTTAGTATATGTTATAAAGTCCGAATACCTTCGGGAGTGTTCGGCGTCGCGAGTTTGGCCTTATATGCATCAGCTCCGAATCATGTCTGTGGTCAAATGTTGGGTTTGCCCGGCTCCTGGGTTCGCCGCCTTACGTTTCGTTCTTATTGGCTAAGGCGGCCAAAGGAGAACTACTGCGATTGTGCCCTGGTTATTCCGGATGAGCACCTCAGTAGAGAAAGCCGAAAACTGGCTGTCATGATATAGCGAGAGACTGTTCAACCACTCAAAGACTTATCGGAATCTTTAGGATTCCGCCGCATTAACGAAGGACCGTTTTCCAGCCATGTACACACGTGCCCGTATTCGGATGCATGCAAAGGTACCAGGGGCTACATAGTAGCCCCACCGTCAAACTCCTATGGCTAAGTGAAAGTGTTACAGCTATATAGTCCGGTTGCCTAGTTCGACGTACAATCACCTCCTTAATGGACTAAGACGTTGGATCAAGTGTGATTATGCATATTTTTCGCGTAAACCCCCGCATTGTATGCGTGGGGGCTGAAGCCAACGACTGCTAACTTTCAGATTACACATATACATAAAAACGGCCGCACAGGAGGCACAATAATACTTTCGGGCAAAAAGTATAAATATAGCCTCATAATCAAAATAACATTGTTTTTACAATGACACGATTTGTCACTCGAACATGACATTCTTCGAGCAGTGAGCCTCTATTAAGCGAACACCTTCTGCTACCTGCTCCAAGATGTGCTCGGCCGGATCCTGGCCCCACACCGGATTCTGGGTCGCAACAACGGTGGCCTCCATATCCGTCTAGTATGCTTTAACACGGGCAAGAGCCATCTGGGCACCCTCTATGCATGCCGACCTCTTCATGGCATCGATTCGTGACACGACACCAAGGAATTGTTGCACTAAACCAATATAACTGTCCGGCTTCGGCCCCTTCGGCCATAGATGGTCTAGTACAAACCGCATTGCAAGACCGGACAGCCTGTGGAGCTCGTCCACAGCAGCCGTCTTCTCACTCAAAGGCAATTTGCGCGTTGGAGCGCTGAACTGCGACCAGAACAGCTTTTCCACTTCATCATCTTTTTGATCCTCAAAAAACTTGGCTGCATCAGCCGTACTCTTTGACAAATACGCATAGGCGTCTGCAGGACTCCAGCGTCGATCCATAGGAGCGTTCTTTGGATCTAAAAACTTCATCTGCAACAAATAGGGGTTTCCAGCCGCGATTTCTCCGGCCTGTCGAAGCTCCTCCCGTGCATCCCTAAGGTTGGAACTCATCTCCTTGGCCGCATCAAGGGCCTTCTTCAGGTCAGCCTTATTCGCATGATTTTCTTTTTCAAGAAGCTCATACCGGTTAGCGGCGTTTTCTAGCTCCACAGGCATTTCGGCTATTCTGTCTTCGCTCTGGCGACGAGCAGCCTGTTCGGCTCTCAACTCTTCAGCCGCCTTTAGGGCAGACGCATTGCTCGCCCGTGCCTGTTCCTTGGCCAGGGAAAGTTCCGCCCTCAGGGCTTCCATGGCAGCAGCACCGTCTGCAGTCCAAGCATATAACATTAGCATTATGCCCCTCTGAGTTCTTCCTATAAAAAATAATAAGGAAAGCAGAGCACATACCTTGTGACTCGTTACTCGTTCACCAGTGTGATATCGGTACCAATAGCTCCAATCTGCCTCCTTAGTTCGGTAACTTCAACGGACCGGTCGGCTGCCGGATCCTCAGACACCTGCGCATAAATACAGGGCAATCATTACTTATGCAATATGATCCTTGTTTGCCGCCTAGGGCGGGCAACCAGAGTCTCAGGGGGTACTATCCATATGGAGCACACCTAGCGCGTGCGTCAGAATCAAAAATTACGTATTTTTCATTACATACCTCAAAGCCTCTGAGCAGGCTCGTAAAGGCTTCATTCAACCCGCTTGTGGCGGAGGAAATCTTCTCGAGCACCGTTCTCATTAATGAATGGTGCTCCTCCGAGAGAGCAGCTCGCTCCAGAAGGCCCATCAGCGTGTCCGGCCGGACATCGAACTGTGTCGGACCCTTCTCATCGCCACCCGTGGGAGCCGAATGCTCCAGGCTTAGGGCGGCCGAAGGATTAGCTTCTGGCTTCGGCAGATCCAGACTCCTCTGTGACGACACCTCGGGGTCGCCCGCCTCATGAGGTGGAGAGGTTGGTGGGGTCTCACTCTCCATCATCTCCGGGAGGAGATCCCCCGAAGACGAACTATGTCGAGAAGAGCTGCTAGCCGGACTGCAAAGAATGGATCCTGGTTATTGTTCTCGGAGAAAAGCAGTACCTTCGTATTTACGACTAACTTACAACTCGGTTGAGGGCTGGCCCGTCGGCGGGCATGGCGCGGTGAGGACGCCCTTCAGGCTAGGGCCCCCTGGTGAAGCTTTCTTCCCTTGTTTGGGCACCTCCATCTCCAAATCTTCGGAGGCGGCCCTCTTCTTCCCGCGTGGGGAGGAGGCCTTAGACTCCCCTTCCCGGCTATCCTCCTTTGGGGAGGTAGCAATTCCCCCGGTTGGGATGCGCAATGTGTGAAGTTCTGCTTCTCTATTCTTCCCTTCGTCTTTCCCTAAGGGCATTTTGCTTAGCACACGACCAAGAATCTTGGTGTAACGCCCCGGATCCGATGCGCCAGGTGTCCGCCAGTTATTTGCCGTTGTTGCCATGTCATTGCTTGCGTGTTGCATTTCACCATGTCATCATTTGCATTTTATCATGTCATCATCTGCATTTCATCTGCATGTTTTTCAAAACTTGCATCCGTTCGGGTTCCGCCGGTTCTCTCCGTTGTCCATTCCGAGCCAGACACACTCGCACGCGCCCGCGGCACCTCCGAACTATTATTTTATAAGTGGCATAAAAATGTTCTCGGAATGGGTTCAACTTGTCGTGTGGTCTCATTATAGTGTAGACAGACCGCCTGCCAAGTTTCATCGCATTCGGAGTCCATTTGATAGCCCAACCGTTAGACCTACAACCGCAATATAGTTGGTCTATATGTCGGACGTTTTCGGTATCCGGAAACTGCTATCGGGTCGCACTTCACCTCTCTCTTCTCAGCCCAACCCCTCTTGCAACCTACCTGCAGCCCACCTAGTTCCCCCTCTGTCCGGAGCCGTCGGATCGAGAACCGATGCCCGAAATCCCCTCCAAAAATCCTCAAACCCTAGACCCTACACTTTATATACTCATTCCACTTCCAATTTTGGCAGCCTAACCTTCCCCTCTTTGTTTTCACCGTCTCCTCCCACCTCGAGGGTCAGCCACTGCTTTCCCCTCCAGATCCGTGCGCGCCTCCACCTCATCCTCGCCACATGGCGGTGCCCTAGTGGCCAGCCGCCACCAGCCACCGCCTCCGGCCACTAGGCAAGCGCCACGTCGCCTCGGCCTCCTCCCGCCCGTGGCCTGCGGGTCTGATCTGCCCGCCGGACTCAACCGGGCGTGCCTCGCGCTTCGCTCCTCCCTTCTGCTCCCGATCGGAGAGGAGCTCCCGATCCGCTTGCCCGCCGTGCTCGACCAGCGCCGCCGCCCGCCATCTCCGGCAGCCCGCGGCGCCCGCCGACCTCCGGCGCTGGGCCTTGCCGTCTGCGCCACGCCGCCGCCTCTGCCCGGCGCCCGCCAGTCGCCGCCCGTGCCCATCTGCTTCCCGCCGCCTCACGACGCCACCACCGCGGAATAGACCCCACCGAGCTCGCTGCCCCGACATCCCCCTGCGGATCCGGTCACCTCCGCCCGATCCGGCGGAGTTGGGACCCCACGCCGCCGCGACCTGTTCCGTCCCTCCATCGCCGGCGCGCCGCCCTCGCCGGACTCCTTCGCCCGGCCTCCCCTCCACGTGAGCACGAGGGCCTCGCCCTCGCCGCCGCCACGTGGGCCCCGTCCTGGGCCACATCAGCCGCCGGCCCAGCAGGTCCAAGGCCCAGCCCAGCTTCGGCCTCCATGTCGGCCCGCCTCGCCCTCCGTCTTCCTGGGCCAGCCCATGGTGAGAAAACCCCCAGCCTCTCCTGTCCACTACCGGGCCTACCAGATTCGGCCCACATACGTTTTTTTCCAGATCTGCGAATTTGCTAATTATCCAGAGAATTCCAGTTTTACAGAAAACCCCCTAGACATCATGCATATAATAACTCATTAACCGTGCATCATATTGAAATGATCTATATATGTAAAATGCTTAGAATTTCATCTAGTTTCATAATTTGCCACTTTCATCCATGTCTGAAATGTTTAACATGTTGTTTGTGTTTATTTTGCATAATGACATGCTAAAATGATTTAATTCATAACTAAATAACCGTAGCTCGGTTTTAAATAAACTTTATATGTAAATGGGGTGGAAAAATGCCTAGATTAACATGGTCCACTTTATTTTCCTGTTTAACAACTTTAAAATATGTTTTAGGGCAGAACAGTACCAAATTCATAATTTGCATATGAGGTTTTTCCGGAATTGTTGTTTGTTGTTCCGGCCTCATTTAAACTTGCCTAAATATTTAGTTTACTTTTGTTACACCCCTTGCCATGTTTAACAACATTTAACATTGTTGTGTACCTAAACGAGAGCGAACTAAATAACTTGGATGTGGTGTTTCGTCAATATGCAACTCGTTGCATATTCAGCTCCACTTAATTTGTAGTTTTGTTTGTTGCACTTTGCCATGCCATGCCTCTTTAAACCGGTCATGCATCATACTTGTTTGTGCATCATGCCATGATTATGCTTGTGTGTTTACTATGTTGTTTGCTTCTTTCCGGTTTGCTTCTCTCGTTAGCTTCGGTTTCGTTCCGGAGTTGTGAGGATTCGTTCGACTACGTCCGTTCGTCTTCTTCATGGACTCGTTCTTCTTCCTTGCGGGATTTCAGGCAAGATGACCGCTACCCTGGATCTCACTACTATCATTGCTATGCTAGTTGCCTCGTTCTTTCGCTATGCTGCGCTACCTATTACCTGTTTGTCCAGCCATCCCAAATTGCCATGAACCCCTAACCTTTGACACCGTTCCTATGCAAACCATTGTTTGGCTATGTTACCGCTTTGCTCAGCCCCTCTTATAGCGTTGTTAGTTGCAGGTGAAGTTGAAGATTTCTCCATGGTGGACAGGGTTTATGTTGGGATATCACAATATCTCTTATATTATTAATGCATCTATATATTTGGTAAAGGGTGGAAGGCTCGGCCTTATGCCTGGTGTTTTGTTCCACTCTTGCCGCCCTAGTTTCCGTCATACCGGTGTTATGTTCCCGGATTTTGCGTTCCTAACGCGGTCGGGTGATTTATGGGACCCCCGACAGTTCGCTTTGAATAAAACTTGTCCAAAGAAGGCCCAACATTGACTTTTACCATTTGCCTCACCTATTACCTTTTTTTCCTTGGGAGTCGCGATCCCAAGGGTCATCTTTATTTTAGCCCCCGCCAATGCTTGTCTAAGTGTTGGTCCAAACTAGAGCCACTTGCGGCGCCACCTCGGGAAACTTGAGGGCTGGTTCTAGTTGTACGTAGTGCTCATCCGGTCGTGGCTCGAGACGAGATACGTCGGCTACTATCGGGATGTCGGCACACCGGAGGTCTTGCTGGTCTTGTTTTACCATTGTCGAAATGTCTTGATGTACCGGATACCGAGTCGATCGGAGTGTCTCGGGTGAAGGTCTATTCCTTCGATGATCGCGAGAGCTTGTCATGGGCTAAGTTGGGACACCCTGCAGGTATAAACTTTCGAGAGCCGTGCCCGCGTTATGTGGCAGATGGGAATTTGTTAATGTCCGGTTGTAGATAACTTGACACTTGATCCGAATTAAAACGCATCAACCGTGTGTGTAGCCGTGATGGTCTCTTCTCGGCGGAGTCCGGGAAGTGAACACGGTTTCTGTGTTATGTTTGACGTAAGTAGGTGTTCAGGATCACCTCTTGATCATTGCTAGCTTCACGACCGTTCCGCTTGTTCTCTTCTCGCTCTTATTTGCGTTGGTTAGCCACCATACATTGCTTAGTCGCTGCTGCAACCTCACCACTTTAACCCTTCCTTTCCCATTAAGCTTTGCTAGTCTTGATACCCATGGTAATGGGATTGCTGAGTCCTCGTGGCTCACCAGATACTTCCAAAACCAGTTTGCAGGTGCCTATGTTACCGAGCAGGTGACGCAACCAAGCTCAAGGAGGAGCTCGATGAAGATCTTGTCCTTTGTGTTGTTTCGTTCTAGTTGATCTGTAGTGGAGCCCAGTTGGGGTCGATCGGGGACCTTTGTCGCATTTGGGGTTCTTCTTTTATTTTGGTTCCGTAGTCAGACCTTGATTGTATCTGGATGATGTAATGCTTTATTCATGTATTTGTGTGAAGTGGCAATTGTAAGCCAACTATGTATCTCTGTCCCTTATGTATTACTTGGGTTGTGTGAAGATTACCTCACTTGCGACATTGCTTTCAATGCGGTTATGCCTCTAAGTCGTGCTTCGACACGGGAGATATAGCCGCATCGAGGGCGCATAAGTTGGTAATCGAGCCTTCCCGACCTTAGGAGCCCCACTGCTTGATCGTTTTTAGCGGCCGAGTTGTGTCTAGAAAAATGTTTTGAGTCATTTAGGATTATATTTATCGGAGAGTTTAGGAATTCTTTTTACTCCCCAGTCCCTTCGACCTTCTGTGAGGTATCCTGACGTAGAAGTTTTGACTTTCCTCTCCTCAAATTTCACTAAAAAAAATTTTAGGATCACGCGGGTATCTTAGAATCGTTCCGATGGTTTTATGATGACAACATTGTCTTGGTGCCTCCCGTCGTGAGGGTTTTTTAGTGGAGGTGTCCCGGGAGTTGAGCTCGAGGTGTTGTCGTCATAATTTTATCGTTGCAGTTCGAATACCGAGTTTAGTACGCCGACATTGAAAATCTCTTTTATGCGGTTGTTGGTGAGATAACCCCGCTAACCCAATCTCGAGGTGAGTACGGAGTATTGCCATGACTCGTATAATGATGCTTTTCAAGGTTGAGGTACACGATTTCGAAGGTTTCTTGGTTATGTGTTGACGGATGGATACAGCTTGGATGTAGGTATTGTTAGTTTGGGTGAGATATATTGCTTCCTGTATCCCCAACACCAGATTGCATAACCGTAAAGTTTCGGAGTTTTATAGGTGGGAATTCAAGTAGCTCTGGAATATCTTTTCGACAGATGCATGATATGGGATTGGGTAAATCTCTATCATATGTATTTGTTCCGGCTTATTCTGCAAGCCAGTCCTTTGTTTTTGTTTTGAGTTGTGGTATTCGAGTTGCTTCGAAGTTAAATGTTGAATCCATACCTTTCCTAAACGGTGTTCTCATATTTCTATGGGAGAACTAATCCTTTTGATCATCGAGATTGTCATGTCAATTCTTTCCAACCGGTGTGCTTCTCTTCAAATGGATCCGATCATTCTCCCCATCCGCAAGATCATTTCTAAGTTTTCTCAACGGTGTTTGTTTTCATCCGTCCCAAGTTGCCTTTGTTTTCCCGCCCTCCCACCCCTTTTTCTTCAAGGACACAGATTTCTCAATCAAGTATCCATTTATTCATGTGAAGTTTCTCCATTCTTTTCCATCAATGTTCTTACCCGGTGGTTCTCAAGAAGATGTTCTACTAGTTTGTCATTCCTCATTCCTTTCTCTTCTCCAGTGGATTCAAGTCAAGTTTTGTTGATCATACCTTTTTCCTCATTTCAATGTCTTCTCTTACCGGTGCACCTCTTAATCATTCACTTCTCGCTATTTGTTATTCCGGAGGGCTCAAGATATCTCGAAGATTCGTGTTTCCACTCTGCATTCGTTCAAGCTCTTTCGAGATTGGTATCTCATTCAAGTCATTTAATTCAACCGGTGAAACATCTCTTTTAAATCTTTTCAACGGTGTTCTTTTGAGTGGGCCCTAACCCACAGGTCTTTTCTCAGGATCTTACTTGACTCTTCTATTTTCCCAGAGCTATCCTAAATTCTTCTCCAAGTTTGACGTAAGAATGAGTTATCATCAGTCAAATGCTTTTCTCCAAGATCTTTCAAATTCTTTTCATAGTTGGCTCAACCTCTTTGCTTTTGATTCTTCCGGTGTGCCTCAATAATTCATGGTGGTTCTCATCTTCATTCTCAACATGTGAAGACCGAAAAGTATTTCTCTTAAATCTTGGTCCATTCTCTTCAATATTCATGGTCTCATAATTGTTTTCGATTGTGAGAATTCTTTTCTTACCATCCGGAGTATTTCTTGAGTTGTTTCCATTTCTTTCCTCCGAAGGCCATCATGTCATAGTTCTTCATTCTCAGCGTGTAGCTATCGTTCTCCAAATCTTACCAGTGATTCCTTCAAATATCCTCTAATCAGTTCATGATCTCTTCGTTCTCATGTATCTAAATCCCCTCAAATATCTTCATTCGTTTTCCAATTCTTTCCGGTGAATTGTGCCCTTGCTATGTTCATTTTCAATTCTTACGGTGGTTCTTTCAAGATCTCTCTTCCTTGTTCATCATATCAATTCATTTGTTGTTCCAATCCTACCGGTGGTTCATTGAAG
The DNA here is from genome assembly GCA_021437245.1 of Aegilops speltoides. Taxonomy (NCBI): domain Eukaryota; kingdom Viridiplantae; phylum Streptophyta; class Magnoliopsida; order Poales; family Poaceae; genus Aegilops; species Aegilops speltoides. The sequence goes on from CM038145.1 coordinate 261,794,189, forward strand.
ACTTTTCTCAAGTTTACGCTATATCTCTCTCTTAATCCTTTTCAATGGAAATAAGTAGTATGCCAAATCTGAGTTTGTTCAGGAGGAATAAATTCTTGGCTTCTTGTTGTTCATCTTTCTTCCGGAGTTCTAAGTTTTCCGCATTATCTCGTCGCGAAGCTCCATCTAAATCATCGCAAGGCTTCACCTTGTGTTTTCAACTTCTCTTTCTTTTATCATCCTTTTCTTACCGGAGTTCTTCATGGAGGCTCTACATGGTGGTTCATCAAGGATTCCTTTCATTCTTCAATTATTCTTCAAGATTTCTCTTGAAGTTATGATCCGCCAAGCTATACTAAAAATTAAACAGGGTGCCCAACACTTGTTTTGTTTTGAGGAGCTCAAGTATTCTCTTCTTGCATTTCGAAGTGCAATTCTTTCTATCTTATCTTTTGAGATGGTGTTATGTCACTCTTGACAATTTCCTTCATGTTTCATGTTTCATATGTTGTCAAGAATGAGGTATTTTAAATCCATCTTTTCTCTTTGTTCAAGAGATCTTTTCAACCGTCAATCTCTTCATTGGAGTTATCTTGGTATAGATTTCACCTAAAGCCTTCCCTAAGGAATGTTGCTATTTTGGTGCTTATTAATGACCCAAGTTATCTCTTTTCCAGCTTGATGGAACAAGCTTTCATCTCTTCGTTAATCTCAAGCAAGCATTTGTTTCCGTTAGTGGCTAGGTGTTCACCTCATAATGTTGAGATGTTTCCATAAGCCCACTACAAGTTTATTCCTTTCGTTGTTGGTTTTCCAACAACTCCGTTCTAACCTTCTTGGAAGGATGCTTCCCAAATTCAATTGTGGCAGAAGTTATCATTTCCTTCTCCGTTCTCTTATTCCAGCGATCTATCTTCAATTCCTTCGTCCCGGAGGCATTGTGATGTTGCTCTCTTTGAACCACCGTCTTGTTTTATCAAGATCATGTTCCTTTACATGCTTATCCATTTAACCGGAGTGTTGTATCATCTCTTCAATATCTTTTAATCTTCTCAAGTTTTCTTCTCTTTTCAACCGGAGTGTTGTCTGAAATCTTTCTTACCCCTTGTGCCATTCTTTCAATAGTTCCGGAGGCAGTGTGTTGTTCATTGCATCAAGTATCATCTCATCTTGTCAAGTTCATATTCAATTCCTTCCATGTTCAACCGGAGTGCTGCCCGAATTCTTCCCCTCTCATCTTGTTTTAACCGGAGTGGTTTCAAATTCTATCTTGTCCATTAAACTCTTGATTCATGTCTTTGCAACCTTCAAGTCCTCGTAATGTTCCTTGTTCCTCTTTTCTAACGGATTGTTTGCAATCTTGTTCATCTCTGTTGTATCCTTTCTTTTAAATTGCTCAACCTCTCATGGTTCTTGGTTTCACTCGTTCGTCAAAGAAGCAACTTAGTTTTACCTCTTCTCTTCCTCTTCCGTTTCCCTCCGGTGCCATCCTAGATCTCGGGACGAGATCCTCTCATAGTGGTGGAGTGTTGTAACGCCCTGGATCCGATGCGCCAGGTGTCCGCCAGTTATTTGCCGTTGTTGCCATGTCATTGCTTGCGTGTTGCATTTCACCATGTCATCATTTGCATTTTATCATGTCATCATCTGCATTTCATCTGCATGTTTTTCAAAACTTGCATCCGTTCGGGTTCCGCCGGTTCTCTCCGTTGTCCATTCTGAGCCAGACACACTCGCACGCGCCCGCGGCACCTCCGAACTATTATTTTATAAGTGGCATAAAAATGTTCTCGGAATGGGTTGCAACTTGTCGTGTGGTCTTATTATAGTGTAGACAGACCGCCTGCCAAGTTTCATCGCATTCGGAGTCCATTTGATAGCCCAACCGTTAGACCTACAACCGCAATATAGTCGGTCTATACGTCGGACGTTTTCGGTATCCGGAAACTGCTATCGGGTCGCACTTCACCTCTCTCTTCTCAGCCCAACCCTTCTTGCAACCCACCTACAGCCCACCTAGTTCCCCCTCTGTCCGGAGCCGTCGGATCGAGAACTGATACCCGAAATCCCCTCCAAAAACCCTCAAACCCTAGACCCTACCCTTTATATACTCATTCCACTTCCAATTTTGGCAGCCTAACCTTCCCCTCTTTGTTTTCACCGTCTCCTCCCACCTCGAGGGCCGCGCCGCCGTTTTCCCCTCCAGATCTGGCGCGCCTCCACCTCATCCCTGCCACATGGCAGTGCCCTAGTGGCCAGCCGCCACCCAGCCACCGCCTCCAGCCACTAGGCGAGCGCCACGTCGCCCCTCAGCCTCCTCCCCGCCGCCGTGGCCCTACGGGCCCAGTCTGCCCGCCGGACTCAACCGGGCCGTGCCTCGCCCGCTCATCCCTTCGCTCCCGATCAGAGAGGAGCTCCCGATCCGCCGCCGCCGTGCTCGACCAGCGCCGCCGCCCGCCATCTCCGGCAGCCCGCGCGCCCGCCGACCTCCGGCGCCGGGCGCTGCCGTCTGCGCGGCGCCGCCGCCTCGCCGCCCGCCAGTCGCCGCCCGTGCCCATCTGCTTCCCGCCGCCTCACGACGCCACCACGGGAGTAGACCCGCCCGAGCTTCGCTGCCCGACATCCCCTGCGGATCCGGTCACGCCGTCCCGATCCGCCGGAGTTGGGACCACAGGCCGCCCGCGACCTGTTCCCGCCACTCCATCGCCGCGCGCCGCCCTCGCCGGACTCGCCAGCGCCGCCTCCTCCTCCTGCAAGCGCATGAGCACGAGGGCCTCGCCCTCGCCGCCGCCACGTGGGCCCCGTCTTGGGCCACATCAGCCGCCGGCCCAGCAGGTCCAAGGCCCAGCCCAGCTTCGGCCTCCACGTCGGCCCGCCTCGCCCTCCGTCTTCCTGGGCCAGCCCATGGTGAGAAAACCCCCAGCCTCTCCTGTCCACTACCGGGCCTGCCAGATTCGGCCCACATACGTTTTTTTTCCAGATCTGCGAATTTGCTAATTATCCAGAGAATTCCAATTTTACAGAAAACCCCCTAGACATCATGCATATAATAACTCATTAACCGTGCATCATATTGAAATGATCTATATATGTAAAATGCTTAGAATTTCATCTAGTTTCATAATTTGCCACTTTCATCCATGTTTGAAATGTTTAACATGCTGTTTGTGTTTATTTTGCATAATGACATGCTAAAATGATTTAATTCATAACTAAATAACCGTAGCTCGGTTTTAAATAAACTTTATATGTAAATGGGGTGGAAAAATGCCTAGATTAACATGGTCCACTTTATTTTCATGTTTGACAACTTTAAAATATGTTTTAGGGCAGAACAGTACCAAATTCATAATTTGCATATGAGGTTTTTCCGGAATTGTTGTTTGTTGTTCCGGCCTCATTTAAACCTGCGTAAATATTTAGTTTACTTTTGTTACACCCCTTGCCATGTTTAACAACATTTAACATTGTTGTGTACCTAAACGAGAGCGAACTAAATAACTTGGATGTGGTGTTTCGTCAATATGCAACTCGTTGCATATTGAGCTCCACTTAATTTGTAGTTTTGTTTGTTGCACTTTGCCATGCCATGCCTCTTTAAACCGGTCATGCATCATACTTGTTTGTGCATCATGCCATGATTATGCTTGTGTGTTTACTATGTTGTTTGCTTCTTTCCGGTTTGCTTCTCTCGTTAGCTTCGGTTTCGTTCCGGAGTTGTGAGGATTCGTTCGACTACGTCCGTTCGTCTTCTTCATGGACTCGTTCTTCTTCCTTGCGGGATTTCGTGCAAGATGACCGCTACTACGGATCTCACTACTATCATTGCTATGCTAGTTGCCTCGTTCTTTCGCTATGCTGCGCTACCTATTACTGTTTGTCCAGCCATCCCAAATTGCCATGAACCCTAACCTTTGACACCGTTCCTATGCAAACCGTTGTTTGGCTATGTTACCGCTTTGCTCAGCCCTCTTATAGCGTTGTTAGTTGCGGTGAAGTTGAAGATTTCTCCATGGTGGGCAGGGGTTTATGTTGGGATATCACAATATCTCTTATATAATTAATGCATCTATATATTTGGTAAAGGGTGGAAGGCTCGGCCTTATGCAGGTGTTTTGTTCCACTCTTGCCGCCCTAGTTTCCGTCATACCGGTGTTATGTTCCCGGATTTTATGTTCCTAACGCGGTCGGGTGATTTATGGGACCCCGACGGTTCGCTTTGAATAAAACTTGTCCAAAAAGGCCCAACATTGACTTTTACCATTTGCCTCACCTATTACCTTTTTTTTCCTTGGGAGTCGCGATCCCAAGGGTCATCTTTATTTTAGCCCCCGAGCCAATGCTTGTCTAAGTGTTGGTCCAAACTAGAGACACTTGCGCCACCACCTCGGGAAACTTGAGGGCTGGTTCTAGTTGTACGTAGTGCTCATCCGGTCGTGGCTCGAGACGAGATACGCGGCTACTATCGGGATGTCGGCACGCCGGGAGGTCTTGCTGGTCTTGTTTTACCATTGTCGAAATGTCTTGATGTACCGGATACCGAGTCGATCGGAGTGTCTCGGGTGAAGGTCTATTCCTTCGATGATCGCGAGAGCTTGTCATGGGCTGTTGGGACACCCCGCAGGTATAAACTTTCGAGAGCCGTGCTCGCGGTTATGTGGCAGATGGGAATTTGTTAATGTCCGGTTGTAGATAACTTGACACTTGATCCGAATTAAAACGCATCAACCGTGTGTGTAGCCGTGATGGTCTCTTCTCGGCGGAGTCCGGGAAGTGAACACGGTTTCTATGTTATGTTTGACGTAAGTAGGTGTTCAGGATCACCTCTTGATCATTGCTAGCTTCACGACCGTTCCGCTTGTTCTCTTCTCGCTCTTATTTGCGTTGGTTAGCCACCATACATTGCTTAGTCGCCGCCGCAACCTCACCACTTTAACCCTTCCTTTCCCATTAAGCTTTGCTAGTCTTGATACCCATGGTAATGGGATTGCTTTGAGTCCTCGTGGCTCACCGGATACTTCAAAACCAGTTTGCGGTGCCTATGTTATCGAAAGGTGGCGAACCAAGCTCAAGGAGGAGCTCGATGAAGATCTTGTCCTTTGTGTTGTTTCGTTCTAGTTGATCTGTAGTGGAGCCCAGTTGGGGTCGATCGGGGACCTTTGTCGCATTTGGGATTCTTCTTTTATTTTGGTTCCGTAGTCAGACCTTGATTATATCTGGATGATGTAATGCTTTATTCATGTATTTGTGTGAAGTGGCGATTGTAAGCCAACTATGTATCTCTGTCCCTTATGTATTACTTGGGTTGTGTGAATATTACCTCACTTGCGACATTGTTTTCAATGCGGTTATGCCTCTAAGTCGTGCTTCGACACGTGGGAGATATAGCCGCATCGAGGGCGTTACACTTGGCTATGGTGGGACTTGGCGAGCCTTCGGGAAGTGGCGCCGGACACCTGATTCTCTCTGCCTTGCTGAGCCATTCCTGGCCACGGAGGATTTTCAGAATAATGACTATGACAAAAATAGACGAAGTGTTCGGTTTGTGGGTTACTTACTTGGGTATCTGGGCGATTGCAGCTCAGGCCCGCATCTTCGGTGGTATCCGGACACTTTACTTGTGGTCCAAAGAATAATTTACACATCCCTTCGAGCGTCAGGTCGAAGAAGTGCAGAATAGTCCGCGGACCTTCCGGATTGAACTCCCACATCCGGAGGGGCCGGCGTTTGCACGGCAACATCCGTCGGATTAGCATTACCTGAATTATGCTGACAAGGCTAATGTCCCTCTCAAAAAGCTCCCGAATACGGCTCTGCAGTATTGGTACATCACTAGCAGATCCGTAATCCCGTCCTACACTAGTCCATGACGCCAGTTGAGAAGGAGGGCCCGAACGGAAGTTGAGGGCAGCCGCCCACTTTGTGCCTCTGGGAGCCGTGACGTAAAACCACCTCCGCTGCCATAGATCGGACATGTCTGGGAAGGAGCCCTCTGGCCACGGGGCGTCGGCATTCCTGCTTATTACAGCATCTCTGCACTCCGCGTGTTGCCCCTCAATCATCTTTGGCTTCACATTGAAGGTCTTGAGCCATAAGCCAAAGTGTGGAGTGACGTGGAGAAAAGCTTCGCACACAATGATGAATGACGAGATATGGAGGATAGCGTACAGAGCTAGATCGTGAAAATCTAACCCGTAATAGAACATGAGCCCTCTCCACAAAGGGATCAAGGGTGAAGACCAAGCCGCGGAGGAAGTGGGAAACAAATACGACGCTCTCGTTGGGCTCAGGAGTAGGGATGACCTGACCTGGAGCAGGGAGCCTGTGCTTGATGTTGGCGGTCAGATATCCGACCTCCCTAAGCTTCGCAATATCCTCCTCTGTGACCGAGGAGGCCAACCACCGGCCTTGAAGGTCGGATCCGTACATGGTTAAGGGTCTGAGGTGCTTGAGCTTGGGCTTCGGGTGTTAGAACTCGAAATGCGAAAAGGCGCAAGAGTGGTGTAGAAGAGGGATAGGCCTCGGCCCCTTTATATAGGGATTGAATATCAAGCGTCCTCGGCATAACCGCTCGGGACTTACCTAAAAATATAGAGTCATACCAACAGACGTCGTGGGGACGCGTGCACCTAGATTAATGGATGATCCGCGCTAAGGGGAGCACGATCTTTGCTGTGGCCAGGCGTGCAAGTAAAACCGCCTCGCAACGCATATCGGGGGAGTCCAAGTAAAACTGGTTCATGTTGGGCCGAGTCATGATGCAGGAGCACGCTGTGCAAAAATTGCCAGCAGATCAGATTTATGAAGTGCTATGTTGTGAAGATCATCTTGCAGATCCAGACATAGTTCAAGTGTTCGATAACTACTTTGGAGTATTCGAAGATGGAACCCGCCTTGCAATGCCGAAGACAGAACAGCGTGCCGGACTCATCATCATTGAAGCCTGGTTCAGGGGCTACTAAGGGAGTCCTGGATTAGGGGGTATTCGGACAGCCGGACTATATACTTTGGCCGGACTGTTAGACCGTGAAGATACAAGACTCAAGACTTCGTCCCGTGTCCGGATGGGACCCTCCTTTGCGTGGAGGACAAGCTTGGCGATCCGGATATTATGTTTCCTTCTTTGTAACCGATTCCATGTAAACCCTAGTCCTCTCCGGTGTCTATATAAACCAGAGGGTCTATTCCTTAGAGGGACAATCATAATCATCATAGGCTAGCTTCTAGGGTTTAGCCTCTATGATCTCATGGTAGATCAACTCTTGTAATACCCATATCATCAATATCAATCAAGCAAGAAGTACGGTTTTACCTCCATCGAGAGGGACCGAACCTGGGTAAAACATCGTGTCCCTTGTGAAGGAAATATGCCCTAGAGGCAATAATAAAGTTATTATTTATTTCCTTAATTCATGATAAATGTTTATCATTCATGCTAGAATTGTATTAACCGGAAACATGATACATGTGTGAATACATAGACAAACAAGCTGTCACTAGTATGCCTCTACTAGACTAGCTTGTTAATCAAAGATGGTTATGTTTCCTGACCATGAACAAAGAGTTGTTATTTGATTAACAAGGTCACATCATTAGTAGAATGATCTGATTGACATGACCCATTCCATTAGCTTAGCACACGATCGTTTAGTATGTTGCTACTGCTTTTATCCATAACTTATACATGTTCTGTAACTATGAGATTATGCAACTCCGCTTACGGAGGAACACTTTGGTGCTACCAAACGTCACAACGAATCGGGTGATTATAAAGGAGTACTACAGGTGTCTCCAAAGGCGATGTTGGGTTGGCGTATTTGAGATTAGGTTTTGTCACTCCGATTGTCTGGAGAGGTATCTCTGGCCCTCTCGGTAATGCACATCATCAAGCCTTGCAAGCATTACAACTAATGAGTTAGTTGTGAGATGATGTATTACGAACGAGTAAAGAGACTTGCCGGTAACGAGATTGAACTAGGTATTGATACCGACGATCGAATCTCGGGCAAGTAACATACCGATGACAAAGGGAACAACGATGTTGTTATGCGGTCCGACCGACAAAGATCTTCGCAGAATATGTAGGAACCAATATGGGCATCCAGGTCCCGCTATTGGTTATTGACCGAGAATAGTTCTAGGTCATGTCTACATTGTTCTCGAACCGTAGGGTCCGCACGCTTAAGGTTTCGATGGCGATGTTATTATGAGTTTATGTATTTTGATGTACCGAAGAAGTTCGAGTCCGGATGTGATCACGGACATGACGAGGAGTCTTGAAATGGTCGAGACATAAAGATTGATATATTGGAAGCCTATGTTTGGAGTTCGAATGGTTCCGGTGAAAACAGAATTTACCGAGTACCGGAGGTTACTGGAACCCCGGGGTAAATGGGCCTCGGTGGGCCTCGAGGGAGAAGAGGAAGGGCCGGCCAGGTGGTCACGTGCCCCCCCCCCAGTCCAAATAGGACAGGAGGGGGGCGGCCCCTTCCTCTTTCCCCCCCCAATCCTATTCCAACTAGGAAGGGGGAGTCCTACTCCCGTGGGAGTAGGACTTCTCCCACGCCCCTGGGCCGGCCGCACCTCCCCTCCCTCCTTTATATACGGGGCAGGGGGCACCCTAGGACACACAAGTTTGATCTACGGATCGCTCCTTAGCCGTGTCGGTGCCCCCTCCACCATATTCCACCTCGGTCATACTGTCGCGAAGCTTAGGCGAAGCCTCGCGCCGTGAAACATCAAGATCGCCACCACGCCGTCTTGTGGAACTCTCCTCGACACTCGGCTGGATCGGAGTACGAGGGACGCCATCGAGCTGTACGTGTGTCAAGAACTCGGGGCGCCGAGTAACGGCGCCGGATCGGTCGGATCGCGAGGAGAACGTCGACTACTTCCTCTACGCTGTGATCGCTTCGCCCGGGTCTACAAGGGTATGTGGACAACACTCTCCCCTCTCGTTGCTATTCATCACCATGATCTTGCGTGTGCGTAGGAAAATTTTGAAATTACTACGCTCCCCAACAAAGGGCATCCGAGCCTAGGTTTTTATGGTTTGATGTTTTGCACGAGTAGAACACAAGTGAGTTGTGGGCGATACAAGTCATACTACCTACCAAAGATGTCATACTTTGGTTCAGCGGTATTGTGAGATGAAGCGGCCGGACCGACATTACGCGTGACGCTTACGCGAGACTGGTTTCACCGCCACGAGCACTCGTTGCTTAAAGGTGATCGCGGGTGTCTGTCTCTCTCACTTTAGTTGAACCGAGTGTGCCTACGCCCGGTCCTTGAGAAGGTTAAAACGGAGTCTATTTGACGAAGTATCGTTGTGGTTTTGATGCGTAGGTGAGACTGGTTCTTGCTTAAGCCCGTAGCAGCCACGTAAAATTGCAAACAACAAAGTAGAGGACGCCTAACTTGTTTTTGCAGGCATGTTGTGATGTGATATGGTCAAGACGTGATGCTATATTTTATTGTATGAGATGATCATGTTTTGTAACCGGTTATCGGCAATCGGCTGGAGCCATATGGTTGTCGCTTATTGTATGTAATGCAATCGCTTACGTAATGCTTTACTTTATCACTAAGCGGTAGCGATAGTCGAGAAGCATAAGTTTGGCGAGACGACAACGATGCTACGATGGAGATCAAGGTGTCGCGCGGTGACGATGGTGATCATGGTGGTGCTGCGGAGATGAAGATCACGAAGCACAAGATGATGATGACCATATCATATCACTTATATTGATTTGCATGTGATGTTTATCCTTTATGCATCTTATCTTGCTTTGATTGACGGTAGCATTATAAGATGATCTCTCACTAAATTATCAAGAAGTGTTCTCCCGAGTATGCACCGTTGCCAAAGTTCGTCGTGCCCGCACACCACGTGATGATCGGGTGTGATAAGCTCTCGTCCATCTACAACGGGTGCAAGCCAGTTTTGCACACGAGAATACTCGGGTTATACTTGACGAGCCTAGCATATGCAGATATGGCCTCGAACACGGAGACCGAAGGTCGAGCGTGAATCATATAGTAGATATGATCAACATAAGATGTTCACCATTGAAAGCTACTCCATTTCACGTGATGATCGGTTATGGTTTAGTTGATTTGGATCACGTGATCACTTAGATGACTAGAGAGATGTCTTTCTAAGTGGGAGTTCTTAAGTAATATGATTAATTGAACTTAAATTTATCATGAACTTAGTACCGATAGTATCTTGCTTGTTTATGTTTGATTGTAGATAGATGGCTCATGCCGTTGTTCCGTTGAATTTTAATGCGTTCCTTGAGAAAGCAAAGTTGAAAGATGATGGTAGCAATTACACGGATCGGGTCCAGAATTTGAGGATCATCCTCATTGCTGCACGTAAGAGTTACGCCCCGATGCACCGCTAGGTGCCGTGCCTTCTTTGCCGAGCAACACCAGATGTTGTGAACGTCTGGCGAGCAAAGTTGATGACTACTCTATAGTTCAATGTGCCATGCTTTACGGCTTAGAACCGGGACTTCAACGACGTTTTGAACGCTATGGAGCATATGAGATGTTCCAGAGTTGAAGTTGATATTCCAACAGTAATGCCCGGATTGAGAGATATGAAGTCTCCAATAAGTTCTATAGCTGCAAGATGGAGGAGAATAGTTACATTAGTGAGCACATACTCGTAATGTCCGGTACTACAATCACTTGACGCAATTGGAAGTTAATCTTCCGGATGATTGTGTCATTGATGAATTCTCAATCACCGCCACCAAGCTACAAAGGCTTCGTGATGAACTATAATATGCAAGGGTTAGTAAAGACTATACCGAGCTCTTCGCAATGCTAAAGGCTGCGAGAGTAGAAATCAAGAAGGAGCATCAAGTGTTGATGGTCAATAAGACCACTAGTTTCAAGAAGAAAGGCAAAGGGAAGAAGAAGGAACTTCAAGAAGAACAGCAAGCAAGTTGTCGCTCAGAGAAGAAACCCAAGTCTGGCCCTAAACCTGAAACTCGAGTGCTTCTCTCCGCAAGCGATCGTCACTTTGAAGCGGAACTGCCCCAAGTATTTGGCGGATAAGAAGGATGGCAAGGTGAACAAAGGTATATATGATATACATGTTATTGATGTGTACCTTACTAGAGCTCGCAGAGCACTGGTATTTGATACTGGTTCTATTGCTAATATTTGCAACTCAAACAGGGACTACTGATTGCTTAACTCGCAAAGGACGAGGTGACGATGCGCTGGGGAAATGGTTCCAAAGTCGATGTGATCGCGGTCGGCACGCTACCTCTACATCTACCTTCGGGATTAGTTTTAGACCTAAATAATTGTTATTTGGTGCTGCGTTGAGCATGAACATTATATCTGGATCTTGTTTGATGCGAGACGGTTATTCATTTAAATCGAGAGAATAATGGTTGTTCTATTTATATGAGTAATATCTTTTATGGTCATGCACCCTTGAAGAGTGGTCTATTTCGATGAATCTCGATAGTAGTGATACACATATTCATAATGTTGAAACCAAAAGATGCAGAGTTAATAATGATAGTGCAACTTATTTGTGGCAATCGCCGTTTAGGTCATATCGGTGTAAAGCGCATGAAGAAACTCCATACCGATGGACTTTTGGAGTCACTTGATTATGAATCACTTGGCACTTATGAACCGTGCCTCATAGGCAAGATGACTAGAACCCGCTTCTCCGTACTATGGAGAGAGCAACAGATTTGTTGGAAATCATACATACTGATGTATGTGGTCCGATGAATGTTGAGGCTCGTGGCGGATATCGTTATTTTCTCACCTTCACAGATGACTTAAGCAGATATGGGTATATCTACTTAATGAAACATAAGTCCAAACATTTGAAAAGTTCAAAGAATTTCAGAGTGAAGTTGAAAATCATCGTAACAAGAAAATTAAGTTTCTACGATCGATCGTGGAGGTGAATATTTGAGTTACGAGTTTGGTCTACATTTGAAACAATGCGGAATAGTTTCAAGAACTCACGCCACCCGAACACCACAACGTAATGGTGTGTCCGAACGTCGTGTCGTATTTTACTAGATATGGTACGATCTATGATGTCTCTTACAGATTTACCGCTATCGCTTTGGGGTTATGCTCTAGAGACGGCCGATTCACACTGAATAGAACACCGTCAAAATCCGCTGAGATGACACCTTATGAACTATGGTTTGGCAAGAAACCAAAGTTGTCGCTTTCTTAAAGTTTGGGGATGCGATGCTTATGTGAAAAAGCTTCAACCCGATAAGCTCGAACCCAAATCGAGAAATGTGTCTTCATAGGATACCCAAAGGAAACAGTTGGGTACACCTTCTATCACAGATTCAAGGCAAGACATTCGTTGTTAAGAATGGATCCTTTCTAGAGAAGGAGTTTCTCTCGAAAGAAGTGAGTGGGAGGAAAGTAGAACTTGATGAGGTAATTGTACCTTCTCCCTTACTTGAAAGTAGTTCGCCGCAGAAACCGGTTTACGAGACGCCTACACCAAGTAGTGAGGAAGTTGATGATGTTGATCATGAAACTTCAGATCAAGTTACTACGTAACCTCGAGATCAACCAGAGTAAGATCCGCACTGAGTGGTACGGCAATCCTGTTCGGAAATCATGCTACTAGATCATGATGAACCTACGAACTATGAAGAAGCGATGGTGAGCCCAGATTCCGCAAAATGGCTTGAGGCCATGAAATCGAGATGGGATCCATGTATGAAAACAAAGTATGGACTTTGGTTGACTTGCCCGAGGGTCGCAAGCAATAGAAAACAAGTGGATCTTCAAGAAGAAGACCGACGCCGACGGTAATATTATCGTCTATAAAGCTCGACTTGTCGCAAAGGGTTTTCGACAAGTTCAAGGGATTGACTACGATGAGACCTTCTCACCCGTAGCGATGCTTAAGTCCGTCCGAATCATGTTAGCAATTGCCGATTTTATGATTATGAAATTTGGCAAATGGATGTAAAGACTGCATTCTGAATGGATTTACGAAGAAGAGTTGTATATGATGCAACCGAAGGTTTTATCGATCCAAAGGGGCTAACAAAGTGTGCAAGCTCCAATGATCCATTTATGGACTGGTGCAAGCATCTCGAGTTGGAATAAACGCTTTGATAGTGTGATCAAAGCATTTGGGTTTGTACTGCACTTTTGGAGAAGCCTCAGATATACAAGAAAGTGAGTGGGAGCTCAGAGCATTTCGATATTATATGTAGATGACATATTGCTGATCGGAAATGATATAGAATTTCTGGATAGCATAAAGGGATACTTGAATAAGAGTTTTTCAATGAAAGACCTCGTGAAGCTGCTTACATATTGGGCATTAAGATCTATAGAGATAGATCAAGACGCTTAATTGACTTTCACAAAGCACATACCTTGACAAAATTTTGAAGAACTTCAAAATGGATCAAGCAAAGAAAGGGTTCTTGCCTGTGTTACAAGGTGTGAAGTTGAGTAAGACTCAATGCCCACCACCGCAGAAGATAGAGAGAAAATGAAAGATGTTCCTATGCTTCAGCCATAGGCTCTATCATGTATGCAATGTCTGTGTACCGCACTGATGTGTGCCTTGCTATAAGTTTAGCAGGAGGTACCAAAGTAATCCAGAGTGGATCATCGACAGCGGTCAAGAACATCCTGAAATACCGAAAAGGACTAAGGATATGTTTCTCAGATATGGAGGTGACAAAGAGCTCATCGTAACGGTTACGTTGATGCAAGCTTTGACACGATCCGGACGATTCTAAATCGCAGACCGGATATGTATTTACACTAAACGGAGGAGCTGTCGGTTGGTGCAGTTCTAAACAAAGCGTCAGAAGGGATCTACATGTGAAGCGGAGTACATAGCAGCTTCGAAGCAGCTAATGAAGGAGTCTGGATGAAGGAGTTCATATCCGATCTAGGTGTCATACCTAGTGCATCGGGTCCAATGAAAATCTTCGTGACAATATCGAGCAATTGCCTTAGCGAAGGAATCCAGATTTCACAAGAGGACCAAACACATCAAGAGACGCTTCAATTCCATCCGGACTTAGTCCGTGGGAGACATAGAGATTTGCAAGATACATACGGATCTGAATGTTGCGTAACCGCTGACTAAGCCTCTTCCACGAGCAAAACATGATCAGCACCAAGACTCCATGGGTGTTAGAATCATTACTATGTAATCTAGATTATTGACTCTAGTGCAAGTGGGAGACTGAAGGAAATATGCCCTAGAGGCAATAATAAAGTTATTATTTATTTCCTTAATTCATGATAAATGTTTATCATTCATGCTAGAATTGTATTAACCGGAAACATGATACATGTGTGAATACATAGACAAACAAGATGTCACTAGTATGCCTCTACTAGACTAGCTTGTTAATCAAAGATGGTTATGTTTCCTGACCATGAACAAAGAGTTGTTATTTGATTAACAAGGTCACATCATTAGTAGAATGATCTGATTGACATGACCCATTCCATTAGCTTAGCACACGATCGTTTAGTATGTTGCTACTGCTTTTATCCATAACTTATACATGTTCCTGTAACTATGAGATTATGCAACTCCGCTTACGGAGGAACACTTTGGTGCTACCAAACGTCACAACGTGAATCGGGTGATTATAAAGGAGTACTACAGTGTCTCCAAAGGCGATGTTGGGTTGGCGATTTGAGATTAGGTTTTGTCACTCCGATTGTCTGGAGAGGTATCTCTGGGCCCTCTCGGTAATGCACATCATCAAGCCTTGCAAGCATTACAACTAATGAGTTAGTTGTGAGATGATGTATTACGGAACGAGTAAAGAGACTTGCCGGTAACGAGATTGAACTAGGTATTGATACCGACGATCGAATCTCGGGCAAGTAACATACCGATGACAAAGGGAACAACGATGTTGTTATGCGGTCCGACCGACAAAGATCTTCGAGAATATGTAGGAACCAATATGGGCATCCAGGTCCCGCTATTGGTTATTGACCGAGAATAGTTCTAGGTCATGTCTACATTGTTCTCGAACCGTAGGGTCCGCACGCTTAAGGTTTCGATGATGCTTATTATGAGTTTATGTATTTTGATGTACCAAGAAGTTCGAGTCCCTGATGTGATCACGGACATGACGAGGAGTCTCAAATGGTCGAGACATAAAGATTGATATATTGGAAGCCTATGTTTGGAGTTCGAATGGTTCCGGTGAAAACAGAATTTACTGGAGTACCGGAGGTTACCGGAACCCCGGGGTAAATGGGCCTTAGTGGGCCTCGAGGAGAAGAGGAAGGGCCGGCCAGGGGGGCGCCGCCCCCCCCCAGTCCGAATAGGACAAGGAGGGGGCGGCGCCTTCCTCTTTCCTTCCCTCCCCAATCCTATTCCAACTAGGAAGGGGGAGTCCTACTCCGTGGGAGTAGGACTCCTCCGCGCCCCTTTGGGCCGGCCGCACCTCCCCCCTTCTTTATATACGGGCAGGGGCACCCTAGGACACACAAGTTTGATCTACGGATCGTTCCTTAGCCGTGTCGGTGCCCCTCCACCATATTCCACCTCGGTCATACCGTCGCGAAGCTTAGGCGAAGCCTCGCGCCGTGAAACATCAAGATCGCCCCACGCCGTCGTCTTGACGGAACTCTCCTCGACACTCGGCTGGATCGAGTACGAGGGACGCCATCGAGCTGTACGTGTGTCAAGAACTCGGGGCGCCGAGTAACGGCGCCGGATCGGTCGGATCGCGAGGAGAACGTCGACTACTTCCTCTACGCTGTGATCGCTCCGCCGGGTCTACAAGGGTATGTGGACAACACTCTCCCCTCTCGTTGCTATTCATCACCATGATCTTGCGTGTGCGTAGGAAAATTTTGAAATTACTACGTTCCCCAACACCTTGCCTCCTGTTACCATTAGCCTTAGACACACAGATCGGGACCCCCTACCCGAGATCCGCCGGTTTTGACACCGACACCTGTAACCACGCGCGAAGTTGAAATGCTTTGGCCAAGACCCCCCCTGTCACGGCTGAGAGGGAGATCGCCATGGCCACCTCGCTGGTGCCGTCTTCTGTGACTTGAGTGTCGATGCCGTTGTCGAGGCCGAACATGTTGAGGAGTTCCTCGACGACGTGCAGTTGCACCATAGTGGGGCACACATGGTCGTGCCCCCACCATTGTTGCACTTGAACATAGCCCGCGGGCGCGCCGGTAGTCATGCGGAGTCCTGAGCTTGGAATGGTCGGCGCGGGCTGTGTTTGTGCCCCGGCGATCCGCCGCGGGCGCTGCCAGCACCGCTCTCATCGGTGGAGGGGGCAGGGGAAGAGTAGTGCCCTGCCTTGGCGCCTGTTCGGTTGGTCGAGGTAGCGAGCCGAATGATCCTTCCATCACCTCCTCTTGTAGCAGCGCCAGCGCGCAGGTAGTATCCAGGTCCGGTGGTCGCTGCACAAGGACCACCGCCCGAATATCCTTGCGCAATCCTTCGACAAAACGAGTCAGGAAATAAAACGGGTGAATAGTGTCAGAATAAGAAGCTAAATGATTAATGATCAGCTCAAATTGCTCAATGTAATGCGCCACTGATTATTGACTCTAGTGCAAGTGGGAGACTGAAGGAAATATGCTCTAGAGGCAATAATAAAGTTGTTATTTATATTTCCTTATATCATGATAAATGTTTATTATTCGTGCTAGAATTGTATGAACCGGAAACTTAGTACATGTGTGAATACATAGACAAACAGAGTGTCACTATTAGGCCTCTACTTGACTAGCTCGTTGAATCAAAGATGGTTATGTTTCCTAGCCATAGACATGAGTTGTCATTTGATTAACGAGATCACATCATTGGAGAATGATGTGATTGACTTGACCCATTCCATTAGCTTAGCACTTGATCATTTAGTATATTGCTATTGCTTTCTTCATGACTTATACATGTTCCTATGACTATGAGATTATGCAACTCCCAAATACCGGAGGAACACTTTGTGTGCTACTAAACGTCACAATGTAACTGGGTGATTATAAAGGTACTCTACAGGTGTCTCCGATAGTGTTTGTTGGGTTGACATACATCAAGATTAGGATTTGTCACTCCGATTGTCGGAGAGGTATCTCTGGGCCCTGTCGGTAATGCACATCACTATAAGCCTTGCAAGCAATGTGACTAACGAGTTAGTTACGGGATGATGCATTACGGAACAAGTAAAGAGACTTGCCGGTAACGAGATTGAACTAGGTATTGAGATACCGACGATCGAATCTCGGGCAAGGAACATACCAATGACAAAGGGAACAATGTATGTTGTTATGCGGTTTGACCGATAAAGATCTTCGTAGAATATGTAGGAGCCAATATGAGCATCCAGGTTCCGCTATTGGTTATTGGCCGGAGACGTGTCTCGGTCATGTCTACATAGTTCTCGAACCCGTAGGGTCCGCACGCTTAACGTTCGGTGACGATCGGTATTATGAGTTTATGTGTTTGATATACCTAAGGTAGTTCGGAGTCCCGGATGAGATCGGGGACATGACGAGGAGTCTCTAAATTGTCGAGCCGTAAAGATCTATATATTGGAAGGCTATATTCGGACATCGCAAAGGTTCTGAGTGATTCGGGTATTTTTCGGAGTACCGGAGAGTTACGGGAATTCGCCGAGAGAAGTATTGGGCCTTATTGGGCCATACGGGAATAGAGGAGGCATGCCAATGGGAAGTAGGCGCCCCCCATGGGTCCGAATTGGACTAGGGGAAAGGGGGCGGCGCCCCCTGCCCTTTCCTACTCCTTCTCTCTTTCCCTCTTTCTTCTCTCAGACTCCAGAAAGGAAAAGGGGAATCCTACTAGGACTTGGGAGTCCTAGTAGGACTCCCCACACTTGGCGCGCCCCCTCTAGGTCCGGCCTCCTCCTCCTCCCTCCTTTATATACGTGGGCAGGGGACACCCCAAAGGACAACATACACACAAGTTGATCATTGATTTTTTAGCCGTGTGCGGTGCCCCCCTCCACCATAATCCACCTCTGTCATATCGTAGCGGTGCTTAGGCAAAGGCCTGCGTAGCTTCATCAACACCGTCATCACGCCGTCGTTCTGACGAAACTCTCCCCCGAAGCTCTACTGGATAGTGAGTTCGTGGGACGTCACTGAGATGAACGTGTGCAGATCACGGAGGTGTCGTACGTTCGATACTAGGATCGGTCGATCATGAAGACATACGACTACATCAACCGCGTTGTCATAACGCTTCCGCTTACGGTCTACGAGGGTACGTGGACAACACTCTCCCCTCTCGTTTCTATGCATCACCACGATCTTGCGTGTGCATAGGATTTTTTTGAAATTACTACATTCCCCAACAGTGGCATCCAAGCCAGGTTTATGCGTAGATGTTATATGCACGAGTAGAACACAAGTGAGTTGTGGGCGATACAAGTCATACTGCTTACCAGCATGTCATACTTTGATTCGGCGGTATTGTTGGATGAAGCGGCTTGGACCGACATTATGCGTACTCTTACGCGAGACTGGTTCTACCGACGTGCTTCGCACATAGGTGGCTGGCGGGTGTCAGTTTCTCCAACTTTAGTTGAATCGAGTGTGGCTACGCCCGGTCCTTGTGAAGGTTAAAACATCACATACCTGACGAAATATCGTTGTGGTTTTGATGCGTAGGTAAGAACGGTTCTTTCTTAGCCCGTAGCAGCCACGTAAAACTTGCAACAACAAAGTAGAGGACGTCTAACTTGTTTTTGCAGGGCATGTTGTGATGTGATATGGTCAAGACATGATGCTATATTTTATTGTATGAGATGATCATGTTTTGTAACGGAGTTATCGGCAACTGGCATGATCCATATGGTAGTCACTTTATTTTATGAAATGCAATCGCCATGTAATTGCTTTACTTTATCACTAAGCGGTAGCAATAGTCGTAGTAGCAATAGTTGGCGAGACGATAACGATGCTTCGATGGAGATCAAGGTGCCAAGCCGGTGACGATGGTGACCATGACGATGCTTTGGAGATGGAGATCAAAGGCACAAGATGATGATGGCCATATCATATCACTTATATTGATTGCATGTGATGTTTATCCTTTATGCATCTTATTCTGCTTTGATTGACGGTAGCATTATAAGATGATCTCTCACTAAATTTCAAGGTATAAGTGTTCTCCCTGAGTAACCATTGCCAAAGTTCTTCATGCCGAGACACCACGTGATGATTGGGTGTGATAAGCTCTACGTTCACATACAATGGGTGTAAGCCAGTTTTGCACACGCAGAAATACTCGGGTTAAACTTGACGAGCCTAGCATATGCAGATATGGCCTCGGAACACTGAGACCGAAAGGTCGAGCGTGAATCATATAGTAGATATGATCAACATAGTGATGTTCACCATTGAAAACTACTCCATCTCACGTGATGATCGGACATGGTTTAGTTGATTTGGATCACGTGATCACTTAGATGATTAGAGGGATATCTATCTAAGTGGGAGTTCTTAAGTAATATGATTAATTGAACTATAGTATGATAGAGTTCTCTAGTCACCATCACCAAGTTACTGGAACTTCGTGATGAACTATAGTATGCGAGGGATAACGAAAACGATTCCCGAGCTCTTCGTGATGCTGAAATCGACGAAGGTAGAAATCAAGAAAGAGCATCAAGTGTTGATGATTGACAAGACCACTAGTTTCAAGAAAAAGGCAAACGGAAAGAAAGGGAACTTCAAGTAGAATGTCAAGCAAGTTGTCACTCCTGCAAAGAAGCCCAAAGCTGGATCAAAGCCTGAAACTGAGTGATTCTACTGCAAAGGAAATGGTCACTGGAAGCAGAAATGCCCTGAGTATTTGGTGGATAAGAAGGATGGCAAAGTGAACAAGGGTATATTTGATATACAGGTTATTGATGTGTGCCTTACTAGTGTTTATAGTAGCCCCTGGGTATTTGATACTTGTTCGATTGCTAATATTAGTAACTCGAAACAGGAGTATAGAATAAACAGAGACTAGTTGAGGGTGTAGTGACGATGTGTTTGGAAGTGGTTCCAAGATTGATATGATCATCATCGCACACTCCCTATACTTTCGGGATTATTGTTGAACCTAAATAAATGCTATTTGGAATTTTTGTTGAGCATGAATATGATTTGATCATGTTTATTTCAATACGGTTATTCATTTAAAATCAAAGAATAGTTGTAGTTCTGTTTAAATTAATAAAACTTTCGATGGTCATACACCCAATGAAAATAGTTTGTTGGATCTCGGTCGTAGTGATACACATATTCTTAATATTGATACCAAAAGATGGAAAGTTGATAATGATAGTGCAACTTATTTGTGGCATTGCCGTTTGGGTCATATCGGTGTAAAGCACATGAAGAGACTCCATAAAGATAGAATTTTGGAATCACTTGATTATGAATCATTTGATGCTTGCGAACTGTGCCTTATGGGCAAGATGACTAAAACTCCGTTCTCTGGAACAATGGAATGAGCTAGTGACTTATTGGAAATAATACATACCGATGTATGTGATCCAATGAGTGTTGATGCTTGATAACCCACAAGTGTAGGGGATCGCAACAGCTTTTGAGGGTAAAGTATTCAACCCAAATTTAGTGATTCGACACAAGGGGAGCCAAAGAATATTCTTGAGTATTAGCAGTTGACTTGTCAATTCAACCACACCTGGACAACTTAGTATATGCAGCAAAGTATTTAGTAGCAAAGTAGTATGATAATAAAAGTAACGATAGCAAAAGTAATGTTTTTGGGTTTTGTAGTGATTGTAATAATAGCAACGGAAAAGTAAATAAGCGAAGAACAATATGTGAAAAGCTTGTAGGCAATGGATAAGTGATGGATAATTATACCAGATGTGATTCCTCATGTAATAGCTATAACATAGGGTGACACAGAACTAGCTCCAGTTCATCAATGTAATGTAGGCATGTATTCCGTAAATAGTCATACGTACTTATGGAGAAGAACTTGCATGACATCTTTTGTCCTACCCTCCCGTGGCAGCGGGGTCCTAGCGGAAACTAAGGGATATTAAGGCCTCCTTTTAATAGAGAACCGGAACAAAGCATTAGCACATAGTGAATACATGAACTCCTCAAACTACGGTCATCACCGACAAGTATCCCGATTATTGTCACTTCGGGGTTGTCTGATCATAACACATAATAGGTGACTATAGACTTGCAAGATAGGATCAAGAACACACATATATTCATGAAAACATAATAGGTTCAGATCTGAAATCATGGCACTCGGGCCCTAGTGACAAGCATTAAGGATAGCAAAGTCATAGCAACATCAATCTCAGAACATAGTGGATACTAGGGATCAAACCCTAACAAAACGAACTTGATTACATGGTAAATCTCATCCAACCCATCACCGTCCAGCAAGCCTACGATGGAATTACTCACGCATGGCGGTGAGCATCATGAAATTGGTGATGGAGGATGGTTGATGATGATGACAGCGACGAATCCCCCTCTCCGGAGCCCCGAACAGACTCCAGATCAGCCCTCCCAAGAGAGATTAGGGCTTGGCGGCGGCTCCATGTCGTAAAGCGCGATGAAACTTTCTCTCTGATTTTTTTCTCCCCAAATGTGAATATATGGAGTTGGAGTTGAGGTCGGTGGAGGTCCAGGGGGCCCACGTGATAGGGTGGCGTGCCCAGGGGGAGGGGGCGCGCCCCCCACCCTCCTGGACAGGGTGTGGGCCCCCTGGTCTTGATTCTTTTGCCAGTATTTTTTATATTTTCCAAAAAGTCCCTCCTTGGATTTTCAGGACATTCCGAGAACTTTTCTTTTCTACACATAAAACGACATCATGGCAGTTCTGCTGAAAATAGCACCAGTCCGGGTTAGTTTCATTCAAATCATGCAAGTTAGAGTCCAAAACAAGGGCAAAAGTGTTTGGAAAAGTAGATACGTTGGAGACGTATCAACTCCCCCAAGCTTAAACCTTTGCTTGTCCTCAAGCAATTCAGTTGATAAACTGAAAGTGATAAAGAAAAACTTTTAAAAGCTCTGTTTGCTCTTGTTGTTGTAAACATGCAAAGCCATCATTCAGGTTTCAGCAAATATTATGAACTAACCATACTCACAATAACACTTAGGTCTCACAATTACTCATATCAATAGCATAATCAGCCAACGACTCAACCTAAAAGTAAATAGATAGGCCCTTCGCAGGGGGAAGCAGGGATTTGTAGAGGTGCCAGAGCTCGATTTTAAAATAGAGATCGAATAACATTTTGAGCGGCATACTTTTGCTGTCAACGCAACAACTATGAGATGGCTGTATCTTCCATACTACATGCATTATAGGCAGTTCCCAAACAGAATGGTAAAGGTTTATACTCCCCCAACCACCAACAAGCATCAATCCATGGCTTGCTCGAAACAACGAGTGCCTCCAACTAACAACAGCCCTGGGGGAGTTTTGTTTAATTATTTTGATTTGCTTTGATCTTTGGGTCAGGCATCCCGCTACATCGCCCTTTCTCGTGAATGAGGAGTGGAGTCCACTCCTCTTGAGAATAACCCACCTAGCATGGAAGATATAGGCAGCCCTAGTTGAAACATGAGCTGCTCGAGCATTGAAACAGAATTTCATTTGAAGGTTTGGAGTTTGGAACATACAAATTTACTTGGAACGGCAGGTAAATACCGCATATAGGAAGGTATAATGGACTCATATGGAACAACTTTGGGGTTTATGGAGTTTGGATGCACAAGCAGTATTCCCACTTAGTACAGGTGAAGGCTAGCAAAAGACTGAGAAGCGACCAACTGAGAGAGCGACAACAGTCATAAACATGCATTAAAATTAATTCACACCGAGTACAAGCATGAGTAGGATATAATCTACCATGAACATAAATATCATGAAGGCTATGTTGATTTGTTTCAACTACGTGCGTGAACATGTGCCATCGAGTCACTCAATTCATTCAAAGGAGGATACCATCCCATCATACCACATCATAATCATTCTAATAGCATTTTGGCACACAAGGTAAACCATTATAACTCATAGCTAATCAAGCATTGCACAAGAAACTATAATCTCTAGATGTCATTGCAAATATGTTTACTTCATAATAAGCTGACTCAGAAATGATGAACTCATCATATTTACGAAAACAAGAGAGGTCGAGTTCATACCAGCTTTCCTCATCTCAATAAGTCCATCATATATCGTCATTATTGCCTTCACTTGCACGACCGAACGATGTGTATAATAATAATAGTGCACCTGCATTGGACTAAGCTGGAATCTGCAAGCATTCAACTCAAGAGAGAAGACAAGTAATATGGGCTCTAAGTTAAATAAACAATCATGCATATGAGAGCCACTAAACATTTTCAATATGGTCTTCTCGACCCCCAGAGGAAAGAAAAGAAAAGAAAACTATTTACACGGGAAAGCTCCCAACAAGTAAGAAGAAGAACTAGAAATCTTTTTGGGTTTTCATTTTAAGTCTACTACAAGCAGGGAAATTAAACTAACTAATTTTTTTGGTTTTTCTTAAGGTTTATCATAACACACAAGAAGAAAACTAGAAAAAGAAAATTA
This sequence comes from Aegilops speltoides, assembly GCA_021437245.1. Taxonomy (NCBI): domain Eukaryota; kingdom Viridiplantae; phylum Streptophyta; class Magnoliopsida; order Poales; family Poaceae; genus Aegilops; species Aegilops speltoides. Next base: position 261,817,776 of record CM038145.1, read on the forward strand.
AACTAGCATGGATAATACAATGAAAGAGTATGAGCACCGACGACTAGTGTGTGAACATGAATGTAAAGCCGGTGAGAAATACGTACTCCCCCAAGCTTAGGCTTTTGGCCTAAGTTGGTATAGTACCAAGGACCGCCTGGCTGATATCCGTAAGTGAAACTGGGGTCGTACTGAGATGCAGCGGCACCACCTCCTGAGCTGCGGCGTGTTGGTGAGCTGCCTCCGCTCTCCCCTCGTGTTCAGCTGCTTCCTCCCTGGTGACAACATATCTTCCTTTTGCCTGATAATCAAAAAGGTGGGGAGCAGGAAGATTAACATGGACGACGTTGTGTCTGTCATAGATTAGTCGATATTGGAGGAATTGTTCATTCCTCCTTAGAAATTGATGATTGACCATAACTTCATAATCCAAATAAACAGGAGGTATCAACATATCTCCCTCTCGTGGGGCTATACCAAGATAATTAGCCACCCGGGTTGCATAAATTCCTCCAAATAAATCTCCCTTTCTACTATTATTCTGCAACCTTCGTGCAACTATTGCCCCCCAAGTTATAAACTTTATAACCTGACACATCACTCTTGAGGACACAAAGATTAGGGACACAAATGTGACATGCTTCGTCTTTACCGTTAATGCATCTACCAATAAAGAGAGCAAAATAATGTATAGCAGGAAAATGAATGCTCCCTATGGTAGCTTGTGCAATATCCCTGGATTCTCCCATAGTAATACTAGCAAGGAAATCTCTAAATTCAGATTTGTGAGGATCATTAATATTACCCCACTGTGGAAGTTTGCAAGCAGTTGTAAAATCCTCTAAGTCCATGGTATAAGATGTATCATAAATATCAAATATGACACTAGGAGAATTACGCGCACAGTTATATTTAAACCTTCGCACAAAGGAATCAGTCAATTGATAGTACTGAGGACACTTATCTTGTAAGAAGTCCTCCAGCTCGGCATTATGCAAAAACGCGTCAAATTCCTCCTTAAAGCCTGTTTCAACCATAAAATTATCGGATGGCCTGTCACAAGCTCGTACATCCGCGTCCCTCGGCAATTCAACATCTTGCTCACGTATAGCAATCCTGGGGCCTTTCTTCACCAAGGAACCACCTTGGTACATTCTTCTAAGCATAATTCTTTTTCTGAAATTTTAGTAACTTCAAAATAAAAGTGAATAAAACTAAACAAGATCGGTAGCAACTACTCCTACAAGTGCCTAGAGCCTATATCATGCATTAGAATTGTTTGGGACCTCATAAATTTAACATGCAAGCTCAAGAACATGGTCACCTATGCAGCAAAAATTTGCAATGAATAAAGCACTAGAACAAAAACTAATTGGACCAATGGAGGAGTCACATACCAAGCAACAATCTCCCAAAGCAGTTTTGTAAATGGAGCTTTGAGCAAGGAGATCGAAAATCGCAGCAAAATGAGCTAGAACTCGTGCTTAAGCTGGATGGGGATTTTTTTGGGTAGAAGATGTAGTGTGTGGGTGCTGGCATAAGTGGAGGGGGCCACCAGGGGCCCACGAGACAGGGAGGCATGCCCACGTGGGGTGGGCGCGCCCTCCACTCTCGTGTCCTGGTGCTTGCCCCTCCTGCAGTGTTTTCACTGCCTAAATTCCTCAAATATTCCATAAAAAAATACTAAATTTGCAGGGCATTTGGAGCACTTTTACTTTCGGGATATTTTTATTGCACGGATAATTCAGAAAACAGACAGATAATACTATTTTTGCTTTATTTATTCGAAATAACATAAAGTAAAAAGAGGGTCCAGAAGGTTGTGCCTTCTAGTTTCATCCATCTCATGATCATCAAAATGAATCCACTAACAAGGTTGATCAAGTCTTGTTAACAAACTCATTTCGAATAACACGAAATCGGAGAAATTTCGAATAACACTAAGTTACCTCAACAGGGATATGAAAATCCCCAACAATAAGAATATCATAATTTTTCTTGGCAGTAGGGAGAGGAAATTCAAAACCTCCAATAATAATAGTTGGAACTTTTCCAATAGAATTGATGCTATGAACTTGAGATTGTTTCCTCGGAAAGTGTACCGTATGCTCATTACCATTAACATGAAAAGTGACATTGCCTTTATTGCAATCAATAACAGCCCTCGCAGATTCGTAAAAGGTCTACCAAGGATAATCGACATACTATCGTCCTCGGGAATATCAAGAATGACAAAGTCCGTTAAGATAGTGACATTTGCAACCACAACAGGCACATCCTCACAAATACCGACAGGTATAGCATTTGATTTATCAGCCATTTGCAAAGATATTTTAGTAGATGTCAACTTATTCAATTCAAGTCTACGATATAAAGAGAGAGGCATAACACTAACATCGGCTCCAAGATCACATAAAGCAGTTCTAACATAATTTCTTTTAATGGAGCATGGTACAGTTGGTACACCGGGATCTCCAAGTTTCTTTAGTATTCCACCCTTAAAAGTGTAATTAGCAAGCATGGTGGAAATTTCAGCTTCCGGTATCATTCTTTTATTTGTGATGATATCCTTCATATACTTAGCATAAGGGTTTACTTTGAGCATATCAGTTAAGCACATATGTAAGAAAATAGGTCTAATCATTTCAGCAAAGCGCTCAAAATCCTCATCATCCTTTGTCTTGGATGGTTTAGGAGGAAAGGGCATGGGTTTCTGAACCCATGGTTCTCTTTCTTTACCGTGCTTCCTAGCAACAAAATCTCTCTTATCATAATGTTGATTCTTTGACTGTGGGTTATCAAGATCAACAGCAGGTTCAGTCTCTACTTCATTGTTTTTGCTAGGTTGAGCATCAACATGAACATTATCATTAACATTATCACTAGGTTCATGTTCATCACCTGATTGTGTTTCAGCATCAGAGATAGACATATCATTGGGATTCTCAGGTGTGTCTACAGTAGGTTCATTAGAAGCATGCAAAGTTCTATCATTTTTCTTTTTCTTCTTTTTAGAAGAACTAGGTGCCTCTAAATTATTTCTGTGAGAATCTTGCTCGATTCTCTTAGGGTGTCCTTCAGGATACAACGGTTCCCGAGTCATTCTACCAGTTCTAGTAGCCACTCTAACAGCAAAGTCATTTTTATTATTTAATTCATCAAGCAAATCATTTTGAGCTTTAAGTACTTGCTCAGCTTGAGTAGCAACCATAGAAGTATATTTGCTAATGAGTTTGAGTTCACTTTTAACTCTAGCCATATTATCACTTATGCGTCCTATCTCGAAAGCATTATTCTTTAACTCTCTACCAACATAAGCATTAAAACTTTCTTGTCTAGCCATAAAGTCATCAAATTCATCTAAGCATGGAATAAAATTTAGTAGAGGTGATTTCAACTTTATCATATCTATAGAGAGAATTTACCTTTACAACCTGTGTCGGGTTATCAAGACAATGTGGTTCTTCAACAGGCGGTATATTAAGACCATGTATTTTTTCAATAGGTGGTAAATTCTTAACATCTTCAGCTTTAATACCTTTTTCTTTCATTGATTTCTTTGCCTCTTGCATATCTTCAGGACTGAGAAATAGAACACCTCTCTTCTTCGGAGTGAGTTTAGGAATAGGCTCAGGAGTTGGCTCAATTGGTTCAGGAATTGCCTCGGGAATTGTCTCAGGAAGAGTCCAATTATTTTCATTAGTCAACATATTATTCAATAATAATTCAGCTTCGTCGACTGTTCTTTCCCTGAAAACACAACCAGCACAACTATCCAAGTAGTCCTTGGAAGCATCGGTTAGTCCATTATAAAAGATATCAAGTATTTCATTTTTCTTAAGAGGATGATCAGGCAAAGCATTAAGTAACCGGAGAAGCCTCCCCAAGCTTGTGGGAGACTCTCTTCTTTGATTTGCACAAAATTATATATTTCCCGCAAGGCAGCTCATTTCTTATGAGCAGGGAAATATTTAGCAGAGAAGTAATAAATCATATCCTGGGGACTACGCACACAACCAGGAGCAAGAGAATTATACCAAGTATTAGCATCACCCTTTAACGAGAACGGAAATATCTTAAGGATATAAAAATAGCGAGATTTATCATCATGAGTAAACAGGGTGGCTATGTCATTCAACTTGGTAAGATGTGCCACAACAGTTTCAGATTCAAGGCCATAAAAAGGATCAGATTCTACTAAAGTAATAATTTCAGGATCAACAGAGAATTCATAATCCTTATCAAGAATACGATAGGTGAAGTAGCAAAAGCAGGTCGTTTCATTCTAGCATTAAGCTTAACGCTGCTTCCATTTAGCTAATAATTTCTTAAGATCATATCTATCATTGCAAGCAAAGATAGCTCTAGTAGCTTCTTCATTCATAACATAACCCTCGGAACAACAGCAATTCATAATCATTGGGAGAATTTTCATCATCACTATCATCAATAATAGCATCTTCAATAATTTCATTCCCCTAACTCTAGCAAGTTGTTCATCAAGAAATTCACCTAATGGCAAAGTAGTATCACGCACGTAAGTAGTTTCATCATAAGTATCATGCATAGCGTATGGCATCCTCAATAACATGCACATATTAGAGTTCATAGCAGAGCAGGTTTAGGTGTCGCAAGCTTACTCAAAATGTAGGAGAATCTAGTGCGAGCTAGATGCCGCCTCCTTACCTCCCTCGTAGTTGAGGGAAAATCGTAGTTCTATCGTCTTTCAAGTTCTTCATAGTGATCAACAGATATAAATCCCAAGTGACTCAGAGAGTAGAGCTATGCTCCCCGGCAACGGCGCCAGAAATTAGTCTTGATAACCCACAAGTGTAGGGGATCGCAACAGCTTTCGAGGGTAAAGTATTCAACCCAAATTTATTGATTCGACACAAGGGGAGGCAAAGAATATTCTTGAGTATTAGCAGTTGAGTTGTCAACTCAACCACACCTGGATAACTTAGTATCTGCAGCAAAGTATTTAGTAGCAAAGTAGTATGATAATAAAAGTAATGATCGCAAAAGTAATGTTTTTGGGTTTTGTAGTGATTGTAATAATAGCAACGGAAAAGTAAATAAGCGAAGAACAATATGTGAAAAGCTCGTAGGCAATGGATAAGTCATGGATAATTATACCAGATGTGATTCCTCATGTAATAGCTATAACATAGGGTGACACAGAACTAGCTCCAGTTCATCAATGTAATGTAGGCATGTATTCCGTAAATAGTCATACATGCTTATGGAAAAGAACTTGCATGGCATCTTTTGTCCTACCCTCCCATGGCAGCGGGGTCCTAGCGGAAACTAAGGGATATTAAGGCCTCCTTTTAATAGAGAACCGGAACAAAGCATTAGCACATAGTGAATACATGAACTCCTCAAACTACGGTCATCACCGAGAAGTATCCCGATTATTGTCACTTCGGGTTGTCGGATCATAACACATAATAGGTGACTATAGACTTGCAAGATAGGATCAAGAACACACATATATTCATGAAAACATAATAGGTTCAGATCTGAAATCATGGCACTCGGGCCCTAGTGACAAGCATTAAGCATAGCAAAGTCATAGCAACATCAATCTCAGAACATAGTGGATACTAGGGATCAAACCCTAACAAAACTAACTTGATTGCATGGTAAATCTCATCCAACCCATCACCGTCCAGCAAGCCTACGATGGAATTACTCACGCACGGTGGTGAGCATCATGAAATTGGTGATGGAGGATGGTTGATGATGACGACGACGACGAATCTCCCTCTCCGGAGCCCCAAACGGACTCCAGATCAGCCCTCCCGAGAGAGATTAGGGCTTGGCGGCGGCTCCGTGTCGTAAAACGCGATGAAACTTTCTCTCTAATTTTTTTGTCCCAGAACGTGAATATATGGAGTTGGAGTTGAGGTCGGTGGAGGTCCAGGGGGCCCAAGAGATAGGCGGCGCCCGGGGGAGGCGCGCCCACCTCGTGGGAGGTGTGGGCCCTGGTCTTGATTCTTTGCCAAGATTTTTATATTTTCCAAAAGTCCTTCGTGGATTTTCAGGACATTCCAAGAACTTTTCTTTTCTACACATAAAACAACATCATGGTAGTTCTGCTGAAAACAGCGTCAGTCCGGGTTAGTTTCATTCAAATCATGGAAGTTAGAGTCCAAAACAAGGGCAAAAGTGTTTGGAAAAGTAGATACGTTGGAGACGTATCAATGCTCGTGGCGAGTATCATTATTTTCTGACCTTCACAGATGATTTGAGCAGATATGGGTATATCTACTTAATGAAACACAAGTTTGAAACATTTGAAAAGTTCAAACAATTTTAGAGTGAAGTGGAGAATCATTGTAACAAGAAAATAAAGTTTCTACGATCTGATCGTGGAGGAGAATATTTGAGTTACAAGTTTGGCCTTCATATAAAACAATGTGGAATAGTGTAGGATCGAAAGTATGTCTAGAGGGGGGGGGGTGATTAGACTACTTGACAATATAAAAATTCAGCCTTTTGATAAAGACAAGTTTTTGGCAGATTCACGATTATGATCAAGTCAAGTATCACCCTACACATGCAATTCTAGAGTATAGGCAGCAGAAAGTAAATTGCACATGTAGTAAAGAGAGGTGGAGAAGAGCAAACGCAATTTGGAGACACGGAGATTTTTTCTCGTGGTTCCGATAGGTGGTGCTATCGTCAATCCACGTTGATGGAGACTTCAACCCACAGAGGGTAACGGCTGCGAGAGTCCACGGAGGGCTCCACCCACGAAGGGTCCACGAAGAAGCAACCTTGTCTATGCCATCATGGCCTACGCCCACGGAGGGCTAGCCTTACTCGGGGTAGATCTTCACGAAGTAGGCGATCTCCTTGCCCTTACAAACTTCTTGGTTCAACTCCACATCTTGACGGAGGCTCCCAAGCGACACCTAACCAATCTAGGAGGCACCACCTCCAAAAGGTAATAGATGGTGTTGGTGATGATGAACTCCTTGCTCTTGTGCTTCAAATGATAATCTCCCCAACACTCAACTCTCCTCACTGATTTGGCTGTGGTGGAAGAAAGGATTGAGTGGAAAGCAACTTGGGAAGGCTAGAAATCAAGTTTCATATGGTGGGAGTGGAGCAACTTGATCTCAACACAAGGGTAGGTAGTTTTCTTCTCAGAAATGTAAGGTAGGAGTGGTAGTTCTTTCGATGGCTCTCTCCACGAGTGAAGAGGGGTGGAGGGTATTTATAGCCTCCACACAAAATCCAACCGCTACACATTTGACCAATCTCGGTGGGACCGAAGTTGACAACTCGGTGAGACCGAAAGTTCAAATCATGTGAACGTTGGGATTTTCGGTGGGACCGAAAATACAATCTCGGTTAGTCCGATTCGTCCAAAGACAAGAGCTTGCCAATCTCGGTGGGACCGACTTCATCATCTCGGTGACACCGATTTGATGACGTATGTTACTGAAGCTTGGCAACTCAAGTTTCGTGAGACCGAGTTCGAATCGGAAAACCCGAAATTTCTAGGGTTTGGCTTTGTGGTGAGGTGGTTCATCTCGGTGTGACTGGTTTGGAAAATCGGTGGGACCGAGATTACTTATGAGTGTATATTGCGGTGAGAGTGCCGATAGTTTAGGAGATGTATCACTAAGCACTTTGAGCAACCAGATCATCAACATAACCTCATCCCTTTAATAGTATTCGCTTCCTATGGACTCAATGTGATCTTGGATCACTAAACCAAAAATGGAGTCTTGAGCTTTTGCCAATGCTTGCCTTAGCATTTTGAGGGGTCCACTTCTTCACCATTGCCATACCCATATCACTGAACTTTCTCAAATGATTCTCAAGTAACTATTAGTTCAATGATATATATGTTGTTATTAATTACCAAAACCACCCGGGATTAGTTGCACTTTCAATCTCCCCCTTTTTGGTAATTGATGACAACATATAGATCAAAGCTTCGACAAAGGATATAATCAATGAATAATATCGTCGCTTTGAGAAGTATGTGATAAGCAAGAGCTCCCCCTAAATTTGTGCATTATTTAAGATTTGCGTTTGAATGCAAATGCACAATCGATTAGGCTCATGGGTCACTCTTCCATGTCACATACATCTTGGTGGAGCGCACAAAATGATAAGAATGAATAGCATGCACCCAATCACCAAGACATGAGTAAATGGTCATACAAGATATGAATAGCATATGATAAGCATTAAGCACACATTAAGGCATAGTACGACCAAGCACTCATTAAGGCATAGTACGAAACGTAGTATCAAACACACAGAATGTCTCGAAAAATCAAAAGTATCTCAAAGAAAACCGCAAATGAACGAAAGAGCAAAAGCGACAGCACTCTCTCTCTCTCGAAGTCCTATGATCTATACAATTTCTCCCCCTTTGGCAACAAGTTACCAAAAAGTTCGAAAAGTATAGAGCTAAGCATCACTGGGGACTCTGCTGGTGGCTCCTATCTGGGTTGATGTTGGAGTTGAGATGGCAGCATCGGCGAAGACTTCAGCTGATGTCTGTGGAGCTGGAGGAGTGGTCACGGGAGCTGGAGCTGGAGCAACTGATGGAGCTGTGGGAGGTGCTGAGGCTGTAGTCCCGGTGTCATCCATCGAATAGCAATGATCGGGTCTGTGGGAACCGGAGCAGGCTGTTGATAATCATCTGGACTAGGTCATCCTGCATCTCACGCATGAGCTCTTCCTTCTCCCTCTTTGCTTCCTCAATATCTGCCTCAAGCTTGTTGATTACTTGCACTTCATCCACTTCACATCCAGAGCATGGATCTTGTCTTCAACAATCCTCTCAAGGCTCTCCCGAGACTGCATAATGCTGGCAGCGTTGTTCAATCCTCTGGGTAGCTTCAAGGAGCTGCTCTCCAACACTCTTTGGTTTAGCTGCTGCTGCTGCTTGCTTCCTTCTCGCCTTTGGCTTTCTTGGCAGCTTCAATCTTTGCTTGACCTTCAACCGACGTTGGATCCTCCTCATCCATCACAACAACATTATCCTCATGCTCAGGCTGCAGTGGTAAGTGTGGTCTATCCAACAAGTATGTGCCCGTGCCAAACTTGGCATTGATAAGCATCTGAATATGCGGGGCAAATCCACATGACCTCTTCTGGTGAGCTGCAGTCCTCTTGATGGTCTCAACTATCAAGTCCATCACCTTGAAAGGTGCCTTCTCATCAAGTATATGCAGCATGTTGATAGAATATCCTATGATCATGCGATGATCTCCAGACTTGGGCATCAAGGTATGCCTCAGAATAGTGTTTGTGGTAGGTAGACCTGCCTGGAGATAGTACACTGAGCCGAGCTTCCAGATTCCTAAATCCTTAGCCGGAACCTCGTTGTACATATTCTTCATGGATTCATGGTTCTTCTTGGGAATACCATAGACATCAACATCATCCTCTCTCTCAAGACTTTGGAGCATTCAGCAGTGCTGCCCATTCTTCAACAGTTGAAGAGAATCTTTTGCCTTCAACATCCATGTGATCTTTCCATCCGGATAGAAATGAGTCAGGCATAGAATTGCATAATCATTTCATCATTCCAATCATCGACCGACCTACAAAGTCTGCAACACCACATGCAAGGAAGCTCTCATGCACATGTGGAAAGAAGTCTCTGTGTTTTCATCAAATGTATGCCCAATCAACATAGCGAGTGTCTCGCAACTATGGGCTTCTTGTCCATTAGCACAGCCTCATAGAAGTCCTGCTGCTCTCGGTGTGGAATCTTGGATCAACAGCAGTTCTTCTCCTCACAAAGATATGGATCAGCTTGTCTCCATAGCCTGAGACCTCTATCCTTCCTTTCCTTCATGTTCTCAGCTTGAGGATGAGCATCATTGTGAAGTGACAGTTTCTGACGAAGTTTCAGCAAGGCTGGTGCCTCATCATCTGACACAGCTGGTGGCACATCATCTTTCTTCTTCTCTGAAGCTGGAATGTTCCTCACTGTCTTCTTGGGCTTGGCAGCAGGCTTTGCTGGAGCTGCCTTGACTGGAGCAGATGGCTTGGACTTAGAAGTGGCTCCTGCCCTGATGGCATCACCCATGAACTTAGACTTCTGAGGAGGAGGCTGGGGTGCTTCCTCATCCTCATCTTCCTCTGCTGCATCATCATGCACAATCCTCTTCCTCTTGGAAGTTTTCTTCACCTTGCTTGTAGTTTCTCTTCCAAACTCAGCTTCTTGGCAACAAAGGACTGCTTGACTTTTCTCGGTGCCTTTCTTGGTTTGTCAACCTGTGGCTCTTTGGCAACAACTTTTCTCTTTGGCTTGGAGGAGACCTCTTCCTCAACAATGAAATCGAATCTTCTTCATCGAGTTTCTCTTCTTTACGCCTGGTGGCTGCAGGAGGCAAACCACTTGGTGTGCTCCTCTCACCATCATCTCAAGAGCTCTTGGGCTCGGGACTAGTGCCCGCCTCGAATATCAGCAATAGGTGACTCAGACCTGTTCGGCTGTCACCGCATCCGACATGGCCGACAACCCGTGAATAGATAAGGTGTAGGCAGAGTAGAAGAGTTATCACAAATCGCGTAAGATTTTGCAAACAAAATGAGTTCAAATTCTAGTATTAGGTTTTCACAGAAGACATTTCGGTCGACCGAGTTTAAAATTTGGTGAATCCAAGTGTTCAAACGAAGCATTCACACCACTTTCGGTTGGACGAAGTGGGTTTCGTCCCGCCGAAAACACTAGGGTTTCACTAAATCCTCATTTCGGTCGCACCGATTTGCACAACTCGGTTGGACCAAAAGGTGCAGTGCAATGGCCAGAGGCCAAATCGGTCATACTGAGAATGTAAAATCGGTCTCACCGAGATGTGTTCGGCGGAAACCTAACCCTAAAACTTTTACTCGAATCTAATCCAAAAGATCTAATCTGGTGTTCAGGAAGATTTCAAACGTGGCAAGATTATAGGCAAACCAAACGTGCATTGAATCGGAGATGGGAGCACGAGTGGGATCGAAACTCACCCTAACGTGGTGGAGTTCTCTACGGCGCAACGGCGCGAGAAGATGTCCGCTGACGGCGACGGAGACCTGCGGCGGGCGCCTGGCGGCGATGGAGACGATCCGGAGACCACGGCGACGGCAAAGAAGGGTGTGGGGCGAGGCATTTTGAAGTAGAAATCAACGCCGCGCCCTCGGAGTATATATACCCCTTTGTTGTCGGTGGGACTGAGTTGTAAACTCGGTGGCACCGAGATGGATAACTCGCAGACAGTTATACACTTGATCACGCCGAAAATCACAACTCGGTTTCACCGAGGTGAAAACCTAGATCAATCCAAATGCTTTCGGTTTGACCGAGTTTGAGTGGGTTGGTCTGACCAAATCACTTAGAAGGTTTTGGAAGTTAGCCCTTGACGGATCGGTGGCTCTGAGTGCTCCTCACTGGAGGGTCCGAAATTGACTTGTTCAAAGTTTGTGATGTAAGCATGAATAGAATTTGAGACAAGAAAGCATAGATAGCTAGGGGAGGTACTTAGGCATTCTTGTCCATCCATTTGGTCAGAAAAAATCAAAACGACCAAAGCAACAAATGGATGTCCTCGAATGGATAAAATCATGCATCCAACATGCTCACACAATAAGATAGCAAATGAAATATGTGTCAAACATGCACAATCAAAACTCTAGCTACTATCACACAATTTGTCGATGACTAGGTCATCTTTATATGAGTATATTGACTTAGGAGTCAAATGAGAACATTTGATCATAGGTCATACTCATCGTTTAAGCACAAGTGGGGTTACCACTTTTACATAAAGCATTGGTGTGTTCACATCATTTGAAGATGCTTTAGCTCAATTCTTTAGAGCAAAGCTCCCCTAGATGTGAGAACCCTTTTAAAGGGTCAAACTAACCTTGGGTTGTCGAGAAGACTTCATGTAGATGTTGAAGATGTGGATGCTCAATGTTGATGAAGATCATCAAGAGTTGGGAGCAATCCTTTGGATTCGGGCACTTTCAATACCTACATGGGTTAGTCCCACAAGGAACAACCAAGGATATCCATGGACATAGATTGAAGTACAAAATAGATGATGTCCATGAAAGCAATGATTACCTTGTCCCTTGACTTACCAACAAGAGGGTTTGTGACTCCATGAACTAGTGCATAATGTGGAAGTTGGTTGCACAAGTTCTTGCCAAAAAGAATGTGAGTGAAGTTTGTTGGCGGAGTCACCCTCAAGAAATCTCTAGTTCTTCTTCTTCGGGATCCACATCATCTTGATGGGAATCCTTGGGGTTGTAGTTGAGCTTGACGAAGTAGAACTTGACGTTTCCTTGGGAACCCACTTGACCATGGCTTTAGGTGCTTCAATAAATGCATCAATCTCCTCTTGAAGCTTGTACTTGCCTTTTAGCTTGTGGTCTTGTGGTGGAAGGTCATCTTGTGCTTGTTCCACATTGGAAGAAGTAGGATCATACTTCTCCTTTTGAGAAACAAACTTTGGAGTGGGATATTGACCTTCTTCCCATTCAACACCCTCGGCGTTGAACTTTCGCTCAAAACCAATTCCTTGATTCTTCCTGTGCCTTCCTTGCTTAAGTAACAATTTCTCAAAGTTCTTGCTTCCGCAAGGCTCTTGTAGACACCTTTCTATAATCCCTTTCAATAAACTATTTTCTTGCTCAAGTGTAACTTGGCTTGAAACATTGTTAGTGGAATCAAGAGAACTACTAGAAGCAACAATATTGGATTTAGCATGGTTATTGTTACTACTAGATGAAGAATTTTTCTTATGCTTGTCATGCTTAGTTTTAATAGGTGGCAAGAAATTAGACAAGAGAAGTCGTTTGGCAAGATATGAAGAACTCTTCTTGCGAAGATCGTCATTGATTGCTTTTAGAAACTCATGTTCTTGCTCTAGATTGAGCTTCTCGAAGCGTAGCTTCTCATGAGATCTTAGGAGCTCTCTATGATCTTCTTGAGTTTTTTCATGAGCTAACTTAAGAGTGTTTAGTTCTTTAGTTAGACGCTCAATCTCCTTTATAGCATTGTCATTCGACTCTTCTCGACTATAAAGACTACTAGCATGTTCATCATTACTAGGCTCACTAGATTTGTCATGTAAAAGCTCATCTTCACCAAGCAAGTCATCCTCATCACTATCAAAGTCAATGAATTCAGGGTGTGATACCTTGGGGCCTTTAGCCATGAAGCATCTTCCAATTCCCTCATTTGGTGAATCAAATAAGTCATAGGAGTTGGAGTTGGAGGACACGAGAGCAAGACCGCAACACCTTCATCTTGATCAGTAGTCGGAGTTGGAGTGATAGCTTCTTTCGAATGATTGTCGGATTCGAGCCGAGACCCATTCACCTACATGAGCTTGATGTTTTCTTCTTGTGTAGCTCCTTTATGACTTGTCTTTCCTCTCCTAATCCTTGCTTCTCCGAGAGGGTCTTCGCTCATAACGATCATCTCTACTCCTTCTCTCTTTCCGAGGTGACTCTTCTCTTGAGCTTCTTCTTCTTGGAGATTCTTCTCTTCTCTTGTGGGGAGCCGAACACTCATTTGAGTAGTGTCCGGGTCTTCCACAATTGTAGCAGCTTGGATCACGACTGGAAGATCTCTTTTCATCATATGATCTAGACTTTGAGCTTCTCTCTTTGCTTCTACTCTTGTAGAATTTGTTGAAGTTCTTCACCATTAGGCTTATCTCTTCATTGGAAACTAGCTTGTCACTTAAGGTTGTGGGAGCATCACTTGTAGCTTTGTAAGCACCACTTGACTTGTTGTGAAGCTCTTCCTTATCTTTAAGTGTCATCTCATGAGCAACAATTCTTCCAATGACTTCGGTAGGCTTGAGATTCTTGTAGTTTGGCATCATTTGGATCAAAGTGCACACGGTGTCATACTTTCCATCCAAAGCTCTGAGAATCTTCTTGATGATGAATCGGTCGGTCATTTCTTCGCTTCCTAAGCCGGCAATCTCATTTGTGATGAGAGCAAGCCTAGAGTACATTTCAGCGACTCCTTCACCTTCCTTCATCTTGAACTTGTCAAGTTGACCTTGAAGAACATCTAGCTTTGATTCCTTCACGGACTCGGTACCTTCGTGCATTTTGACCAAAGTATCCCAAATCTCTTTTGCATTCTCAAGACGGCTGATTTTGTTGAACTCCTCGACACAAAGCATTGAAGAGAATGTCACAAGCTTGAGCATTGTTTTGCAACATCCGCAATTCATCCGTTGTAGCTTCACGATCCGAACTTTTCCTTCCTCAAGAATTCACCTTGCAAACCAACACAAATAATGCCCCATGCGGCTGGGTTATGGCCAAGAATATGCATTTTCATTTTATGCTTCCAACTAGCAAAGTTTGAACCATCAAAGTAAGGACCTCTACAAAAATTACCCTCACTAGACGCCATACTCTCCTAGGTTGTGAAACCAAGCTTATGGAGTCCAATGCAATGGAGACCAATACAATGGAGACCGAAGCTCTGATACCACTTGTAGGATCGAAAGTATGTCTAGAGGGGGGGTGATTAGACTACTTGACAATATAAAAATTCAGCCTTTTGATAAAGACAAGTTTTTGGCAGATTCACGATTATGATCAAGTCAAGTATCACCCTACACATGCAATTCTAGAGTATAGGCAGCGGAAATTAAATTGCACATGTAGTAAAGAGAGGTGGAGAAGAGCAAACGCAATTTGGAGACATGGAGATTTTTTCTCGTGGTTCCGATAGGTGGTGCTATCGTCAATCCACGTTGATGGAGACTTCAACCCACGGAGGGTAACGATCATGAGAGTCCACGGAGGGCTCCACCCACGAAGGGTCCATGAAGAAGCAACCTTGTCTATGCCATCATGGCCTCACGCCCACGGAGGGCTAGCCTTACTCGGGTAGATCTTCACGAAGTAGGCGATCTCCTTGCCCTTACAAACTTCTTGGTTCAACTCCACATCTTGACGGAGGCTCCCAAGCGACACCTAACCAATCTAGGAGGCACCACCTCCAAAAGGTAATAGATGGTGTTGGTGATGATGAACTCCTTGCTCTTGTGCTTCAAATGATAATCTCCCCAACACTCAACTCTCCTCACCGATTTGGCTGTGGTGGAAGAAAGGATTGAGTGGAAAGCAACTTGGGAAGGCTAGAAATCAAGTTTCATATGGTGGGAGTGGAGCAACTTGATCTCAACACAAGGGTAGGTAGTTTTCTTCTCGAAATGTAAGGTAGGAGTGGTAGTTCTTTCGATGGCTCTCTCCACGAGTGAAGAGGGGTGGAGGGTATTTATAGCCTCCACACAAAATCCAACCGCTACACACATTTGACCAATCTCGGTGGGACCAAAGTTGACAACTCGGTGAGACCGAAAGTTCAAATCAGTGAACGTTGGGATTTTCGTGGGACCGAAAATACAATCTCGGTTAGTCCGATTCGTCCAAAGACAAGAGCTTGCCAATCTCGGTGGGACCGACTTCATCATCTCGGTGACACCGATTTGATGACGTATGTTCTGAAGCTTGGCAACTCAAGTTTCGTGAGACCGAGTTCGAATCGGAAAATCCGAAATTTCTAGGGTTTGGCTTTGTGGCTGAGGTGGTTCATCTCGGTGTGACTGGGTTTGGAAAATCGGTGGGACCGAGATTACTTATGAGTGTATATTGCAGTGAGAGTTGTTGATAGTTTAGGAGATCTATCACTAAGCACTTTGAGCAACCAGAACATCAACATAACCTCATCCCCTTTTAATAGTATTGGCTTTCCTATGGACTCAATGTGATCTTGGATCACTAAACCAAAAATGGAGTCTTGAGCTTTTGCCAATGCTTGCCTTAGCATTTTGAGGGGTCCACTTCTTCAGTCATTGCCATACCCATATCACTGAACTTTCTGAAATGATTCTCAAGTAACTATTAGTTCAATGATATATATGTTGTTATTAATTACCAAAACCACCCGGGGATTAGTTGCACTTTCAAATAGTTTCACAGCTCATGCCACCTGGAACACCACAACGTTATGGTGTGTCTGAACGTCGTAACCGCACTTTATTGGATATGGTGCGATCTGTGATGTCTCTCATCAGTTTACCACTATCTTTTGGGGTTATGCATTAGAGATAGTTGCATTCACTTTAAATAGGGCACCATCAAAATCCGTTGAGACGACGCCTTATGAACTATGTTTTGGTAAGAAACCAAAGTTGTCGTTTCTTAAATTTTGGGATTGCGATGCTTATGTGAAAAAGCTTCAACCTGATAAGCTCGAACCCAAATTGGAGAAATGCGTTTTCATAGGATCCTTTTTCATAGGATACCCAAAGGAAATTGTTGGGTACACCTTCTATCATAGATCCGAAGGCAAGATCATTGCTAAGAATGGATCCTTTCTAGAGAAGGACTTTCTCTCGAAAGAAGTGAGTGGGAGGAAAGTAGAGCTTGATGAGGTAATTGTACCTTCTCCTGAATTGGAAAGTAGTTCATCACAGAAATCAGATCTTGTGATTCCTACACCAATCAGTGAGGAAGCTAATGATGATGATCATGAAACTTCAGATCAAGTTACTACAGAACCTCGTAGGTCTTCCAGAGTATGGTCCGCACCAGAGTGGTACGGTAATCCTATTCCGGAAGTCATGTTACTAGACCATGATGAACCTACAAACTACGAGGAAGCGATGATGAGCCCAGATTCAGCGAAATGGCTGGAGGCCATGAAATCTGAGATAGGATCCATGTATGAGAACAAAGTGTGGACTTTGGTGGACTTGCCCGATGATCGGCAAGCCATAGAAAATAAATGGATATTCAAGAGGAAGACGGATGTTGATAGTAGTGTTACTATCTACAAAGCTCGACTTGTCGCAAAAAGGGTTTTGACAAGTTCAAGGTGTTGACTACAATGAGATTTTCCCAACTGACTGATGCTTAAGTCTGTCCAAATCATGTTAGCAATTGCCACATTTTATGAAATCTGGCAAATGGATGCACTACAAAAAAAACACACATCCGTGACATTTTGGGCCAAACGAAATTTTTTCTGTCATACATATGACACTTCTATGACGATAATTGTGACAAAACCCGGTATCATCATAGATGTGGTGGGCTCCTACTTCTATGAAAAAAAATCATGACAGAAAATGGGCTTTTCGTCCTGTGCGGGCCGGAGACGCAGTTGCATGACATTCTTTGGGCCGTCCATGATGGAAAAAAGCGTGGTAGAAGTGAGGGCGAGGAAAATTTTGGGGAGTTCCCAGTTATGGTGGGCGGTCGGGGGCCGAGCAATGCGCGTTTCTCTCGTACACATACGCGCGTGTGTGCGAAGCGTTGGCTCTAACTGAACCCGAGCGAGGCGTTGGGCTCTAATCGAACCCGGCGATTGACCGCAGTTACGCGTTCTTCGAACCCGAGCGATCGATCGATGGCTGTTAACTGAACCCGATCGAGCGATTCCTTCGCTACTGCCGCTAACTAAAGCCGATCGGTGCTGCCTTTGGGATGAACAGTGAGTGTTTCGGGGGGTTTGGATGAACAGTGAGCGGTGGCGTTGCCTCTGGATGAACTGGACCCCGTGGTGTGGAGGGCTGGATGAATAGTAAACGGTGGAGGGGTGGCCGTGGAGGGGTGGTTGAACAGGACCCCGTGGTGTGGAGGGCTGGATGAACAGTAGATGGTGGAGGGGGTGCCCCTGGAGGGGTGGTTGAACAAGAGCCGTGGAGTAGCGCGGTGGAGGCTGGATGAACAGGAGCCCGTGGAGGCTGGAAGAGCTCGACAAGAGGCTGTGGAGGCCGGAGGAGCTCGACGGTGGAGATGAACAATATCCGTGGAGTCCTGCTTTTGCGATGCGCCACACCCTCCCGGCGAACAGACCCCTGCTTTCGACCGAAGCGCCCAACACAAGTCCGTTTAAATCCGCTTTTGCGATGCGCCGCACCCTCCCGATCAACAGACCCCATTTCGACCGTGGCGCCCAACACAAGTCCGTTTAAATCCGCTTTGCGGTACGCCACACCCTCCCGATCAATAGGACCCCGCTTCAACCGTAGGAAGTCCGCTTCCTCTGCTTTGCAAGATGCCACACACCTCCCGATCAACAGACCCGCTCGAACGTAGGAGGTACGCTTCTCCGTTATGCGACGCCAGCCTCGCTTCCATTGCTCGCTCCGCCTAAGCCCTCCCAATGAACACGACCATGCATTCCGTTCCGACCCAGCCGGTTGGCTCCCACGCGTTTCGTTGCCTCCCGATGAACACGACGCATTCCGTTGCCTCCCCATGAACACAACGCATTCCGTTGCCTCCCCATGAACATGACGACGACGCCGTTTCTCCGTTCTGACCCAGCCATGTACACGAACCCTGGTTGTACGTATGCGCGAGTAGGCGTTCGAGACCCCGCACGTATGTACACATATGTGGCCGTATTTTCTTTCTTGCACCCTGGCCGCTGTACGTACATGTACATGCTACGCGCGCGCCTCTACTATGACACGTACGCGCCTCTACTACGACACGTGCGCGCCTCTACATCGACCAGTATATATGTACGTACACGTTCGCGACCAGAATGACAACGCTACGTACGCTTCGACCAGGTGGGTCCTGACTATCAGGAACTTCCTTGCCTGCAAAGATGTAGCTGGTGGGTCCCAGCAGTCAGGGGGTGAATCGTTTTGGTTTTTTTTCGCCCGGACGCACTTCCTTGCATGCGATGATGTAGCTGGTGGGTCCCAGCAGTCAGGGGGGAAACGTTTTTTCGTGAAATACAGTGGCCAGTCTGGTGGGTCCCTGCTATCAGGTGGAGGAATAATTATTTTGCGCGTAATAAGGAGGCACTTCCTTGCGGCCGCCATGGACCCAGCTGTCAGCCTCTCCATGCACAGTACTCTTCCGATGGAAGTCGGTCGTTGACCACGCCGCACCGAGAGCACCATGGCGATGGACGACAGCGAGGCCTAGGAAGGGGACGACGCGGAGCCGGGGAAGACGCAGCAGTGGATGCCCATGCGAAGAGGAGTACGAGGGTGAGGCTGCCGTCGCCGCAGAATAACAGGGGGTGTGGTGAGTAGAGGGATGGCCTGGCCAGCGGTGGGAGTAGTAGGGGGCGGTGAGGCCTCTACGGCATCACAACCGGCCACGGGAGGCAGGAGCATGCGGCACGACCGGCGCTGCTTTGGGCGGCTGGAGCACGAAGACCAGAGGTTGAAGAAGCACTACGACCGTTGGATGGACATCGTACGGTCACTGGAGATAAAATCATGCATATTGACTAAGTTGACAAAGCCCTCCGTCCCCGTCAACTTAGTAGGCCCACCAGTCAGCCTGCCACTATACTGGGTCCCAGCTAACAGGGGGAGTATTCATTTTTTTTGTGCGTAATAAGGAGGCACTTCCTTGCGTGCGAAGATATAGCTGGTGGGTCCGAGCTGTCAGCGGCGGTAACATTTTTTCGCGAAATACAGAGACCCTTTCAGTGGGTCCCCGATATCAGGTGGAGGAATCATTATTTTGCGCGTAATAAGGAGGCATTTCCTTGCGTGCGGCCCTGGACCCAGCTGTCAGTGTAACGCCCCGGATACAACTTTCCGTATTCGTAACTCCAACTCTTGCCTTTTCCGGAGATGCGATATGTTATTTCCTCCATGGTTGGGTTTTGTCTGTTGTTTTTCATTTTGTTCTTGTTATACATCTCGTCTCATGTCATCATCTTCATTTCATCTGCATGTTTTTCAAAACTTGCATCTGTTCGTGTTCCGCCTGTTCTCTCCATTGTCCGTTCTGAGCCCGACCACACTCGCACGCGCCCGCGACACCTCCGAAATATTATTTTATAAGTGGCATAAAAATGTTCTCGGAATGGGATGAAACTTGTCATGCGGTCTTATTATAGTGTAGACAGACCGCCTGCCAAGTTTCATCGCATTCGGAGTCCATTTTATAGCCCAACCGTTAAACCTACATCCGCAATATAGCCGGTCTATCGTCGGACGTTTTCGGTCTCCGGAAACAGTGGTCGGGCTGCACTTCCCTTCTCTCCCCTCGGCCCTACTCCTCTTCACAGCCCACTAGCCCACCTGCCATACCCCTCCTCGCGTCCGGTGCCGTCTCTGACGAGATCGGAGGGCTCAAACCCTCAAACCCCAAACCCTAGCCTCTTTGGCTATATAAAGACCCCTTCTCTCCATTTTGGCCTCCTACCTACCTCTAGGCCTCTCCTCCTCAAATTCCACGCCGCCTTCTTCCCCCGCCACTTGTTGCCTCCTCCTCCCTGCACCGCCCCTCCACCTCACGGGCGCCACTTGGCGATAGCCATTGGCTGCGCCGCCACACCGAGGCGCCGCCCGGCCAACCGGCGCCGCCACATCGCCTCCCCGCCTCCACGCCGCCTCCTCCCTCGCTCGCGTTCCAGCACCAGCCCGCCTGGCCGGATCTGGGCCCGGAGGAGTCCGCGCGCGCCGCCGGTTCCCGCCCCAAGAACCGCCGAGGGAGCAGCCTCGATCCAGCGCCCGCTTCCCACAGCCCCCCTCAGAGCCGAACCCCGCTGCCGGCTTGCTCACAGCCCAGCTGCCGCCGCCGAGTCCCGACCTCCAGGCCAGTGCCCCGAACCTCTCCTGTTCTCCTCCCTTCTTTGTTTTCCTCTCTCTCTCTCTCTTCTTGGTTGCCATGGACAGGAGCTCACCGGAACCCCGATCCGCTCTATTCCGGTGGGATCCGGCCCCCACCGTGCGGATCCGTCCATCCCCGACGGGATCCGTCTCCCTCCTCCGCGGGAGCTTCGCCGGAGACGCGTCAAGTCGCCGCCGCCGTCCTGCATCGTGCGGAGGAGCGCGCTCGTTGACCACGCGAGCATCGTCGCCTCCCTGCCTCCCGCGTGGGCCTCCCTAGCCGCAGCCGCGCCGCGGCCCAGTCGCGCCAGGAGGGCCCAGCTCCCTTCCGGCCTGCTTCGGCCTCCTCCACTGGCTGGGCTTGGCCCATAGTGAGCACAGCAGCCCCTCCTCTCTGTCCAGCCCAGTTCACCTCAGATTCAGCCCAGTGCATGTTTTTTCCTGTCTGCGATTTTCACATTATGCAGCGAATTACTGTTTTGCAGAAAACCCCCTAAGCATCATGCATATAATAACTAATTAATGGTGCATCGGATTAAAACAAACTTTATATGTAATATGCTTAGAATTTCATCTAGTTTCATAATATGCCATTTTCATCCATGTTTGAAATGATTAAAATGCTGTTTGATTAAATTTTCTCAAATGCATGTTAAAATGATTTATTTCATAACTAATTAACCGTAGCTCCGATTTTATTAAACTTTATATGTAAATGGGGTGGAAAAATGCCTAGATTAACATGGTCCACTTTATTTTCCTGTTTAACAATTTTAAAATATGTTTTAGGGCAGAACAGTAGCTAATTCAAAATATGCACATGAGAATTTTCCGGAATTGTTGTTCGTTGTTTCCGGCCTCATTTAAACTTGCCTAGGTAGGTAGTTTTGTTATGCTTCACCCCTTGCCATGTTAATCAACATTTAATATTGTTGGGTAGCTTAAACAAAAGAGAACTAAATAATTGATGTGGTGTTCCGTCAATATGCAACTCGTTGCATATTGAGCTCCACTTAATTTGTAGTTTGTTTGTTGCACTTTGCCATGCCATGTCATGCCTCATTAAACCGGACATGCATCATACTTGATTGTGCATCATGCCATGCTTATGTGATGGTTGTTTACTATGTTGTGTGCTTCTTCTTGTTAGTTCCTGTTTCGTTGCGATCATGAGGATTCGCTCGCTCACGTGTGGTTCGCCTTCGTGGCTTCATCTTCTTCTTGGACTCGTTCTTCTTCCTTGCGGATTTCGTGCAAGATGACCGCTACCTGGATCTCACTACTATCATTGCTATGCTAGTTGCCTCGTTTTTTCGCTATGCTGCGCTACCTATTACCTGCTTGTCCAGCCATCCCATATTGCCATGAACCCCTAACCTTTGACACCTTTCCTATGCAAACCGTTGTTTGGCTATGTTACCGCTTTGCTCAGCCCTCTTATAGCGTTGCTAGCTGCAGTGAAGTTGAAGATTTCTCCATGGTGGACAGGATTTTGTTGGGATATCACAATATCTCTCATATTATTAATGCATCTATATACTTGGTAAAGGGTGGAAGGCTCGGCCTTATGCCTGGTGTTTTGTTCCACTCTTGCCGCCCTAGTTTCCATCATACCGGTGTTATGTTCCCGGATTTTGCGTCCCTTACGCGGTCGGGTGATTTATGGGACCCCCCTGACAGTTCGCTTTGAATAAAACTTGTCCAGCAAGGCCCAACCTTGACTTTTACCATTTGCCTCACCACCACCTATCTTTTCCCTTGGGAGTCGCTCTCTCGAGGGTCATCTTTATTTAGCCCCGGGGCGGTGCTTGTCTAAGTGTTGGTCCGAACCGAGCCACTCATGGGCCCCTCGGGCAACTCGAGGTCTGGTTTTACTCAGAGCTCTGTCTCATCCGGTGTTGCCCTGAGAACGAGATATGTGCAGCTCCTATCGGGATTGTCGGTGCATCGGGCGGTCTTGCTGGTCTTGTTTTACCATTGTTGAAATGTCTTGATGTACTGGGATTCCGAGACTGATCGGGTCTTCCTGGGTGAAGTTCTATTCCTTCGATGATCGCGAGAGCTTGTCATGGGCTGTTGGGACACCCTGCAGGTATAAACTTTCGAGAGCCGTGCCCGCGGTTATGTGGCAGATGGGAATTTGTTAATGTCCGGTTGTAGATAACTTGACACCAGATCCGAATTAAAATGCATCAACCGAGTGTGTAGCCGTGATGGTCTCTTCTCGGCGGAGTCCGGGAAGTGAACACGGTTTCTGGGTTATGTTTGACATAAGTAGGTGTTCAGGATCACCTCTTGATCATTGCTAGTTGACGACTGTTCCGCTTGTTCTCTTCTCACTCTTATTTGCGTTGGTTAGCCACCATATCATGCTTAGTCACTGCTGCAACCTCACCACTCTACCCCTTCCTTTCCCATTAAGCTTTGCTAGTCTTGATACCCATGGTAATGGGATTGTTGAGTCCTCGTGGCTCACCAGATACTTCCAAAACCAGTTTGCAAGTGCCTATGTTACCGAGCAGGTGACGCAACCAAGCTCAAGGAGGAGCTCGATGAAGATCTTGCCCTTTGTGTTGTTTCGTTTTAGTTGATCAGTAGTGGAGCCCAGTTGGGGTCGATCGGGGACCTTTTGTCGCATTTGGGGTTCTTCTTTTATTTTGGTTCCGTAGGCGGACCTTGATTGTATCTGGATGATGTAATGCTTTATTCTTGTAATTGTGTGAAGTGGCGATTGTAAGCCAACTATGTAACTCTTTCCCTTATGTATTACATGGGTTGTGTGAAGATTACCTCACTTGCGACATTGCTTTCAATGCGGTTATGCCTCTAAGTCGTGCTTCGACACGGGAGATATAGCCGCATTGAGGGCGCTAAGTTGGTAATCGAGCCTTCCCGACCTTAGGAGCCCCACCGCTTGATCGCTTTTAGCGGCGAGTTGTGTCTAGAAAAATGTTTTGAGTCATTTAGGATTATATATCGGAGAGTTAGGAATTTTTTACTCCTCGGTCCTTCGCCGCTCTGGTGAGGTCTCCCGACGAGAGTTTTCACTCTTCTCTTCTCAAATTTCACTAAATTTTTTTAGGATCACGCTGGTATCTTAGAATCGTTCGATGGTTTTATGATGACAACATTGTCTTGGTGCCTCCGTCGCCAGGTTTTTTTGGAGGTGTCCCGGGAGTTGAGCTCCGAGGTGTTGTCGCCATAATTTTATCGTTGCAGCTGGAATACCGAGTTTAGTACGTTGACATCGAAAATCTCTTTTATGCGCTTGTTGGTGAGATAACCCCGCTAACCCAAAGATCGAGGTGAGTACGGAGTATTGCCATGACTCGTATAACGGATGCTTTTCGAAGGTTGAGGTGGACGATTTCCGAAGGTTTCTTGGTTATGTGTTGACGGATGGATACAGCTTGGATGTTGGTATTGTTAGTTTGGGTGAGATATATTGCTTCCCCTGTATCCCCAACACCAGATTGCATAACCAGAAAGTTTCAGGAGTTTTATAGGTGGGAATTCAAGTAGCTCCTAGAATATCTTTTCGACAGATGCATGATATGGGATTGGGTAAATCTCTATCATATGTTTGTTTCCGGCTTATTCTGCAAGCCAATCCTTTGTTTTGTGTTATTTGTGGTATTCGAGTTGCTTCGAAGTCAAATGTTGAATCCATACCTTTCCTAAACGGTGTTCTCATATTGCTATGTGAATACTAATCCTTTTGATCATTCAGATTGTCATGTCAATCCTTTTCAACCGGCGTGTTTCTCTTCAAGTGGATCCGATCACTTCAACATCAGCAAGACCAATTATCATTTCTTCTCAATGGTGTTTGTTTCATCCGTCTCCAAGTTGCCTTTGTTTTTTTCCCGCCCACCCACCCTTTTTCCTCAAGGACTAAGATTTCTTTACCAAGTATCCATTTATTCATGTGAAGTCTCTTCATTCTTTTCTTTCAATGTTCTTATCCGGTGATTTTCCATGAAGATGCTCAACAGTTTCAAGTTCATCATCCTTCATTGTTGTTTCTACTTCGGTGGATTTAATTCAAGCTTTTGATATTCATCATATTCCTTTTCTCGCTTCTAATGTTTTCTCATGCCGGTGCACCTCTCAATCACTCACCTTTTGCTATTCATTTATTCGGAGTGTTGAAGATATCTCGGAGATTCGTGTTTCCACTCTGCATTCGTTCAAGCTCTTTCGAGATTGGTATCTCATTCAAGTCATTTAATTCATCCGGTGCAATTTTTCTTTAAAATCATTTCCAACGGTGTTTTTCTTTTGAGTGGGCCCTAACCCACAGGTCTTTTCCCAGGATCTTACCTGACTCTTCTAATTATTTCCGGAGTTATTCTCAAACTCATTGCAAAGTTTGATGTAAGAATGAATTATCATCAGTCAAATGTCTTTCTCCAAGATCTTTCAAATTATTTTTCCTTGTTGGCTCAACCTCTTTGTTTTTCATTCTCCCGGAGTATCTCCACAATCCATCGTGGTTCTCATCACCATTCTCAACATTCGAAGACCGAAGAAGAGTTTCTCTTTAATCTTGCTCTATTCTCTTCAAGATTCATGGTGCTAGCTTGTTGCCATCCTCTCATAATTGTTTTCGATTGTGGAAATCTTTTTCACCCATCCGGAGCATTTCATGAGTTGTTTCCATTTCTTTCCTCCGAAGGCCATCATGACATAATTCTTCATTCTCAGCGTGTAGCTATCGTTCTCCAAATCTTACCGGTGATTCGTTCAAATATCCTCTAACCAATTCATGTTCTCTTCGTTCTCATGTATCTAAATCCCTTCAAGTATCTTCATTCATTTTCCAATTCTTCTCGGTGAATTGTGCCTTTGCTACGTTCTTTTTCAATTCTTACGGTGGCTCGTTCAAGATTTCACCTCTTTCGTTATCATTTAATTCATTCATTCTTTCCAATTCTACCGGCGGTTCGTTGAAGACCTTCTCAAGTTTTGATATATCTCTTTTGATCCTTTCTACGGGAATAAGTAGTATGCCAAATCCGTTGCTTGTCATCAATTTAAATTGGTGAAGGATACGCATAACATAATTCTTGTTCTTGTTTCATCCAAGTGATTAATCCTTTCCTTCAGAGTTTGTTCAGGTGGAATAAATTCTTGGCTTCTTGTTGTTCATCTTTCTTCCGGAGTTCTAAGTTTTCCGCATTATCTCGTCGCGAAGCTCCATCTAAATCATTGCAAGGCTTCACCTTGTGTTTTCAACTTCCCTTTCTTTTTATCATCCTTTCTTTACCGGAGTTCTTCATGGAGGCTCTAAATGGTGGGTCGTCAAGGATTCTTTTCATTCTTCAATTGTTCTTCAAGATTTCTCTTGAAGTTATGATCCACCAAGCTATACTCAAAAATTAAACATGGTGCTCAACACATGTTTTGTTTTGAGAAGCTCAAGTATTCTTCGTCTTGCATTCCAAAGTGCAATTCCTTCTATCTTATCTTCTGAGATGGTGTTATGTCACTCTTGACAATTTCCTTCATGTTTCATGATTCATATCGTTGTCAAGAATGAGGTATTTTAAATCCATCAGTCTCTTCATTGGAGTTATCTTGGGTTATATTTCACCTAAAGCTCTCCCTAAGGATTATTGCTATTTATGGTGCTTATAAATGACCCAAGTTCTTCTTATCCTCCCGGTGATATAGCTTTCTTGTCTCCTTGTTTGTATCAATGAAATTCTTTTCCCGTGCGTGGCTGGTTGTCACCTCATCATTTTGAGATGTTTGCCATAAGCCCACAACAAGCTTGTGCTTCTCGTTGTTGATTTTCCAACAACTCCATTCGATTCTTCTTTGCAAGGATGCTTTCCAAGTTCACTTGTGGCAAAAGTTGTCATTTTCTTCCCCGTTCCTTTATCCCAACGGCCTAACTTCTATTCTTTCGTTACAGAGGCATTGTGATGTTGTGCTCTTCACCCATCACCTCGTTTTGTGAGCATCGTGTTCTTTTCTTGATTATCCATTTAACCGGAGTGTTGTGTCATCTCTTCCATATCTTTTCATCTCATCAAGTTTTCTTCTCTTTTCTACCGGAGTGCTGTCCAAATTCAGTCATTCTTGTTCCTTGGCTATCTCATTATACCGAGGTGGTCATATTCTTTTCGTTCGTGAAGCTTTTTTTTCCACGCCTTTCAACCTTCAAATTCTCGTAATACTCCTTGTTCATCTTTTCTACCGGTTTGCTTGCAATCTCGTTCATCTCTGTTGTACCCTTTCTTTTAAATTGCTCAACCTCTCAAGGTTCATGGTTTCACTCGTTGGTCAAAGAAGCAACTTAGTTTTACCGCTTATCTTCCTCTTCCTTTTCACTCCGGTGCCATCCTAGATTTCAGGACGAGATCCTCTCGTAGTGGTGGAGTGTTGTAACGCCCCGGATACAACTTTCCGTATTCGTAACTCCAACTCTTGCCTTTTCCGGAGATGCGATATGTTATTTCCTCCATGGTTGGGTTTTGTCTGTTGTTTTGCATTTTGTTCTTGTTATGCATCTCGTCTCATGTCATCATCTTCATTTCATCTGCATGTTTTTCAAAACTTGCATCCGTTCGTGTTCCGCCGGTTCTCTCCGTTGTCCGTTCTGAGCCCGACCACACTCGCACGCGCCCGCGACACCTCCGAAATATTATTTTATAAGTGGCATAAAAATGTTCTCGGAATGGGATGCAACTTGTCGTGCGGTCTTATTATAGTGTAGACAGACCGTCTGCCAAGTTTCATCGCATTCGGAGTCCATTTTATAGCCCAACTGTTAAACCTACATCCGCAATATAGCCGGTCTATCGTCGGACGTTTTCGGTCTCCGGAAACAGTGGTCGAGCTGCACTTCCCTTCTCTCCCCTCGGCCCTACTCCTCTTCACAGCCCACTAGCCCACCTACCATACCCCTCCTCGCGTCCGGTGTCGTCCGATCGAGATCGGAGGGCTCCGAAACCCCTCAAAACCCCAAACCCTAGCCTCTTTGGCTATATAAAGACCCCTTCTCTCCATTTTTGGCCTCCTACCTACCTCTAGGCCTCTCCCTCCTCAAATTCCACGCCGGCCTTCTTCCCCGCCGCCACTTGTTGCCTCCTCCTCACCTGCACCGCCGCCCTCCACCTCACGGGCGCCACTTGGCGCATAGCCATTGGCTGCGCCGCCACCTGAGGCGTCGCCCCGGCCAACCGGGCGCCGCCACATCGCCTCCCCCGCCTCCACGTCGCCTCCTCTGACCCTCGCCTCGCGCCGCACCAGAGCCCGCCGGGCGGATCTGGGACCGGAGGAGTCCGCGCCCGCCACGGTTCCCGCTCCCTCAACCGCCGAGGGAGCCCCCTCGATCCAGCGCCGCCCGGCTTCCTGCTTGCCCCTTCCCCGTCGCGAACCCGCTACGGCTTCCTCCAGACGCTTGCTGCTGCCGCCGAGTCCCGACCTCCAGCCGGTGCCCGAACCTCTCCTCTTCTCCTCTCTTCTCGGTTGCCATGGACAGGAGCTCACCGGAACCCCAATCCGCTCTATTCCGGTGGGATCCGGCCCCCACCGTGCGGATCCGTCCATCCCCGACGGGATCCGTCTCCCTCCTCCGCGGGAGCTCCGCCGGAGACGCGTCAAGTCGCCACCGCCGTCCTGCGTCGTGCGGAGGAGCGCTTCTGTTGACCAGCGAGCATCGCCGCCTCCCTCGCCTCCCGCGTGGGCCTCCCGGCCAGCCAGCCTGCATGCCAGCCTGGGCGCGCCAGAGGGCCCAGCTCCTTTCCGGCTGCTTGCCTCCTCCACCGGCTGGGCTTGGCCCATGGTGAGCACAGAGCCCTCCTCCTCTCTGTCCAGCCCAGTTCACCTCAGATTCAGCCCAGTGCATGTTTTTTTCCTGTCTGCGATTTTCACATTATCCAGCGAATTACTTTTTTGCAGAAAACCCCCTAAGCATCATGCATATAATAACTAATTAACGGTGCATCGGATTAAAACAAACTTTATATGTAAAATGCTTAGAATTTCATCTAGTTTCATAATATGCCATTTTCACCATGTTTGAAATGATTAAAATGCTGTTTGATTAAATTTTCTCAAATGCATGTTAAAATGATTTATTTCATAACTAATTAACCGTAGCTCCGATTTTAATAAACTTTATATGTAAATGGGGTGGAAAAATGCCTAGATTAACATGGTCCACTTTATTTTCCTGTTTAACAATTTTAAAATATGTTTTAGGGCAGAACAGTAGCTAATTCAAAATATGCACATGAGGATTTTCCGGAATTGTTGTCCGTTGTTTCCGGCCTCATTTAAACTTGCCTAGGTAGGTAGTTTTGTTATGCTTCACCCCTTGGCATGTTAATCAACATTTAATATTGTTGGGTAGCTTAAACAAAAGAGAACTAAATAATTGATGTGGTGTTCCGTCAATATGCAACTCGTTGCATATTGAGCTCCACTTAATTTGTAGTGTTGTTTGTTGCACTTTGCCATGCCATGTCATGCCTCATTAAACCGGACATGCATCATACTTGATTGTGCATCATGCCATGCTTATGTGATGGTTGTTTACTATGTTGTGTGCTTCTTCTTGTTAGTTCCTGTTTTGTTGCGATCGTGAGGATTCGTTCGTCTACGTGTGGTTCGTCTTCGTGGCTTCATCTTCTTCTTGGACTCGTTCTTCTTCCTTGCGGGATTTCAGGCAAGATGACCGCTACCCTGGATCTCACTACTATCATTGCTATGCTAGTTGCCTCGTTCTTTCGCTATGCTGCGCTACCTATTGCCTGTTTATCCAGCCATCCCATATTGGCATGAACCCCTAACCTTTGACACCTTTCCTATGCAAACCGTTGTTTGGCTATGTTACCGCTTTGCTCAGCCCCTCTTATAGCGTTGCTAGATGCAGGTGAAGTTGAATATTTCTCCATGGTGGACAGGATTTTGGTTGGGATATCACAATATCTCTCATATTATTAATGCATCTATATACTTGGTAAAGGGTGGAAGGCTCGGCCTTATGCCTGGTGTTTTGTTCCACTCTTGCCGCCCTAGTTTCCGTCATACCGGTGTTATGTTCCCGGATTTTGCGTCCCTTACGCTGTCGGGTGATTTATGGGACCCCCGACGGTTCGCTTTGAATAAAACTTGTCCAGAAGGCCCAACCTTGACTTTACCATTTGCCTCACCACCACCTATCTTTTCCCTTGGGAGTCGCTCTCTCGAGGGTCATCTTTATTTAGCCCCCCGGCGGTGCTTGTCTAATTGTTGGTCCAAACCGAGCACTGCAAGGGCCCCCTCGGGCAACTCGAGGTCTGGTTTTACTCGAGCTTGTCTCATCCGGTGTTGCCATGAGAACGAGATATGTGCAGCTCCTATCGGGATTGTCGGCGCATCGGGCGGTCTTGCTGGTCTTGTTTTACCATTGTCGAAATGTCTTGATGTACGGGATTTCGAGACTGATCGGGTCTTCCTGGGTGAAGGTCTATTCCTTCGATGATCGCGAGAGCTTGTCATGGGCTAAGTTGGGACACCCCTGCAGGGTATAAACTTTCGAGAGTCGTGCCCGCAGTTATGTGGCAGATGGGAATTTGTTAATGTCCGGTTGTAGATAACTTGACACCAGATCCGAATTAAAATGCATCAACCAAGTGTGTAGCCGTGATGGTCTCTTCTCGGCGGAGTCCGGGAAGTGAACATGGTTTCTGGGTTATGTTTGACGTAAGTAGGTGTTCAGGATCACCTCTTGATCATTGCTAGTTGACGACCGTTCCGCTTGTTCTCTTCTCGCTCTTATTTGCGTTGGTTAGCCACCATATCATGCTTAGTCGCTGCTGCAACCTCACCACTCTACCCCTTCCTTTCCCATTAAGCTTTGCTAGTCTTGATACCCATGGTAATGGGATTGCTGAGTCCTCGTGGCTCACCGGATACTTCCAAACCAGTTTGCGGTGCCTATGTTATCGAAAGCGGTGACGCAACCAAGCTCAAGGAGGAGCTCGATGAAGATCTTGCCCTTTGTGTTGCTTCGTTTTAGTTGATCAGTAGTGGAGCCCAGTTGGGGTCGATCGGGGACCTTTTGTCGCATTTGGGGTTCTTCTTTTATTTTGGTTCCGTAGGCGGACCTTGATTGTATCTGGATGATGTAATGCTTTATTCTTGTAATTGTGTGAAGTGGCGATTGTAAGCCAACTATGTAACTCTTTCCCTTATGTATTACATGGGTTGTGTGAAGATTACCTCACTTGCGACATTGCTTTCAATGCGGTTATGCCTGTAAGTCGTGCTTCGACACGTGGGAGATATAGCCGAATCGAGGGTGTTACAGTCAGCCTCTCCACGTACAGTCCACTTCAGATGCATGTCGGTTGTTGACCATGTTGACCAGGCCGTGCCGAGAGCACCAGGGCGGTGGACGACGGCGACGCATAGGAAGGGAACGACACGGAGGCAGGGAAGACTCGGCAGTTGTTTCCCACGCGAAGGGGAGTACGACTGTACGAGGGTTTAGTGGTTCGTCTGCCCTCGCCGGAGAATAATAACAGGTGTGGGTGAGTAGAGGGATGGCTAAGCCAGAGATGGGAGTATGGTGGGGCGGTGAGGCCTGTGTGGCAGCACAGCCGGCCGCGGGAAGGAGGGAGCAGGCAGTCCCGCCGGCGCTTGTTTGAGCGGCTGGAGTAGGAAGAGCAGAGATTGAAGAAGCATGACGGCCGTTGGATGGAAATCGTACGGTCACTGGAGCTAGAATCGTTCATATTGACTAAGTTGACAAAGCCCTCCGTCCCCGTCAACTTAGTAGGCCCACAAGTCAGCCTCACACCATGGTGGGTCCCAGCTAGCAGGGGGAGTATTCATTTTTCTGTGCGTAATAAGGAGGCACTTCCGATGGGTCCGAACTGACAGCGGGGGAATGTTTTTTCACGAAATACGGTGGTCCATCCGGTGGGTCCCAGCAGTCAGGGGCAAACGTTTTTTTCGCGAAATACGGTTTCCCGTCCGGTGTGTCCCAGCAGTCATGGGGAAAACGTTTTTCCCGCGAAATACTGGTGGCCCGTCCGATGGGTCCCTGCTGTCAGGTGGAGGAATAATTATTTTGCGCGTAATAAGTAGGCACTTCCTTGCGGCTGTCGTGGACCCAGCTGTCAGCCTCTCCATGTACAGTACTCTTCCGATGGAAGTCGGTCGTTGACCACATTGACCATGCCACGTCGAGAGCACCACGGCGGTGGATGGTGGCGAGGCCTAGGAAGGGAACGACACGGAGCCGGGGAAGACGCGGCAGTGGATGCCCACGCGGAGAGGAGTACGAGGGTTCACTGGTTCGGCTGCGGTGTGAGGCTGCCGTCGCCGCAGAATAACAGGGGAGTGGGTGAGTGGAGGGATGGCCTGGCCAGCGGTGGGAGTAGTATGGGGACGGTGAGGCCTCCGCGGCAGCACAGCCGGCCACGAGAGGCAGGAGCATGCGGCACGACCGGCGCTGCTTTGGGCGGCTGGGGCAAGAAGACCAGAGGTTGAAGAAGCACTACAGCCGTTGGATGGACATCGTTGACCACGCCGCGCCGAGAGCACCAGGGCGGTGGACAACGGCGAGGCCTACGAAGGGAACGACACGGAGCCGGGGAAGACACGACAGTGGCTGCCTACGCGGTGGAGAGTATGAGGGTTGACTGGTTCAGCTGCCATCGCCGGAAAATAATAGGAGGTGTGGGTGAGTAGAGGGATAGACAGGCCCGGGATGTGAGTATGATGGGGTCGTGAGGCCTTCCCGGCAGCACTTCCGACCACGGGAGGCAGGAGCAGGCGGTTCCGACGGCGCTGGTTGGGCGGCTGGGGCAGGAAGATCAGAGACTGAAGAAGCACGATTGCCGTTAGATTGACATCTAACGGTCTGACGCTGGTAGAGTCGATTGTTTACTAAGTTTCTTTTTTTGAGAAACCTTGTGTACGCATGAACTTAGTAGGACCACAAGTCAGCCTCCAAATCTGTGGCAGACAACATAAAGCCCATTTGCTATTTTTATAATTTGCAGCCCATTTGCTAATTCTTAAGTAATTTATTACAGCCCATTTTCTGCCCAGGACCACGATCAAAAAGTTCAACCTTATTTTGCATATTTCGGTGGAGTCCGAACTGTTGTAATCCTGAAATGATAAACATTTTCTTAAGAACTTATTGATTTGCCAAAAAGATCGTTTTGTTTTTGTAAGCAAATAAGACGTGGGACACTTGAGTTGGTTTAAGGGAAAACCAGTGGTAAAAAAATCAGCGCTGGGTGGGAAAAAACAACAAAAATAAGGATGTAAATATGAAAAGGGAATTTCATGTGTTTTCAATATAATGATACGTGTATGTGAACTAGTAAAACTATAGGTAGAGATTAGAAAACGGATGTAGGACATGCGTTTCAAGAGGAAAATAGAACTGGGCTGTGTGTTTGATTCAGTAAAAAAACTGCCTGCGGATGTTGTAAGACAAAATATAACTAACGCCGGCGGGCCAGAGGCCAGTAGATACCTGCTGGATCTTTGTGCCCCGTTGTCGACATGGGCTGGGCGTGTTAAAAACAAAACCAACCCTGGGCAGTCTACAGCCCAGTTGAAACTTGCTCGACCGGAAAAAACAATATACGTGCTCAATAAACGAGAGAATTCTGCAAGTACAGACTGATAACTGAGATGCATCACAGATATTGTTTTTTATCATGATAATAAGTGCATGCACTTGTTTCGAAAAAATTGGAGAACTGGGAATTCAAACGGCGGGTGCTTATGCTGCCCATCAAATAAAACTCAAGTGCCTGAAAATTTGTTTCGAAACAAATGATTCAACTATATATCCACGTCGACCCTCGGCATGATGGTTGGAAGCAAATGCAAGTTCATACCAAAAGATTGTTAACAACAATATCAACTTGCGGACGACAAGGTAGTACAACTATCAATACCAAACTAACTTATAATCTTTTTACTCCTGGCCCTAGTGTTCATCTGGTAGAAAATCTTGCAGAGGACCAGTTCCCGCTCCTTCTCTTGCTCCAGGTCCCCGAGGTGGTACTGGTGCATCACCCAGTTGGTCCTATGCTGGTCGAAGTTCTTGTTGGTGTGCAGCACCAGAACCTTTTTTGCTGCCCGTCTGCCGGCCGTTGACCATCACCGGCAAGGTATTGCCGGTCTTGTGCCACATCGCGTGCATGCCGCGCTCCGACTGTATCTTGCAACTCGTCCACGTGCCCCTTTTGAACGCCCTGGAATTGCGATGGAAGAAATGCTTCCTTAGGCCACTCAGTGTGATACCTGCAGTATTGTGGAATACCGGTTTTAGTGTACCTAGTTGGCATTTTCACAACATCTTTGGCATGTTGCAGTCACTTGTTTCACTTTTTATTAACTGTCAAATTGTAATTGCTTCACCAGGTCTACATCTAAAAAAAATAGAGCTATAAACAAAGGAATATGTTTGTGCAAGTAGACGACCGATCGGTGTCTTACCTGGAAGTTTCTCAGGTTGGGTGTAGCATATGCCGTGCTCGCTGTCGATGCTTGGTATGAACAAATCGATGAGAGACTGAAATCTCGCACTGTCAGCACTCACTTTGGCCTCAAGGTGCTCGATCAGCTCCTGATCCGTGGGATCGAACTTGACGCCAGCCGGCAGCACCGGCCAATCCTTCTTCAACTTGCATCGGTAATTCCAGTTATGTGGTACTCAATGTATGATCAATCGACGGTTTTAAGTGAATGAAGAAAGATTTCGACAGATAAGTGGTACTCCAAATCTGAAGTCCAGAATACCCGAACACGCCGCCGGAATTCTTGTGTCACCTCATGCGCAGCGTGTTGTCACGTCAATTCAATATGTGGACATGATGAATAATTTGACCGACGTATACTAGTACTGCTACTGTACTACTTACTAGTCGTATTTAGTGTCACAATTTATACATAGGTTTAACTAACAAGTACGCACTTGAAGCCTAACTGATACATATATATATATATATATATATATGGCTTCGCAAGATCTCCATCATCATTATCGGTACATCCTACGCAGTGAGTTAGGATGCACTTGATCCCGTGAAGGTATCTATCCTTCAAACCAGAGGAGTGCTTCAAACTAACAACAAGACATAATATCCAACAAAAGAGGGTCATGCTACAGTAGCAGAATACATGGCTCAGTAGATATCAACACGAATCAAGTTGTGCATATTTGCTGTTGGCATGAACCACATCGCCGCATGTCGGGTTTGCAAAAGCCATCCATCGCATGGAAGCTTGATGCCTTTCACACACTGGAAATTATCTGGCAACAAGCTGTGTTGACGAATCTCTGGACATGGTGATTCATGAGACCCATGGTATGATGTGTAAACACAGCCCCCCCTCGCGAATGGAAGTTGCATAGCACAGTAATCATCGCCGGTGATATGATCGATGATTGGTTGGATGATCGGATAATTAAGCCCGAGGAACAAGGAGTGGTTGCCAAGGCTGTAAATTAAACCCGCCTCCAGTTGAATACGCCTGGCCCAACGAAGCTGGGATCTTTCTCGAACACGAAGCAGTCATAGCCATCAATGTCACGAACGCCCCATGCATTGTACTGCATGTGGTTTGATGTAATGGTTTGGTCAATTTGGTACGTGCAAATGAGCATCAAATGACCACCGTCAGCTGAACGAGCGATAAACCACCACCCATCGGCTGGTATGTTTCCGTGTCCCGAATTTTGAAGGCCAACGATTTAAATGCGTCTGTGCAACAATTCAAATTGGATACCAAAAGGACAAAAATAAACAATCATGTTCAGAGTATGTGTGGAATTAAGATTATTATAACAGTGAGACATATCATAGACAGGGAATTGCAATGCCGTGGTCATAATCATACCCCAAGTTAAAAAAATAAGCCAATGGCTTTCATATTCTAGCAATATGTCATGGTTCAAACATCATGTAACAATGAGAGGAAAATAGCTATGACAGCGCCTACTCATATTCTACCATAGCACCTACTACTACTGTTCTCATATCAACTCTAAGCAATAACATGCGTTGTTATAAAAATCTTGTAAACGAGAGTAACATATAGCAATCATGATGTTATGCTCATAATATGTATTCTAACAATCATTAGATGCCAACTGTTCTCATATCAACTCTAACAATAACATGTGTGGTCATAAAAATCTAGGAAATGAGAGGAACATATAGCAATGATGTGGTTATAGACATGTTATGCACTCTAAATTTGTAACAAATGAACAGACAGTCATATTAATAAGGTAAAGATGCGATGAGATAGAACAATTACACGATGATAGATTCCACCAGTATAGGCAGCCAAGCTGCACATCGACCGTGTAAACGATGCCATCGTGCACTATAGCATCAGACAGAAATGTTGCCTCAACAGGATTGATGATGAGCCATAACCATGTATGGCAACCGGATTCCAGATAGACTAATCCCATGTTGAACAAGGCAATGAGTAATCCATGTAGTCTTCTGATGGTGTGGGCACTTTGCAGATTATAACTTTATGCAAACAGAGGTCCAGCCAAAAGCTTGACGCGTCTCGTGCGTAGTAGGCAGGAGTGTCCGGCGGGCCGCGAGGCTCGATGGCGGTGGTATCCAACAATGGAAGGGTGATCTCTCGCTGGGTGTAGATATCCACGAGACGCCACGGACTACTGGTGTGGTGGATGAGGACGATCCAGTTGGCCTTCATGCCCGCCCAGTAGTGGTCGCGCATGAAGGACAGGTGGACGGGTAGTGGTAGCATGTCGAGGGGCACCATGGCAACCTCCATAGGATCGTCAAGTCGGTGTTTGGGCCACCTACAGGGATTGGGCATCAGCAAGCAGGGTGTCTTGAAAAGAGCCGGCCGGTTGCAGATGAGTAGACGATACAAAGACACCGAGCATGCGGCTAGACGGACGGTGCTGAGTAGGTCCATACGACTACAGATCTGCTCCAAGAGAACCTCAGGGAGGGAATTCCAATCGCGGCTCTGCGTGTCACTCGGTTCTGCCATTGGGGTTTTCGGTGCCTACGAGCCAGCGGGAAGTGGATTCGGGCGGGCGAGCGAAGAAGCTTCTCCTCGTGTGGCCGAGCAGTGAGCAGGGGGATATGTTACGCGCGAGCTACCAAGGAAGATGGCGCGGGCGGGCGAGCAGTGAGCGGGGGTAAATGGTGTGCGGTCGATGATGGGGAAGAGAGGAGGAAGAAGAAGAGAGGAGGAAGAAGAGTGGAAGACGGGGAAGAAAGTGCATTAAATCTCAATTCTACTAGTACTACTACCAGGATATACCGTCCTTCAGAGTGTCAATAGTTACATCGATGACATGTGGGTCTACCACAAGAGGGCCCATATGTCAGTTAATAGAGGACAGAGGTGCATAGGCGTATTTGCGGAAGCGTGCTCTACTGGCAAACATGATGGCAGTACTGGGTAAGGCTGATTTAGTAACACCAACACGCTGGTTCAGCTTATTAATTACGTGTCCCATCTGCTGCAGCGTGTATTGTCACTTCACTGTGAATACTAGTTGAATAGTTCTCTCTGACCGAGATGGGGAATAATGGATCGCGAGGACTTCCTTTCTACAATATCCCTATGCCTCTACGCTCACTTCACTCATTTTGCTCCGTACCTAGTCACTTGTTGAAATCCGTAGAAAGACAAATACTCCATATTTGGGAATAGAGGGAGGCTTTTACTCCGTACTATTTGGGAACAGAGGGAGTATCACCATATGGAGGGAACAGAGGAAGCTTGAAATATGAACATGTCAATGGGTGGGAGTAAGCCCCATGCATGCATGCATGCATGCAACATGCAACACTCACACGTACACATGGAAGCATGCAACACTCATGCACCCATGCGGCACACAGCACACGATGCAACACACACGCTCACGCTCAAGTGCTCAACCTACTCCCTACGTCCGTGAAAGACTGTACATTTAGAGATTTACACATTGACCAGGGCATAATTAACACCCAAAAGTAGCAGACTTATGTGTGCATGCGACCATTGAGATAAGAAGATTAAATGAAGGCCGTTGCATGCTGTAATTAAGGATAGACATGTAGCCTATACCTACAACACAAGTTGGTGCATTAGTCAATCAATATCGATTTAGATTAAAGGCTAAGTGCATTGGAAGTGTAGATGTACATCATGTACTACACTCTTTGTTTTATAGCCGATGTACACTCTTTGTTGGAAGACCGAGGGAGGACACGTGCATGCACTCACATACATAGCCAGGGCGGTTCGCGCGCAAGGGTTGGACTAGTGTCGCGCCTGCGTAAAGTTTTGTTTAACTGATTTCTTTGCTCTGCCAACTGACAGGTGGGACTCAGAAACCAGGTGACAATTTAACCAGTCAATAAAGTGCCACATCGACTATGTGGCCGGTCAGTAGGGTGCAATACGGTGCTCTACGATGAGCTAGTGATCGTATAATCGCCGCAAAACTATATATAGTGACCGTAAAGAGCGTATTGTTACATACGTTGACCGCCAGTGTATTTTTCTCGTTTCAAGTTAAGCCATATTAATCGGAAAGGACGCAGTATGGACTACTACTAGTACTAGTACTGCTTTGATGTGTCCCGTCAACTCGCCGAACGAGGAGAAGCTTGCTTACTACGCCTCTCCCTCGCCCACGCGTGCGGTGGTTTGCAGGACGAGGAGAGGGTTTTGAGTACAGCGCCCTCTCCCTCTCCCTCTCCCTCGCCCTCGCCCTCGCGGTGGACGTGCAACAGTTCAATCGGTGTCAGATTGCCAGAAGCATATTGTACTGTAGTATCATCATTGTTGGACCTTCCGAAGAGGCCAAGAGCCAAGTGCAAGGTTCACACGAGTACGAACTGTTGAACCTCCCGAAGAGGCAAAGAGCCAAGCGCAAGGTTTTATAGGAGTTGTCGTCCTAGTAGGAGTGTACTACAACTATAGCGAACGATGCTACTGTATGATGCCGACACATCACATATATCCAAAGCTGTGGCACCTTTTTTTCTCAAAGAGCGTGTTGGAGCTCGTGCAACAACCACACAAGTTGCACGTACACATAACACATTTACTAGTAATAAATTCTAAAGGACAAATGCCAGTATGCCACACAAGTTCATCTCCAATTCATGTGATAAATTTGTGCACGACTAGTCTACATATATTCACAGCGCTACCATTCACAATTACCGTACTCCACTCACACATTATAGATGGGCTACATGTCCTCCTCCAGGTTCCAGTCCCAAGTCTTCTTCATGGATGGCACGATCCATAGCAGTGGGCAACGGGAATCATTGTCACAGCTTTCTAGTCCGGTTCCACACGATGAGACTCATCCAAGCTGAAGCGGCATAAATCGGGGATAGCGTGTCCCAGCATGTCGTTCATCTGGCGGTGCGCACTGAAGACACAACCATGCTTCATGAACGGCAGGCCTTCCGTGTCATGCACGGAAGGTGGCATCCGCTTCACAATGGGGTAGATGTCCCCGATGAAAAGCGAGTTCTCTCCAAGAGTGTTCCTCGGCACCCACGTAGCATCACGAGGGTCAAACTCGGCGACATTCATCTGTTACATGCGGCATCCCAGATCAGGACACATGGTGAAGTACATAGTCAAGGTCCATGCATAATAATGTTGTGCTCAAATATGGCAGTAAGTAATACTGTGCAGCAAATAGTACTACTCCGGTATAGAGGAAGTAAAATAACCAGCTTATTATATATAGCCACTCTTGGCTACATGGATGAGATAGTAAGACATGGAAAAAAATGGTGGTAGCTAGTGGGTTCAACTCTTCAAGGGCCTAGCTAGCTATACGCGTCCTCCAAGGTAAAAAGTACTCCTACTAGTACAACTAAGTATACTACTAGTACAACAATGAAAGAGAAGGCGAGAGGGTTAAAAAATGGAATACCTGGGTAGATGGTGACGGTCCGATCGTGGTAGATTGTGTGACCATGTTGCACATCAGTGGTACCATGGATAACGACTGCTAAGATAGTTGATCCCAATATGCCAAAGTCAGCTACAAGGTTCCAGGTTAGACCGAATCGCGGATGCAAATGCACATCCAGGATCGGCGATCTTATTTTGATTGGGGGATGACTGGTCCCTGCAAAATAATGGAGTACCATTAGGGATGCAAATGATGGTTTGTGCATTCCATTTGTAATCTCCCGTACCGTAGGATGGCAACCAGATGAAACAAGTCCCCTGGCTTGTCACCGCGAAGATGTGACCTAGATAGCGCACGGCGTCTTCGAACGTGTAGGGGTACAAATCTGCCGCCGCCAACATGCGCCAGCCTCTGCCGTTACTGCCTCTTGCATTGATGGCAATCCTTATGTCGAACACCATGCTGAGATAGTAATCATCGTAGCCGCGTCGCTTTGTCGGTGGGTCCACAAGTGCTATCTTCTTCAATCTCATGTAGGCATCATCATACGTATTCAAGCCCAGCCAGTCCGGAAGGCCGATCCCAATGGTGGAGAAGGGGTCTACCGGAACGGCCTCACTACTGTGGATGTTGTGCACAATGATGGTGGTATCCGGCCGGAGGTATGCAAGCCAATCTTCATTGGCACCGATCCAGACCTATATATAAGACGGTGGCAGCGGAGAAATTACGGGATGGAAATGGAATAACTAAGTACTACATGATCAAACTCCATTACTGACCTGCTCATCGGACAAAATCCGACTACCTCTCAACGTTGGCAACTCTAGCGGAGTCAATGTGCAACCATGGCCAGGGAGCGGTGGACTGTTTGAAGGATTGTCCCATAGAAGAACCTTCTCCTCGAGGATGCATGGAAGACCAACAAGCATGGCCTTTTCCCAAGCCTGTTTAAGCAGCGTCTTGAAAAAGTTGGTGCAGGAAGCACCGAGTCTTGCGGCGGTGAGGACGTCGGAGCGGCGTGCGATTTCTCCCAGAGGATCGTCGTCCAAGGTCTCCCAGCCCCGACGAGGAGGAGAACCGCCTGGCGAATCCATGGGAGCAGCAACGAACTGCGTTCTCTTTGGGGGGAGGGGAACTGGCGAGGAGATAAGAGCGTAGTAACCGCAGGGCCTCGTCCCTTCCAACTGTAGATCGTTCCTCAGCGAAGGGGTGAGGCTATTATTTACTACTAGTACTAGCATTATGGAACGTTATGGGATTGCATTATACTATAAATAATAGCACTAGTAAGAAATTTTTGGCACTAGGTAGTAGTTTTTGGCGTGGATTAAGAAATTTTGGGTATGTTTTTGCCATTTTTTGTACACGCCAACTAGTGTCAAAAACGCCTTACATTATGTGATTTGAGGAGTACGTACTGCATCAGAAAGCAGATACTAGTACTACTTTTCTCAACTAGTAGTGCGATGTATTGTACTCTAGTCTAGTCTAGTATAGTGCGCCAGTTTTGAACTCTTGAATCTCAGGGCCAAGGAGCTACAGTTGGAAGTGGAGGGTACTACTGTTCTCTAGAACCATCGCTGTACTATCAATGCAGGGCAAGTACATCTGCGTAGTGGCCAAGTGGGTACTCTCGATGCTCTATTCAGCCGCTCCTCTCACGTAGCTGGCCTACTCAGCCGCTCCTCTCACGCACACACTAGCAGCCTGTTTATCAGCGACGTTCTCACAAGGCGTAACATTTGAGTTATTTGATACAGCGAGACTAGGCTTTTCGCTTCCATTTGTGGAGGTGTAATGGATCTTGTCGAACTTTGTTAGTAGTTCCTTCTTTATGAATGAGATGAAGCAAAGCTTTTGCCTCCGTTTCAAAAAAACACGTCAAGAGGAATTTCTTTTATAGTAGAGCCGACAATGGAGTGAAGTCCATGTGTGTAACGCCACAAGCTACAGAGTAGTAGTAGAGCACTTTATGTACAGAGCCATATTGCATAGTTCCCAATGCCCCGCCAGGCTTTTCCGGCTCCTCGGGCTTAATTGGGAGGCGCTAGTTTAAATATGCTACTAGCTGATGAGGAAGCTGCAAGCGAGGTGCGGCTAGGGCGAGCACGTGAGCCACGGGATGCTGGGAAGGAAAACCCGTTCACGTGGCTAGGCTGTCCAGTGCACCCAGATTGTGGGGCCGAGCGTCCGTTTGACTTCGAAGCTCAAACTACCCGTGTAAAATATTGGCTCACAGCAAAGTGTAGTAGTACTATTTTTTTTAAAAGGCCGCCGTGCGTTCGGCCGGGATCGAACCCACAAAATGAGGTATACACTCCCCCGACCACTAGTAGTACTCGTTGGAGTACAATGCAACCTAGAATCGCCTTTTGTCGCTAGTAGTACGTACATTGTTCCTTACAAGAAACCCCTAATAATGTAAGAAACCACTAAAATGCCAAGAAATTACTACCACTTGCATACGTGGCAGACTTAAGATAAGACTACCTTGTCAACCATTGTACTTGCTCTTACCAACAAAAATCCTCGAGTGACCTCCTACCTCTGGCCCGTCCACCTAGTCATCCTCGTCCATGGGACGCAGCTGCCGCCGCCGGCACAAGGCAAGGTCAAAACCGCCGGCGGTGCGGAGCCCATGTTGCGGAAGCCCGGATGCCAGCTCCGTCCGGCGCTCACGGCTGCTAGCTAGCCAAGATAGCTCCGTCCAGCTGCTTGTCTACAAGGTTTGCTAGCTAGATTGGCATGGCAGCACGGCGGCTTGCTCGCGCACGCCGCGCTCAGGCCAGCCATCTGGCTCGAGTGAAGGCCAGCGCGGCGGCTTGCTCGCTCATGAGTCACGCTCGGGCCAGCCTGCCAACCCGTGCGGAGGCCAGCGCGGCGGAGCGGCGGCCAACTCGCTCATCATCGGCGCCACCGACGAACACGCATCAGTACTGTTTGAAGTAATGTTCAGGAAAAATAATGATTGAGGGGGAATAACAGGATAGAAGGTCAGATGTGGGTCCCTCGTGTCAACAGTTAAACAAAATGTGTTGGTTTAAGCTGCCTCGTCAGCACGGACGTGTGGGCCAACCCTGTCATAAATGGGTTTAAACGAACCTAATCGGTAGGAGTACTAGGTAGTAGTTTTTGGCATGGATTAAGAAATTTTGGGTATGTTTTTGCTATTTTTTGTACAATATATTCTTCCTAGGGCTGGTTGAAAGTGGTAGTTTTTTGTTAAATACTCTACATATTGTAAGTAGGAGTGAAAGTTAAGCTTTGGAAGCCAATAAGCAAGGCTAGTTACATAGTGCATATGTGTACATGATTGAAAGTAAATATCAGCCATGAGTGACTAATATCTTGATGGAAAACTAAATATGGAATAGTAGGGAAAAAATGCATGGTTGGAAATACTAGCAATGTTCATGTCCGTTGCAACGAATCATAATTAGAATAATACTTATTCACAAACTTGGTACAAAACACTCTAATTTTGATATACATACGTCACTAGAGATATATTATGTTTTAATTAGAATATATTCCTTGGGCTGTTTTGGTGAGGTCAGGGAGGGATGTGGTTGGTTTTAAGATACTAATTATGGGTTTTTCTGCAAATTGGTAGACAAGTGGGATGTTGGTGAGAAAAGGCAACAACTTACCTCACAATCGTTAGATGTAGATCTAATGGTCAAAAACGACGGATGGCAGACACACCAGCATCACCAACTTAGTCTTGTGTAGGAGTACTAGCAAGATCCGTGCATTGCACGGAACATCAAGATGCATTTTTTTTATAAAACCGTGTTGTGATTGACCCTTGCGGGAGTAATCCCATGTGTAAAAACTAATGATATCTCTAGAAATATGAGATAAGGTGAAGAGGAGTGGGGTGTGGTGGTGGTTGGTGGTCGAACTGAGCGGAGGCATGGGGATTGACGACGCCGGCAGCGGCCACCAGGCCAGT
Source organism: Aegilops speltoides (assembly GCA_021437245.1). Classification (NCBI taxonomy): domain Eukaryota; kingdom Viridiplantae; phylum Streptophyta; class Magnoliopsida; order Poales; family Poaceae; genus Aegilops; species Aegilops speltoides. The sequence continues at coordinate 261,861,223 of CM038145.1, forward strand.
TTGTTCCAGAGGCTTCCTTTCTTAATTTCTCAACAATGAGGTTTGTTGGAGATAAGGATGAACGAGGGAAGGCCTTGTCTGCAAATGTGGAGAGGGGTGCGGGTATCTTTTAGTTTAATTTCCATCCGTCGGATATAGATTGGACAGTCTATATTGCAAGATGGCACACGTACCATCATCACCAACTCGGTTTTTTATAAGAGAAGAAATATAAGTATGGAGATACAAACGTATTATCGATACTTGCTTCCATAAACTAGCATCTACATTATATTCAACGCCTCGGCATGTGGGGCCTTAGCACAATGACTTCTCGACTGTGTAAAACAAAGATTTTCCCGTTGGCGACAAGGAGGGGGTGACAGCGGCGCGCTTTTTGGCTTGCTCTAGTCCTGGTAGTCATACTAGGTGGTCTAAGCACGTGTAGATTTATTCTTTTTCATGTCTCGTGTTCGCCGTACTGCCACGACTATTGATGAATAGACGGTAAGTTATTCACGGGGAAACCCTTGTTTAGCATGTTTGCGAGAGAGAGAGAGAGAGACAATGTGCATGTGTGATATGTTAGAGACTGAGGCAATGATAACAAATTCTTTGTGTCTATGTGTGTGGAGGATAGAGAGAGACATGTACATGGGGCTTTGTGTTGTGTAACGTGGAGACACATATACATAATTAGAGAGTGAGTGTGTGAGATACACATGCGGACATGGGGAGAGATGAGGATCCAGATAAATGGGTGTTTGTGCGTGTCTGTGTGTTTGTGCACGCGTTTGTGTGTGACAGGGAGAGAGTGTATGTGGAGTAGAGAGACCACCGATGATGTAAACCTAGTATAAGGGAAGGGGGAATGGTGTGACATGTGTAGTAGCGGGATAGCACGGGTGCGGGCGGGGGGAGCAGACTATTTGGAAGAGACATCAAGTGTGTGTGTGGGACAGGGGTGTGAGAGCAAGAGAAAGAGAGAGCTAGCGACAGAGAGAGAGAGAGAGAGAGAGAGAGAGAGAGAGAGAGAGAGAGAGAGAGAGAGAGAGAGAGAGAGAGAGAGAGAGAGAGAGAGAGAGAGAGAGAGAGAGAGAGAGAGAGAGAGAGAGAGAGAGAGAGAGGAAGAGAGGGGGCGAGAGGGGTCGTTTGTGTCCATAAATGGCGTATAGATAGGGAGACAATGTTGATGTTGTCTGAAATTGGCCTATGAACGGAGACGTAAGGGAAGCGAGTCATTGTGTGTGTGATAGGGACTTCATGAGAGATCTAGAATAGATGGTGTAGAGAACAATGTGCGAAGTCGAGAACGATTATACATTAGGGAGCTATGCAAAGAGTCACGACATATATGTATACAAGGAAGGAGCTGGGGTGGGTCCGCATGTGGGAGAGATAGAAAGAGGAGAGTGGTGCACAAGGAGACAAAGTGTGCTTGTTTGTAGTGGGGGTGGTGTGTGAGGTGAGTGCGCGAGAACCACATAACTAGGGAGATAGACGTTTGGGGCGACATTTTGTGTGTATGGGAAATATACACTCTACATAGTGCGTGTGCTTGGGTAAGAGAGATAGCGGGCGACCTAGAGAGTGAGGGAAGACATGTGTGCATGCCCGAGAGACAAAGTGGTAGAGACCTATATTGGGGTACGGAATTTACAAGAGAGAGGGGTGTTAATGTGCTCGTGTGTTGGTGTTTGGGGGATAGAATGACTTCTCTATGTGTGTGTGTGGTGGTGGTGGGGGGGTTGACTTCAGATAAAGAGTGAGGTGTCTATATTTGAGGGACTTTAGCGTAATTGAGATATTGTGCACTCATGGTTGATCAATTTGTTTCACAATTTGTACTATGAGATAACGATACTTTTGAACATGCGTGATATACCTTGATGTACCAAAATTACAAACCTAAGATTGGAATTTTGGAATTCGACTCCATCATTAGCTTTTGCAATTCATTTAAACGGAGGTACATTTTTTAAGCCGGAATTTCGTGATTTCAAATTCATATATCAAACCTAGAGATATACACATACAGGCATGTTCAAACTTTATAGTCATCCACTTTATTCATACACATACACATTTTTGCTTTTGTCATATTTAGGATAAACACATTTGGAATTTCATTTGAATTGGACTATATGATGGTATTTACTTGTAGTAGCTCAATGATCCATATTTGAATTGAATGGACAATCTAAGTTCCGAGTTGGAGACATTGATTTTCAGAACTTGCACATTTTTTTTGCGTGCAAAACAAACAAATTGTCGTCCATGATATCATAGTTGGCCGTACGAGAGCAGAATACTTATAATTTTAGGCGCCAAAAGCTTTCAAACTTCTCGCTCACATCGAAATATCATGCGCCCGAAAGTTTAGCCCTGCGATATTCCTGTTTTACCCCTGCCACATGAACGGAAAAGGGCTGCTTTGGTAACTCCATTGTTTTCCCCTCTTTGCCCCCAACATTCTTCCCCAGAGCACCTCCCCTTCACCTCCCCAACCCCCCGCCAACCACGGCAAGCCGCCGAATCTAGTCCTCCGCCGCAGCGGTGGACCTCACACCCCACCGGATCTACCTTCCGCACCTTGGAACCCCCAACTGCGAACTCACCACTTCACCGGAGCCGCTTCAACGATTGGCTTGTCCATCGGTCCAGATCTCCTTGACCACCATCATGGTCCACTGCACCGGATCTGCTTAACCGGCGCCCTCGTCCACCACGGTGTAGGCCCTTCACTGACTCCCTCATCCACCCCTTCGCTGGCCCTTCATACAAGCCCCCGTCCGCCGCAACAGATCCGCCTCACCGAAAGCATCAGATAACGCGCCCACCAAGCCTTCGCCCATCGCCGACCGACCCGCTCCACGGATGCCATATTCAACTCCACAGGCCCTGCTTTACCGATGTCGTAGCCTCATCAGGTTATTTCGATTTGTACTCCTTCGGTTTTTCTCTTTATCGTGCAACTGTTCACTTACCACAGATGAACTTTCTTGTATGTCGACAGGCGCCACAACCGTAGCACCGGAGCCGCTTCAGCGACGGCGACAGCCAGCCCAAACTCAACAGCAACACGAGCACCATCGACGATCCTTAGCTATCAAATATGACAATGATACCCATACGCCGCCGAGAATCAGGTACTATTATCCAACGGCCAGCACCTACGTTCACTTTCCTAGCATAAGCACCACACCTTTGAATTTCTTCAGGGCATCATTCAGTTTTTCATGAGACGCGTTATTCTGCTTGCACCTGTAGGGCCATACTTCTGGCAGTGAACATGTTACATGTGCTAAATTACATACTAGTGCACATATAGTTAATATCCTTTAGTTTTGTTCTGATGCCACCTGTTGGTTCCATCAGACTGCTTAATGTTCTCTATGCTTAATTACACATCAGCAAACTAGCATGTGTTCATTTTACTTAATGCCACGGACACCATTATAAGTATTTTGCTTAATGTTCTGCTGCTTTTTGTTTGTTTTACCCTACATTTTCTGATGCTAGCTATTACATCACTACTCCGAGCCTCTGTTCATTACTTGTTTGTGTGTTCTTGATCTTCCCAAGTTGCATGACTAATTTGATGCTTCTATTAATTATGGAGCTGCCAACCCCATCAAGCAAAATATTTGTTCTTTTGGGGCTGGCACCTCGAACAAGCATAAAAATAGAGGGAAGCAGATATATTGTCGTGTATGCACACACCCTTCTTTCATTAGTTCATATGAACCATTGATGATCAATTCGGACCAGTGCATGCAATTAAAATTAATTTTACCTAAATAGATGGTGTAGAATAAACTACAACAACTAGATTGGCAACCACGGGATGCTGACGATATCTTCAAAGAACATTGCAACAGCAGCTAGGCTTCACAGCAACATATGGTAAGCCAGTGTGTTTTTGTACATGTAAAATGTAATGGGAGTGGGGTGCTTTCTTGGCTTGTTCCCTCAACGTGTAATCCTACTGAATTACAAATAGTTCAGTTGTCTGCTTTGCTTTATTGCTTGATTCGAATGCTTGCTTGTTGTTACGCTATACCTGAGTTGGCCAATATGTCAGCAGTGCCTGCTGTACTATCATAAAGAAATGCATGCCTATTTCATTTGAGTCCTTTACTTTTCCTCTCAACTTCATCACAAGATTGTCTTCGTTGTTTATATGAGGCCACACTGTTAAGTGCTTTCTCAGATTATTTCAACTGCTTAGATGCCTTGGCAACTTAAATATAGCGGTTGTACACTCCCTTTCAACTAGGGATGTCAACTAGGTCCCGTTTAATCCCGATTAAAGTCCACTAGTGGTATGATAGTTCAAAAGAGTTTTTGTTTTTTGAGGAAAGTGAACTAGGGAGGTAGCAAAAACTAACTATATGGACTGGCAAATGTCGTTTATTTGCCACTTACATCCCTAGTTTCATCTTACCATTTTAATTTCTTTTCGGCTGATGCTGCTTCGAACAATTTAAATATAGTTTGCCATGCTCGGCAATAATTCGTCCGTCGTTTACCATGTAAGCTTACTGCCTGGATCACACGATAGCTATCTCTTACTTATGTCCAGCGGAAACCTTTTAGGATGTCGTTCACACTAGGACACAATGTACAACCCCAGAATCTTTTTGTGGAAAAAGTGCGCCATCCATGTTACCAGATGGTAGCAGTTCAGAGGCAACACCGCCGGAGAGCAGTCTGAGCACAGATATTATAGTGCTTGAGGCTCTACTAGAGGCAGAAAGAGATGATGTGTCTGCCATGAATGAGGTAATCTTTATCTTGAGGCCGGAATTAGCGGCACGCATTATGCAAGCAACCCAAGAATTGAAGGAAGTAAGAATGTTGCATTTGAAGACGGAGGAGGTCCTGCTGTTTCTGCTATCTAAAGCCCAAGGTAATCCCGGTTCTTCTTTAGATACCAATTGAAATTGTCATTAGATTATTGTACTTGCATGTTGTGTCGTGTATCTGAATGGATTATGTTGTAAGACCCCCTATGTTGTCCATGTGTTGTAATGATCCGAGTTTTTTAGGCGAGGTAATCCTCGCTACTTGTATGATTGACATAAGGTGAACTGTTTTTCGTTTGAGCACATTGTATTGGATGAAATAACTGTTTGACTCGGAGTGTATCCAACCTACTGAATTCGAAGATCACGACATTTCTAAATCATAATCATATATAAAGGAGGAATAAATCTTTGTTGTGGTTTTGAAGAAATAAATAACAAAACGTATAATTATCTATGGATATTCGTAATCAAATACAAATTGGATTTGAATTTAGTTTGCCAGGTCCTAGGGCAAACGTGAATGCTAATTCTCCCAAGTTTTGAATGGAGCGGCTAAACACCCATTATAATTTGTGGGCTGCCCGAATCAAGTGTTTGCGAGATGGAAATTACTGTCTACCCCTGACACTTGACATCCTTATCGACCAGATTTACACTGTTGTTGATAGGGGTAGACTAGTAACTTCAATCAGACGTGACACGATGGCCTCTGAGCCCATTCAGACACGATGGGCGCCAAACACGGGTGGCAAAACACATTTGATTCAAGCTCGTCCGAAAGACATGCGTCTCTTCCTCTATTTCCCCATTCATACATGGTGGGCGGCAAAACAAACTCTCCTTGTCCAAAATCGATGTAGGCTAAATTTTTAAATAGGGGCAGATGTGTAACTTCCATCAGACGTGACACAACCGCCCTACCTGTCAGCCCCGTTCATACCTATGTATGCGGTCCGATGAGTGTTGAGGCACAGGGCAGGTATCATTATTTTCTGACCTTCACAGATGATTTGAGTAGGTATGGGTATATCTACTTGATGAAACACAAGTCTGGAATATTTGAAAAGTTCAAAGAATTTCAGAGTGAAGTGGAGAATCATCATAACAAGAAAATAAAGTTTCTACGATCTAATTGTGGAGGCGAATATTTGAGTTATGTGTTTGGACTTCATTTAAAACAATGTGGAATTGTTTCACAACTCACGCCACCTAGAACACCACAGCGTAATGGTGTGTTCGAACGTCGTAACTGTACTTTATTAGATATGGTGTGACGTATGATGTCTCTTACTGATTTACCACTATCGTTTTGGGGTTATGCATTAGAAACAACCGCATTCGCGTTAAACAGGGCACTGTGTAAATTTGTTGAGATGACACCATATGAACTGTGGTTTGGCAAGAAACCTAAGCTGTCGTTTCTTAAAGTTTGGGGATGTGGCGCTTATGTCAAAAGGCTTTAGCCTCATAAGCTCAAACCTAAAATCGGAGAAGTGTGTCTTCATATGGAACCCTAAAGAAACTATTGGGTACACCTTCTACCATAGATCCAAAGGCAAGATCTTTGTTGCCAAGAATGGGTCCTTTCTAGAGAAGGAGTTTATCTCGAAAGAAGTGAGTGGGAGGAAAGTAGAACTTGATGAGGTAATTATACCTTCTCTCAAATTGGAGAGTAGCACATCGAAGAAATCCGTTCGCACGATGCCTACACCAACTAGAGAGGAAGCTAATGATGATGATCATGAAACTTCGGATCAAGTTACTACTGGACTTCGTAGGTCAAACAAAGCACGTTGTGCACCAGAGTGGTACGGTAGTCCTGTCCTGGAAGTCATGTTATTAGACCATCGCGAACCTATGAACTATGAAGAAGCTATGATGAGCCCAGATTCTGACAGATGGCTTGAGGCCATGAAATCTGAGATAGGATCCATGTATGAGAACAAAGTGTGGACTTTGGTGGACTTGTCCGATGATCGGTAAGCCATAGAAAATAAATGGATCTTCAAGAAGAAGATAGACGTTGATGGTAATGTTACTGTCTACAAAGCTCGACTTGTTGCAAAAGATTTTCAACAAGTTCAAGGAGTTAACTACCCGTAGCGATGCCTATGTCTGTCTGAATCATGTTAGAAATTGCCGCATTTTATGATTATGAAATCTGGCAAATGGATGTCAAAACTGCATTCCTTAATGGATATCTTAAAGAAGACTTGTACATGATGCAATGATACGTCTCCAACGTATCTACAATTTTTTATTGTTCCATGCTATTATATTACCCCTTTTGGATGTTTATGGGCTTTATTTTACACATTTATACCATTTTGGGACTAACCTACTAACCGGAGGCCCAGCCCTTATTGCTGTTTTTTTGCCTATTTCAGTATTTCGAAGAAAAGGAATATCAAACGGAGTCCAAACGGAATGAAACCTTCGGGGGCGTGATTTTTGGAACGAAAGTGATCCAGAGGACTTGGAGTGCAAGCCAAGAAGCAGCCGAGGCGGCCAGGAGGGTGGAGGGCGCGCCCCCTATCTCGTGGGCCCCTCGGGCGGCCACCGACCTACTTCTTCCTCCTATATATACCCACGTACCCCGAAAACATCCAGGGAGCCAACGAAAAACAATTTCCACTACCGTAACCTTCTGTATCCGCGAGATCCCATCTTGGAGCCTTCGTCGGCGCTCCGCTGGAGGGGGAATCGACCATGGAGGGCTTCTACATCAACACCATATCCCCTCCGATGAGTTGTGAGTAGTTTACCACAGACCTTCAGGTCCATAGTTATTAGCTAGATGTCTTCTTCTCTATTTTTGGATCTCAATACCATGTTCTCCTCGATATTCTTGGAGATCTATTCGATGTAACTCTTTTTGCAGTGTGTTTGTCGACATCCGATGAATTGTGGGTTTATGATCAAGTTTATCTATGAGAAATATTTGAATCTCCTCTTGATTCTTTTATGTATGATTGAGTTATCTTTGCAAGTCTCTTCGAATTATCAGTTTGGTTTGGCCTACTAGATTGATCTTTCTTCCAATGGGAGAAGTGCTTAGCTTTGGGTTCAATCTTGCGGTGTCCTTACCCAGTGACAATAGGGGTTGCAAGGCACGTATTGTGTTTTTGCCATCGAGGATAAAAAGATGGGGTTTATATCATATTGCATGAGTTTATCCCTCTACATCATGTCATCTTTCTTAATGTGTTACTCTATTCTTATGAAGTTAATACTCTAGATGCATGCCGGATAGCGGTCGATGTGTGGAGTAGTAGTAGTAGATGCAGGCAGGAGTCGGTCTACTTGTCGCGGACGTGATGCCTATATACATGATCATGCCTAGATAATCTCATAATTATTCGCTTTTCTATCAATTGCTCGACAGTAATTTGTTCACCCACCATAATACTTATGCTATCTTGAGATAAGCCACTAGTGAAACCTATGGCCCCTGGGTCTATCTTCTATCATATAAGCTTTCAATCTACTTTTATTTGCATCTTTACTTTTCCAATATATATATTATAAAATACTAAAAATATATTTATCTTATCATACTATCTCTATCAGATCTCACTTTCGCAAGTGGGAGTGAAGGGATTGACAACCCCTTTATTGTGTTGGTTGCGAGTTCTTTGTTTGTTTGTGTAGGTGCGTGGGACTTTTGAGGAGCCTCCTACTGGATTGATACCTTGGTTCTCAAAAACTGAGGGAAATACTTACGCTACAATTGCTGCATCACCCTTTCCTCTTCAAGGAAAACCAACGCAAGCTCAAGACGTAGCAAGAAGGATTTCTGGCGCCGTTGCCGGGGAGGTCTTCGCTCAAGTCAAGACATACCAAGTACCCATCACAAACTCATCTCCCTCGCATTTACATTATTTTCCATTTGCCTCTCGTTTTCCTCTCCCCCACTCCACCCTTGCCGTTTTCTTTGCCCTCTCTTTCCCAATCTTCTCTCTCTTTCGTTTGCTTTTCTATTTGCTTATGTGTTGGATTACTTCTTGCCATGGCACAAGATAATACCAAATTTTGTGATTTCTCCAATACCAATAATAATGATTTCCTTAGTACTCCAATTGCTCCTCTTAATGATGTTGAGTCTTGTGAAATCAATACTGCCTTGCTGAATCTTGTTATGAAAGATCAATTCGCCGGCCTTCCTAGTGAAGATGCCGCTACCCATCTAAACAACTTTGTTGATTTGTGTGATATGCAAAAGAAGAAAGATACGGATAATGATATTGCTAAATTGAAGTTATTTCCGTTTTCACTTAGAGATCATGCTAAACTTTGGTTTTCGTCTTTGCCTAAGAATAGTATTGATTCTTGGAATAAGTGCAAAGATGCCTTTATCTCTAAGTATTTTCCTCCCGCTAAGATCATCACTCTTAGGAATGATATTATGAATTTTAAACAACTTGATCATGAGCATGTTTCCCAATCTTGGGAAAGAATGAAATTAATGATTCACAATTGCCCTACTCATGGTTTGAATTTATGGATGATCATACAAAAAATTTATGCCGGTTGAACTTTGCTTCTAGAAATCTTTTAGATTCGGCCGCGGGAGGCACGTTCACGGAAATCACTTTAGGAGATGCTACAAAACTTCTTGATAATATTATGGCTAATTATTCTCAATGGCACACCGAAAGATCTACTAGTAAAGAAGTGCATGCTATAGAAGAAATTAATGTTTTCAATTGAAAGATGGATGAGCTTATGAAATTGTTTGCTACTAAGAATGCTCCTCTTGATCCCAATGATATGCCTTTGTCTACTTTGATTGAGAATAATAATGAATCCATGGATGTGAATTTTGTTGGTAGGAATAGTTTTGGAAATAATGCTTATAGAGGAAACTTTAATCCTAGACCATTCCCTAGTAACTCCACTAATAATTATGGAAATTCCTACAATAATTCTTATGGTAATTTTAATAAGATGCCCTCTGATTTTGAGAATAGTGTGAAAGAATTTATGATCTCTCAAAAGAATTTTAATGCCTTGCTTGAAGAAAAATTGCTCAAAGTTGATGATTTGGCTAGGAACGTTGATAGACTTTCGCTTGATGTTGACTCTTTGAAACATAGATCTACTTCTCCTAAGCATGATATCAATGAGTCTCTCAAAGGAATGAAAGTGTCCATTGATGAGTGCAAGGAAAGAACCGCTCGATTGCGTGCTAAGAAAGATTGCTTTGTAAAGGCGTGTTCTTCTAGATTCCGCGAAAATAATGATGAAGATCTTAAAGTTATTGATGTGTCCCGTATTAGATCTTTGTTTTGCAATATGAATCTTAATAATAATGGGACTGGAGATGAGTCAACTTTAGTTAGAAGGCGTCCCAATAATTCGGAGTTTTTAGATATTGATGCTAAATTTGGTAAAAGTGGGATTGGAGAGGTCATGAATTTAAATAGCATTGAACCCACTATCTTGGATTTCAAGGAATTTGATTATGATAATTGTTCTTTAGAAGGTTGTATTTCCTTGTTGCAATCCGTTGTGAATTCTCCTCATGCTTATAGTCAAAATAAAGCTTTTACCAAACATATCGTTGATGCCTTGATGCAATCTTTTGATGAAAAACTTAATTTGGAAGTTTCTATATCTAGAAAACTTAGTGATGAGTGGGAACCTACTATAAAGATTAAAATTAAAGATCATGAGTGTTATGCTTTATGTGATTTGGGTGCTAGTGTTTCCACGATTCTGAAAACTTTATGTGATATTCTAGGTTTCCATGATCTTGATGATTGCTCTTTATTTGCACCTTGTGGATTCCACCATTAAAAAGCCAATGGGAAGGATCAATGATGTTCTCATTGTTGCAAATAGAAATTTGGTGCCCGTATATTTTATCGTTCTTGATATAGATTGCAATCTTTCTTGCCCTATTATTCTTAGTAGACCTTTCCTTAGAACGATTGGCGCGATTATTAATATGAAGGAAGGGAATATTAGATTCCAATTTCCATTAAGGAAAGGCATGTAGAACTTTCCAAGAAATAAAATTAAATTACCTTATGAATCTATCATGCGAGCTACTTATGAATTGAGTGCCAAAGATGGCACTACTTAGATCTATCCTCGCTTTTATGCCTAGCTAGGGGCGTTAAACGATAGAGCTAGTTGGGAGGAAACCCAATTTTATTTGTGTTTTTTGTTCTTGTTTCTGTTTAGTAATAAATTTTGCATCTACCTTATGTTTAGATGTGTTTTTATGTTTTAATTTGTGTTTGTGCCAAGTAAAACCTATAGGATAACCTATGGTGATAGTTAATTTGATTCTGCTGAAAAACAGAAACTTTGCACGCACGAAATTAGTTTTGTTAAATCACGGAAACGTGCTTTTGAGTTTATTCTTTTTGCTGTAGATCAGTAGACAAATTGTCCAGGACTTCCTAGTTTGGTAGGATTTTTAGAGTTCCAGAAGTATTAGTGGGTTACAGATTGCTACAGACTGTTCTGTTTTTGACAGATTCTGTTTTTCGTGTGTTGTTTGCGTATTTTGATGCATCTATGGCTAGTATTAAGTGGTATGAACCATAGAGAACTTGAAATAAAGTAGGTTTAACACCAATATAAATAAAGAATGAGTTCATTACAGTACCTTATGTGGTGGTTTTGCTTTCATTCAATAACGGAGCTTATGAGATTTCCTGTTGAGTTTTGTGTTGTGAAGTTTCAAGTTTTGGGTAGAGATTTGATGGACTATGGAATAAGGAGTGGCAAGAGCCTAAGCTTAGGTATGCCCATGGCACCCCAAGATATTCAAGAATAGCCAAAATCCTAAGCTTGGGGATGCTCCCAGAAGGCATCCCCTCTTTCGTCTTCGTTCATTGGTAACTTTACTTGGAGCTATATTTTTATTCGCCACATGATATGTGTTTTGCTTGGAGCGTCGTGTATGATATTAGTATTTTCTTTTTAGTTTACCACAATCATCCTTGCTGTACACACCTTTTGGGAGAAGCCCACTTGATTAGAAGTTATTAGAATACTCTATGTGCTTCACTTATATCTTTTGAGCTAGATAGTTTTTGCTCTAGTGCTTCACTTATATCTTTTAGAGCACGGTAGTGGCTTAATTTTGTAAAAATTGCTAGTCTCTCATGCTTCACTTATATTATTTTGAGAGTCTCTTAGAACAGCATGGTATTTTCTATGGTTATAAAATTTGTCCTAGAATGGTAGGCATCCAAGTTGGGTATAATAAAAACTATCATAGGAAGTGAATTGGATGCTATGATCAATTTGATACTTGATAATTGTTTTGACATATGGAGGTAGTGATAATAAAGTCATGCTAGTTGGGTGATTATGAATTTAAAGAATGCTTGTGTTGAAGTTAGCAAGTCCCGTAGCATGTACGTATGGTTAAAGTTGTGTAACAAATTTGAAACATGAGGTGTCCTTGAATTGTGCATCCTTATGAGTGGCGGTCGGGGACGAGCAATGGTCTTTTCCTACCAATCTATCCCCCTAGGAGCATGCGCGTAGTTCTTGGTTTTTGATGACTAGTAGATTTTTGCAATAAGTATATGAGTTCTTTTGACTAATGTTGAGTCCATGGATTATACGCACTTTTACCTTTCCATCATTGCTAGCCTCTTCGGTACCGTGCATTGCCCTTTCTCACCTTGAGAGTTGGTGCAAACTTCGCCGGTGCATCCAAACCCCGTGATACGATACACTCTATCACACATAAGCCTCCTTATATCTTCCTCAAACAGACACCATACCTACCTATTATGGCATTTCCATAGCCATTCCGAGATATATTGCCATGCAACTTTCCACCGTTCCATTTATCATCATGACACGCATTACTATTGTCATATTGCCATTGCATGATCATGTAGTTGACATCGTATTTGTGGCGAGGCCACTTTGCATAATCTTTCATACATGTCACTCTTGATTCATTTGCCATCCTGGTACACCGCCGGAGGCATTCATATAGAGTCATATCTTGTTCTAGTTTTGAGTTGTAATTCATGTGTTGTAAATCAATAAAAGTGTGATGATCATCATTATTAGAGCATTGTCCCCAAAAAGAAAAGAAAAAGAAGAAAGGCCAAAAAGAAAAAAAGAGAAAAAAAAAGAAAGGCCAAAAAAAAGAAAGGCCCAAAAAAAGAAAAGAAAAGAAAAGAAATAAAAAGGGGGCAATGTTACTATCTATTTTCCACACTTGTGCTTCAAAGTAGCACCATGTTCTTCATATAGTGAGTCTCATATGTTGTCACTTTCATATACTAGTGGGAATTTTTCATTATAGAAGTTGGCTTCTATATTCCTACGGTGGGCTTCCTCAAAATGCCCTAGGTCTTCGTGAGCAAGCAAGTTGGATGCACACCCACTAGTTTTCTTTTGATGAGCTTTCATACATTTATAGCTCTAGTGCATCCGTTGCATGGCAATCCCTACTCCTCATGTTGACATCAATTGATGGGCATCTCCATAGCCCGTTGATTATCCTCGTCAATGTGAGACTTTCTCCTTTTTTTCTCTTCTCCACACAATCCCCATCATCATATTCTATTCCACCCATAGTGCTATATCCATGGCTCACGCTCATGTATTGCGTGAAAGTTGAAAAAGTTTGAGATTATTTAAGTACGAAACAATTGCTTGGCTTGTCATCGGGGGTGTAGAATTTGGGAACATTTTTGTGTGATGAAAATGAAGCATAGCCTAACTATATGATTTTGTAGGGATGAACTTTCTTTAGCCATGTTATTTTGAGAAGATATGATTGCTTTGATTAGTATGCTTGAAGTATTACTATTTCTTATGTCAATATGAACTTTTATTTTGAATCATTTGGATCTGAACATTCAAGCCACAATAAAGAAAATTACATTGAGAATTATGCTAGGTAGCATTCCACAACAAAAATTCTGTTTTTATCATTTACCTACTCGAGGACGAGCAGGAATTAAGCTTGAGGATGCTTGATACGTCTCCAATGTATCTATAATTTTTGATTGTTCCATGCTATTAATTACCCCTTTTGGATGTTTCTGGGCTTTATTTTACACATTTATATCATTTTTGGGACTGACCTACTAACCCGAGGCCCAGCCCGTATTGCTGTTTTTTTGCCTATTTCAATATTTCGAAGAAAAGGAATATCAAACGGAGTCCAAATGGAATGAAACCTTCGGGAGCGTGATTTTTGGAACGAACGTGATCCAGAGGACTTGGAGTGCAAGCCAAGAAGCAGCCGAGGCGGCCACGAGGGTGGAGGGCGCGCCCCCTATCTCGTGGGCCCCTCAGGCAGCCACCGACCTACTTCTTCCTCCTATATATACCCACGTACCCCGAAAACATCCAGGGAGCCAACGAAAAACAATTTCCACCGCCATAAACTTCTGTATCCACGAGATCCCATCTTGCAGCCTTCGCCGGCGCTCCGCCGGAGGGGGAATCGACCACGGAGGGCTTCTACATCAACACCATAGCCCCTCCGATGAGTTGTGAGTAGTTTACCACAGACCTTCGGGTCCATAGTTATTAGCTAGATGGCTTCTTCTCTCTTTTTGGATCTCAATACCGTGTTCTCCTTGATCTTCTTGGAGATCTATTCGATGTAACTCTTTTTGCGGTGTGTTTGTCAAGATCCGATGAATTGTGGGTTTATGATCAAGTTTATCTATGAGAAATATTTGAATCTCCTCTGAATTCTTTTATGTATGATTGAGTTATCTTTGCAAGTCTCTTCGAATTATCAGTTTGGTTTGGCCTACTAGATTGATCTTTCTTGCAATGGGAGAATGTCCGGACCCGATCCTATGCCACACCGATCTAGCATGTAACACCTCATATCACTTTACGGCCTCACGCACGGTATTCCCACGGGTGTCGCCTTACCAGGCCCGGGACCATTTGCGCCTTTTGGCTCACGTATATGATAGTGTCGCTAGCGTCCATATGGCAAAGAACCCGGGCTGGCATAGCTAGTCGTGAACCCAAAGTGGCGCTAACTTACAGGGATAGGCATACATGACCCAGCAACAAACGTGTTGGTCATCAGCGAGTGAATCCGGGCTATAGCAGCTGGACTAGCAGGACTCCGGAGAATCCGGGCTGTAGCAGGCTAACAGGACTCCGGTAGACACCGCGTGACATTTCCCCGAAGGGACAAACACAGGAACGAAGAAGTACACATGCCGGCCAGTCTAAGTGTTCTGGAGCAGTAGCAAGCTACCAGGGCTCAGTGGAAGCACTAGGAGGCATTCCCCAGTAAGAGAGGCTACCAAGGATAAACAACTAGATAGTCAGATCCCACACATACCAAGCATTTCAATAACATACGCACAATATACTCGATATGTGCAAATACAACATGGCATCACAACATGACTCTACAACTCAAGTATTTTATTCAATAGGCTCCGAGGAGCGAGATATTACAAACATGGGTCTCACGACCCAACATTCAGAGCATACAAGTCAAAGCACATGCGGAAGCATAACATGTCTGAGTACAGACATCTACAAATGAAAAAGGCTGAGAAGCCTGACTAACTACCAGACCCTGCCGAGGGCACAAGATCGTAGCTGAGGTATCAAGCTAAATGTCGAAGTCCACGCGGAACTACTAGCGAGACTGAAATCTCTCTGCAAAACATAAAATAGGCAAACGTGAGTACAAATGTACCCAGCAAGACTGATACATCCATTTTGCATCATGCTTTTATATTAATTTTTATTGCATTATGGGATGTTATTACACATTATATCTCAATAATTATGGCTATTCTCTCTTATTTTACAAGGTTTACCATGAAGAGGGGAATGCCGACAGCTGGAATTCTGGCTAGAAAAGGAGCAAACATTGGAAACCTATTCTGCACAGCTCCAAAAGTCCTGAAACTCCACGAAACAACCTTTTGGAATTAATAAGAATTTCTGAGCAAAAGAAATACGCCAGGGGGCCCACACCCTGTCCAGGAGACAGGGGGCGCCCCCCCCCCTATAGGGCATGCCCTCCTATCTCATGGGCCAACTGGTGGGCCGCCGGCATCCATCTTCTACTATATCATCGCTTTTACCCTGGAAAAAATTGTGGGCAAGCTTACGGGACGAAACTCCGCCGCCACGAGGCGGAACCTTGGCGGAATCAATCTAGGGCTCTGGCGGAGCTGTTCTGCCGGGGACACTTCCCTTCGGGAGGGGAAATCATCACCAACGTCATCACCAACGATCCTCTCATCGAGAGGGGGTCAATCTCCATCAACATCTTCACCAGCACCATCTCCTCTCAAAACCCTAGTTCATCTCTTGTATCCAATCTTGTATCAAAACCACAAATTGGTACCTATGGGTTGCTAGTAGTGTTGATTACTCCTTGTAGTTGATGCTAATTGGTTTACTTGGTGGAAGATCATATGTTCAGATCCTTTATGCATATTATTACTCCTCTGATTATGAACATGAATATGCTTTGTGAGTAGTTACGTTTGTTCCTGAGGACATGGGTGAAGTCTTGCTATTAGTAGTCATGTGAATTTGGTATTCGTTTGATATTTTGATGAGATGTATGTTGTCTTTTCCTCTAGTGGTGTTATGTGAACGTCGACTACATGAAACTTCACCGTTATTTGGGCCTAGAGGAAGGCATGGGGAAGTAATAAGTAGATGATGGGTTGCTAGAGTGACAGAAGCTTAAACCCTAGTTTATGCGTTGCTGCATTAGGGGCTGATATGGATCCATATGTTTAATGTTGTGGTTAGGTTTACCTTAATATTTCTTTTGTAGTTGCGGATGCTTGCAATAGGGGTTAATCATAAGTGGGATGCTTGTCCAAGTAAGGGCAGTACCCAAGTACCGGTCCACCCACATATCAAATTATCAAAGTACCGAACGCGAATCATATGAACGTGATGAAAACTAGCTTGATGATAATTCCCATGTGTCCTCGGGAGCTCCTTCCTCATTATTAGAAATTGCCCAGGCTTATCCTTTGCTACATAAAGGATTGGGCCACCTTGCTACACTTTATTTACTTTACTTACTTTTCACTCGTTACTATTTATCTTATCACAAAACTATCAATTACCTACAATTTCAGTGCTTGTAGAGAAAACCTTACTGAAAATCGCTTATCATTTCCTTCTGATCCTCGTTGGGTTCGACACTCTTACTTATCGAAAGGACTACAATTGATCCCCTACACCTGTGGGTCATCAAGACTCTTTTCTGGCACTGTTGCCAGGGAGTGTAGCGCTTTTGGTGAGTGGAACTTGGTAAGGAAACATTTATATAGTGTGCTGAAATTTTCTGTTACTTGTCACTATGGAAACTAATCCTTTGAGGGGCTTGTTTGGGGTATCTTCACCCCAACCAGAAGAGCAAAGAGTTGCTCCTCAACCTACTGAAATTTATGAAAAATTTTACTTTGAGATTCCTTCGGGTATGATAGAGAAACTACTAGCTAACCCATTTGCAGGAGACGGAACATTGCATTCCAATTTACACCTTATCTTTGTGGATGAAGTTTGTGGATTATTTAAGCTTGCAGGTATTCCCGATGATGTTGTCAAAAGGAAGGTCTTCCCTTTATCTTTGAAGGGGGATGCATTGACATGGTATATGTAGGATCGAAAGTATGTCTAGAGGGGGGGTGATTAGACTACTTGACAATATAAAAATTATGCCTTTTGATAAAGACAAGTTTTTAGCAGATTCACGGTTATGATCAAGTCAAGCATCACCCTACACATGCAATTCTAGAGTATAGGCAGCGGAAAGTAAATTGCACATGTAGTAAAGAGAGGTGGAGAAGAGCAAACGCAATTTTGGAGACGCGGTGATTTTTCTCGTGGTTCCGATAGGTGGTGCTATCGTACTTCCACGTTGATGGAGACTTCAACCCACGGAGGGTAACGGCTGCGAGAGTCCACGGAGGGCTCCACCCACGAAGGGTCCATGAAGAAGCAACCTTGTCTATGCCATCATGGCCTACGCCCACGGAGGGCTAGCCTTACTCGGGTAGATCTTCACGAAGTAGGCGATCTCCTTGCCCTTACAAACTTCTTGGTTCAACTCCACATCTCGACGGAGGCTCCCAAGCGACACCTAACCAATCTAGGAGGCACCACCTCCAAAAGGTAATAGATGGTGTTGATGATGATGAACTCCTTGCTCTTGTGCTTCAAATGATAATCTCCCCAACACTCAACTCTCCTCACTGATTTGGCTGTGGTGGAAGAAAGGATTGAGTGGAAAGCAACTTGGGAAGGCTAGAGATCAAGCTTCATATGGTGGGAGTGGAGCAACTTGATCTCAACACAAGGGTAGGTAGTTCTCTTCTCGTAAATGTAAGGTAGGAGTGGTAGTTCTTTCGATGGCTCTCTCCACGAATGAAGAGGGGTGGAGGGTATTTATAGCCTCCACACAAAATCCAACCGTTACACACATTTGACCAATCTCGGTGGGACCGAAGTTGACAACTCGGTGAGACCGAAAGTTCAAATCATGTGAACGTTGGGATTTTCGGTGGGACCAAAAATACAATCTCGGTTAGTCCGATTCGTGTAAAGACAAGAGCTTGCCAATCTCGGTGGGACCGACTTCATCATCTCGGTGACACCGATTTGATGACGAAGGTTCTGAAGCTTGGTAACTCAAGTTTCGGTGAGACCGAGTTCAGAATCGGAAAATCCGAGATTTCTAGGGTTTGGCTTTATGGCTGAGGTGGTTCATCTCGGTGTGACTGAGTTTGGAATATCGGTGGGACCGAGATTACTTATGAGTGTATATGGCAATGAGAGTTGCTGATAGTTTAGGAGATGTATCACTAAGCACTTTGAGCAACCAGATCATTATCATAACCTCATCCCCTTTTAATAGTATTGGCTTTCCTATGGACTCAATGTGATCTTGGATCACTAAACCAAAAATGGAGTCTTGAGCTTTTGCCAATGCTTGCCTTAGCATTTTGAGGGGTCCACTTCTTCAGTCCTTGCCATACCCATATCACGAACTTTCTGAAATGATTCTCAAGTAACTATTAGTTCAATGATATATATGTTGTTATTAATTACCAAAACCACCCGGGGATTAGTTGCACTTTCAATCTCCCCCTTTTTGGTAATTGATGACAACATATAGATCAAAGCTTCGACAAAGGATATAATCAATGAATAATATCGTCGATTTGAGAAGTATGTGATAAGCAAGAGCTCCCCCTAAATTTGTGCATTATTTAATATTTGCGTTTGAATGCAAATGCACAATCGATTAGGATCATGGGTCACTCTTCCATGTCACATACATCTTGGTGGAGCGCACAAAATGATAAGAATGAACAGCATGCACCCAATCACCAAGACATGAGTAAATGGTCATACAGGATATGAATAGCATATGATAAGCATTAAGCACACATTAAAGCATAGTACGACCAAGCACTCATTAAGGTAGGATCAAACGTAGTATCAAACACACGGAATGTCTCGAAAACCAAAAGTATCTCAAAGAAACCGCAAAAGAACGAAAGAGCAAAAGCGCAAAGACAAAAGCACTCTCTCTCTCGAAGTCCTATGATCTATACAATTTCTCCCCTTTGGCAACAAGTTACCAAAAGTTCAAAAGGCATAGAGCTAAGCGTCCTTTGGGGACTCTGGCCGGCGGCTCCTATCTGGGTTGATGTTGGAGTTGATATGGCAGATCTGCGAAGACTTCAGTGATGTCATCTTTGGAGGAGTGGTCACCGGAGCTGGAGCTGGAGCAACCGATGGAGCTGTGGGAGGTCTTTGAAGCTGTAGTCTGGTGTCGATCCTTCGAATAGCAGTGATCGGGTCCTGTGGGAACCGGAGCGATCTGTTGATAAGCATCTGGACTAAGTCATCCTGCATCTCACGCATAAGCTCTTCCTTCTCCCTCTGCTTTCCTCAATGTCGCCTCAAGCTTGTTGACAGTCACTTGCACTTCAGTCAGCTTCACATCCAGAGCGTGGATCTTGTCTTCAACAATCCTCTCTAGGCTCTCCTGAGACTATACAATGTTGGTCAGGCGTTGTTCAATCCTTTGGGTAGCTTCAAGGAGCTGCTCTCCAACACTCTTTGGTTTAGCTGCTCCTGCTGCTGCTTCCTTGTCTGCTTTGGCTTTCTTGGCAGCTTCAATCTTTGCTTGACCTTCAACTGATGTTGGATCCTCCTCATCCATCACAACAACATTATCCTCATGCTCAGGCTGCAGTGGTAAGTGTGCTCTATCCAACAGATATGTGCCCGTGCCAAACTTGGCATTGATAAGCATCTGAATATGCGGGGCAAATCCACACGACCTTTTCTGGTCAGCTGCAGTCCTCTTGATGGTCTCAACTATCAAGTCCATCACCTTGAAAGGTGCTCTCTCATCAAGTATGTGCAGCATGTTGATAGAGTATCCTCTGATCATGCGATGATCTCCAGACTTGGGCATCAAGGTATGCCTCAGAATAGTGTTGGTGGTAGGTAGACCTGCCTGGAGATAGTACACTGAGCCGAGCTTCCAGATTCCCAAATCCTTAGCTGGAACCTCTTACATGTTCTTCATGGATTCATGGTTCTTCTTAGGAATACCATAGACATCAATGTCATCCTCTCTTTGCACTGGAGCATTCAGCAGTTCTGCCCATTCTTCAACAGTTGAAGAGAATCTTTGGCCTTCAGTCATCCATGTGATCTTTCCATCAGGATAGAAATGAGCTGTGGCATAGAATTGCATAATCATTTCATCATTCCAATTTGTCAACTTCTAACCTACAAAGTCTGCAACACCACATGCAGTGAAGCTTTCATGCACATGTGGAAAGAAGTCTCTGTGCTCTTCACTGTCAATGTACGCCCAGTCAACATATCGAGTGTCTGCGACTATGGGCTTCTTGTCCATCAGCACAGTCTCATAGAAGTCCTGCTGCTCTCTGGTATGAAATCTGGGATCAACAGCAGTTCTTCTCCTCACGGCATATGGGTCAGATTGTCTCCATAGCCTGAGACCTCTATCTTTCCTTTCCTTCATGTTCTCAGCTTGAGGATGAGCATCATTATGAAGTGGCAGTTTCTCAAAGTTTCAAAAAGATGGTGCTTCATCATCCGACACACTGGTGGCACATCATCTTTGTTCTTCTCGAGATGCTGGAATGTTCTGATTGTCTTCTTGGGCTTGGCAGCGAGGCTTTCTTTGGAGCTGCCTTGATGGAGCAGATTGCTTGGGCTTTGAAGTGGCTCCAGCCACGATGGCATCACCCATGAGCTTAGGCTTCGAGGAGGCTGGGTGCTTCCTCATCCTCATCTTCTGCTGCTGCATCATCATGCACTAACCTCTTCCTCTTGGAAGTTTTCTTCACCTTGCTTGTAGTTTCCTCTTCCAAACTCAGCTTCTTGGCAACAGTGGACTGCTTGACTTTTCGGTGCCCTTCTTAGTTTGTCGACCTTGAGGCTCTTTGGCAACAACTTTCCTCTTGGGCTTTGAGGTGACCTCTTCCTCAACAACGAAATCGAATCCTCATCATCCGAGTTCCTCTTCTTTCTGCTCTGGTGGCTGCAGGAGGCAAACCACTTGGTGTACTCCTCTCACCATCATCTAATGAGCTCTTGGGCTCGGGACTAGTGCCCGCCTCGAATATCTCGCAATAGGTGACTCGACCTGTTCGACCGCCATCGGCATCGACATGGCTGACAACCCGTGAATAGATAAGGTGTAGGCGAGTAGAAGAGTTATCACAAACTGCAGAAGTTTTTGCAAACAAATGAGTTCAAATTCTAGTATTAGGTTTTCATAGAAGACATTTCGGTCAGACCGAGTTTAAAATTCGGTGAATCCGAAGTGTTCAAACAGAAGCATTCACACCACTTTCGGTTGGACCGAAGTGGGTTTCGGTCCTGCCAAAAACACTAGGGTTTCATAGAATCCTCATTTCGGTCACACCGATTTGCACAACTCGGTTGGACCGAAAGGTGCAGTGCAATGGCCAGAGGCCAAATCGGTCACACCGAAAATGTAAAATCGGTCTCACCGAGATGTGTTCGGCGGAAACCTAACCCTAAAACTTTTACTCGAATCTAGTTCAAACGAACTAATCTAGTGTTCAGGAAGATTTCAATTGTGGCAAGATACTAGGCAAACCAAATGTGCATTGAATCGGAGATGGGAGCACGAGTGGGATCGAAACTCACCCTAACTTGGTGGAGTTTCTCTACGGCGGGAACGGCGCGGAGAAGATGTCCGTTGACGGCGACGGAGACCTGCGGCGAGGGCGCACATGCGACGACGGAGATGATCCGGAGACCAGGGCGACGGCAGCAAGGGGTGTGGGGGCGAAGCGTTTGAAGGAGAAATCAACGCGCGCCCTCGAGTATATATACCCTTTGTCATCGGTGGGACCGAAGTTGTAAAACTTCGGTGGCACCGAGATGGATAACTATGACGATTATGCACTTCAGTCACGCCGAAAATCACAACTCGGTTTCACCGAGGTGAAAACCTAGATCAGTCTAAATGCTTTCGGTTCGACCGAGTTTGAGTGAGTTGGTCTGTCCGAAATTACTTAGAAGGTTTTGGAAGTTAGCCCTTGACGGATCGGTGGCTCCGAGTGCTCCTCACTCGGAGGGTCCGAAAATGACTTGTTCAAAGTTTGTGATGTAAGCATGAATAGAATTTGAGACAAGAAAGCATAGATAGCTAGGGGAGGTACTTAGGCATTCTTGTCCATCCATTTGGTCAGAAAAAAAATCAAAATGACCAAAGCAACAAATGGATGTCCTCGAATGGATAAAATCATGCATCCAACATGCTCACACAATAAGATAGCAAATGAAATATGTGTCAAACATGCGCAATCAAAAACTCTAGCTACTATCACACAATTTGTCGATGACTAGGTCATCTTTATATGAGTATATTGACTTAGGAGTCAAATGAGAACATTTGATCATAGGTCATACTCATCGTTTAAGCACAAGTGGGGTTACCACTTTTACATAAAGCATTAATGTGTTCACATCATTTGAAGATGCTTTAGCTCAATTCTTTAGAGCAAAGCTCCCCCTAGATGTGAGAACCCCTTTTAAAGGGTCAAACTAACCTTGGGTTGTCGTAGAAGACTTCATGTAGATGTTGAAGATGTGGATGCTCAATGTTGATGAAGATCGTCATGAGTTGGGAGCAATCCTTTGGATTCGGGCACTTTCAATACCTACATGGGTTAGTCCCACAAGGAACAAACAAGGATATCCATGGACATAGATTGAAGTTCACAATAGATGATGTCCATGAAAGCAATGATTACCTTGTCCCTTGACTTACCAACAAGAGGGTTTGTGACTCCATGAACTAGTGCACAATGTGGAAGTTGGTTGCACAAGTTTTTGCCAAAATGAATGTGAGTGAAGTATGTTGGCGGAGTCACCCTCAAGAACTTTCTAGTTCTTCTTCTTCGGGATCCACATCATCTTGATGGGAATCCTTGGGGTAGTAGTTGAGCTTGACGAAGTAGAACTTGACGTTTCCTTGGGAACCCACTTGACCATGGCTTGAGGTGCTTCAACAAATGCATCAATCTCCTCTTGAAGCTTGTCCTTGCCTTTTAGCTTGTGGTCTTGTGGTGGAAGGTCATCTTGTGCTTGTTCCACATTGGAAGAAGTAGGATCATACTTCTCCTTTTGAAGAACAAAATGTGGAGTGGGATATTGACCTTCTTCCCATTCAACACCCTCAGCGTTGAACTTTCGCTCAAAACCAATTCCTTGATTCTTCCGGTGCCTTCCTTGCTTGCGAACAATTTCCTCAAAGTTCTTGCTTCCGGCAAGGCTCTTGTAGACACCTTTCTCTATAATCCCTTTCAATAAACTATTTTCTTGCTCAAGTGTAACTTGGCTTGAAACATTGTTAGTGGAATCAAGAGAACTACTAGAAGCAACAATATTGGATTTAGCATGGTTATTGTTACTACTAGATGAAGAATTTTTCTTATGCTTGTCATGCTTAGTTTTAATAGGTGGCAAGAAATTAGACAAGAGAAGTCGTTTGGCAAGATATGAAGAACTCTTCTTTGAAGATCGTCATTGATTGCTTTTAGAAACTCATGTTCTTGCTCTAGAGTGAGCTTCTCGAGCGTAGCTTCTCATGAGATCTTAGGAGCTCTCTATGATCTTCTTGAGTTGTTTCATGAGCTAACTTAAGAGTGTTTAGTTCTTTAGTTAGACGCTCAATCTCCTTCATAGCATTGTCATTCGACTCTTCTCGACTATAAAGACTACTAGCATGTTCATCATTACTAGGCTCACTAGATTTATCATGTAAGAGCTCATCTTCACCAAGCAAGTCATCCTCATCACTATCAAAGTCAATGAATTCAGGGTGTGATACCTTGGGGCCTTTAGCCATGAAGCATCTTCCAATTCCCTCATTTGGTGAATCAAATAAGTCATAGGAGTTGGAGTTGGAGGACACGAGAGCAAGACCGCAACACCTTCATCTTGACTGTAGTCGGAGTTGGAGTGATAGCTTCTTTCGGATTGATTGTCGGAGTCGGAGCCGGAGACCCATTCACCTACATGAGCTTGATGTTTTCTTCTTGTGTAGCTCCTTGATGACTTGTCTTTCCTCTCCTAATCCTTGCTTCTCCGAGAGGGTCTTCGCTCATAACGATCATCTCTACTCCTTCTCTCTTTCGAGGTGACTCATCTCTTGAGCTTCGTCTTCTTGGAGATTCTTCTCTTCTCTTGTGGGGCCGAACACTCATTTGAGTAGTGTCCGGTCTTCCACAATTGTAGCAGATTCGATCACGACTAGAAGATCTCTTTTCATCATATGATCTAGACTTTGAGCTTCTCTCTTTGCTTCTACTCTTGTAGAATTTGTTGAAGTTCTTCACCATTAGGCTTATCTCTTCATTGGAAACTAGTTTGTCACTTGAGGTTGTGGGAGCATCACTTGTAGCTTTGTAAGCACCACTTGACTTGTTGTGAAGCTCTTCCTTACCCTTAAGTGTCATCTCATGAGCAACAATTCTTCCAATGACTTAGGTTGGCTTGAGATTCTTGTAGTTTGGCATCATTTGGATCAAAGTGCACACGGTGTCATACTTTCCATCCAAAGCTCTGAGAATCTTCTTGATGATGAATCGGTCGGTCATTTCTTCACTTCCTAAGCCGGCAATCTCATTTGTGATGAGAGCAAGCCTAGAGTACATTTCAGCGACTCCTTCACCTTCCTTCATCTTGAACTTGTCAAGTTGACCTTGAAGAACATCTAGCTTTGATTCCTTCACGGACTCGGTACCTTCGTGCATTTCAACCAAAGTATCCCAAATCTCTTTTGCATTCTCAAGATGGCTGATTTTGTTGAACTCCTCGGGACACAAGGCATTGAAGAGAATGTCACAAGCTTGAGCATTGCTTTGCAACATCCGCAATTCTTCCGTTGTAGCTTCACGATCCGGAATTTTTCCTTCCTCGAAGAATTCACCTTGCATACCAACACAAATAATCCCCCATGCGGCTGGGTTATGGCCAAGAATATGCCTTTTCATTTTGTGCTTCCAACTAGCAAAATTTGTACCATCAAAGTAAGGACCTCTACGAAAATTACCCTCACTAGACGCCATACTCTCCTAGGTTGTGAAACCAAGCTTATGGAGTCCAATGCAATGGAAACCAATACAATGGAGACCAAAGCTCTGATACCACTTGTAGGATCGAAAGTATGTCTAGAGGGGGGGTGATTAGACTACTTGACAATATAAAAATTATGCCTTTTGACAAAGACAAGTTTTTAGCAGATTCACGGTTATGATCAAGTCAAGCATCACCCTACACATGCAATTCTAGAGTATAGGCAGCGGAAAGTAAATTGCACATGTAGTAAAGAGAGGTGGAGAAGAGCAAACACAATTTTGGAGACGCGGTGATTTTTCTTGTGGTTCCGATAGGTGGTGCTATCGTACTTCCACGTTGATGGAGACTTCAACCCACGGAGGGTAACGGCTGCAAGAGTCCACGGAGGGCTCCACCCATGAAGGGTCCACGAAGAAGCAACCTTGTCTATGCCATCATGGCCTACGCCCACGGAGGGCTAGCCTTACTCGGGGTAGATCTTCACGAAGTAGGCGATCTCCTTGCCCTTACAAACTTCTTGGTTCAACTCCACATCTCGACGGAGGCTCCCAAGCGACACCTAACCAATCTAGGAGGCACCACCTCCAAAAGGTAATAGATGGTGTTGATGATGATGGACTCCTTGCTCTTGTGCTTCAAATGATAATCTCCCCAACACTCAACTCTCCTCACCGATTTGGCTGTGGTGGAAGAAAGGATTGAGTGGAAAGCAACTTGGGAAGGCTAGATATCAAGCTTCATATGGTGGGAGTGGAGCAACTTGATCTCAACACAAGGGTAGGTAGTTCTCTTCTCGTAAATGTAAGGTAGGAGTGGTAGTTCTTTCGATGGCTCTCTCCACGAATGAAGAGGGGTGGAGGGGTATTTATAGCCTCCACACAAAATCCAACCGCTACACACATTTGACCAATCTCGGTGGGACCGAAGTTGACAACTCGGTGAGACCGAAAGTTCAAATCATGTGAACGTTGGGATTTTCGTGGGACCGAAAATACAATCTCGGTTAGTCCGATTCGTAAAGACAAGAGCTTGCCAATCTCGGTGGGACCGACTTCATCATCTCGGTGACACCGATTTGATGACGTATGTTACGAAGCTTGGCAACTCAAGTTTCGTGAGACCGAGTTCGAATCGGAAAATCCGAGATTTCTAGGGTTTGGCTTTATGGCTGAGGTGGTTCATCTCGGTGTGGTGAGTTTGGAATATCGGTGGGACCGAGATTACTTATGAGTGTATATGGCGGTGAGAGTTGCCGATAGTTTAGGAGATGTATCACTAAGCACTTTGAGCAACCAGATCATTATCATAACCTCATCCCCTTTTAATAGTATTGGCTTTCCTATGGACTCAATGTGATCTTGGATCACTAAACCAAAATGGAGTCTTGAGCTTTTGCCAATGATTGCCTTAGCATTTTGAGGGTCCACTTCTTGATCCTTGCCATACCCATATCACTGAACTTTCTGAAATGATTCTCAAGTAACTATTAGTTCAATGATATATATGTTGTTATTAATTACCAAAACCACCCGGGGATTAGTTGCACTTTCAGTATAGGCTACGTGATGATACGAGATCTTGGAATTATAAGCGATTGAAGTTGGAATTTCACCAGAAGTTCTATCCAATGCACCTTGTTCATCGTGACCTCGCGAAGGAGAAAGCATCGCTCAAGCTTGGGGGAGGCTTAAGTCAATGTTATATTCATGCCCCAATCATGAGCTCTCTCGGGAAATGATTATTCAAAAATTTTATGCTCGGCTTTCTCTTGATAATCGCAACCTGCTCGATACTTCCTGTGTTGGTTCTTATATGCTGAAGGCTATTGATTTCAAATGGGACTTATTGGAAAGAATTAAACGAAACTCTGAAGATTGGGGTTCCGACGATGGTAAGGAGTCAGGTATGACACCTAAGTTTGATTGTGTTAAATCTTTTATGGATACCAATGCTTTCCGTGGATTTAGCTCTAAGTATGGACTTGACTCCGAGATAGTAGCTTCTTTCTGTGAATCTTTTGCTACTCACGTTGATCTCCCTAAATAGAAGTGGTTTAAATATAATCCTCCTGTTGAAGTGAAAGTAGTTGCACCTATTACAGTCGAAGAAAATACTATTACCTATAGTGATCCTATTGTTCCTACTGCTTATGTTGAAAAACCTCCTTTTCCTATTAGGATAAAGGATCATGCTAAGGCTTCGACTGTTGTTCTTAAGAGTAATACTAGGACTTATACACCTCCTGAGCAAATTAATGTTGAACCTAGTATTGCTATGGTTAAAGATCTCGATGAGGATTTAGATGGGCATGTTATTTCTTTCTGTGGTGAGACTGCCAATATTGCTAGGCCAGATACTAAGACACGTAGACCTGTCGTAGGCATGCCTATTATTTCTGTTAAAATAGGAGATCATTGTTATCATGGCTTATGTGATATGGTGCTAGTGCTAGTGCAATACCTTATTCTTTATATCAAGAAATTATGCATGACATTGCACCCATTGGATTAGAAGACATTGATGTTACTATTAAGCTTGCTAATAGGGATATCATTAAACCCTTTGGGATTGTTAGAGATGTTGAAGTTTTGTGTGGGAAGGTTAAATACCCTGCTGATTTTCTTGTTCTTGGTTCCCCACAAGATGATTTTTGTCCATTATTTTTGGTAGACCCTTCTTGAATACGGCTAGTGCTAAGATTAATTGTGAAAAGAATATTGTCACCGTTGGCATAGATGGTATGTCTAATGAGTTTAATTTTGCTAAGTTTAGTAGACAACCTTGTGATAGGGAACCACCTAGCAAGGATGAAATTATTGGTCTTGCTTCCATTGCTGTTCCTCCAACTGATCCGTTAGAACAATATTTGCTAGACCATGAAAACGATATGTTTATGAAGGAAAGGGAGGAAATAGATGAAGTGTTCCTTAAACAGGAACATGTGCTGAAACATAACCTTCCCGTTGAAATTCTTGGGGATCCCCCTCCACCCAAGAGTGATCCCGTGTTTGAACTCAAACCATTACCTGATAATCTTAAGTATGCTTATCTTGATGAAAAAGAAATATATCCTGTTATTATTAGTGCTAACCTTTCAGAGAAAGAAGAAGAAAGATTATTGAAAATTCTGAAGAAGCACCGAGCAGCTATTGGATATACTCTGGATGATCTTAAGGGCATTAGTCCAACATTATGCCAACACAAAATTACAGTGGAGAAAGATGCCAAACCAGTTAGAGATCCTCAAAGATGATTAAATCCCAAGATGAAGGAAGTGGTAAGAAAGGAGATACTAAAGCTCCTTGAGGCAGGTATTATTTATCCCGTTGCTGATAGTGAATGGGTAAGCCATGCCCATTATGTTCCTAAAAAGGGAGGTATTACCGTTGTTCCTAATGATAAAGATGAATTGATCCCGCAAAGAATTATTACAGGTTATAGGATGGTAATTGATTTCCGTAAGTTAAATAAAGCTACTAAGAAAGATCATTACCCTTTACCTTTTATTGATCAAATGCTAGAAAGACTATCCAAACACACACATTTCTGCTTTTTAGATGGTTATTCTGGTTTCTCTCAGATACCTGTGTCAGCGAAGGATCAATCTAAAACTACTTTTACTTGTCCTTTTGGTACTTTTGCTTATAGGCGCGTGCCTTTTGGTTTATGTAATGCACCTGCTACCTTTCAAAGATGCATGATGGCTATATTCTCTGATTCTTGTGAAAAGATTTGAGAGGTATTCATGGATGACTTCTCCGTCTATGGATCCTCTTTTGATGATTGTTTGAGCAACCTTGATCGAGTTTTGCAGAGATGCAAAGACACTAGTCTCGTCCTGAATTGGAAAAGTGTCACTTTATGGTTAATGAAGGCATTGTCTTGGGGCATAAGATCTCCGAGAGAGGTATTGAAGTTGATAAAGCCAAAGTTGATGCTATTGAAAAGATGCCATGTCCCAAGGACATAAAAGGTATAATAAGTTTCCTCGGTCATGCCGGTTTTTATAGGAGGTTCATTAAGGACTTTTCTAAAATCTCTAGGCCTCTGACTAATTTATTGCAAAAAGATATTCCTTTTGTCTTTGATGATGATTGTGTAGAAGCATTTGAAACACTTAAGAAAGCTTTGATCACTGCACCTATTGTTCAGCTACCTGATTGGAATTTACCTTTTGAAATTATGTGCGATGCTAGTGATTATATTGTAGGTGTTATTCTAGGGCAAAGAGTTGATAAGAAATTGAATGTTATCCTGTATGCTAGTAAGACTTGATACTGCCCAGAGAAATTATGCTACTACTGAAAAAGAGTTCTGAGCAGTTGTGTTTGCATGTGATAAGTTTAGACCTTATATTGTTGACTCCAAAGTTACTATTCACACTGATCATGCTACTATTAAATATCTTATGGAAAAGAAAGATGCTAAGCCTAGGCTCATTAGATGGGTTCTCCTGCTCCAAGAATTTGACTTGCGTATTATTGATAGAAAGGGAGCTGAGAACCCCGTTGCAGATAACTTGTCTAGTTGTCGGAGTAATGGGCCACTGGTAGGTTCACCCGAGTCCCAAGATTTATCAAGACTTTGGGCCAGCTCCGCCTAGCTGGGCCCCAAGCCGAAACTCCGCCCTCTGGGGCCGGCTGGCTCAGCGGCCGGCTGCCAGAGGGCGGGCGACCCAATACTATGGCGCTCCGAGCGGCCGGCTCCTGACGGCCGCCTTCCAGAGAGGACGGCAACGGGCAAGCGGCCACCTCGCAACTACGGGGCGGCCAAGCTCCCATCGAGAGTACAAGTCAAAGCATGGCTATAGTGCGGAATTACGCCTCACACGTTTGAGACAGGCATGGCTACAGTGCTCTGTACAGACGGAGATCTCCGCACGACGGAGCACTGTGCCGTATCTACCCTGACGTCGCTCCGGGCAGGCGGAGCCCTGTTCCCCACGACGGCCTGTCGGTACGGCCTGCCAGAGGCGGGCCCTATTGGGCAGTGACCCCAAGGAAGACGGCGGAAGCTCAACCAGGTGGATTCAAGAGGAGCCGGCCTCCAGCAGGCGGTCGTCCCTTACCCCGAGGTGAGCACGCCATTAAGCTGTTAAGACCAGGTGGGCTACAGTGGCCTCCCGCCAGGCGGCGAGACTGTAGCCACGCAAATATGACCAAGCTCCCGTCACCAACAACACATCTACAGTAAGCAGCCACCAACCAGTCGGCGGGACCCACCAGGCGGCGGGCCCCAGCGGTCGGCGGAGAAGCCGGAGGCTAGAGACACTGACAACCGGGCCCAGCAGCCAGCCAGATTACTATTGTACCCCTGGGGGTAGGTCTATATAAACCCCCCAGGCCACCCATGCAAAGGGTTCGACCCCATTAGAACTAGCCACCCCTAGAGCAGGAAGAGAGCTAAGCCTTGCCTCCTTCTGCCTCTAGAATACAGCTCGAGGAGCACCATTATATCACTTGTGCCTTAGTGGTCATGCGGAGACCCTGCAGAGCAGGACTAGGGGTGTTATCTCCTAGGAGAGCCCCGCACCTGGCTAAAGTACGACGACGTTCGTGTCTACGCCTTATCTCGCTTCCAGGCACCGGCGACGTTCTACTCGCTCCCACCATGATAAGCCATCCATTGGCATCGTACCCAACCCCCGACATTTGGCGCCCACCATGGGGCGAGGTGCACCGTCTCCCGGAGATCTGCTCTGGACGGGAACCCTGTTCCTTTCTGGCGAGCGAAGCCAGCCCAGCACGCCCGATGGCGTCAGCCTCGACACGCTGCATGGCGCGGAGATCGCCTGCGCTGCGAGTTGCCTCGCTGACCTCGTCGGCGAGATCGACCTCTCCGACGAGCCGACCTCCGACGCGGGAACAAGCTGCCCTGAGAGCTGCCTCGTCAGCAACCTCGACCAGCTCCATGTCACCAGCGAGCCTGCTGTGGACCTGGAGTCCGTCGGCTCGACCGATCCGATGATCGTCGACTCCGACACGGCGTCGCTTGACGCGTTTCCCACCAACGTGGTGGTCTATGAAGAGCCGCCTCCTCGCGAGTACAGCGGCGGGAGCACCGTCACAGAGGTGCTCATCATCAACAGCAAGGAGCACTCGGACAGGCGTGCTCAAGATCCCCTCGAGGCCACCCTGCGCGACCTTACGGCGCCCATTCCCGAGGGCGCGGATGCTGAGGTGCTGGAAGCACGCCGCCTTCAGCTTATCGAGAGTGTTGGCCTCCTGGCCAGCATGCGCCGGCTATCGGACGCCTATCCACGCGAGATGGACCGGGCCGTAGGCGGCACGCCGGCTCCTAGGGGGCCTAGCCGCCTCGCCACAGTTCGGCAGCGTGGCGCAACCATCACCACCATGTTCGGGGCGGAGCACCCCATCTACGCCACGCCTGTAGAGAACATCCGGGCCGCCCAGGCGGTAACGGATGAGCTGAACAAGTACAATGGCGACGAACTCCGACACATGACGGAGCGAGTCCAATAGCTCCTGGACGTGGCTGCCGCACAACACGAGGCCGCCTGCCGCGCTGAAGACCCATCCGGCCGAAACAACGAGCCGCCCCCACGCAGAGATCATGGGGCGACCTCCCAGATGCCGACTGGTGGCGCCCGCGGAGGAAAGGGCAATGAGCCGGCTGCTAGCCGCAGTCGGACACGCATCTCCATCAAGTGGGACGAGGAAGGCCGCCCTCGTGCCGTAGAGCGGCGAGGCGACCTGCCGCCTCCCCCGCCTCGTGGAGCAAGATACCCTACTCCGCCTCTCGTCACGCACCCGACACTCGGCGACCGCCTTGGCCGCCGAGAGGGAGTCGGAGAGAACGATGCTCGCCACCAGATCGATCGTCTCAATCGATCCCTGGCGCTTCAAGAAGAAGATGCACTAGGCCCGCCCCGCTTCGGCCCCCAAATCCGCGATGAGCCCTTCCCCAAGGGGTTCACCCTCCCACGAGACACACCCAAATACACTGGCTCCATGAAGCCGGAGGACTGGCTGGTCGACTACTCCACGGCCGTCAGCATAGCAAATGGCAACAAGCGCGTTGCCGTGAAGTACGTCCCGCTCATGCTTCAAGGCACTGCTCGGACGTGGCTCAACAGCCTGAAGCCCTGCAGCATCAACAGCTGGGTTGATTTCACCGAGGTCTTCATCCGCAACTTCACCAGCACTTACAAGCGGGCCCCCAAGCCCCGGCAGCTCTCTTTATGCGTCCAAGGGCCCACGGAGTCGACTCGTGACTACCTCACGCGCTGGACCGAGCTGCGCAATTCCTGTGAAGGCGTGCACGAGGTGCAGGCAATCGAGTAATTTACTGCCGGGTGCCGAGAGGGCACCCTCCTCAAGCATCGACTCCTCTGCGACGAGCCCGAGACCCTCGATGAGCTGCTGGTCATCGACAACAAGCACGCCACGGCCGACTCCTCCATGAAGGCGGAAATTCTGGTTGACGCGTCCGGCAAGGTGGCACCTCATGTTGGGGACCGTAGTAATTTCAAAAAAAATCCTACACACACGCAAGATCATGGTGATGACATAGCAACAAGAGGGGAGAGTGTTGTCCATGTACCCTCGTAGACCGTAAGCGGAAGCGTTATGACAACGCGGTTGATGTAGTCGTACGTCTTCACGATCCGACCAATCCAAGCACCGAACGTACGGCACCTCCGTGTTCAGCACACGTTCAGCTCGATGACGTTCCCCGGGCTCCGATCCAGCAAAGCGTCGGGGATGAGTTCCGTCAGCACAACGGCGTGGTGACGATGATGATGTTCTACCGGCGCAGGGCTTCTCCTAAACTCCACGACGATATGACCGAGGTGGAATATGGTGGAGGGGGGCACCGCACACGGCTAAGGAACGATCCGTAGATACACTTGTGTGTCATGGGGTGCCCCCCTGCCCCCGTATATAAAGGAGCAAGGGGGAGGAGGCCGGCCCTAGGAGGGGCGCGCCAAGTGTGGAGTCCTACTAGGACTCCCTAGTCTTAGTAGGATTCCACCTCCCTTGTTGGAGTAGGAGAAGGGGAAAGAGGGGGCGAGGGAGAAGGAAAGGGGGATGCGCCCCTTGTCCAATTCAGACCAGAGGGGGGGCGCAGGCCTCCTTTCTTTTGGCCTCTCTCCTCTATTCCCGTATGGCCCAATAAGGCCCATATACTCCCCGGCGAATTCCCGTAACTTTCCGGTACTCCGAAAAATACCCGAATCACTCGGAACCTTTCCGAACTCCGAATATAGTCGTCCAATATATCAATCTTTATGTCTCGACCATTTCGAGACTCCTCGTCATGTCCCCGATCTTATCCGGGACTCAGAACTCCTTCGGTACATCAAAACTCATAAACTCATAATATAACTATCATCGTAACGTTAAGCGTGCGGACCCTACGGGTTCGAGAACTATGTAGACATGACCTAGAACTATTCTCGGTCAATAACCAATAGAGGAACCTGGATGCTCATATTGGCTCCTACATATTCTACGAAGATCTTTATCGGTCAAACCGCATAACAACATACGTTGTTCCCTTTGTCATCGGTATGTTACTTGCCCGAGATTCGATCGTCGGTATCCAATACCTAGTTCAATCTCATTACCGGCAAGTCTCTTTACTCGTTACGTAATGCATCATTCCGTAACTAACTCATTAGCTACATTGCTTGCAAGGCTTATAGTGATGTGCATTACCGAGAGGGACCAAAGATACCTCTCCGACAATCGGAGTGACAAAACCTAATCTCGAAATATGCCAACCCAACATGTACCTTTGGAGACACCTATAGTACTCCTTTATAATCACCCAGTTACGTTGTGACGTTTGGTAGCACACAAAGTGTTTCTCCGGTAAACGGGAGTTGCATAATCTCATAGTTACAGGAACATGTATAAGTCATGAAGAAAGCAATAGCAATATACTAAACGATCAAGTGCTAGGCTAACGGAATGGGTCATGTCAATCACATCATTCTCCTAATGATGTGATCCCGTTAATCAAATGACAACACATGTCTATGGTTAGGAAACATAACCATCTTTGATTAATGAGATAGTCAAGTAGAGGCATACTAGTGATGTTATGTTTGTCTATGTATTCACACATGTATCATGTTTTCGGTTAATACAATTCTAGCATGAATAATAAACATTTATCATGATATAAGGAAATAAATAATAACTTTATTATTGCCTCTAGGGCATATTTCCTTCAGTCTCCCACTTGCACTAGAGTCAATAATCTAGTTCACATTGCCATGTGATTTAACACCAATATTCACATCTGTATGTGATTAATACCCATAGTTCACATCATCATGTGATCAACACTCGAAGGGTTTACTAGAGTCAATAATCTAGCTCACATCGCTATGTGATTAACACCCAAAGAGTACTAAGGTGTGATCATGTTTTGCTCGTGAGAGAAGCTTAGTCAACGGGTCTATCACATTCAGAGCCGTATGTATTTTGCAAATATTCTATGTCTACAATGCTCTGCACGGAGCTACTCTAGCTAATTGATCCCACTTTCAATATGTATCCAGATTGAGACTTAGAGTCATCTGGATCGGTGTGAAAGCTTGCACCGATGTAACTCTTTACGACGGGATCTTTTATCACCTCCATAATCG
Source organism: Aegilops speltoides (assembly GCA_021437245.1). Taxonomy (NCBI): domain Eukaryota; kingdom Viridiplantae; phylum Streptophyta; class Magnoliopsida; order Poales; family Poaceae; genus Aegilops; species Aegilops speltoides. The sequence continues at coordinate 261,896,251 of CM038145.1, forward strand.
AGAAATATTTCTGTAGTCCTCACTAAGGATATTCTTGACCAATGTCCAGTGATCTACTCATATCACTATTGTACTCCCTTGCCAAATACAGAGCAAGGTATACAATAGGTCTGGTACATAGCATAGCATACTTTATAGAACCTATGGCTGAGGCATAGGGATTGACTTTCATTCTTTTTCTATTTTCTGCTGTGGTCGGGATTTGAGTCTTACTCAATTTCACACCTTTGCAACACAGGCAAGAACTCTTTCTTTGACTGTTCCATTTTGAACTACTTCAAAAACTTGTCAAGGTATGTGCTCATTGAAAATCTTATCAAGCGTCTTGATCTATCTCAATAGATCTTGATGCTCAATATGTAAGTAGCTTTCCGAGGTCTTTCTTTAAAAAACTCTTATTCAAGTATCCTTTCATGCTATCCAGAATTTCTATATCATTTCCAATCAACAATATGTCATTCACATATAATATTAGAAATGCTACAGAGCTCCCACTCACTTTCTTGTAAATACAGGCTTCTCCAGAATTCTGTATAAAACCATATGCTTTGATCATACTATCAAAGTGTATATTCCAACTCCGAGATGCTTGCACCAGTCCCTAGATGGATCGCTGGAGCTTGCACATTTTGTAAGCACTTTTAGGATTGACAAAACCTTCTGGTTGTATCATATACAACTCTTCTTTAATAAATCCATTAAGGAATGTAGTTTTGACATCCATTTGCCAGATTTCATAAAATGTGGCAATTGCTAACATGATTCGGACAGACTTAAGCATCGCTACAGTTGAGAAAATCTCATTGTAGTCAACACCTTGAACTTGTCAAAAACCTTTTTGCGACAAGTCTAGCTTTGTAGATAGTAACACTACTATCAACGTCCGTCTTCCTCTTGAAGATCCATTTATTTCTTATGGTTTGCCGATCATCGGGCAAGTCCACCAAAGTCCACACTTTGTTCTCATACATGGATCCTATCTTAGATTTCCTGGCCTCCAGCCATTTTGCGGAATCTGGGCTCATCATCGCTTCCTCATAGTTCGTAGGTTTACCATGGTCTAGTAACATGACTTTCAAAACAGGATTACCGTACCACTCTGGTGTGGACCGTACTCTGGAAGACCTACGAGGTTCTGTAGTAACTTGATCTGAAGTTTCATGATCATCATCATTAGCTTCCTCACTGTTTGGTGTAGGAATCACTAGAACTGATTTCAGTGATGAACTATTTTCCAATTCGGGAGAAGGTACAGTTACCTCGTCAAGTTCTACTTTCCTCCCACTCACTTCTTTCGAGAGAAACTCCTTCTATAGAAAGGTCCATTCTTAGCAACGAATTGTTTTGCCTTTGGATCTGTCATAGAAGGATTACCCAACAGTTTCCTTTGGGTATTCTATGAAGACGCACTTCTCCGTTTTGGGTTCGAGCTTATCAGGTTGAAAACCTTTTTCATATAAGCATCGCAACTCCAAACTTTAAGAAACGACAGCTTAGGTTTACTGCTAAACCATGGTTCATACGGTGTCGTCTCAATGGATTTAGATGGTGCCCTTTTAACGTGAATGCAGCTGTCTCTAATGCATAACCCTAAAACAATAATGGTAAATCAATAAGAGACATCATAGATCGCACCATATCCAATAAAGTGCGGTTACGACGTTCGGACACACCATAACGTTGTGGTGTTCCAGGTGGAGTGAGCTGTGAAAATATTCCACATTGTTTTAATTGAAGACCAAACTCGTAACTCAAATATTCGTCTCCGCGATCAAATCGCAGAAACTTTATTTTCTTGTTACGATGATTTTTCCACTTCACTCTGAAATTCTTTGAACCTTTCAACTATTTCCGACTTATGTTTCATCAAGTAGATATACCCATATCTGCTCAAATCATCTTGTGAAGGTCAGAAAATAACGATACTTGCCACAAGCATCAACACTCATTGGATCGCATACATCGATATGTATTATTTCCAATAAATGAGTCAGTAGCGTGTTCCATTGTTCCGGAGAACGGACTTTTAGTCATCTTGCCCAAAAGGCACAGTTCGCAAGCATCAAATGATTCATAATCAAGTGATTCCGAAAATCCATCTTTATGGAGTTTCTTCATGCGCTTTACACCGATATGACCCAAACGGCAGTGCCACAAATAAGTTGCACTATCATTGTTAACTTTGCATCTTTTGGCATCAATATTATCAATATGTGTATCACTACGATCGAGATCCAACAAACTATTTTCATTGGGGGTATGACCATTGAAGGTTTTATTCATGTAAACAGAACAACAATTATTCTCTGACTTTAAATGAATAACCGTATTGCAATAAACATGATCAAATCATATTTATGCTCAACGCAAACGCCAAATAACATTTATTTAGGTTTAACACTAATCCCAAAAGTATAGGGAGTGTGCAATGATGATCATATCAATCTTGGAACTACTTCCAACACTCATCGTCACTTCCCCTTCAACTAGTCTCTGTTTATTCTGTAACTCCTATTTCGAGTTACTAATCTTAGCAACCGAACAAGTATCAAATACTCAGGGGTTACTATAAACACTAGTAAAGCACATATCAATAACCTGGATATCAAATATACCCTTGTTCACTTTGCCATCCTTCTTATCCACCAAATATTCAGGGCATTTCCGCTTCCAGTGACCATTTCCTTTGTAGTGTAAGCACTTAGTTTCAGGCTTTGGTCCAGCTTTGGTCTTCTTCACGGGAGTGACAACTTGTTTGCCATTCTACTTGAAGTTTCCCTTTCTTTCCCTTTGCCCTTTTCTTGAAACTAGTGGTCTTGTCAATCATCAACACTTGATGCTCTTTCTTGATTTCTACCTTCATCGATTACAACATCACGAAGAGCTCAGGAATCGTTTTCGTCATCCCTTGCATGCTATAGTTCATCATGAAGTTCTAGTAACTTAGTGATGGTGACTAGAGAATTCTGACAATCACTATCTTATCTGGAAGATTAACTCCCACTTGATTCAAGCGATTGAAGTACCCAGACAATCTGAGCACATGCTCACTAGTTGAGCGATTCTCCTCCATTTTTTAGCTATAGAACTTGTTGGAGACTTCATATCTCTCAACTCGGGTATTTGCTTGAAATATTAACTTCAATTCCTGGAACATCTCATATGGTCCATGACATTCAAAACGTCTTTGAAGTCCGGATTCTAAGCCGTTAAGCATGGTGCACTAAACTATCAAGTAGTCATCATATTGAGCTAGCCAAACGTTCATAACGTCTGCATCTGCTCCTGCAATAGGTCTGTCACCTAGCGGTGCATTAAGGACATAATTCTTCTGTGCAGCAATGAGGATAAACCTCAGATCACGGATCCAATCCGCATCATTGCTACTAACATCTTTCAACACAATTTTCACTAGGAACATATCAAAATAAACATATGAAAGCAACAACGCAAGCTATTGATCTACAACATAATTTGCAAAATACTACCAGGACTAAGTTCATGATAAATTTAAGTTCAATTAATCATATTACTTAAGAACTCCCACTTAGATAGACGTCCCTCTAATCCTCTAAGTGATTACGTGATCCATATCAACTAAACCATAACCGATCATCACGTGAGATGGAGTAGTTTTCAATGGTGAACATCACTATGTTGATCATATCTACTATATGATTCACACTCGACCTTTCGGTCTCCGTGTTCCGAGGCCATATCTACATATGCTAGGCTCGTCAAGTTTAACCTGAGTATTCTGCGTGTGCAAATCTGGCTTGCACCCATTGTAGATGGACGTAGAGCTTATCACACCCGATCATCATGTGGTGTCTGGGCACGACGAACTTTGGCAACAGTGCATACTCAGGGAGAACACTTCTTGATAATTTTTAGTGAGAGATCATCTTAAAATGCTACCATCAATCAAAGCAAGATAAGATGCAAAAAGGATAAACATCAAATGCAATCAATATAAGTGATATGATATGACCATCATCATCTTGTGCTTGTGATCTCTATCTCCGAAGCACCGTCGTGATCACCATCGTCACCGGCGTGACACCTTGATCTCCATCGTAGCATCATTGTCGTTCGCCATCTATTGCTTCTATGACTATCGCTACCGCTTAGCGATAAAGTAAAGCAATTACGTATGCGTTGCATTTCATACAATAAGCGACAACCATATGGCTCCTGCCATTGCCGATAACCGGTTACAAAACATGATCATCTCATACAATAAAATATAGCATCACGTCTTGACCATATCACATCACAACATGCCCTGCAAAAACAAGTTAGACGTCCTCTACTTTGTTGTTGCAAATTTTACATGGCTGCTACGGGCTTAGCAAGAACCGTTCTTACCTACGCATCAAAACCACAACGATAGTTCGTCAAGTTAGTGTTGTTTTAACCTTCGCAAGGACCGGGCATAGCCATACTTGATTTTGCTAAAGTGAGAGAGACAGACACCCGCCAGCCACCTTTAAGCACGAGTGCTCGTAACGGTGAAACCAATCTCGCGTAAACATACGCGTAATGTCGGTCCGGGCCGCTTCATCTCACAATACCGCCGAACCAAAGTATGACTTGTATCGCCCACAACTCACTTGTGTTCTACTCGTGCATATGACATCTACGCATAAAACCAGGCTCTGATACCACTGTTGGGGAATGTAGTAATTTCAAAAAAAAATCCTACGCACACGCAAGATCATGGTGATGACATAGCAACGAGAGGGGAGAGTGTTGTCCATGTACCCTCGTAGACCGTAAGCGGAAGCATTATGACAACGCGGTTGATGTAGTCGTACGTCTTCACGATCCGACCGATCCAAGCACCGAACGTACGGCACCTCCGTGTTCAACACACGTTCAGCTCGATGACGTTCCCCAGGCTCCGATCCAGCAAAGCGTCGGGGATGAGTTCCGTCAGCACGACGGCGTGGTGACGATGATAATGTTCTACCGGCGCAGGGCTTCGCCTAAACTCCACGACGATATGACCGAGGTGGAATATGGTGGAGGGGGCACCGCACACGGCTAAGGAACGATCCGTAGATCAACTTGTGTGTCATTGGGTGCCCCCCTGCCCCGTATATAAAGGAGCAAGGGGGGAGGAGGCCGGCCCTAGGAGGGGCGCCCCAAGTGTGGAGTCCTACTAGGACTCCCTAGTCCTAGTAGGATTCCACCTCCTTGTTGGAGTAGGAGAAGGGGAAAGAGGGGCGAGGAGAAGGAAGGGGCTGCGCCCTTGTCCACCCGGACCAGAGCGGGCGCAAGCCTCTTTCCTTTGGCCTCTCTCCTCTATTCCCGTATGGCCCAATAAGGCCCATATACTCCCCGCGAATTCCGTAACTCTCCCAGTACTCGAAAAATACCCGAATCACTCGGAACCTTTCCGAACTCCGAATATAGTCGTCCAATATATCGATCTTTACATCTCGACCATTTCGAGACTCCTCGTCATGTCCCCGATCTCATCCGGGACTTCGAACTCCTTCAGTACATCAAAACTCATAAACTCATAATATAACTGTCATCGTAACGTTAAGCGTGCGGACCCTACGGGTTCGAGAACTATGTAGACATGACCTAGAACTATTCTCGGTCAATAACCAATAGCGGAACCTGGATGCTCATATTGGCTCCTACATATTCTACGAAGATCTTTATCGGTCAAACCGCATAACAACATACGTTGTTCCCTTTGTCATCGGTATGTTACTTGCCCGAGATTCGATCGTCGGTATCCAATACCTAGTTCAATCTCATTACCGGCAAGTCTCTTTACTCGTTACGTAATGCATCATTCCGTAACTAACTCATTAGCTACATTGCTTGCAAGGCTTATAGTGATGTGCATTACCGAGAGGGCCCAGAGATACCTCTCCGACAATCGGAGTGACCAAACCTAATCTCGAAATATGCCAACCCAACATGTACCTTTGGAGACACTTGTACTACTCCTTTATAATCACCCAGTTACGTTGTGACGTTTGGTAGCACACAAAGTGTTCCTACGGTAAATGGGAGTTGCATAATCTCATAGTTACAGGAACATGTATATGAAAGTGCGTTATATCGACTAGAGGGGGGGTGAATAGGCGATTTTTATGAAATTCTTCACTGAGGAATTTGCCGGTGAGGAAATTCCTTAGCGAAGAACTAATTGCAGCGGAATAAGTACTCAGAGGTAAACACAACAGATTACACACATAGTCAGCATGATGAAATGAAGACTAGAACAGAGTACAGGAAGCGTAAACACAGGATAACAAGATGAAGACAAACAGATCAAGAAATTGAACGAGGAATTTGTGAAAGTCTTGACCAAAAGTCTTCAAGCACGAGATATGAACAACATACAACATGTAATGAGGAAATGAATGAGTTGAGGAAATAGAACCACCAGTTGGTGAAGACAATGATTTGGTAAACCAGTTCCAACTGCTGTCTCGGTTATACGTCTGCTTGGAGCGGCCGAGTATTTAAACTCGAGGACACACAGTCCGGACACCTGTCTCGAGCTGCAACTCAGACACCCAGTCCTCACCGTATTCTCCTTGAACTAAGACCACGCAGGCCTCGTCCAATCACTCGTGGTAAGTCTTCAGGTGACTTCCAAACCTTCACAGACTTGGTCACTCGGCGATCCACAATTCCTCTTGGATGCTCTAGACCTTAACGCCTAACCGTCTGGAAGAAGCACAGTCTTCAAAGGTAACAAGCGTCGGATCCACGCAGGATCAATTTCTTCAGTGATGCTCAATCACTTGGGGTTTTTGTGGGGGGTTGGTTTTGGATTTTCCTCACTTGATGATTTTCGCTCAAAGTCCTCGGAGGATGGGTTGCTCTCAAATGACAAGTGTCAAGTTCTCTCGGAGCAGCCAACCAACTAGTGGTTGTAGGGGGTGGCTATTTATAGCCTAGGGAGCAGCCCGACATGATAAGACATAAATGCCCTTCAATGATATGACCGTTAGGTGGATAAGATATTTTGGTCCGCGCCAAGTAAGACAAAGAACGGTCGGGAATTTGACTTTCAAAGTCCTCGGGGCTATCATGTTCCTCATTTGTGTAGGTCATTCAGATGGCGAATTCCTAACTCCTCGATCGATGCAAAGTCATCGGTGACCGGAAGAACTGCGTCTCACATCAAGAACTTGACTGAATTGGTAGAAGATTTCAATGGCTTCACTCGAAGGGATTGGTAGGTGTAGGATTTTGAGTTGAGCATCACATGGAAATTTTTCCTTAGTATTTCCTCGACCCCCTTTAACAGTACGGTGTTTCCTATGACTCAAGAAAGAGAAAATGAAACTACGAAAACAAAAGTCTTCACGCTTCATATTCCTCGAATGAATATCAAGTCTTCATGGTCACACCAATTTCTTCACTTTCAAAGTCTTCAGAAGGTCTTCAGAATATCAAAGTCTTCAATTTGAAGAACTTCATTTTTAGGGGTCGACTTTCACTGTAAATATCAAACTCCTCATAGACTTATATACCGTACACTCACAACGCATCGCCACTTAACCTATAAGTCTTCAATACACCAAAATCACTGAGGGGCACTAGATGCACTTACAATCTCCCCCTTTTTGGTGATTTATGACAACATAGGTTAAGTTTTCAACGGGATAAACATATGAAGTGTAAATACTGATATTGAGGAATTTGATTGCAAGATATAGAAGAACTCCCCCTGAATATGTGCATAATGAGGAATTTGCTTTTGAGGTAGTGCACATTTGAGGATTTGAATCATGGAGATCTCCCCCTATATCTTGTAATTCATACACGCATTTGATATATATACTATGAAGAATTTGAAATGCATGATGAAATATGGTGCCTGATGAGATTCAGCATGCATGCAGTAGTATTGACTAGGAATGAGCATGCGGAATATCACATCAAAAGTATTAGAGCTCAAATATCACATTCAGAGCGTAGTGCTTCAAAAGCATCAGAGTATAGCACGTATCAAAATCAGAGTATCATAAGCACGATCAAAAGTATCAGGGCACCATCGGATTTAAGATTACAACTCGATCCAATAAAAGTTTCGGAAGAACGAGAGTTGTAACTTAATAAAAAAACGCCCATAGTATAAACCCGCTTGAAGACTAACTCAGATTTCTCCCCCTTTGTCATCAAATGACCAAAAGGATCAAAACTGAGGACTAACGCCCCTGAAGATATTCAAGTTGATGGAGGAGCCCAGCGTTATCGGGTTGGATGTTGAAGTAGGGCTGCCGCAAATGTCATCTAAATCTTCATATTCATCAGTTTCGCGCGATGAAGAATAAGATCTGGCCACCAAATCAGGAACTTTGACTCTCTTGAATTTCTTCGGAGGTGGTGCAGACCAGTCATAAGCTTCCTGAAGACCCATAGTCTTCAATTCTTCATCGGAATGGACATGATTCAGAACAGCCCAGGTGCGGTTGAGGGTTTCATGAAGGTAGTACTGGTTTTTCTTCACAGCATTATGCGTTGAGGTCATATTATGAAGAATTGCAGCAAATTGGCGCTTGACCCATTTCTGATTGCGATCAACCTTCTGATGAAGACTGAGGAGTAACTCACGATCAGTCATCACCCTGGGTGCTGTGGCTTGAGGCTGTTTCTTGGTTGAAGTATTTGCGGCAGTATCATGCGTAGCAGAATCGTCATTGGTGGAGTAAGATGCAGCTTTGCGAAACTGACCATCCAATGGACGAATGCCTTCATCAATTACAGCTGCTGCCTTGCCCTTGTCATCAGATGATGAAATTGGTCGCTTGAGGACTTCAATGGGCGGCAAGAAGCTGCCATGGTTCAGAGTGTCAGCCTTGTAGTTCAGTGAAGATCTTGCTCGTATGAATCTCATGATCCAAGGTGCATATGGCTTCAGCTCAAAAGGTGACATTGCAACGTTGGCCAGAGTCCTCATGAAGAAATCATGGAAGTTGACAGGAACGCCATGAATGATATTGAAGAGCAAGTTCTTCATGATGCCAACGACATCTTCTTCATTTGAGTCGTGGCCTTTGATTGGACTCATAGACTTCGTCAAGATTCTGTACACAGTCCGAGGCACATATAGCAAATCCTTGACGAGGAATTTGGTTCGAGGGGCTTGGCCTGGCTTCAGTGGCTTCATTAGTACTTGCATGAAGTGATCAGACAGTTCACGTTCATTGTAGAGGCAACGAGCAGATTCATGGGGAGGATCAAGAGGAAGGACACGAAGCAATTCAGTTGCTGGTGCCTGTTGGGGAACGTAGTAATTTCAAAAAAATTCCTACGCACACGCAAGATCATGGTGATGGTATAGCAACGAGAGGGGGAGTGTATCTTCATACCCTTGAAGATCGCTAAGCGAAAGCGTTTATCAACGCGGTTGATGTAGTCGTACGTCTTCACGATCCGACCGATCCAAGTACCGAATGCATGGCACCTCCGAGTTCTGCACACGTTCAGCTCGATGACGTCCTCGCCTTCTCGATCCAGCAAGACGGCGAAGTAGTAGATGAGTTCCGCAACCGACGCTGTGGTGACGGTGTTGGTGAAGAACAATTTCGCAGGCTTCGCCTAAGCACTACGAAAACTATGACGGAGGATAAACTAGAGGGGACGGGGTTGCGGCACACGGCTTGGTGTTTCTTGATCATGTCTTTGGTGCTAGCCCTACCCTCTATTTATATGTTGAGCCTTGGGGTCGAAACTTGGAGTAAAAGCCTCCACAAAGTCGGTTTCACCGAAGGCAAGAGTCCTTCTCGGACTCTAGGGCGAGACGCCAGGTTACCACAAGCGTCTCGACCTGCACGCCGAGACCTGGCGGCGTCGCCCTCGACTCATAAAACTTCCTTTGCGCTTTCCAAAACCTTGTGGGCTTTCCCTTTGGCCCAAATAACGGTTCTCGTACCCAAACATTTCGAAACATCCGGAACCCCTTCCAAAGAATTCCGGAACCCTTCCGGAGATCAAACACTATTATTCCATATATCAAACTTTATTTCCGGACCATTCGGAGTTCCTCGTCATGTCCATGATCTCATCCGGACTCAACAACATTCGTTACCAACATGCACAACTCATATAATACTATATCACAACTAAACGTTAAGCGTCACGGACCCTACGGGTTCGAGAACTATGTAGACATGACCTAAAACTGTTCTCGTCAATAACCAATAGCGGGACTTGATGCCCATATTGGTTCCTACATATTCTACGAAGATCTTTATCGGTCAAACCGCATAACAACATACGTTTGTTCCCTTTGTTATCGGTATGTTACTTGCCCGAGATTCGATCGTCGGTATCCAATACCTAGTTCAATCTCATTACTGGCAAGTCTCTTTACTCGTTCCGTAATACATCATCTCGCAACTAACTCATTGGTTGCAATGCTTGCAAGGCTTAAGTGATGTGCATTACCGAGAGGGCCCAGAGATACCTCTCCGACAATCGGAGTGACAAATCCTAATCTCGAAATACGCCAACCCAACATCCGCCTTTGGAGACACCTGTAGTACTCCTTTATAATCACCCAGTTACGTTGTGACGTTTGGTAGTACCCAAAGTGTTCCTCCGGTAAACGGGAGTTGCATAATCTCATAGTTATAGGAACATGTATAAGTCATGGATAAAAGCAATAGCAACATACTAAACGATCGTGTGCTAAGCTAATGGAATGGGTCATGTCAATCGATCATTCAACTAATGATGTGACCTTGTTAATCAAATAACAACTCCTTGTTCATGGTTAGGAAACATAACCATCTTTGATTAACAAGCTAGTCAAGTAGAGGCATACTAGTGACACTGCTTGTCTATATATTCACACATGTATTATGTTTCCGGTTAATACAATTCTAGCATGAATAATAAACATTTATCATGATATAAGGAAATAAATAATAACTTTATTATTGCCTCTAGGGCATATTTCCTTGATCTCCCACTTGCACTAGAGTCAATAATCTAGATCACATCACAATGTGATTAACATCGATAGTTCACATCATCATGCGATTAACACCCATAGTTCACATCGCCATGTGACCAACACCCAAAGGGTTTACTAGATTCAGTAATCTAGTTCACATCGCTATGTGATTAACACCCAAAGAGTATTAAGGTGTGATCATGTTTTGCTTGTGAGAGAATCTTAGTCAACGGGTCTTTTACATTCAGATCCGTTATGTCTTTTCCAATTTTTCTATGTCTACAATGCTCTGCACGGAGCTACTTTAGCTAATTGCTCCCACTTTCAATATGTATCTAGATCGAGACTTAGAGTCATCTAGATCAGCATCAAAACTTGCATCGACGTAACTCTTTACGACGAACCTTTTGTCACTTCCATAATCGAGAAACATATCCTTATTCCACTAAGGATAATTTTGACCGCTGTCCAGTGATCTACTCCTAGATCACTATTGTACTCCCTTGCCAAACTCAATGTAGGGTATACAATAGATCTGGTACATAGCATGGCATACTTTATAGAACCTATGGCCAAGGCATAGGGAATGACTTTCATTCTCTTTCTATCTTCTGCCGTGGTCGGGTTTTGAGTCTTACTCAATTTCACACCTTGTAACACGTGCAAGAACTCTTTCTTTGATCGCTCCATTTTGAACTACTTCAAAATCTTGTCAAGGTATGTACTCATTGAAAAACTTATCAAGCGCCTTGATCTATCTCTATAGATCTTGATGCTCAATATGTAAGCAGCTTCACCGAGGTCTTTCTTTGAAAAACTCCTTTTAAACACTCCTTTATGCTTTGCGTAATAATTCTACATTATTTCCGATCTACAATATGTCATTCACATATACTTATCGAAATGTTGTAGTGCTCCCACTCACTTTCTAGTAAATACAGTGCTTCACCGCAAGTCTGATAAACTATATGCTTTGATCAACTTATCAAAGCGTATATTCCAACTCCGAGATGCTTGCACCAAATCCATAGATGCACATTTTGTTAACACCTTTAGGATCGACAAAACCTCTTGGTTGCATCACATACAACTCTTCTTTAATAACTCCATTAAGGAATGCAGTTTTGTTTATCCATTTGCCGATTTCATAAAATGCGGCAATTGCTAACATGATTCGGACAGACTTTTAAGCATCGATACGAGTGAGAAAATCTCATTGTATTCAACATCTTGAACTTTGTCAAAACCTTTTTCGACAAGTCTAGCTTTGTAGATAGTAACACTACTATTAGCGTCCGTCTTCCTCTTGAAGATCCATTTATTTTCTATGGCTTGCCGATCATCGAACAACTCCACCAAAGTCCACACTTTGTTCTCATACATGGATCTCATCTCGATTTCATGGCCTCAAGCCATTTCGCGAATCTGGGCTCATCATCGCTTCCTCATAGTTCGTAGGTTCATCATGGTCTAGTTACATGACTTCGAGCAGGATTACCGTACCACTCAAAGTGCGGATCTCACTCTGGTTTACCTCACGAGATTCGGTAGTAACTTGATCTGAAGTTACATGATCATCATCATTAGCTTCCTCACTAATTGGTGTAGTAGTCATAGGAACAAATTTCGTGATGAACTACTTTCCAATAAGGGAGAAGGTACAATTACCTCATCAAGTTCTACTTTCCTCCCACTCACTTCTTTCGAGAGAAACTCCTTCTCTAGAAAGGATCCATTTTCAGCAACGAAAATCTTGCTTTAGGATCTGTGATAGAAGGTGTACCCAACAGTTTCCTTTGGGTATTCTATGAAGACGCACTTCTCGATTTGGGTTTGAGCTTATCAGGATGAAACTTTTTCACATAAACATTGCAGCCCCAAACTTTAAGAAACGACAACTTTGGTTTCTTGCTAAACCACAGTTCATATAGTGTCATCTCAATGGATTTAGATGGTGCCCTATTTAACGTGAATGCAGCTGTCTCTAATGCATGATCCCAAAACGATATTGGTAAATCGGTAAGAAACATCATAGATTGTACTATATCCAATAAAGTATGGTTATGACGTTCGGACACACCATTATGATGTGGTGTTCGGTGGCATGAATTTGTGAAACTATTCCACATTGTTTTAATTGAAGACCAAACTCAGAACTCAAATATTTGTCTCCGTGATCAGATCGTAGAAACCTTATTTTCTTGTCACGATGATTTTTCCACTTCATTCTGAAATTCTTTGAACCTTTCAACTATTTCATACTTATGTTTCATCAAGTAGATATACCCATATCTGCTCAAATCATCTGTGAAGGTCAGAAAATAACGATACCCGCCGTGAGCCTTAACACTCATTGGATCGCATACATCAAGATGTATTATTTCCAATAAGTCGGTTGCTCGCTCCATTGTTCGAGAACGGAGTCTTAGTCATCTTGCCCATGAGGCATGGTTCGCAAGCATCAAGTGATTCATAATCAAGTGATTCCAAAATCCCATCAAGATGGAGTTTCTTCATGCGCTTTACACCAATATGACCTAAACGGCAATTACCACAAATAAGTTGCACTATCATTATTAACTTTGCATCTTTTGGTTTCAATATTATGAATATGTGTATCACTACGATCAAGATCCAATGAACCATTTTCATTGGGTGTGTAACCATATAAGGTTTTATTCATGTAAACAGAACAACAGTTTATTCTCTTACTTAAATGAATAACCGTATTGCAATAAACATGATCAAATCATATTCATGCTCAACGCAAACACCAAATAATATTTATTTAGGTTCAACACTAATCCCGAAAGTATAGGGAGTGTGCGATGATGATCATATCAATCTTGAAACTACTTTCAACACACATCGTCACTTCACCCTTAACTAGTTTCTGTTTATTCTGCAACTCCCATTTCGAGTTACTACTCTTAGTAACCGAACCAGTACCAAATACCGAGGGGTTGCTATTAAACACTAGTGAAGTACACATCAATAACATGTATATCAAATATACCTTTGTTTACTTTGCCATCCTTCTTATCCGCCAAATACTTGGGGTAGTTCTGCTTCCAGTAACCAGTCCCTTTGCAGTAGAAGCACTTAGTCTCAGGTTTAGGTCCAGACTTGGGATTCTTCACTTGAGCAGCAACTTGCTTGCCGTTCTTCTTGAAGTTCCCTTCTATCCCTTTGCCCTTTTCTTGAAACTAGTGGCCTTGTTAACCATCAACACTTGATGTTCTTTCTTGATTTCTACCTTCATCGATTTCATCATCATGAAAAACTCGGGAATCATTTTCATCATCCCTTGCATACTATAGTTCATCACGAAGTTATAGTAACTTAGTGATGGTGACTAGAGAATTCTGTCAATCACTATCTTATCTGGAAGATTAACTCCCACTTGATTCAAGCGATTGAAGTACCTGCACAATCTGAGCACATGCTCACTAGTTGAGCGATTCTCCTCCATCTTTTAGCTATAGAACTTGTTGGAGACTTCATATCTCTCAACTCGGGTATTTGCTTGAAATATTAACTTCAACTCCTGGAACATCTCATATGGTCCATGATGTTCAAAACATCTTTGAAGTCCCGATTCTAAGCCATAAAGCATGGTGCACAAAACTATCAAGTAGTCATCATATTGAGCTAGCCAAACGTTCATAACGTCTGCATCTGCTCCTGCAATAGGTCTGTCACCTAGCGGTGCATTAAGGACATAATTCTTCTGTGCAGCATTGAGGATAAACCTCAGATCGCGAATCCAATCCGCATCATTGCTACTAACATTTTTCAACACAATTTTCTCTAGGAACATATGAAAATAAACATATGAAAGCAACAACGCGAGCTATTGATCTACAACATAATTTGCAAAATACTACCAGGACTAAGTTCATGATAAATTTAAGTTCAATTAATCATATTACTTAAGAACTCCCACTTAGACAGACATCTCTCTAGTCCTCTAAGTGATCACGTGATCCAAATCAACTAAACCATAACCGATCATCACGTGAGATGGAGTAGTTTTCAATGGTGAACATCACTATGTTGATCATATCTACTATATGATTCACGCTCGACCTTTCGGTCTCCGTGTTCCGAGGCCATATCTGCATATGCTAGGCTCGTCAAGTTTAACTGAGTATTCCACGTGTGCAAAACTGGCTTGCACCCGTTGTAGATGGACGAGAGCTTATCACACCCGATCATCACGTGGTGTCCGGGCACGATGAACTTTGGCAACGGTGCATACTCGGGAGAACACTTCTTGATAATTTAGTGAGAGATCATCTTAAAATGCTACCGTCAATCAAAGCAAGATAAGATGCATAAAGGATAAACATCACATGCAATCAATATAAGTGATATGATATGGCCATCATCATCTTGTGCTTGTGATCTCCATCTTCAAGCACCGTCGTGATTACCATCGTCACCGGCGCGACACCTTGATCTCCATCGTAGCATCGTTGTCGCTTCGCCATCTATTGCTTCTCGACTATCGCTACCGCTTAGTGATGAAGTAAAGCAATTACAGTATGCGTTGCATTTCATACAATAAAGCGACAACCATATGGCTCCTGCCATTGCCGATAACTTCGTTACAAAACATGATCATCTCATACAATAAAATAGAGCATCACGCCTTGGCCATATCACATCACAACATGCCCTGCAAAAACAAGTTAGACGTCCTCTACTTTGTTGTTGCAAATTTTACGTGGCTGCTACGGGCTTAGCAAGAACCGTTCTTACCTCGCATCAAAACCACAACGATAGTTTGTCAAATAGACTCCGTTTAACCTTCGCAAGGACCGGGCGAGCCACACTCGGTTCAACTAAAGTGAGAGAGACAGACACCCGCCAATCACCTTTAAGCACGAGTGCTCAGAACGGTGAAACCAGTCTCGTGTAAGTCGCACGCGTAATGTCGGTCCGGCCGCTTCATCTCACAATACCGCTGAACCAAAGTATGACATGCTGGTAGGCGGTATGACTTATATCGTCCACAACTCACTTGTGTTCTACTCGTGCATATAACATCAACGCATAAAACCTAGGCTCGGATGCCACTTGTTGGGGAACGAGTAATTTCAAAAATTCCTGCGCACACGCAAGATCATGGTGATGGTATAGCAACGAGAGGGGAGTGTATCTTCATACCCTTGAAGATCGCTAAGCGAAGCGTTTATCAACGCGGTTGATGTAGTCGTGCGCCTTCACGATCCGACCGATCCAAGTACCGAACGCACGGCACCTCCGAGTTCTGCACACGTTCAGCTTGATGACGTCCTCGCCTTCTCGATCCAGCAAGGCGGGCGAAGTAGTAGTGAGTTCCGGCAGCACGACGGTGTGGTGACGGTGTTGGTGAAGAACAATTTCGCAGGCTTCGCCTAAGCACTACGAAAACTATGACGGAGGATAAACTAGAGGGGACGGGGTTGCCGGCACACGGCTTGGTGTTTCTTGATCTGTCTTTGGTGCTAGCCCTACCCCTCTATTTATATGTTGAGCCATGGGGTCGAAACTTGGAGTAAAAGCCTCCACAAAGTCGGTTTCACCCGAAGGCAAGAGTCCTTCTCGGACTCGGGCCGGATGCCGGGGTTCGGCGTCGGACCCGAACGCCGAGACCTCAAGGTCAGCCCTCGACTCATAAAAACTTCCTTTGCGCTTTCCAAAACCTTGTGGGCTTTCCCTTTGGCCCAAATAACGTGTTCTCGCACCCAAACATTTCGAAACATCCGAACCCCTTCCGGTGAATTCCGGAACCCTTCGGAGATCAAACACTATTATTCCATATATCAAACTTTATTTCCGGACCATTCCGAGTTCCTCGTCATGTCCATGATCTCATCCGGACTCGAACAACATTCGTTACCAACATGCACAACTCATATAATACTATATCACAAGCGAAACGTTAAGCGTCATGGACCCTACGGGTTCGAGAACTATGTAGACATGACCTAAAACTGTTCTCGGTCAATAACCAATAGCGGACCTGGATGCCCATATTGGTTCCTACATATTCTACGAAGATCTTTATCGGTCAAACTGCATAACAACATACGTTTGTTCCCTTTGTCATCGGTATGTTACTTGCCCGAGATTCGATCGTCGGTATCCAATACCTAGTTCAATCTCGCATCGCAAGTCTCTTTACTCGTTCCGTAATACATCATCTCGCAACTAACTCATTGGTTGCAATGCTTGCAAGGCTTAAGTGATGTGCATTACCGAGAGGGCCCAGAGATACCTCTCCGACAATCGGAGTGACAAATCCTAATCTCGAAATACGCCAACCCAACATCTGCCTTTGGAGACACCTGTAGTACTCCTTTATAATCACCCAGTTACGTTGTGACATTTGGTAGTACCCAAAGTGTTCCTCCGGTAAACGGGAGTTGCATAATCTCATAGTTATAGGAACATGTATAAGTCATGGATAAAAGCAAGAGCAACATACTAAACGATCGTGTGCTAAGCTAATGGAATGGGTCATGTCAATCGATCATTCAACTAATGATGTGACCTTGTTAATCAAATAACAACTCCTTGTTCATGGTTAGGAAACATAACCATCTTTGATTAACAAGCTAGTCAAGTAGAGGCATACTAGTGACACTGCTTGTCTATATATTCACACATGTATTATGTTTCCGTTAATACAATTCTAGCATGAATAATAAACATTTATCATGATATAAGGAAATAAATAATAACTTTATTATTGCCTCTAGGCATATTTCCTTCATCTCCCACTTGCACTAGAGTCAATAATCTAGATCACATCACAATGTGATTAACATCGATAGTTCACATCATCATGCGATTAACACCCATAGTTCACATCGCCATGTGACCAACACCCAAAGGGTTTACTAGATTCAGTAATCTTTCACATCGCTATGTGATTAACACCCAAAGAGTATTAAGGTGTGATCATGTTTTGCTTGTGAGAGAATCTTAGTCAACGGGTCTTTTACATTCAGATCCGTTATGTATTTTCCAATTTTTCTATGTCTACAATGCTCTGCACGGAGCTACTTTAGCTAATTGCTCCCACTTTCAATATGTATCTAGATCGAGACTTAGAGTCATCTAGATCAGCGTCAAAACTTGCATCGACGTAACTCTTTACGACGAACCTTTTGTCACTTCCATAATCGAGAAACATATCCTTATTCCACTAAGGATAATTTTGACCGCTGTCGATGATCTACTCCTAGATCACTATTGTACTCCTTGCCAAACTCAAAGTAGGGTATACAATAGATCTGGTACATAGCATGGCATACTTTATAGAACCTATGGCCAAGGCATAGGGAATGACTTTCATTCTCTTTCTATCTTCTGCCGTGGTCGGGTTTTGAGTCTTACTCAATTTCACACCTTGTAACACAGAGCAAGAACTCTTTCTTTGACTGCTCCATTTTGAACTACTTCAAAATCTTGTCAAGGTATGTACTCATTGAAAAAACTTATCAAGCGCCTTGATCTATCTCTATAGATCTTGATGCTCAATATGTAAGCAGCTTCACCGAGGTCTTTCTTTGAAAAACTCCTTTTAAACACTCCTTTATGCTTTGCGAATAATTCTACATTATTTCCGATCTACAATATGTCATTCACATATACTTATCGAAATGTTGTAGTGCTCCCACTCACTTTCTAGTAAATACAGAGGCTTCACCGCAAGTCTCAGATAAACTATATGCTTTGATCAACTTATCAAAGCGTATATTCCAACTCCGAGATGCTTGCACCAAATCCATAGATGCACATTTTGTTAACACCTTTAGGATCGACAAAACCTCTTGGTTGCATCACATACAACTCTTCTTTAATAACTCCATTAAGGAATGCAGTTTTGTTTATCCATTTGCCGATTTCATAAAATGCGCAATTGCTAACATGATTCGGACAGACTTTTAAGCATCGATACGAGTGAGAAAATCTCATTGTATTCAACATCTTGAACTTTGTCAAAACCTTTTTTCGACAAGTCTAGCTTTGTAGATAGTAACACTACTATTAGCGTCCGCCTTCCTCTTGAAGATCCATTTATTTTCTATGGCTTGCCGATCATCGGGCAACTCCACCAAAGTCCACACTTTGTTCTCATACATGGATCTCATCTCGATTTCATGGCCTCAAGCCATTTCATGAATCTGGGCTCATCATCGCTTCCTCATAGTTCGTAGGTTCATCATGGTCTAGTTACATGACTTCCGAACAGGATTACCGTACCACTCAGTGCGGATCTCACTGGTTTACCTACGAGATTCGGTAGTAACTTGATCTCGAGTTACATGATCATCATCATTAGCTTCCTCACTAATTGGTGTAGTAGTCACAGAACAAATTTCGTGATGAACTACTTTCCAATAAGGGAGAAGGTACAATTACCTCATCAAGTTCTACTTTCCTCCCACTCACTTCTTTCGAGAGAAACTCCTTCTCTAGAAAGGATCCATTTTCAGCAACGAAAATCTTGCTTTAGGATCTGTGATAGAAGGTGTACCCAACAGTTTCCTTTGGGTATTCTATGAAGACGCACTTCTCCGATTTGGGTTTGAGCTTATCAGGATGAAACTTTTTCACATAAACATTGCAGCCCCAAACTTTAAGAAACGACAACTTTGGTTTCTTGCTAAACCACAGTTCATATAGTGTCATCTCAATGGATTTAGATGGTGCCCTATTTAACGTGAATGCAGCTGTCTCTAATGCATGATCCCAAAATGATATTGGTAAATCGGTAAGAAACATCATAGATTGTACTATATCCAATAAAGTACGGTTATGACGCTCGGACACACCATTATGATGTGGTGTTCGGTGGCATGAATTTGTGAAACTATTCCACATTGTTTTAATTGAAGACCAAACTCAGAACTCAAATATTTGTCTCCGTGATCGATCGTAGAAACCTTATTTTCTTGTCACGATGATTTTTCCACTTCATTCTGAAATTCTTTGAACCTTTCAACTATTTCAGACTTATGTTTCATCAAGTAGATATACCCATATCTGCTCAAATCATCTGTGAAGGTCGAAAATAACGATACCCGCCGTGAGCCTTAACACTCATTGGATCGCATACATCAAGATGTATTATTTCCAATAAGTCATTGCTCGCTCCATTGTTCCGAGAACGGAGTCTTAGTCATCTTGCCCATGAGGCATGGTTCGCAAGCATCAAGTGATTCATAATCAAGTGATTCCAAAATCCCATCAAGATGGAGTTTCTTCATGCGCTTTACACCAATATGACCTAAACGGCAAGTGCCACAAATAAGTTGCACTATCATTATTAACTTTGCGTCTTTTGGTTTCAATATTATGAATATGTGTATCACTACGATCAAGATCCAATGAACCATTTTCATTGGGTGTGTAACCATATAAGGTTTTATTCATGTAAGCATGAACAACAGTTTATTCTCTTACTTAAATGAATAACCGTATTGCAATAAACATGATCAAATCATATTCATGCTCAACACAAACACCAAATAATATTTATTTAGGTTCAACACTAATCCCGAAAGTATAGGGAGTGTGCGATGATGATCATATCAATCTTGAAACTACTTTCAACACACATCGTCACTTCACCCTTAACTAGTTTCATTTATTCGCAACTCCGCTTGAGTTACTACTCTTAGTAACCGAACCAGTACCAAATACCGAGGGGTTGCTATTAAACACTAGTGAAGTACACATCAATAACATGTATATCAAATATACCTTTGTTTACTTTGCCATCCTTCTTATCCGCCAAATACTTGGGGTAGTTCTGCTCAAAGAACCAGTCCCTTTGCAGTAGAAGCACTTAGTCTCGTGTTTAGGTCCAGACTTGGGATTCTTCACTTGAGCAACAACTTGCTTGCCGTTCTTCTTGAAGTTCCTTCTATCCCTTTGCCCTTTTCTTGAAACTAGTGGCCTTGTTAACCATCAACACTTGATGTTCTTTCTTGATTTCTACCTTCATCGATTTCATCATCATGAAAACTCGGAATCATTTTCATCATCCCTTGCATACTATAGTTCATCACGGTTATAGTAACTTAGTGATGGTGACTAGAGAATTCATCAATCACTATCTTATCTCGAAGATTAACTCCCACTTGATTCAAGCGATTGAAGTACCCAGATAATCTGAGCACATGCTCACTAGTTGAGCGATTCTCCTCCATCTTTTAGCTATAGAACTTGTTGGAGACTTCATATCTCTCAACTCGGGTATTTGCTTGAAATATTAACTTCAACTCCTGGAACATCTCATATGGTCCATGATGTTCAAAACATCTTTGAAGTCCCGATTCTAAGCCATAAAGCATGGTGCACAAAACTATCAAGTAGTCATCATATTGAGCTAGCCAAACGTTCATAACGTCTGCATCTGCTCCTGCAATAGGTCTGTCACCTAGCGGTGCATTAAGGACATAATTCTTCTGTGCAGCATTGAGGATAAACCTCAGATCGCGAATCCAATCCGCATCATTGCTACTAACATTTTTCAACACAATTTTCTCTAGGAACATATGAAAATAAACATATGAAAGCAACAACGCGAGCTATTGATCTACAACATAATTTGCAAAATACTACCAGGACTAAGTTCATGATAAATTTAAGTTCAATTAATCATATTACTTAAGAACTCCCACTTAGACAGACATCTCTCTAGTCATCTAAGTGATCACGTGATCCAAATCAACTAAACCATAACCGATCATCACGTGAGATGGAGTAGTTTTCAATGGTGAACATCACTATGTTGATCATATCTACTATATGATTCACGCCGACCTTTCGGTCTCCGTGTTCCGAGGCCATATCTGCATATGCTAGGCTCGTCAAGTTTAACTGAGTATTCCACGTGTGCAAAACTGGCTTGCACCCGCTGTAGATGGACGAGAGCTTATCACACCCGATCATCACGTGGTGTCCGGGCACGACGAACTTTGGCAACGGTGCATACTCGGGAGAACACTTCTTGATAATTTAGTGAGAGATCATCTTAAAATGCTACCACAATCAAAGCAAGATAAGATGCATAAAGGATAAACATCACATGCAATCAATATAAGTGATATGATATGGCCATCATCATCTTGTGCTTGTGATCTCCATCTTCGAAGCACCGTCGTGATTACCATCGTCACCGGCGCGACACCTTGATCTCCATCGTAGCATCGTTGTCGTTTACGCCATCTATTGCTTCTACGACTATCGCTACCACTTAGTGATGAAGTAAAGCAATTACAGGGCGTTTGCATTTCATACAATAAAGCGACAACCATATGGCTCCTGCCATTGCCGATAACTTCGTTACAAAACATGATCATCTCATACAATAAAATATAGCATCACGTCTTGGCCATATCACATCACAACATGCCCTGCAAAAACAAGTTAGACGTCCTCTACTTTGTTGTTGCAAATTTTACGTGGCTGCTACGGGCTTAGCAAGAACCGTTCTTACCTACGCATCAAAACCACAACGATAGTTTGTCAAATAGACTCTGTTTTAACCTTCGCAAGGACCGGGCGTAGCCACACTCGGTTCAACTAAAGTGAGAGAGAGACACCGCCAATACCTTTAAGCACGAGTGCTCGTAGCGGTGAAACCAGTCTCGTAAGCGTCTGCGTAATGTCGGTCCGGGCCGCTTCATCTCACAATACCGCTGAACCAAAGTATGACATGCTTGGTAGGCAAGATGACTTATATCGTCCACAACTCACTTGTGTTCTACTCGTGCATATAACATCAACACATAAAACCTAGGCTCGGATGCCATTTGTTGGGGAACGTAGTAATTTCAAAAATTTCCCACGCACACGCAAGATCATGGTGATGGTATAGCAACGAGAGGGGAGTGTATCTTCATACCCTTGAAGATCGCTAAGCGAAGCGCGATCAACGCGTTGATGTAGTCGACGCGTCTTCACGATCCGACCGATCCAAGTACCGAACGCACAGCACCTCCGAGTTCTCGCACACGCTTAGCTTGATGACGTCCTCGCCTTCTCGATCCAAAGAAGACGGGCGAAGTAGTAGATGAGTTCCGCAGCACGACGGTGTGGTGACGGTGTTGGTGAAGAACAATTTCCGCAGGCTTCGCCTAAGCACTACGAAAACTATGACGGAGGATAAACTAGAGGGGACGGGGTTGCGGCACACGGCTTGGTGTTTCTTGATCATCTTTGGTGCTAGCCCTACCCTCTATTTATATGTTGAGCCTTGGGGTCGAAACTTGGAGTAAAAGCCTCCACAAAGTCGGTTTCACCCGAAAGGCAAGAGTCCTTCTCGGACTCGGGGCGAGACGCCAGGTTCCTGCGTCGACCCGACGCCGAGGACCACTGGCGTCGCCCTCGACTCCATAAAACTTCCTTTGCGCTTTCCAAAACCTTGTGGGCTTTCCCTTTGGCCCAAATAACGTGTTCTCGTACCCAAACATTTCGAAACATCCGAACCCCTTCCGTGAATTCGAACCCTTCCGGAGATCAAACACTATTATTCCATATATCAAACTTTATTTCCGGACCATTCGGAGTTCCTCGTCATGTCCATGATCTCATCCGGACTCAACAACATTCGTTACCAACATGCACAACTCATATAATACTATATCGTCAACGAAACGTTAAGTGTGCGGACCCTACGGGTTCGAGAACTATGTAGACATGACCTAAAACTGTTCTCGGTCAATAACCAATAGCGGGACCTGGATGCCCATATTGGTTCCTACATATTCTACGAAGATCTTTATCGGTCAAACCGCATAACAACATACGTTTGTTCCCTTTGTCATCGGTATGTTACTTGCCCGAGATTCGATCGTCGGTTTCCAATACCTAGTTCAATCTCGTTACCGGCAAGTCTCTTTACTCGTTCCGTAATACATCATCTCGCAACTAACTCATTGGTTGCAATGCTTGCAAGGCTTAAGTGATGTGCATTACCGAGAGGGCCCAGAGATACCTCTCCGACAATCGGAGTGACAAATCCTAATCTCGAAATACGCCAACCCAACATCTGCCTTTGGAGACACCTGTAGTACTCCTTTATAATCACCCGATTCGTTGTGAGGTTTGGTAGTACCCAAAGTGTTCCTCCGTAAACGGAGTTGCATAATCTCATAGTTATAGGAACATGTATAAGTCATGGATAAAAGCAGTAGCAACATACTAAACGATCGTGTGCTAAGCTAATGGAATGGGTCATGTCAATCGATCATTCAACTAATGATGTGACCTTGTTAATCAAATAACAACTCCTTGTTCATGGTTAGGAAACATAACCATCTTTGATTAACAAGCTAGTCAAGGCAGAGGCATACTAGTGACACTCTGTTTGTCTATATATTCACACATGTATTATGTTTCCGGTTAATACAATTCTAGCATGAATAATAAACATTTATCATGATATAAGGAAATAAATAATAACTTTATTATTGCCTCTAGGGCATATTTCCTTCATGCCTTGTAGTGAGTATTTTCACCATCCAATCCAGAACCCATGAGTTGATGTCTTGACATCTCCGGTGATGTGCGGTGGCATAGAATCAAGAATGAGTTCTTCATTCCATCCACAGATATCGGTGCAGAATTCAGCAGCCTCGCATCGTGAAGAACTTCGAGTAATTGGCTCAAGCACGGCAGTGATTCCATATCCACATGAGGAATATGCTCATGGTCGAAGATCTTGTCCTTGTCGAATAGCACTGAGGAATAGAAATTTGCTTGTGTTGGAGTCCAGAAGCGTCTTTTCCTCATTCGAGCAGAGTCATAAGGATTGTAGGCAGTGAAGAACACATGCTCAGAAAAGAAATCTTCAGCTTTGAACTTTTGCTTGCTCGAAAACGGATTCTTTGGCTTGGGCAGAGGAATATCTGTTATTTGAAGCACAACCTCAGGAATCGCGATTTCAGGTTCTTCAGGCTGAGGAATTTCTGGTTCCTCTCCTTGTGCAGTTTGAGGATCAGCAGTTGGTTCTTCAGCGCTAGTGGCTGGAATCTCTTCGTTGACAGATGATGTGGGATGAGTTTCTTCAGAGCCCATTTGAACAGTAGTAGTCGGTGACTGAGGAACTTGTTGAAGCGGAGTGAAGAGAGGAGTATTGGGGTGCTGACTTTCCCAAAAGTCATCGTTCATTACAGGTGTAGTGCACACAATATCCACATCTTCATCTTATTTTTCAATTTCCTCAACACCTGCCTCTTCAGCTGTGAACTGATGCACGGGTGAGGAAGCAACAGGAGTTGAAGGGAAAGCTTCCACTTCAATTTCTTCATCAAGCTGTTACAAGTCGCAATGATTGATTTTCTTCATCGATCCGCTTGGGATCGTGTATTCTTCTCCAAAGGGAACAATTTCCTTGGATGACATGGAGGAAATGGGAATGGCATCGATAGGATTTTCAATCGAGCTGGTCATTGGCTTAAATTTCTTCGCAGCCGAGGAATTTGACGCAGCTGATGCCTTCCTTTTCTTCACTGCAGCTCGTTCTGCAGCCTTTGTCTTCTTCACTTCATAGGCAGAAGGAAGAATTGGAGTTGGTGTTGGTGCAGGAGGAGCTGAGGATTGTGGTACAGTTTCTTGAGCACAACTGGTGCGATTGCCTGTTTCCTTCAGATTCTTCAGCGCACCACTAGTGGATGCCCCAGGAATTTCTTCAAAGAATTGGAATGGAGTCATCAGCCTCGAACTTGTGTTCTCATCAAGACGCTGAAAGTCATCAGCGATCTTGGCATGTTCTTCAAAGAGGTGAGCAGATTCTTCACTGAGGATTTTCTTGTTGCGATGAAACTGCAATAGTTGACATTCTCTTCGTCGAGTGACGAATCTCACCTTGGCTCCTTGCCAACAAGATTATAAGCATCAAAATCCTTGCCGAGTGCTTGGATTTCGATTGAGCTTTAAGAAGTTCTTGAGAGACAAGTTGATGATGTTTTTCCTCGAAGCTTCTCCTTTCTTGCTTTTGCTCTCTTCAATTCACGAGCCTTTTCAAATTTCCATTTCTCTTGAGAGATGAAATGGTTCAAGATGTGACTTTGACCAGGAGTCAGTGGCAGATCCGGAAGAGGAGTGTGTGGATCCTGATGCCACAGGTCAATGAAGTCTAGGATCTTCTTCGGATCCAAAAGCAGAGGCACACTTGTTCCTTTGGCTCTAGCGGCCTTGGTCAGTCTGTCTCTGATGATTTCTTCAAGTTCTTCATCAGAGGCTTCATCGTCAAAGGGAACGTTGAATGCAACCTGTTTCTTCTTTGGACTAGGCCGAGGACCGCGTCCAGCAGTTGCTTTTGTCTTCAGCAGAGTGGGGCCTGTTGAGGACATTGGTGCAGCTGAGGAACTTGCTGAAACACTAGGAGCAATGGAGAATCCTTGAGTCCTTTGACAAGTTGCAAGATGCACAGGTGTTGAGGACTTGGAAGGGGCTGCTGAGGATTTTGAATGAGCAGCAGCAGTCTGAGGAATTTGCGGTGAGGGCGTAGCTGAGGAACTGGGCCGTGAGGGCGTAGCTGAGGAACTGGGCCGTGAGGGCGCTGACGGTGAAGCACTTGGCTTGCGTGCAGGCTTCTTTGGCATTGATTTCCTCGGTTTGACCGAGCGCTCAGCAGCAGCAGCAGCAGCAGAGATCCTCATTGAATTTCCTCACTGCCTCCTTGGCCTGTCTTGCCAATTTGGCTTGGCGCCATTCTTCAGGAAAGTCCTCACCACGCTTGATGCTGGTGGGATCAGCGATTTGGCCAGGTGCCAGAGGAGCTCTTGGGCATGGAGGATTTAGAGCGAATTTCCTCATGTATTTGGGAGTGACATAGCGGTATTCTCGCCATTCTCGTGCCCATCTCCTTTCTATCCTCTGTATGCGCACTTTGCGCTGGTTCTTGGTTTCCTTGCCAAACTTGGATTCATCAGGTGTGCAGTAGTCTTTGTATATTTCCTCAGGAATTTCAAAAGCAGTCATGACTTCCGAGTTCTTTCCTCCCTTCTGAGGTCTCTTGCCTTCTGCCATTTTCTTCAGGTGAGGAATTTGAACAATAGAGCACTCTGAAGAAGTATGCAGTTTTTCTTAGAGAAATGCTGCAAATGAGTTAAGTTGATGAGAACCTAGTGATTCAGAAGCGGACATGAGTACCTGTGAACAGAGTGTAGGTGCGAGGAATTTGGAGAGGTCATATCGCTCTCGTAAGATTTTTCAAAAGAAGCAAGTTTTGAGGAATTTGACCAGTTTGAGCCTTGAGGAATTTCACTAAGCGTTTCATCTCAGGTTCCAGAATTGTACAAATTGAAAATCCGCACAATTGAGGAATCTTGAAAAAATGAATGCTTAGGGAGATAAATCAAGAACATATAGTGTGTGAGGTGTTCATATGTGAAGATTTTGAAGAGTAAAAACACCTTTGAAGATTTTCAGAAAGATTTGAGAATCAACGCGAGTAATAAAAGTGACTTTTAATTACCCGAATCAAGAACACGACGAACAGAGATGAACTGAGAGAAGTTCGTCACGTTAGATCTCCCACGCCCTAACTTGGCAGAGGAAGACGGCTACTGCGGCGGAGTGAAGATTTGCGCGACCGGCGCGAGTACGACGGCGATGAGGTCGAGGCAGTGAAGCTTTTCCTCACCGGCGGCGATGGAGTAGCGGCGGCGCTTAGGGTTTGAGGAGAGCTCGAGCGAGAGACAGCGATCGAGCGGAGTAAATGAAGTGAGGAGGGTAAAGGGGTATTTATAGCCACGGTGAAAAACTGTTCACCCGAAGATTTTGGACGAACATGCCCCTGCCCTTTCTCCTTCACGCGACGTGTGTCACCCACGTCTTCGTGCGTATGAGATCGTAAGATCGTGGGTGATTAAACTAATACATCGTGGGATGCGGAACGGTTTGAGCGGTAAAACCGAAAACTTGGATAAGATTTGTTTAAAAGTTTAGTTCGCAATTTCTTCAAATGTCAAGGACCAAAGAAGACTTTGAACGAGTTTCAATCGAACGCACATGAAGAATTTGTGAATAGATTGGATTTAGTATAGCATAGAGGGGAAGGGTCCGATCACATTCACTTAGCAGAAATCGCAACTTGAAGAAATAGCAATAAGTGAATGCTGTAGAGGACATAAACTCATATATATATATATAGCCAATGAAGAAAGACGACGGAAATGCTGAAGATTTTGCAAAGTTGAAGAAATTGAAGAACTGAGGAATTTCAAAAATGAGGGAAAACTCAGATTGAAGATTTTCAACTTTTGTGGTGGCGTAGCCCACCGTATAAGAATGATGATTTCAGACACCGCGTACAATTGTCGTAGGGTTCTAAGAATCAAATTCTTCATTGATTTCTTCACACTTAGAGTGTTATTCTTCATTGATTGAGGAACAACGTTTCTTCATGTGTTGCACATCTAAGTCATCAATTATGCATAAGTGTTAGGATGTGTGTCCTTTTTAAAGAACATTCGAAGATTCTAAGATATTTAGCTCACACCGCAACTTGCTAAATCTCTTCTCGTCCAAGGGCTTGGTGAAGATATCAGCCAGCTGTTCTTCAGTCTTCACATACTCGATGAAGATATCGCCCTTCAACACATGATCACGAAGAAAATGATGACGAATCTGGATGTGCTTAGTCTTCGAGTGCTGAACTGGGTTGTGAGCAATCTTGATGGCACTCTCATTGTCGCAGAGGAGAGGCACATTCTTCACGCTGACGCCATAGTCCTTGAGGGTTTGCTTCATCCAAAGCAGCTTGAGCACAAAGATGACCCAAAGAAGAATGTATTCAGCTTCAGCGATGAGACGGTGATACGCCTGCTTTCTTCGAGGACCAACGGACCAAAGATCGTCCGAGGAAATGACAAGTGCCGATGTTGACTTGCGGTCCACACGATCACCAAAGATAGTCGAGTCGTAATATCCAATGAGATCAAAAGCAGAGCCCTTGGGGTACCATAGTCCTAGTGTTGGTGTGTGAGCTAGATATCAAGAATATGCTTCACATTTTATGGTGTGATTCCTTCTGCAGCTTGAAATCGGGCACACATGCAAACACTAAGCATTATATCTGGCCTAGATGCACATAGGTACAATAAAGAACCAATCATGGAGTGGTATACCTTGTGATCAAGTCAATACCATTTTCATCAAGGCATAGATGACCATTTGTGGGCATAGGAATTTTGACGCCTTTGCAATCTTGCATGCCAATTTCCTCAAGACATCTTTGAGGTATTTCTCCTAAGATATGAATATGCCATTCTTGCTGATTTAATTTGAAGACCTAAAAAGAATTTCAACTCTCCCATCATAGACATTTGATATTTTTCACTCATCATATAGGCAAATTCATCACTATATCGTTGGTTAGTATAGCCAAAGATAATATCATCAACATATATTTGGCACACAAACAGTTCACCATCATATGATTTAGTAAATAGAGTAGGATCGAGTGAACCGGGTGTGAAGCCATTCTTTATGAAGAATTCCTTCAGTGTATCATACCACGCCCGAGGGGCTTGCTTGAGGCCATAGAGGGCCTTATTTAATCTGAAGACTTTGTCAGGATTCTTGGGATCTTCAAAACCTGGGGGTTGAGCAACATATACTTCTTCCTCAAGCTTACCATTGAGGAATGCACTTTTCACATCCATTTGATATAAGATGATATCATGATGGTTAGCATAGGCAAGTAAAATGCGAATAGCTTCAAGTCTAGCAACAGTGCAAAAGTTTCATCGAAATCAATTCCTTCAACTCGTGTGTAGCCTTGAGCTACTAGTCGTGCCTTTATTCCTCACAACAAGGCCATTTTCATCTTGCTTGTTGCGGTAGATCCACTTTGTGCCAATGATATTATGCTTGCGAGGATCAGGCGATTGACCAATTCCTGACATTGTTCAGCTCGAATCGATGTAATTCTTCTTGCATAGCCTGAATCCACTCCGCCCGAAATGCTTCATCTACCTTAGTGGGCTCGAGATAGAGACAAAAGCATAGTGCCCACAAAAGTTAGATAAGTGTGAGGCTTTTGAGCGGTGAGTGGACTGGTGCGCTGATGTCATCGATGATCTTCTCCACTTGCACTTCTTTTGCAACGCATGGATGAGTTGGTTGTCGCTGAGGATTTTGATTAGCATTTTCTTCAGCACCAATTTCCTCATCACGTTCTTCAGTGCATCACTCGACGTTCTTCACGAACAGGAATGAATTCTTCACCAGTTTCTTCAAGAGGAATGACATCCTCGCTTGCCTTTGAGCTTGATAGCATCCTCGGTGCTGGTTCATCTAACATGAAGGTAGGTGCTCTCTTTGCAGCCATTAGTTTCATCAAACCGCACATCTACAAGGTCAACAATCTTGTGAAGAACAATGTTGAAGACTCAGAGGTGTGCGAGTCCTTTCCGTAACCAAGCATAAAACCTTCATGTGCTTTCGGTGCAAATTTGGAGTTGTGGTGAGGATCTCTAATCCAACATGTAGCAATCAAGACTTTGAAATAACTCACATTGGGTTTCTTGTCGGTGAGGAGTTCATAGGCGTCTTCTTGAAGAATTTGTGAAGATATACTCTGCTGATGATGTGGCGGCAAGATCAATTGCATCAATCCAAAAACGCCGAGGCGTTTTGTATTCATCAAGCATAGTGCGAGCCATCTCAACAAGAGTTCTGTTTTTGCGCCCACGACGCCATTCTCACGAGGAGTATAAGGAGCAGATAATTCATGAGTAATACCAAGTTCATCAAGATAGGCATCAAGACCAGAATTCTTGAACTCGGTTCCATTGTCACTTCGATATGCTTGATCTTCACACCAAAGTTGGTTGAAGCCCTCGAGGAAAATCGCTTGAAGACTTCCTGCACTTCATGTTTGTAAGTAACAATGTGTACCCATGTATATCGAGAATAATCATCAATAATGACAAAACCATATAGAGATGCATCATTAGTGACCGCTGAATAATGATTAGGTCCAAGAGGTCCATGTGAAGCAATTCAATGGACGAGTAGTGGTCATGATAGTCTTCACCGGATGCTTGGCCTTGGTCATTTTTCCGCTTCACATGCTCCGCATAAGTGATCCTTGAGGAATTTGACATTCTCAATGCCAATGACATGCTTCTTCTTCGCAAGCGTGTTCAAATTCCTCATGCGTGCATGACCAAGTCGTCGATGCCATAGCCAGCCTTCTGAGGCTTTTGCAAGTACACACATGGCTGGTTGTGGTCCTGTAGAGAAATCAACAATATACAAATCTCCTCTCCTAAAGCCTTCGAAGACTTTGGAATTGTCAGCTTCCATAATCACAACACAGCGATATTTGCCAAAGACAACAACCATATCAAGATCACAAAGCATTGAGACTGACATGAGATTGTATCCTAAGGATTCAACAAGCATGACTTTGTCCATGTGCTTATCCTTAGAGATAGCAACCTTACCAAGACCCAATACCGACTTTTGCCTTTGTCAAGAATATGATATGCTTCAGAGATGACGGTGATAAAGGAGCATCCATCAATAGATTCTTGTCACCAATATGTGATTTGTACACCCACTATCGAGGACCCATTCGGTGGTTTTGGGTTGATCATCCTGCAGATGAATTAGTGTAACTTACAATCTCATATGCTTCATCATGAAGAATATGATATCAAGTTCATCGATGAATTTCATCAAGCAATAAATGATATAGCAAGATGAGGACGTGTGAAATGAAAGTTCATTTCATCATGATTCGCATGCGCCCTTTTAGGCATTTTGTCGTCCTCAAGAAATTCTTCAGACGCTTGAGCACGCCCGGAGACCTGACCCGCAGAAGAGATTAGTTCTTTTCTTCACCACCCACATCTGAGGGGTGGCAAAGAGTTCATCATCCTGCGAGCACCATGTGAGAAAGGTGGCAAAGATGCCAAACCATTTCGCTTAGCATTGAGGGTTAGGGTAAGCATATGAATAAGCGAGTAATTCTTCGAGGACTTATGAACATAATGGTTTGAAGAATAATGCACATATTCATAGCCCTTAGCTTTACCCTGCGAGACAGATTTGTTAGCATGATAATAATCATATGAGGACTTTGATCCAGTTGAGGAATTTGATCCTCGTGAAGAATTTGGTCTGTATGATGATTTGGATCCATATGAAGAGTTTGGTCCAGATGAAGAGTTTGGTCCATATGAAGAATTTGATCTGGGGTTCCTGTTCTTCACTGAGGGTGTCATGAGGACATTCACCTGAAGACTTTCAACACAGCTTTTGGAAACCCAGATTTTCTTCATAGGGGAACCGTTCCTGCAGTTAGTGCCAACATATCTAGCAAATACTTCACCATTCTGATTTTTGAACAGTTTATAGTTGGAGTCAAATGACTCATCAGAAGAATGAGGGGATTCACATGTAAAGCCAGATAATTTAGATGGATCAACTGGAGGTCCCTTTGCAGCAACCCATGAGGTTTTGGGATACTGCTCAGGTTTCCAGTATGTCCCATCGGCATTCAGTTTCCTCTCAAAGGCAATACCCTCTTTCCTAGGGTTTCTGTTGAGGATCTGCTTTTTGAGCACATCACAAAGTGTCTGATGCCCTTTGAGGCTTTTGTACATGCATGTCATGTACAATTCCTTCAGCCCTGCATTGTCAGTGATACTAGCAGAGTCCTAAGATGAGGAATTAGTGATAGCAGAGGCAGATGAAGAATTTGTAACATTTGAAGCATTTGAACATTCAGGTGAAGAATTAGCAGATTCACGTTCAATGCACTTTAAGCATGGAGGAACAAATTCTTCCTGAGAAGCGCTGATTTGTTGAGCTAGTAATGAATCGCGCTCCTTCTGAAGATCTTCATAACATACTCTTAGCTTTTCAAGATCTGCCTTTCTTTGAATAGCTTCAAGAGAAAGCTTCTCATTGTCTTGCTTTTCTTGAAGAAATTCATAAGAAAGTTTCTCATGATCAGACAAGAGAGAGTTATGATGACCTTGAAGGTTATCATACTTAGATCAAGTCTCAAGATTTTCAATCGAGGCTTTAGTGCGATCCATTTCTTCACCCAACATATCATCACTTTTATCTAGCATGTTTTGAACCTTTTCAAGAGCCCGTTGTTGTTTCACAGCAATTTTAGCAAGTTTAGAGTAGCTAGGCTTAAGATCCTCATCAGATTCATTTTCACTAGAATCAGAGGAGTTGTATTTGAGTACCTTAGCTGCTTTTGCCATGAAGCAATAGGTGGGAGCGTAGTCATCATTGTTTTCATCAGGCTTGTCGGTGAAGTCAGTTTCTTCAGTGTTGAAGATGGACTTGCTGACAAAAGCAAGGGCAACGCCGACTCGCCACACTGCACTCAGATTCTTCGACTCCTCCTCTTCATCATTTTCCTCAGATTCAGCTTCAGAGTCCATTTCCTTGCCAATGAATGCCCGAGCCTTCTTGGAGCTGCCCTTCTTGTGAGATGAAGACTTTGATGGTTTTGAAGATGAAGATTTTGATGACTTCTTCTTCTTCTTCATATCATCGTAACTCGTAGTCCTTGTATTTCTTCTTCTTCATTTCCTTTTCCCATCGAGGACAATCTTGAATATAGTGACCAGCTTCTTGCATTTGTGACAAAGTCTTCTTGTAGTCACCGGATGAAGAATCATTTCCTCTTGAGGATTTTCCAAAACAACCACGCCTTGTGAACTTCGAATTTCTTCACAAGGAGAGCTAGATCCTGCTCGCTTCTTCAGATCACCAAGGCTACTACCGTAATCCTCACATTCGAGTCGACACAACCTTTGCCTTCGTGGCACGTGGCTTGCCATAGTTTGAGCCATAGAGATCTCTTTTTGACAAAGAAGTCGAACTCATGAGTGTTAAGCCTTTCGAGGATATCAGCAGGATCAAGTGACTTGTAGTCAAGACGCTCTTGTATCATCGGTCCCCAGAGTATCAAATGAGGAATCAAGCGATCTTAGCAGCTTTCTTCACTACTTCATGGTCAATGATGTCAATGGCACCGAGGGCTTGAAGCTCATTTGAGATGTCGATGAGGCGATCAAGGTTTGTTGGACATTTTCGTTGTCGAGTCTTTTGAAGCGGTTGAAGAGATTCCAAGAACATCGACTCGAGAGTCACGCTGAGTTGAGACTCCTTCATTTACTTTGGACAACCTATCCCGTATAAGCTTGGCGCTTCCAAAGCACTCACTCTTCCATACCGCCCTTTGCTCGATGGCCACAAATGATATTCTTCGCTTGAGAGTCGAGTTGTTTGAATCTCTTCACATCAAGAGCGGTCGGTGTTTCAAAGGATGGGACACCATTTTCCACAACATACCGTAGATCATTATCAATTGCCTCAAGATGCATCCGCATCTTGTTCTTCCAAAGAGGGATAGTCCGCTCCATCAAAGGTAGGACACCCAGCCGAGACCTTGATCATACTGCGGGTCGACATAACTAGAACTCCGTGGTTAAACTAAAATCACACAGAACAAGGGAGTACCTTGCTCTGATACCAATTGAAAGTGCGTTATATCGACTAGAGGGGGGGTGAATAGGCGATTTTTATGAAATTCTTCACTGAGGAATTTGCCGGTGAGGAAATTCCTTAGCGAAGAACTAATTGCAGCGGAATAAGTACTCAGAGGTAAACACAACAGATTACACATAGTCAAGATGATGAAATGAAGACTAGAACAGAGTACACGAAGCGTAAACACGGGATAACAAGATGAAGATAAACAAATCAAGAAATTGAACCGAGGAATTTGTGAAAGTCTTCATCAAAAGTCTTCAAGAACAGATATGAACAACATACAACATGTAATGAGGAAATGAATGAGTTGAGGAAATAGAACCACGGTTGGTGAAGACAATGATTTGGTAAACCAGTTCCAACTGCTGTCTCGGTTATACGTCTGGTTGGAGCGGCCGAGTATTTAAACTCGAGGACACACAGTCCGGACACCCAGCCTCGAGCCGCAACTCAGACACCCATCCTCACCGTATTCTCCTTGAACTAAGACCACGCAGCCTCGGCCCAATCACTCGTGGTAAGTCTTCAGTGACTTCCAAACCTTCACAGACTTGGTCACTCAATGATCCACAATTCCTCTTGATGTCTAGACCTTGACGCTTAACCGTCTGAAGAAGCATGCCTTCCAAGGTAATAAGCGCCGGATCCACGCAGATCAATTTCTTCAAGATGCTCAATCACTTGGGGTTTTTGTGGGGTTTGGTTTTGGATTTTCCTCACTTGATGATTTTCGCCAAAGTCCCTGAGGATGGGTTGCTCTCAAATGACAAGTGTCAAGTTCTTCGAGCAGCCAACCAACTAGTGGTTGTAGGGGTGGCTATTTATAGCCTAGGGAGCAGCCCGACATGATAAGACATAAATGCCCTTCAATGATATGACCGTTAGGTGGATAAGATATTTTGGTCCACCACGCCAAAGACAAAGAACGGTCGGAAATTTGACTTTCAAAGTCCTCGTGGCTATCATGTTCCTCACTATGTAGGTCATTCAGACCGGCGAATTTTAACTCCTCGGTCACAGAAGTCATCAAGGACTAGAAGAACTGCGTCTCATCAAGAACTTGATGAAATCTGTATGAGATTTCCAATGGCTTCACTCAAGGGATTGGTAGGTGTAGGATTTTGAGTTGAGCATCACATCGAAATTTTTCCTTAGTATTTCTCGACCCCTTTAACAAAGACGGTGTTTCCTATGACTCAAGAAAGAGAAAATGAAACTACGAAAACAAAAGTCTTCACGCTTCATATTCCTCGAATGAATATCAAGTCTTCATGGTCACACCAATTTCTTCACTTTCAAAGTCTTCGAAAGTCTTCGAATATCAAAGTCTTCAAATGAAGAACTTCATTTTTAGGGTCGACTTTCTCTGTAAATATCAAACTCCTCATAGACTTATATACATGTGTACACTCACAAACGCATCAGTTACTTAACCTATAAGTCTTCAATACACCAAAATCACTGAGGGGCACTAGATGCACTTACAGTATAAGTCATGAAGAAAGCAATAGCAATATACTAAACGATCAAGTGCTAGGCTAACGGAATGGGTCATGTCAATCACATCATTCTCCTAATGATGTGATCCCGTTAATCAAATGACAACACATGTCTATGGTTAGGAAACATAACCATCTTTGATTAATGAGCTAGTCAAGTAGAGGCATACTAGTGACGTTATGTTTGTCTATGTATTCGCACATGTATCATGTTTCCGGTTAATACAATTCTAGCATGAATAATAAACATTTATCATGATATAAGGAAATAAATAATAACTTTATTATTGCCTCTAGGGCATATTTCCTTCACCTCAGGCATCTCGGACTCCGGCTGGTGACACCAGTCGGCGACAGCAACCAGGTGATAATAAGCGAAAGGCCACCCAGCCGGCTTCCACTAGCCGGCAGGTGGCGACGGTCGAGGATCAGCAGCCAGAAGGGCAGCCAGCCCCCAAGCGGCAGAAGGGCGGCAAGTCCAATTGGTTGCCCGCCTTCTCTTACGAGCAAACCTTAGATGCACCCTGCAAGTTCCATAGCGGTGCAAAGCCCTCCAACCACACCACTCGGAAGTGTCACTGGCTCACCAGAATTGCTAAGGGAGATGGACTCCTGCCCCCTCCACTGCCGTATCACGCCTCCTCCTCGGCAAAGAGCGGCGTCTGACCCGACCGAAGGTTTTGCAAGACGAGTACCCAGAGGAACACGGAGCTTATGTTGTGTTCACCAGCGTGGTCGACGACAGACGCAGCAGACGGCAACAACAACAAGAAGTGCAAGCAGTGGCCTCCAACACTCCAGAGTTCATGCATTGGTCCGAGAAGCCTATCGCTTGGAGCAGGGCCGACCACCCGAAGTGATGCCTTCCCCGGTTCAGACGCCCCCACGGTCCTAGAAGCGACCCTTGCAACGGAGAGGCGAGCAGCCCGTTTCTCCAGAGTCTTGATAGACGGCGGCACCAGCATCAACATCCTGTACCGTGATACGATGGAGAAGTTGGGAATCAAGTAGAAGCAGCTCGTCCCCAGTCGGACTTTATTCCATGGCATAGTCCCTGGCCTTTCCTTATCACCAATCGGCAAGACCCAGATTGATGTCCTCTTCGGGGACAAGAATCACTTTTGCCAAGAGCCGGTTTGGTTTGAAGTGGTGGACCTTCAAAGCCCCTACCATGCACTGCTGGGCCTGCCTGCTCTAGCCAAATTCATAGCGGTCCCCCACTACGCCTACCTCAAGATGAAGATGCCGAGTACCAAGGGAATCCTGACAGTAGTCGGAGACTACAAGAAGTCGGTCGCTTGCGCCGCAGATAGCAGCCGGCTGGCCGAGTCCCTTCTGATTGCAGCCGAGAAGCGGCTCCTTGACCGGGTGGTGGCATTGGCAGGCAAGAAGCCGGAAATGTCACCCACACCCCAGGAGTCGGAAGCTGAGGGCTCGTTCAAGCCGGCTAAAGAAACAAAGAAAATACCCTTGGACCCAGAGCACCCGGAGAGGCACGCTGTCGTAGGCACATGCCTTGACAGCAAATAGGAAGGCGAGCTCATCGATTTCCTCCGTGAGAATCGGGACATCTTCGCATGGTCCCCCAAAGACATGCCGGGTGTTCCGACAGATTTCGCCGAGCACAAGCTACATGTCCGACCTGACGCCAAGCCGGTCAGGCAGCCCTTGCGCCGCCTGTTTGAAGAGAAGAGAAGAGTTGTCGGAGAAGAGATAGCCCGGCTCCTAGCAGCCGGATTCATCATGGAAGTATTCTTTCCAGAGTGGCTGGCCAACCCAGTCCTAGTGTTGAAAAAGAACAAGCAGTGGCGCATGTGCATTGACTACACCAGCCTCAACAAAGCCTGCCCCAAAGATCCCTTTGCTCTGCCGAGGATTGATCAGGTGATCGACTCCACAGCCGGATGCGAGCTGTTGAGTTTCTTGGATGCATACTCAGGTTATCACTAGATAAAACTGAACCCGTCGACAGGCAAGACCGCCTTCATCACGCCGCTTGAGCCTTCGCACCGACCATGACGCTCGCTTGAGAAATGCCGGCGCCACGTTTCAGCATTGCATGCAGAAATGCCTCCTCAAGCAACTCGGCAGAAATGCCCATGTATATGTGGATGATGTGGTGGTGAAGACGGAGAAGCGTGGCACACTGCTAGAGGACCTCAAGGAGACCTTTGAGAATTTGCGCCGATTCCAGATCAAGCTCAACCCAGAGAAATGTGTCTTTGGAGTACCAGCCGGCCAGCTTCTTGGTTTCCTGGTCTCAGAGCACGGCATAGAGTGCAATCCCGTCAAGATCAACGCAATTGAGATGATGAAAGTGCCCACCCGACTGCTGGATGTGCAGAATTCACCGCTGCTGGCGCGGTCCACCGCTTCATCACCGGCTGGGCGAGAAGGCTCTTCCCCTGTACCAACTCGTGAAGAAGACCACTTTTTTCGAGTGGAACGACAAGGCAGACGAAGCATTTCTCCAACTCAAGAAGATGTTGGCAACCCGCACTGCCTTGGCGGTTCGACCGAGAAGGAGCCCATGCTCCTCTACATTGCAGCCACCAGTCGGGTTGCCAGCATAGTCATGGTAGTAGAGCGCAAGGAGAAGGACAAAGCATTGCCGGTCTAGAGACCGGTGTATTACTTGAGTGAAGTGTTGTCCGCCTCCAAGCAAAACTACCCTCACTACCAGAAGATGTGTTACGGCGTGCATTTTGCCGCCAAGAAGCTGAAGCCTTACTTTCAAGAGCACCCAATAACTGTTGTCTACACAGCCCCACTTGCTGAGATCATTGGAAGCCGCGATGCTTCTGGCCGAGTGGCCAAATGGGCTATAGATCTGGCCCCTTATACCATCTACTACCAGCCTCGCACCGCCATCAAATCACAAGTGCTGGCCGACTTCCTCGTCGATTGGGCCGAGACCCAATATTTGCCGCCTACACCAGACTCCACTCATTGGCGGATGCATTTTGATGGTTCAAAAATGCGCACTGGTCTGGGAGCCGGCGTCGTCCTCACCTCTCCCAAGGGCGACAAGCTTAAATACGTACTGCAAGTCCATTTCGCCGCCTCCGACAATGTAGCAAAATATGAGGCACTAATACACGGGCTCCGGCTTGCCAAGGAACTCAGCATTCGCCTGATCCTATGCTATGGTGACTCCGACTTGGTGGTCCAGCAGTCATTAGGCGACTGGGACGCCAAGGATGCAAACATGGTGAGCTACCGCTTCCTCGTGCAGCAACTCAGCGGATACTTTGATGGGTGCAAGTTCCTTCACGTGCCAAGGAATGACAACGAGCAAGCAGATGTCTTGGCACGGATTGGCTCCACCCGATAAGCAATACCAGCCGGCCTTGCCCTACGCCTCCTTCTGAAGCCGTCTATTAAGCCATCTCCTGATTCAGACTCCATCTTTGTGCCCCCCCCCCTCGAAGCAGTCGGATCCGACTTGGCGACCCTAGAGGCCGGCGCAAGGGTTTCGACTTATGCGGCCGGGATCTGCTCTGATCGCGCCGCCCGAGGACTTGAGTCTGCCCGAACTTCAGCAATGTCTGGGACTTCTCCAAAGACAAGAAGCGGAAGAAGCCGCCAACCCGCCTCCTCCCGGCCCAACCGCCCTCGTACAAGTTGCAGAGGTCGCAGTCAAGGAAATTGCGGTGCCCTCATGGGCTCTGCCGATCCTCAAGTTCCTGGTGAATAAGGAGCTGCCAACCGATGAAACCTTAGCCCGACAAGTACTGAGGCGGGCTGCAGCTTAGACCATAGTCAACAAAGAGCTGGTGTGACGAAGCATCACACGAGTCTATCAGCGGTATGTGGAGTCGGACCAAGGCCAATCAATACTCAGAGATATCCATCAGAGAAAAGTCCACCACCACGCTGCTTCGAGAGCACCGTGGCCAAAGCCGCCATGGGTTCTTCCGCCGATCGCCTCGAAGAGGCCAAAGAGTTGGTTCGGCGTCAAGGGTGCCGCCGTTCCGCTCCAAGCCACACTGCCGGCTTCGACTCAAGACCATTCCCATAGCCCGCCCTTTGCTGTGTGGGGATTGGATATGGTGGGACCATTCAAGACGGCCCGCGGTGGCATGACTCACTTGCTGGTTGTAGTGGACAAATTTACTAAGTGGATAGAGGCAAAACCAATCAAAAATCTGAATGGGCCGACTGTCGTGACCTTCATCGCCGATATCACCACGCGGTACGGCATCCCACACAGCATCATCACCGACAACGGCACCAACTTCGCCAAGGGAGCCTTGGCTCGTTTCTGTGCAACACAGGGCATCCGCCTGGACTTAGCGTCCGTTGCCCACCCACAGTCAAACGGCCAGGTGGAACGTGCGAACGGCCTCATTTTGTCCGGCCTCAAGTCCTGACTGGTCGAGCCTCTTGAGCATTCGGCCGGCTGCTGACTCGACGAGCTGCCGGCCGTCCTCTGGAGCCTGCGCACAACTCCAAACAAGTCAACAGGCTTCACGCCCTTCTTCCTCATCTACGGTGCCGAAGCCGTCATCCCGACGGATATTGAATTCGACTCCCCAAGAGTCACCATGTACACCGAGGCGGACGCCAAGGAAGCGCGAGAAGACGGCGTCGACTTGCTGGAGGAAGGCCGGCTGTTGGCACTCAGCCGGTCGGCCATCTACCAGCAGAGTCTGCGCCGATACTACAACCGCAAGGTGAAACCAAGATCCTTCCCGAGGGAGACTCTTGTGCTCGCTGATCCAAATAACACCGGACAAAGACAAGCTCTCAAAGACTTTGGGAAGGCCCTTTCATCCTCAAGAAGGTATCGGGCAACGATGCCTACTATCCGATCGATGCCCGTAAGCCCGAGCGCTGTAAGAGGGATGATTCGAGCAAAGAGACGGAGAGGTTATGGAACGCAAACCTCCTCCGAAGGTTTTACAGCTGAAAGCAAGATGTATCACGCTACATTTTGTACTATGTATAAAGACTCCGGGTCCCCCGAGAAGAGCTCGGGGACTGCCCTCTTTTTATCTATATGATAAGTGTCATGCCTATGAGAATGTATACTCTATTTTTCTTCCGCCTGGCCGCCTTTTACAATATTTCGCCTCCTACAGCCGGACAAGTAGTGTGCTGGCACCAAAGCTTCCTTTGTCAGAAGCCACAGCTCGCAGAGCGACTGCATGGTGGGCAAAGGTTGCAAAGAGGTGCCCCACACGAAAAAACGACTAAGGAAGAAAGCGCATATAGTAGTAGGCGGTATCGACTCTAGCTGCCTGCCGCTTATGCCAAACGGCCGGCCTCCACCTTACTACCCAAAGCTCCGAATGGCTAAGTCCTAGCCCCCCTCACAAATGGCTAGAATGCTCAAACCAGCCACGGTCCGCAGAGCGGCCGCCTGGCTGGTGAAAAGCAAAGCCAAAGGGTCGGCGGCAAAGGAAAAAACCAAGGAGAAAAAGGAAAAAAGATTGGAGGTCGGCACAGCAGGCATAGGCAATGATAAAATATTTACATGGATAAAAGGCCTCTGGCCAACATTCAAACAGAGTTTGATATACACCCCGAGGGTGGAATTGCACGAATTTAACAAAATGTTTAGAGTAGTAAACAGAAAGCAGAAAAAAACCTAAGGAGCAATAGAAGACTCCGGTTGGGCGGTGCCGGTTGGTGTGACAGAAGGCTCCGGCTGGGCGGTGCCGGTTGGTGCAACAGAAGGCTCCGGCTAGGCGGCGCCACCTGGCGCGGCAGAAGGACTCCGGCTGGGTGCTGGAGTCGTCTGCACCACCTGGCGCAGCAGGCGGCTCCGTATGAGCAGAGGGATCGCCAGCAGCAGGCGGGACAGCGGAGGACTGGAGGACAGAGTCGTTGGCGTCCGTCAGAGGAACGGGCGGCGGGTCCGCTCCCACTTGAGCACCTCCAGTAGCGGGCGGCACCTCGGTGCGTGGCTCGTTGCTTGAGGCCCGGTCAGGCTGGGGCTGACCGTCCACCCCGACCTCCGGCATATCGATGTTGCTCTCCTCGTCTTCCTCCTCCTCCTCCTCTCCTTCCTCCTCCCTGTCTTCCCCTTCGTCACTGGAGTCGATGACTTCAGTAGAATCTTCGCTGTCCTCTGGGTTCAGCCCGAGCCACTCGTGCGGAGCTTCGCCGCCTTCCTTGACCACCTCCGGTACGAAGACACTGGTGTCGGTGAAGTCGGCGATCGCCGCCGCCCTGTTGACGAGCTCGGCTTCCACCGCCGCCAGCTCCTCCGCGCTTAGTCGAACGTGGCTAATCGGGCTAGATCTAGCCCAGGTACCACGCTTGACAAATTCCAAGGCCCGACGCGCCTCGCCGGGCTGCTTGAGCCCTTCCAGTTCTCAAGCGGCCGCCGCCACCTCCAAATGGTCGGCAGTCCGATTTAGGTGCGCGAGCCAGCAGGCCTGGCCAGGGCGGAGACCGCTGGGCTTCAAGCTACTGGAGGCGGGCGCAGAAGCGTGGGCAGGCCGAAGCCGGGCCTGGATGCTGAGGACCTGTTCGCCAAGAGTCCGCGGGGCATCTGCGGTGATCTGCGCACCACCCGCTCTTTGCTCCTCGCGCTGGGCCTCGATCATTTGGATCGCGGCTACGGAATGGCCCGGGAAGAAGTATGTACAGGCAGAAGAAGAAAAAAGGACAAGACCATAAGCAAGGGCCGGCTGCTCAAAGCAAGAAATCAGGGGAGCAAGGCTTACAATCGACCAGGTCTTCGATGCTGCTGAAGCAGGCCGTCACCTGGGCCTCCTTGTCATCCTAGGCAGAGCGTTCGAGCTCAAACTCGGCAAGGAGGCTGGTCTCCGCCATCTCCGCTTTTAGCTGGGCCGCCTTGAGGGTTTTCGCCTGTTCGGCAAACTGGGCGACCAGGTGGTCCCGCTCCTCCGTTAGCTTGCTGCACTCCACCTCCTTGCCACGCATGGCGGTCTTGGCTTCGCCCAGCTGCTGCTGCAGGGCGGCATTAGCCTCTGAAGAAAGAAAGAGGAGAGGAAGGCATCACCAAGGTAAAAGACAAAGGAAAGAACGATCGAGGAGATTGCACGATCGCCGCCAGCCGGCCCAACCTCGGAGATTACAGCCAGCGCCAGCCATGCCATGAAAAGAAGTAGTCGACAAGGAAAAAGAATAA
The DNA here is from genome assembly GCA_021437245.1 of Aegilops speltoides. Taxonomy (NCBI): domain Eukaryota; kingdom Viridiplantae; phylum Streptophyta; class Magnoliopsida; order Poales; family Poaceae; genus Aegilops; species Aegilops speltoides. The sequence continues at coordinate 261,939,344 of CM038145.1, forward strand.
TCGAGGAGATTCAGTCCGATCGCCAGCCAGCCGGCCCAACTCGGGACTACAGCCAGCAGGCGCCAACAAGGCCCGCCAAGTAAGAAGACAGAAACTTACGCCGGCTTTCGGCGAGATGGGCCGTCTGTGTCTCCAGCTCTCGAAGCTTGGAGTTGTAGGCGGTCGCGCAAAGGTTGTGATAATCCTGCAGAAGAAACATCAAAATGAAATCAGCAATCGACGATTACAAGTTAAAGTTCCAACCCGCCTTCTCAGCAGCCGGCCCAGAACTTGGGGACTACATGCAGTGGGTGCGCTTGCGCGCCCCCATGAGAGAAGCAAAAAAGATCTTCCAAAGAAGAAACCAAAATTTACCCGGATGGCGGTGCGCGACTCCAAGTAGGCCTATTTGCGGCGCTTGAGTGCCACCGCCTCCGCCCGGAGCTTAGCCTGGACATCAAGAGACGCCTCATTCAGGGCCCCAGTTCCGCCCCCGTGTACCCAACCCACGGGCGTGGCGCTGGTCGCCTTGGTGTCAAGGCCCGACGAGCTCGAAGCACCGATCTCCTTTGGTCGCGGTGCCGAGGCCGCCTTCTCCAGATAGCGGCGCATGGGAATGCGGACCGCAAGAACCAGGACTGTTGCCACCGTAGTCCCGAACGGTGGCACCGGCGGCGCCACTGGTTGTTCGTCCCGCGGCTCGCTGGCTGGCGCAGGCGGCGGAGGCGGCGCCGGGGGCGGCGGCACAAAGACGTCCGGCATGGCCACATCACCGCCCCCTGCTCCTGGATTGGGTGGTCGCCGCCGGCTCCTCCGGCCGTCGCCTCGAAATCAGGTGGAGGCGGCGCGGTGTTCAGGGGGACCACAAGTAGTGGCTCTTGGCAGCAGGCGGCCTCCGTGAGCCGCTCCTTCTCTGCGGCCTGGGGTTCTGCTTGCGCCAGCGCCCTCTCGGCGGACGCGGCAGACAAAGCCGCCTGCTCCTTTGCCAGGCGGTCGGCCTCCGCCTCCTCGTGCGCCTCCCGCGCATTCCACTCTGTCGCCTCCCAGAGGTCGGCGGCCGGGTCGATGCGCTAGCTGGTCGAGGAGGTCGCTGCCGACCTAAGGACCGAGCCGGCGCCCGATTTCTCAAGGGTTAGCGGGGCCCTGAAAGAAGAAGACAAGTAAGAAGATTTTCACGCCAGATTAATGAAAAAAACAAGGAGTAAGGAAATGGTGCTTACGCCGACACCATGACGGGCACCTTCGGCTACCTGTGATACTGGGCCGCCTTGGCCGCGGTCTCTCACCGCCTGGCCGCCGCGGCCGGGTTCTTGGGCTTCTTTGGAGCGCTGCCGAACAGGGTTGAGCCCTGTTTCCGCTTGCGCTTACCGCCTGGGGCGGCCGGCCCAGAAGAGGGGCCGGTGCTGGTGGTGGCGGAGCTCCGGGCAGGGCGCGGCTCGTCTTCATCTTCATCGTCATCAGGACAGGCCTCCACGTCGCCGCCTCCCTCGGAGCCGCCTACCCCACTACCGCCGTCCACTCTGCCACCGCCGCCTGTCGCGTCGTCGACCAGGGCGGCCGCCCCCAAGTCGGGGTCGTCCACGTCACTCTCCGCCCTGTCCACTTGGAGGTTATCACCCGGCCCTAGGAGGGCGGCCGTTGCCTTGGACATATAAATCTGCAACCGAGAAGGAATCAAGTCTTGAAAGGCAGCGCCATAAAGAGACACAAAGCAGAAGAAGGAAGTTCAAAGCACAAAGAGAAGAAACTTACAGCAGGAGGCGGGTTGTGGCGAGAGTACGGCCGCTTCCCGTACCGCCACTCCTTCTTCAACATCTTGAGGTCAGAGATCTCATTCACCATCCACGAGACTTCAGCAGGCGGCGTTCCCTTCGTGCACAGCCGGCACGGATCACGGTGTCCGCCCATCTGGAAGATCGGATGAGGGCGGCTCTAGAGCGGGAGGACATGGCGCTCCACGAAGGCGACAAGGAGGTCGGAGGCCACAAGGCCCTCCGACTCCTGGAGCACTCGGAGTCGGCCGATGGCGGCCGCCGCGTCCGCCGACACCGGCTTCGGCTTGTACTTCCAGGAGACGCGGGCTCCGGTGGGTGGGGCGGCCTCGTAGGCCGGCACGTTGAGGAAGTCGGCAGCAGGGTCCACGTTCTCGACGTAGAAATAGGACTGCTGCCACATCTTCACCGACTGCGCCAGCTTGATGACGGGGAAGGCGTTTCGCTGCACCGGCTGGCGCACGGCGACGAAGCCCCCGCACTCGGCCGCCGTTTCCTTGGCGGAGGTGCCGAGCTTTCCATAGAATAATGCTCCCCACAGCTCGATGGTCGGGAGGATGCCGAGGTAGCCCTCGCACGCCGTGACGAAGGCGGAGAGCAAGGTCACGGCGTTGGGCGTGAGGTGGTGAGGTTGAAGGTTGTAGAAGTTGAGGAAGGTGCGGAAGAAGTCGCTTGTCGGGAGGCCGAAGCCACGCAGGAAATGCGAGCGGAAGACGACCCGCTCGCCTTCCTGTGGCACCGGTGAGATCTCCATCTCCGGCGGCACCCGCGCCTTGACGAATGTCGCGCTAGGCATCCGGCGTGTGTCACGGAGAAAGGTGATGTGATCCTCGATCACGGTCGACCCATCCCAGTCACCCATGGCTCCGGCTGACGGCACGGAGAGGAGGGACGTGTCGGCGACGAGAAACGGCGGCAGCGCTACGGCAGCAGCAGCAGAGGCTGATAGGAGAAGAAGAAGAGTGGGATGGGGTGCAGGAGCTTTGCCGCACCTCTCCCCCTCCCTACTTATAGTGCCCGGGCTATGTAGCCGAGGGGGCAGGACGTGGGGTCGTGGGATTAACTGCGCCCACGTCCCCATGACCCCCCGTCTCCCGCGCGCATTTACCCTGTCATGAATAGTCGTGGGGATGGCAACCGCCCCCTCCGGCGCAGTGAATCCGCCCGATTGCCGAGGTGCGGTAGTGGCGGGCCTGGCCCGGTGTCATGTCCCGTCCAGAACGTGGGGTGGCAGGCTTGCCAGGCTGACGTGTGCCGCGTGGCGCGTCCGTGGCGGGCAGCTACCTGGGAAGCTTAACAGGCACGCCACCTGTTTCCCGCCTTGAAGTTCAAAATCAACCATGTGGCTCCGCCTAGGAGAGGCCGGCTTGAGCAGTCGACTGGCCGCAAGACGGATCTACATTCTCCCAGAGCTCGGTGAGGGGGGAAGCCGCTGAGACTTCGCGGCCCCTCGACCACGACGCATCACCGGCTTCGGGGACTACTGTCGGAGTAATGGGCCACGGGTAGGTTCACCCGAGTCCCAAGATTTATCAAGACTTTGGGCCAGCTCCGCCTAGCTGGGTCCCAAGCCGAAACTCCTCCCTCTGGGGTCGGCTGGCTCAGCGGCCGGCTGCCAGAGGGCGGGCGACCCAAGACTATGGCGCTCCGAGCGGCCGGCTCCTGACGGCCGCCTTCCAGAGAGGACGGCAACGGGCAAGCGGCCACCTCGCAACTACGGGGCGGCCAAGCTCCCAACGAGAGTACAAGAAGCATGGCTACAGTGCGGAATTACGCCTCACACGTTCGAGACAGGCATGGCTACAGTGCTCCATACATACGGAGATCTCCGCACGACGGAGCACTGTGCCGTATCTACCCTGACGTCGCTCCAGGCAGGCGGAGCCCTGTTCCCCACGATGGTCTGTCGGTACGGCCTGCCAGAGGCGGGCCCTATCGGGCAGTGACCCCAAGGAAGACGGCGGAAGCTCAACCAGGCGGATTCAAGAGGAGCCGGCCTCCAGTAGGCGGCCGTCCCTTACCCCGAGGCGAGCACGCCATTAAGCTGATAAGACCAGGTGTGGCTACAGTGGCCTCCTGCCAGGCGGCGGGACTATAGCCATGCAAAGATGACCAAGCTCCTGTCACCAACAACACGGCTATAGTAAGCAGCCACCAAACAGTCAGCGGGACCCACCAGGCGGCGGGCCCCAGCGGTCAGCGGAGAAGCTGGAGGCTGGAGACACTGACAGCGGGCCCAGCAGCCGGCCAGACTATATAAACCCCCCAGGCCACCCATGCAAAGGGTTCGACCCCATTAGAACTAGCCACCCCCTAGAGCAGGAAGAGAGCTAAGCCTTGCCTCCTTCTGCCTCTAGCATACAGCTCGAGGAGCACCATTGTATCACTTGTGCCTTAGTGATCATGCGGAGACCCCGCAGAGCAGGACTAGGGGTGTTATCTCCTAGGAGAGCCCCGGACCTGGGTAAACTATGCTGGCGTTCGTGTCTATGCCTTATCCCGCTTCCAAACACCGGCAACGTTCTACTCGCTCCCACCATGATAAGCCATCCATTGGCATATGTCGCACCCAACCCCCAACACTAGGTTAGAGAATGTTCTTGATGACCCACTGCCTATTAATGATAGCTTTCCTGATGAACAATTAGCGGTCGTTAATGCTTCTCGTACTGCTCCTTGGTATGCTGATTATGCCAATTACATTATTGCTAAATATATACCGCCTAGTTTCACATACCAGCAAAAGAAAAGGTTCTTTTATGATTTAAGACATTACTTCTGGGATGATCCACACCTTTATAAAGAAGGAGTAGATGGTGTTATTAGACGTTGTGTGCCGAGCATGAACAGAATGATTCTACGTAAGTGTCACTCAATCTTATGGAGGACACCACGCTGGAGATAGAACTGCACACAAGGTACTACAATCTGGTTTTTATTGGCCTACTCTCTTCAAAGATGCTTGTAAGTTTGTCTTATCTTGTGATGAATGCCAAAGAGTAGGTAACATTAGTAGACGCCAAGAAATGCCTATGAATTATTCTCTTGTTATTGAACCGTTTGATGTTTGGGGCTTTGATTATATGGGACCTTTTCCTGCCTCTAATGGTTATACACATATTTTAGTTGTTGTTGATTACGTTACTAAGTGGGTAGAAGCTATTCCAACTAGTAGTGCTGATCATAACAACTCTATTAAAATGCTTAAAGAAGTTATTTTTCCAAGGTTTGGAGTCCCTAGATATCTTATGATTGATGGTGGTTCACATTTTATTCATGGTGCTTTCCGTAAGATGCTTGCTAAGTATGATGTCAATCATAGAATCGCATCTCCTTATCATCCGCAGTCTAGTGGTCAAGTAGAGTTGAGCAATAGAGAGCTCAAATTAATTTTGCAAAAGACTGTGAATAGATCTAGAAAGAATTGGTCCAAAAAACTTGATGATGCATTATGGGCCTATAGAACTGCATACAAAAATCCTATGGGTATGTCTCCATATAAGATGGTTTATGGAAAAGTGTGTCATTTACCTCTTGAACTTGAACATAAGGCATATTGGGCTATTAAAGAGCTCAACTATGACCTCAAACTTGCTGGTGAGAAGAGGTTGTTTGATATTAGCTCACTTAATGAATGGAGAACCCAGGCATATGAGAATGCCAAGCTATTCAAAGAAAAAGTCAAACGCTGGCATGATAAGAGGATACAAAAGCGTGAGTTTAACGTAGGAGATTATGTGTTATTATTCAACTCTCGTTTAAGATTTTTTGCAGGAAAACTTCTCTCAAAATGGGAAGGTCCCTACGTTATCGAGGAGGTATATCGTTCTGGTGCTATAAAAATCAACAACTTCGAAGGCACGAGTCCAAGGGTGGTAAACGGTCAAAGAATTAAACATTATATCTCAGGTAATCCTATTAATGTTGAAACTAATATTATTGAAACCGTAACCCCTGAGGAATACATAAGGGACACTTTCCAGAATGTTCCAGACTCCGAAAAGGTATAGGTATGTGGTACGGTAAGTAAACCGACTCCAAAACAACTCCAATGACAATATTTATCAGTTTTGGATTATTTTAGAATTTTAGGAAGAAAGAAGTAGTCTGAAAGGGACACGAGGCTCCCACGAGAGTGGAGGGCGCCCCCCCCCCCCTATAGGGCGCGGCCCCTATCTTGTGGGCACCTCGTGTGCCTCCCGGACTCCGTTTTCTTGCACATTACGTATTTTGGTCAGTAAAAATTCATTATATATACTCCCGAAGGTTTTGACCACCGTATCACGCAAATATCCTCTGTTTTCATTTCGAGTTGTTTCCGTTGCAGATCTAGAGCACCATGACTTCACCCTCCTCCAACAACGAAGATAAGGATGCTTGGCTATTGAAGATAGAGCTGAAAAGAGAAGAACTAGAAGAGATCAACAAGGCCTAAGGGATCAAGAAGGCCATGTAGGTTCAAGCTCCGGCGGTGAAAGAAGAAGACATCCCTCAACCTTTACCTAACCTTTTCACTCCAACAGAGATTGAAGCTTTCAAGATGATTGAGTTAGCTCGCATACAGAACAAATATCTTACACAGGAGAATATTCTGTTGAAGGATCATATCGCCGGACTCAAGGGCATTATCCGCAAGTTGGAGGAGCTTTTACGCTCGATGTGCGATTATCCACCGCCATCATCACCGCCTCCACCACCTCCGAGGACATAAACACATGGGTATGGGCACTCCCCTTGGCAACTGCCAAGCTTGGGGGAGGTGCCCCGGTATTGTATCACCATCACACTCCTATCTTTACCGCTTTATTTAGTTTGATCCCTTTAGTAGTATCTTGATCTAGTAGATTGAAGTTTTGATATCAAGTAGTTTGAGTTTTGCTTTGTGATCTCTTTTTGTAATCGAGTCCGTGAGCTATCTATAATAAAGATTAGTGTTGAGTCAAGGGCTTTGCTTTGTTGCCATGATCTTGAGAAAGTAGAAAGAATAAAAGAGTTCATATTGATCTTATGGATAGTGGTATTAGGCATAAAAATTGTTGAGAGTTGATGAACGTAGCCTTGGTCATCGTTGCAATTAATAGGAAGTGATAAGGAAAGAGTGGTTCACATATAAATATATTATCTTGGACACCTTTTATAGTTGGGAGCACTCATTAAGTATGACATGCTAAAAGAGTTGACGTTGGACAAGGAAGACAACGTAATGGTTTATGTTTTCCGACATCTCAGTTAAAGTATATTGTCATTGACCTTCCAAACATGTTGAGCTTGCCTTTCTCCCTCTTGCTAGCCAAATTCCTTGCACCAAGTAGAGATACTACTTGTGCTTCCAAATATCCTTAAACCCAGTCTTGCCATGAGAGTCCACCATACTTACCTATTGATTGAGTAAGATCCTTCAAGTAAGTTGTCTTCGGCGCAAGCAATAAAAATTGCTCTCTAAATATGTATGACTTATTAGTGCAGAGAAAATAAGCTTTGTACGATCTTATTGTGGAAGTAATAAAAGCGACAGACTGCATAATAAAGGTCCACATACAAGGGGCAATATAAAGTGATGTTCTTTTGCATTAAGATTTTATGCATCAACCCTAAACGCGCATGACAACCTCTGCTTCCCTCTGCGAAGGGCCTATCTTTTACTTTATGTTTTTACTTTATGCTTGAGTCAAGGTGATCCTCACCTTTCCCTTTTTCATTTTATCCTTTGGCAAGCTCCTCACAATAAGCCCCTATCTTTCTCAGTGTCCGGTTGAAACTCCATAACCACAAGTATTGTGTGAGTGTTAGCAATTATAGAAGACTACATGATAAAAAGCTCTATTGTTGACTCTTTCTGATGTTATGATAAATTGCAATTGCTTCAATGACTGAGATTATAGTTTGTTAGTTCCCAATGAAGTTTTTGGACCATACTTGACATTGTGAATTGATTGTTACTTAAGCATAAGAAATCATATGATAAGTTCTATATATGTTGTTGTTATAAGAATGATCATGATGCCCTCATGTCCGTATTTTATTTTTATCGACACCTCTATCTCTAAACGTGTGGACATATTTTTAGATTTCGGCTTCCGCTTGAGGACAAGTGAGGTCTAAGCTTGGGGGAGTTGATACGTCCATTTTGCATCATGCTTTTATATCAATATTTATTGCATTATGGGCTGTTATTACACATTATATCTCAATACTTATGGCTATTCTCTCTTATTTTACAAGGTTTACCATGAAGAGGGGGAATGCCGGCAGCTGGAATTCTGGCTGGAAAAGGAGCAAATGTTGGAAACCTAATCTGCAGAGCTCCAAAAGTCCTAAAACTCCACGAAACAACTTTTTGGAATTAACAAGAATTTTTGAGCGAAAGAAATACGCCAGGGGGCCCACACCCTGTCCAGGAGACAAGGGGCGCCCCCCCCCCCTATAGGGCACGCCCCCTATCTCCTGGGCCCCCTGGTGGGCCTCCGGCGTTTATCTTCTGCTATATCATCGCTTTTACCCTGGAAAAATCGTGGGCAAGCTTACAGGACGAAACTCTGCCGCCACGAGGCGGAACCTTGGCGGAATCAATCTAGGGCTCTGGCGGAGCTGTTCTGCCGGGGACACTTCCCTCCGGGAGGAGGAAATCATCACCAACATCATCACCAATGATCCTCTCATCGAGAGGGGCTCAATCTCCATCAACATCTTCACCAACACCATCTCCTCTCAAAACCCTAGTTCATCTCTTGTATCCAATCTTGTATCAAAACCACAAATTGGTACCTGTGGGTTGCTAGTAGTGTTGATTACTCCTTGTAGTTGATGCTAATTGGTTTACTTGGTGGAAGATCATATGTTCAGATCCTTTATGCATATTATTACTCCTCTGATTATGAACATGAATATGCTTTGTGAGTAGTTACGTTTGTTCCTGAGGACATGGGTGAAGTCTTGCTATTAGTAGTCATGTGAATTTGGTATTCGTTTGATATTTTGATGAGATGTATGTTGTGTTTTCCTCTAGTGGTGTTATGTGAACGTCGACTACATGACACTTCACCATTATTTGGGCCTAGAGGAAGGCATGGGGAAGTAATAAGTAGATGATGGGTTGCTAGAGTGACAGAAGCTTAAACCCTAGTTTATGCGTTGCTTCGTTAGGGGCTGATATGGATCCATATGTTTAATGATGTGGTTAGGTTTACCTTAATACTTCTTTTGTAGTTGCAGATGCTTGCAATAGGGGTTAATCATAAGTGGGATGCTTGTCCAAGTAAGGGCAGTACCCAAGTACCGGTCCACCCACATATCAAATTATCAAAGTACCGAACGCGAATCATATGAACGTGATGAAAACTAGCTTGACTATAATTCTCATGTGTCCTCGTGAGCTCCTTCCTCATTATTAGAAATTGACCAGGCTTATCCTTTGCTACATAAAGGATTGGGCCACCTTGCTGCACTTTATTTACTTTATTTACTTTTTACTCGTTACTATTTATCTTATCACAAAACTATCTATTACCTACAATTTCAGTGCTTGCAGAGAAAACCTTACTAAAAACCGCTTATCATTTCCTTCTGCTCCTCATTGGGTTCGACACTCTTACATATCGAAAGGACTACAATTGATCCCCTACACTTGTGGTTCATCAAAGACTTACATCAGAACTAACTACATATGCCTCATTATCAACAAAGGGGGTGGTGGAGTTTAACTGCAGCAAGCCAGCTTTGACTCGGTGGCTATCCTGAACTACGACTGCAAGTAACTCTTTTGAGGTGGCGCACACGAGTCCACATATTCACCATATAAATACACCACTATGGATCCGCTCCCGTCTCCCTACGAGAGCGCCATCCATAGCACTCACGCTTATCTTGCGTATTTTAGAGTATCCACTTTCACTTGTCTATGAACTATATAGGCAACCCAGAGGTCCGTTACCGCGGACGCGGCTATTCGAATATATCATGTTAACCCTGCAGGGGTGTACTTCTTCACACACGCTCTCACCACTTATCGTCGTTTACATGACATGTACTCGGCAACCTTCAAGCGGAAGCCCAGCGAGGGTGTCGGCCACGACCTGACTAACCACACAAGTCCCTCGTCCAGGTTTATCGCCTATTCGGGTTCCATCCGCAAGGAGATCCGGCTGGGGTGTCGCTCACGGCCCCAAACGATGTGAGCAGGGTTCCCAAGCCCACCATCCAGGTGCCATTTGGTACACCGTACACTGTGCCTAGTCTGTCCCAAGCCCACATGCATCGAAAGTGCCACTTGGTAGACTACTAACACTACCTACAAACACCAAAAACTAGTTGCAACTCCTGGACAGAGATCAGGTTGATTAATAAGTCGAGAGGGGCCGAGTTACCGGAACCCAATGTGTGGTAGTAACTATTCATGGATCACAAACACAGAACTCAGTTCCTAAGGACGGTTTCAATGAGACAACCCACCATGTACTCCTACATGGCCTCTCATCGCTACCTTTACCAAATCGTGTTCACACACTTAGCTCTCAATAGTAGGACATGTTCACCACATTCCAATTCATCCCCTATGAATCAGACCTGACACAACTCTAAGCAATAGCAGGCATGACAAACAAGCATGAATGAGTAGGCACATCAGGGCTCAAACAACTCCTACGCATGCTAGTGGGTTTCATCTATTTACTGTGGCAATGACAGGTCATGCAGAGGAAAGGGGTCCAACTACCGCAGCATGTAACAGTTGAATCGTTGTTGTCCTAATGCGGTAAAAGAGAGCAGGAGCAAGAGAGTGGGATTGTATCGGAATGAATAAGGGGGTTTTGCTTGCCTGGCACTTCTGAAGATAGTATAGTTTTCATCGGTGTCATCGAACTCATCATCGGTACGTTGTCTACTGAGAGGGGACAAACACCGGCAACACAGAAGGAAACACAATTAATGCAATGCACAATATGATGCATGATCATGACATGGCAATATGAGTGTGTTGGCCTAATGCAACTACAACCAGATGGGTTTGGGTCATTTTGAACCAAAGGTTCAATCCCAAACTCAATTTATGAATTTAAATAGTGCCTTATCATGTTTTGCACTAAACATCAAGGTTAAGCAGATTTATCATGCATGAAACCAGTACATATGGATAGATTGGATTTTTTTGATCATTTTTCATATATAAATTATTTAATTTGGAGTTACGGTTGAATTTCTATGATTTTTAGAAGTTTAGATCATTTTCTGAAATTTATAATCATTTCTGATTTATTTTAATTCCAGAAAATGTTTACTACGTCAGCATTAGGTCATGCTGACCTCAGCAGGTCAACAGGGCTGCCCCGGGTCAAACTGACCAGTGGGTCCCACTGTGAAAGTGCGTTATATCGACTAGAGGGGGGTGAATAGGCGATTTTTATGAATTCTTCACTGAGGAATTTGCTAGTGAGGAAATTCCTTAGCGAAAAACTACTTGCAGCGGAATAAGTACTCAGAAGTAAACATAATAGGATACAAACATAGTCATCATGATGAAATGAAGACAAGCACAGAGTACAGAAAGCGTAAACACAGGATAACAAGATGAAGACAAACAGACTGAAGAAATTGAACTGAGGAATTTGTGAAAGTCTTCAATCAAAGTCTTCAAGCACAGATATGAACAAAATTCAACACAGTAATGAGGAAATGAAAGGGTTGAGAAGATAGAACCAGTTAGTTGGTGAAGACAATGATTTGGTAAACCAGTTCCAACTGCTGTCTCAGTTGTACGTCTGGTTGGAGCGGCTGAGTATTTAAACTCGAGGACACGCAGCCCGGACACCCGCCTCTCGAGCCGCAACTCAGACACCCAGCTCACCATATTCTCCTTGAACTAAGACCACGCAGGTCTCATCCAATCACTCGTGGTAAGTCTTCGGTGACTTCCAAACCTTCACAGACTTGGTCACTCGGCGATCCACAATTTCTCTTGATGTTCTAGACCTTGACGCCTAACCGTCTGGAAGAAGCACAGCCTTCAAAGGTAATAAGCGCCGGATCCACGCTGATCAATTTCTTCATGATGCTCAATCACTTTGGGTTTGTGGGGTTTGGTTTTGGGATTTTCCTCACTTGATGATTTTCGCCAAAGTCCTCGGAGGATGGGTTGCTCTCAAATGACAAGTGTCAAGTTCTCTCGAGCAGCCAACCGACTAGTGGTTGTAGGGGCGGCTATTTATAGCCTAGGAGCAGCCCGACATGATAAGACATAAATGCCCTTCAATGATATGACCGTTAGGTGGATAGGATATTTTGGGACAGCCGCAAAGAAGACAAAGAACGGTCGGAAATTTGACTCTCAAATTCCTCGGGGCTATCATGTTCTCATCGTAGGAAATTCAAGACCGGCGAATTTTAACTCCTCGATCGAGCAAAGTCATCAAGGACCGGAAGAGCGTCTCATCACATCAAGAAATTGACTGAATCAGTATGAGATTTCCAATGGCTTCACTCAAGGGATTGGTAGGTGTAGGATTTTGAGTTGAGCATCACATGGAATTTTTCCTTAGTATTTCCTCGACCCCCTTTAATAGTACGGTGTTTCCTATGACTCAAGAAAGAGAAAATGAAACTACAAAAACAAAAGTCTTCACGCTCCATGTTCCTCAAATGAATACCTAGTCTTCAAGGTCACACCAATTTCTTCACTTTCAAAGTCTTCAGAAAGTCTTCAGAATATCAAAGTCTTCAGTCGAAGAACTTCATTTTTAGGGGTCGACTTTCTCTATAAATATCAAACTCCTCATAGACTTATAGACCTGTGTACACTCACAAACGCATCAGTCCCTTAACCTATAAGTCTTCAATACACCAAAATCACTAAGGGGCACTAGATGCACTTACACACTTGTCAGTGTCATGGTGCTGGCTAGAGTCGCTGACGTGTGGGCCCAGTCAACGGCCACGTCAGCTTGGTCAAAACTGACGTGTGGGCCCATTGGGGTTAGTTAAACTTTAACAGAAAATAAACTGTGTTTAGTTAGGAAGTGGGACCCAGCTGTCAGTGTGAGAGGGGGTTAATTAGCTGGGTCATTACCCCTAATGACGGCGCCATGTCAGCACGCCGGATTGTCGCCGGCGACGACCACAGCCGACGGCGGAGGTGCACCATTTGCTCGCTACGGAGCACCATTCGATGCGCGGTTTGCTCCTACGGGTTCCTGAGAGTGAGGCACATCCAGAGCAACAAGCGGCAGCGGCTGGGGTGGCCGGAGCTGACGGCGGTGAGCTCTTTTGCGGCCGCCGGAGTTCGGGCAACGATGGGTTCGGCTCTACGGTCCATGGGAGGAGGAGCTGGTGGGCGCTATGGGCTCCTGGAATCGTGCTGAGCACAGTAGTGTGCTTGGCTTCGAGCTCCTATGGCTCTAGCCACGACGACGACGAGGCACGGCGGCGGTGAGCTTCGGCCGCGGTGGCCAGTGAGGCTAGAGGAGGAAATCGACGGCAGGGAGAGAGGGGAACAGAAGAGGGGCTCACGGCGATCATGACGAGATGCTCAGCAGGCTCGGGGGAGGTCTGGAGGCGATAGGGCAACGCCGGCGATCGCCAGAGCTGGAGCTTGAAGATGATGTCGATGGCGGCGATACGGCGTGTCCCCGGTTGCTTGGCTCGTCGAGGAGGCGTAGGCGACAGAGGCGGAGCTCCTAGGCACATTAGAGGGGCGAGGGGGTGGCTCTGGGCGCGGCAATGGTGAGCGGTGACAACGGCGGCTCTCGGTGGGGAGAACAGAGGAGGGGGGAAGAGATGTAGAGAGTGAGGGAGAGGAGCAAGGGCCACGGGGCGTCTCCGGGCCCTCGAATGGGGGCGGGGAGGAAGCAGGAGGTGGAAGCAGGAGGTGGCCGCGGCTCGGCTGTGCGCGCGCCACGCACGATGCCAGAAGGCATGGGGAAGACGACGTGCGAGGAGGTGGGCTGGGCTGGCCAACCGGGCCGGCCAGGTGGGCTTTGGTGGGCGCCAGGTAAGTTCCAGGTGAGCCTCTGTTCGTTTCCTATTTTTATTTCTCTTTTCTATTTCTTCTGCAACTTGATGGCTTTATTAAAAATACTTAGGCACACTCAAAAATCACCAAACTGCTCATGGCCACTGTTTGGAATATATCCAACATGGAACACTTCAATTTAGGATTATTTGGACATTTTAAATATTTTATAGTATTTAAATGCCCAAATTCAAATACAGTATGATTTAATTCAGAGCCCAAATATGTCATGGAAAAATGTGCATCACCTTTGGCTACTGTTTATAGTATTTTCCATAAATGATGAACATTTTTGAAAGCCATTTGGACTTACTGAAAATATTTTAGGTAAACCTAGTGAATTCCTTTAATGCTAGGGTTTAGGCAATCCCCATTTCAACTTTCTGTAAAAAGTAAACATGATGCATCACCAAAGGCTAGCACTAGTGCATTGCCAGAAGCTAGGGATGTGACAGAGAAGTGCTTAGCTTTGGGTTCAATCTTGCGGTGTCCTTACCCAGTGACAATAGGGGTTGCAAGGCATGTATTGTATTGTTGCCATCGAGGATAAAAAGATGGGGTTTATATCATATTGCATGAGTTTATCCATATACATCATGTCATCTTTCTTAATGCGTTACTCTATTCTTATGAACTTAATACTCTAGATGCATGCTGGATAGCGGTCGATGTGTGGAGTAATAGTAGTAGATGCAGGCAGGAGTCGGTCTACTTGTCGCGGACATGATGCCTATATACATGATCATGCCTAGATAATCTCATAATTATTCACTTTTCTATCAATTGCTCGACAGTAATTTGTTCACCCACCGTAATACTTATGCTATCTTGAGAGAAGCCACTAGTGAAACCTATGGCCCCGGTATATCATATAAGCTGTCAATCTACTTTTATTTGCATCTTTACTTTTCCAATCTATATTATAAAATACCAAAAATATATTTATCTTATCATACTATCTCTATTAGATCTCACTTTCATGAAGTGGCCGTGAAGGGATTGACAACCCCTTTATTGCATTGGTTGCGAGTTCTTTGTTTGTTTGTGTAGGTGCGTGGGACTTTTGAGGAGCCTCCTACTGGATTGATACCTTGGTTCTCAAAAACTGAGGGAAATACTTACGCTACTATTGTTGCATCACCCTTTCCTCTTCAAGGAAAACCAATGCAAGCTCAAGACGTAGCATGCAACCATAAGGTTTTGTCGATCCTAAAGGTGTTGACGAAGTGTGCAAGCTCCAGCAATCCATCTATGGACTGGTGCAAGCATCTCAGAGTTGGAATATACGCTTTGATGAGGTGATCAAAGCATATGGTTTTATACAGACATACGGTGAAGCCTGTATTTACAAGAAAGTGTGGGGGCTCTGTAGCATTTCTGATATTATATGTGGATGACATATTATTGATTGGAAATGATATAGAATATCTGGATAGCATAAAAGGAAACTTGAATAAGAATTTTTCATTGAAAGACACCAGTGAAGCTGCTTATATATTGGGCATCAAAATCTATAGGGATAGATCGAGACATCTGATAGGACTTTCACAAAGCACATACCTTGACAAAGTTCTGAAGAAGTTAAAAATGGATCAGAAAAAGAAAGGGTTCTACCTGTGATACAAGGTGTGAAATTGGGTCAGACTCAATGCCCGACCACTGCAGAAGAGAGAGAGAATGAAAGTCATTCCCTATGCCTCAGTCATAGGTTCTATAAAGTATGCCATGTTGTGTGCCTTTTCATGAGTTTGGAAAGAGGGTACAATAGTGATCCAGGAGTAGATCACTGGACAGCGGTCAAAATTATCCTTAGAGTACTGAGGAAATGTTTCTCGGTTATGGAAGTGATAAAGGGTTCGTCGTAAAGGGTTACGTCGATGCAAGCTTTAACACTAATCTAGATGAATCTGAGTCTCAATCTGGATAGGTATAGTAAGTGGGAGCAATTAGCTAGAGTAGCTCCGTGCAGAGATTGTAGACATAGAAAATTGCAAAATACATACGGATCTGAATGTGGCAGACCCGACTAAACCTCTCTCATAAACAAAACATGATCACACCTTAGTACTCTTTGGGTGTTAATCACATATGCAATGTGAACTAGATTATTGAATCTGGTAAACTCTTTGAGTGTTGGTCACATGACGATGTGAACTATGAGTGTTAATCACATGATGATGTGAATTAGATTATTGACTCTAGTGCAAGTGGGAGACTGAAGGAAATATGCCCTAGAGGCAATAATAAAGTTGTTATTTTATATTTCCTTATTCATGATAAAGGTTTATTATTCATGCTAGAATTGTATTGATCGGAAACTTAAATACATGTGTGAATACATAAACAAATACCGTGTCCCTAGTATGCCTCTACTAGACTAGCTCGTTGATCAAAGATGGTTAAGGTTTCCTGACCATAGACATGTGTTGTCATTTGATAACGGGATCACATCATTAGGAGAATAATGTGATGGACGAGACCCACCTATTAGCTTAGCATAATGATCGTTCAACTTATTGCTATTGCTTTCTTCATGTCAAATACATATTCCTTCGACTGTGAGATTATGCAACTCCCGGATATCGGAGGAATACCTTGTGTGCTATCAAACGTCACAACGTAACTGGGTGATCATAAATATGCTCTACAGGTACCTCCGAAGGTGTTTGTTGAGTTGGCATAGATCGAGATTAGGATTTGTCACTCCGAGTATCGGAGAGGTATCTCTGGTCCCTCTCGGTAATACACATCATAAGCTTGCAAGCAAATGACTAAGGAGTTAGTCACGAGGTGATGTATTACAGAACGAGTAAATAGACTTGCCGATAACGATATTGAACTAGGTATGAAGATATCGACGATCGAATCTCGGGCAAGTAACATACCGATGGACAAAGGGAATTACGTATGTTGTCATTGTGGTTCGACCGATAAAGATCTTCGTAGAATATGTAGGAGCCAATATGGTCATCCAGGTTCCGCTATTGGTTATTGACTGCAGAGATGTCTCGGTCACGTCTACATAGTTTTCGAACCCGTAGGGTCCGCACGCTTAACGTTCGTTGACGATATAGTGTTATATGAGTTATATGATTTGATGACCTAATGTTGTTCGGAGTTCCGGATGAGATCACGGACATGACGAGGAGTCTCACAATGGTCGAGAGGTAAAGATTTATATATAGTATGATGGTATTCGGACACCGGAAGAGTTTTGGAGTGCACCGGGTAGTCATCGGGTCACCGAAAGGGGTCCCGGACACCCTCGGTAAGTGTATGGGCCTAATGGGCCAAAAGGGGAACATATCAGCCCTTGGTGCGCCCCTTCCTTCGACAGCAGGTCCTAAGGGAAGGAAAGGGTAGGGGAGTCCCCTCCTTCCTTTCCCTCCTCAAGTGGGAAAGGGAAGGGGGGCGCCACCCTCCCCTCCCTTTCCCCCGCACTTATACAAGGCAGGGGGAGGGCGCGGCTTTGGAGAAACCCCAAGTAGGATTCCTCCTACTTGGGCGCCCCCTTTGGCTGCTCCTCCCTCCCAACTACCTATATATATGTGGGAGGGGGGTGCCTAGCACACAACATACAACATTGTCTTAGCCGTGTACGGTGCCCCCTCCACCGTTTACACCCCCGGTCATATTTTCGTAGTGCTTAGGCGAAGCCCTACGGAGATAGCTTCACCATCACCGTCACCACGCCGTCGTGCTACCGGCACTCATCCACTACCTCGCCGTCTTGCTGGATCAAGAAGGCGAAGGACGTCATCGAGCTGAACGTGTGCTGAACGCGGAGGTGTCGTACGTTCGGTGCTCGATCGGTTGGAACGTGAAGAAATTCGACTACATCAACCGTGTTGTCAAACGCTTCCACTTACGGTCTACGAGGGTACGTAGACACATTCTTTCCCCTCGTTACTATGCATCTCCATGGATAGATTATTGCATGTGCGTAGAAATTTTTTGTTTTTCCCGTTTCCCAACACATCAAACTTAGGAAAGTCCATCTTCGGAGTACTACCAAAGTGTGAACGGTGCGCGTGACCGTGGGAGCGACACTCATCATATTGAGACTCATAATCGAACAGCTTGGGCTCATGATTGGACATATCGTTGGTCGGAGGCAGATCGAGGGATCTGGGATCCTTCGGAAGTAGCCCCCGTGCTAGGTGGTGCCCGCCTTACCCATGGGGCTGGGCCGCGGCGTCAATACGGACCTAGATGGTTGGAGGAGACGTGCTGGTGCAAGTCGGTTAGTGGGTCGAGGTGTGGGAGCCTCTAGTACCCCGAGGCATGCTGCAGCATCCTCCGCATGGAGTTCTAGCCACGAAGCCGAGGTAGTAAAGGTATTAGTCATAGTACCCATCATTGTCTCCGTGCGCCCGCGGCACCGTTGACACTGGAATGCGGTGCGGGTCAAGGTGCTAGCTGTGGGGGAGGTTAACGTCCGGCCACGGCAGCGGCGATCGGATATGCCAGTGCTAGTGTGTGCAGTGCACCGAGATGTAAAGTTGGTTCCGTGGCCCGCGATCCCTGGCCGCACGTGGCTCCATCTCAGAGGCTTTTGGCAGCGTGGCGGCGGGGGGGTAGTGTGGTGGGACGAGCTGGCGCTGGTGTCGAGCTTACCCATGCCGAAGAAACCCATGGCGAGCTAGGGTTTTGCTGTCGCCGGTGAGGGAGCGAGCGTGGCCAGATTTGGACAAGGAGAAGTGGATGAGGCTGGACCCCTGCATGCTTGCATTAAAAAGGACAAGGACCCAGATGCTTCCACACACTGCCATGCATGCCCGAGTTAGGTGGCCGCATAGGCTACGACCATGGGTGGTGGTTGGGCGGACGACAAGTGGGGCCACGACGAACATCAAAGGGACACTCAGCACGTCCGTCTTGACACAGACCAGGCATAAATATGAACTGGAAATGCATCCAGACAGACACCGAATGGACATGTTTTGGGTTTGGGTCAAGGCGATGGGCTGGTGTTTTCGTCCATTCAGACGCAAACGGACACGCGTGCGAACCATTTTGAACACGGGAAAACAAAAGTCCCAACTCGAAGCTTTGGGAGTTGGTCCAATTCGAGGTTCTGGTATATCTATTTTATTGGCAACCCATCCCACAGGCATGAGGTAGCTAGCAGACAAGTAATAATACAGAAAAATTGTACATCTACCAAATTATGTGCCAGTCATATTAGTGGTGAACACGCACTGTTAAACGGCACACTAGCAAAAGAAGAATCATAAGGGGGGTTCAGACAACTTCATTTGCTACATGTAACATTCCAAACACAAACCCCCTGGGGAATCCTAGACACAATTAGAGCAGTCTCTTAGATTTACAGCAAACAGAATGTCAGTCCATGTAAGAATACCATATGTAATGTACACCACGCCTCCTAAACCGAATCCATCCTTGTCTACTAAACTGATAGCGCCAGAGACAGCTTGTGAACAACAACCCCCACAACATGCTTTTGCTGTACAAAATTGCCATATAAATCAGCAAGCTGTCGCCTCAGAGCCGCTGTCCCTGGCACGAACCGCCAATAGACGCTGTCGCCTCAGAGCCGCTGTCCCTGGCACGAACCGCCAATAGACATGCTTGCATTTCTTTTCTTTTCTTTGGGGCTCCAGCATTCTGCTGTCCAATGCCAAATGTCAACACAGCCATCTCCAGGGAATTACAACAAAATTTACCTAACCTGGCTCTAAATTGCTAATTTGTCATCTCATGAAGCAGTTGAGCCAGCCGAAAGTGGTCCGTCTCTCAGCTGCTGTAGACAAAGTTGGAGTTGCTTTTGTATCATCTCAGCAACCATTCGCAGCCTTCCTTGGCCGGGTTCTGCAACAGCAGGGGTCCCATTCACAGTCTCCACTGCCCTCGCCACCTTCTGCTTACATCTCTCCCAATCTTCAGACTGCAGCCAGCAAGCTCTCCCACCATGGCTCCCATTTATTGCAAGGAACGATATATGGCTGTTGTCTCCAAAAGAATACCTCAGTCTCACGGACACACAATACGGAAGCCAGGCAGCTCCACCAGCTACGTTCATGTGAGGAATGAGCGCATGGTCAAGTACAAACGTGAGAGCAAACTCTACTGAACTGTGGGCTCTGTCATGATGAATATTGCTCTTAGCTAAAGAGTTTTCTGTTCTATCATCTGAAGCTGATCCTGAGTGATTTTCCAAACAAAGCTCAATGCGAGCCCTCTGAGCAGTTGCAATGTCACCATGAGCCTGGGAAAACCCTTTCTTCCAAGTAATCAGCTTCAAAAATTCTCTCAGCACCGATATAGGTAATGTAAGCAAAGTGATAAAAGAAGCAACTCTTGAAGCATCATATGGTTCAGAGGCAACACGCCTGCTGAAATAATCACATATCTCGTTGATCTCGGCAGATGTCAGCTCCTCCTGAGCATTGCTCTGAGCTTGCTGTTGCTGTTGCTGGTGGTGAAACCGCTTAACACTCAGAACTTGTAGAAGCAGTTGAACCCGATGGACGCTAACTGCAAATACATAACCTCTACAAGAAGACGACGGAAAATAATGTATCAGAAATATAAATTGTCAAACTTCAAACTGAAAAGAAAGCAAAGAAAGAAGCATTTTCAGTAAATGATCAGTTTTCTTTGTAATTCTAGCCTATTCTCAAAGAATTATGGGTTGATGCAGAAAATAAATAATACATCAGTACAATACCTATATTCAGTAAATATATAAAGTATTTGGACGTAAAAAAAATAGCATATCAGCAATTTAATGCATGGTGGGAAATTAAGAAGGATGATACATGTAATGTAATGTAATATTTTAAGATCCTGCATAAACAGAATATAACTAGGAAAGGGCACTATTATCCAATGATAATAAAGGAAAACTCAATATGTTAGATTGCACATAGAAATTTCCCATTGCTAATATTCCATATGGAAGAGCGAACAACAATGATTTACGGAATGAGAATCTGATAACAGACTTCAGTTTCTCAATGAAACAATACATTATTCTATTTTATTATTTATTTTTATTATTATCATCATCGTCATAATAATAATCTTACCCCACATAGAACCGCAGTGCAGGCTGCTCTTGATCCAAATTCAAAAGAGCCCCTTCGTTGTCCTTCAAAATTGACCCCAATATCTCTTTCAGAAGTTCAGGCAACTGTGCAAACAACCATAGAACTCCAAGGTACTTAAGAATCCCTCTTAACACCTTCTTGAGAGCTGCCAACGGAACCCAACCACCACCGTAGCCACCATCATCCCCAAGCCCAATGAAGGCTGTGTTTAGTTCTCCTTTCATATGAACAGGAAGGCCAGTTCCAGGTGTTAGTCGCACAGAGGCTCCACCAATCCCTGAAGCAAGACCTGAAGAAGACAACATGGCATTTCCTGCTCGACTCAAACTAGCTGCTACATGGTTGGCGACACTAGAAGTTGGCCTGGACATAGCAACACCAGGGGTGGCATTTAAACGGTTTGCGACAGGAACAGATTGTGGAGCTCCAGCACTAGTATTTAAGTGTGGACCAGGCTGTGTAGCATTCATGAAAGCAGGTTCAAGAGCATTTAGACCTTGAGCAACATGCTCCATTATGAAAGGTCTAAATTGTGGACATGGTAATGACCCGCCAACTGAAGGCCCACCCTTAGGAGGGGTTGCGGGCTGTAGCCAAACCTGATCCCCGGCGAAGCAACGCATGTCAACAGAAAACTTCTTGCGATATATAATGCGTATCCAGTATGGGCCCCGAAGCACGACGGAAACATCAAAAGGCAGCAATGAACTAGGAACGAGTCCAGGTCCACCCCGTCCAGCAGCGGAGAGCATGGCAGCAGTATGAAGAGTATGACCACCCAAATGTGCCGTAGCATTTGATGGGGCAGATGCATGATGCATAGTTGTTGCAGATGAACCATTTGCTACTGGCCCCTGGGAGGTGACATTATTAGTTTGCTTTGGCATTGAGCTGTACCCAGTCGAAACTGTTACAGGCATCCGTGCAGGACGAATTGCACCCCCAAGAGCAAGTAAAGGTCCTGCTGTTAGCCGAATACAATCCAAGAAGGATGCAACCTCACCACCATTCACGAAATCCTCCAAAAACTGCATTTAATGAACATGATAACAAGATCAATTAAAGAAACAGAATGGCCGACGCCTAGAGGTCAACTGGAACAGCTCATTTGACAGTACAGAAAGAACATGTCGAATAAATAAATTAAGTACTGCTATCCTTGAAACTTTCATAATAAGTTACACCTGTACACAATTGCCAAAAGACAAAGAAAGATGAAATCTAGAAGAAATTATTTTCAACAGGAAATTGAACTGAAAAGTAGAATGCACACAATTCATAGAGAATTGAGTTGTCAACCTGTGAAATACGAAATGCAATTTAGTACGACAGAAAAATATCTCGTTGTTGTGTTCTGATTCATTAGGAACTAAGAGGCTAAACGATGCACTACAAGAAACATGTAGAAATGTAGGCACCAGGAAGTGGGAACTTGGTTTTGTTTTCAAGACGGCCGCCGGACCATTTTTTCTTGATACATACGTAATTATATTAGTACTACTACTACTTATAAACATATGAGTTACAAAAATATTAGTACTCCCTCCGATCCATATTACTTGTCACTCGAACGGATGTATCTAGACGTATTTCAATGCTAGATACATCCATTTGAGCGACAAGTAATATGGATCGTAGGGAGTATAAACTTTAACATGTTAAAAGATCTATACATCATTTACTTGTATTCATCTCATGTACTCCCTCCATTTCTAAATATAAGCCCTTTTAAAGATTCCAATATGAACTACATACGGATGTGTATAGACGTATTTTAGAGTGTAGATTCACTCATTTTGCTTTGTATGTAGTCCATATTGAAATCTCTAAAAAGGCTTATATTTAGGAACCGAGGGAGTATGTCGTTTCCAAACATAGCGTAAGGATGTTATAAACTTTGACGTGTTGAAAGATTCATATCATTTGCTTGTACTCATCTCAAGTATGCTCTTTCGAAACATAGAGTAAGCATGAACGGACCTTTGTGTGTGGCCAAAGCTGGTCAGGAGAAACATGCATTGTGCAACCTTCCTTAGCAGTTTCCCATTCGACAACAAAGTGAACCATTGGCATATGGCCATAGCTGAACCAAAAGCTCATTAGGCCAACAGCTTCAATCCTGAATGGCTTTCCCATCTGTTCAGATAGCCTGTCAGCATCACTATGGCCTTTATTAACAGACTGTGATTTCATCCCCACAGATATATGGTTATCATCTAGCTTATCATCAAGTTTTACACCGATCAATCTCCTCATTCCACGAGCAAATACACGTGCATTGGCAAGCCGTTGTAAATCTGACACAAGCCTCTTAACACTATCTGCCTCAACACTGCTATAAGTTAAAACAACACCATCCGCGTCAAAAGAGATATGTGAATCCATCTCAGATGTGTTAGCTATGCGTACACCAACACCCCACGGTGTTGAGGTGCTTCCTCCATTGAGCTCCCAAAGTTCCTTGAAATGTGGATCATTTATCCTAACATCCCATGACATGCTTCCAGCCTTCCCAAGGCGTAAGCATATGTGTTTCCAAGAATCATCTTGAGCAAACGGTAACCTGAACCAAATATTCGAGGATGGTGATCGCATGCCCACTTCTTCGACATATGGAATGGCGCTAGAATACATCTGGGCAGTTAGTTGAGCATGCTTGATGCATAGCGAACAGTGCCGTATTACATGTAGTAGCACTGAAGCATACACAGTTGCTGGAACACAATTATTTCTTTCGGCAAGAATATTATTTCCATGGGTGAGGCTGGTTCCTGATTGTGAACTAGAAGAGTATGCCTGCAAAGGAAGGGAACTCTGCACCGATTCTGATATTTTTCTTCGCTTACTTGGCTCACTGGATTTCAGTCCTTGCAGTGAAGGGAGATCTAGCAGGAAATCTGAAAGAGAGCGCTTTCTAGGTGCACAATCAGCGCCTACGGTGATGGCCTTCCCTAATCCTGTCAATTGCACAAGTAAGGTAAACACATTTGTAATGGTAATGCAACCTTATCTAATTTAACAGACAAAAAATTCGTAAATACAGGAACTGAGCCTAGATCAGCTGGTGGGAAGTGTGGGTACTGGGTAGTACCCCCTCCTAGTGATCTAAATGCTCTTATACTTCTTTACTTAGGGAGTACTAGTCATAGTTAAAAAGGCACGCCTAGCGCTTAATTGCGCATAAGCGTACGCTTTGGTCAGAAAAGTGCAAGGCAGTGGCAAAAGGCCGTGAAGCTTATCCAGGGATGTTTTTTATTTGCATTTACGCCTTTTAGAAAGAGCTGCTAAATTAAATTACCTTTTAGCGAAGGAAGAACGCCTAGCGCTTTTTTAACCATGGTACAAGACTACTAGTACACCCCCATCACCCAGGTTTCAGTCCTCTTCAACTCTAATTTGGGTGCTTATTTCCCCAATTGATGAAAGTAACCTAGTTCCTCCTAGGTAATCTAGCCAAAAAAAAAAAACCTTTGCATAAATACCTTCAATGGCAGGTGAAGATCGAACCAAATGAGCAGGCAACGTGCTTGAAGGGGCAAGTTGAAATGGTTTATTTCCATCTGCAATACCATGCTCACTTGGAGAGCTCAATGAACTCAGGTCATGATTAGATTTAGAGTTTGACAACTTGATAGCAGATGAATTTCTTACAGGGTTAGAGGACGAAAAGGCGTTTGTACTCTGTAAATGGCTCAAACTAGTTGGGAAATAGCTGTTCACACCGACACCAGGACGAACTATTGAGGTATTATTAGCTTGCATGTGTGAAATAGTTCTGGTGCTTCCGCCTTGAGGACCAAGTGAAAGAGAGTGCACAGGAGAATCAGAAGGCAAACTAGAACCATGTTCACATTCGAAGGTCTCATCAACAATAGATGAAAACGATGGTGAACAAGCAGGCAGCAGCGGAAGAGGATCAACACTATTCTGAATGAGAAGTTGATTGTCCATCATGTCATCACAGTTCTCTATACTTTGTAGGGAATGCAGTTTGGCATCAAAAGGATTTGAATTCTTCTCATATTTTATTTTTTCCATCTGCCCAACATCAATCTTGTTTACCCTCATGGCTTCTTTGGCATCTATATTTGCATTAAACTTATTGCTTGCGTCAGACTGTGTTTCAAGCAAATGAAAAACAGGCCTGAAATCCTTATCAAGTTGCATCAACAAATAATAGGCATTTGCGCATTGCGGAAATCCCATAACCATCAGATCTGAACCATGTAATATAGCCTCTGGAATCTTTAGAGTACCCTGAGACTGCTCATAAACCTGGAATAAAAACAACAGAATTTGATCACTTAATATCTGGAGCAAAGAAATTTGCGTATTCACGCACTTATACAGGTCATATATAAGAGAATGCCAATTGTATTAATACAGCCAGAGGCACTTATCAGCAGAACACACAGCAGCTGTATAAGGATGTAAATAGTGATCTCAAACAAGTTACATGCCCTGGAGGTTATTTGGCATTAGTACAGATATCCTTGATTCAAAATCCCATACAAAAGATGCTGCTTTGGCAGACCTGATCATGGGAGTCCATGGCCCCAGCTTAAAGAAGCCACCCCCTCCCAAAAAAAAGAACATATGGTGAATATAAATAATGTTCTGTTTGGCTTTAGCCTGGCCCGCTGGTATTTCAAGGCTACGATGTCTATTACAAAACCACACGATTGTTCTCGGCCTCAAACATTTCTAATACAAAATCACACAAGTTGCTCAACAGAAAACAGCTGGTGGGAGGAGCTGGATAGATTGAAAGGTGGGAGCTTAGGAACCATTGCAGGAAGATGTGGCAAGGGCAGGAGAACCCTGGCCGCATGTGTCAGTACAAGAGGGCAACGAGAAGTAGATAATACTTCTAGTTTCTTCAACGTCGAACTCCCTAGACCTTGCTAATATGCTACTCCCTCCGTCCCAAAATAAGTGTCTCAACTTTATAGTAACTTTAGTACAAAGTTGTACTAAGATTGAGACACTTATTTTGGGACGGGGGGAGTACTACACTTCCAGATGCTGCCAGACTGGAGTCCACTTTCTTGCTGCTTAGTGACTGAGCATGGTATCCCGAGCCTACAACATTAACAGTACAGCAAAGATAAACTACCCCCCTTCTGGTTTGTAAGGCCTGTGCGTATCTCTAGATCGTCAATTTGATAAACTTAATATGGGTTATACACCATTAGAAACTCATTCGACTTACAAATTTTATGATAAACTTTTTGTGGCATATAACTTGTATTACATTGATCAAATTAACGACCTAAAAATACAAGCAGGCCTTAAAACTGGAAGAGAGGAGGTATACACATTTATGATTTAGTGTACTTTACACATATGTTTTTCTATAACATAAGAGATAAGACTAATCCTGCGAGAGGGAATGGGGAGAAGTGGAAATCTGTAGGACCAGAGGAATATGCTTGAACCAGAATGTACCACAGCCCCACATATGATATATACTCCCTCCGTTCCAGAATATAAGGTGTATCGATTTTCATGCAAGTCAAACTTGTGTATGTTTGACCAAGATTATAGAATAAAATATTGACATTTACAATACAGAGTAAATAAAATATGAAAATATTTTTCATGATGGGTCTAATGATACAAATTTGGTACTGTAGGTATTGGTATTTTTTTCTATTAACTTGGTCAAACATGCGCACATGTTTGACTTTTGAAAAAACTAATACACCTTATTATTTTGGAACAGAGGGAGTATTATTCAAGTATTTTCATGACAAATCAACTCATGATTCTGATATTTTCACATGGCCCTTTTCTAGTGATGTAGTTGGTTAAAGTGGCAAAGGTGCAACTGCGCGCATCCCACAGTAATGTTCTCTCAGATAGGGGGATTATAATACTGCACCTGCTAATAAAATTCAGAAATAAAGACATCATGATATTATCAAGACAGTTGGCAACCTTGAGGCCAAAAAAACTTCCAGTAGATACAAGCAGATGGAGGATGCTCCTAGTCCTTAAGCTTGAGAAAACCTCAGTCGCTGTGTTACTGCCTTTGTTTAGAGCTTCTTCCCAATCCAGCAGAGCGGAAGGAGGTAAGATATTCTTTGGTGATTGTAGGATGAAACGACCACTCCTATTAAAGAGAGAAATGAGTTGCAGTACTATGAAACTGAAAAAGACCAGACTGGAATACATCACAAGGCATAAGCATAAATATCTAGCCTTCATCTGATCATGCTTCAAGCTAAGACAGTACGGCTATAACAGATTCCGGCACTGAAGGGACGATGTCCATCAAAAATTTCTCAGAAGCAGTAGCTTTCGATTCTTGAGTGATGCATAGCACAATACTTGCTTGAACAACATTTTGTAGCACTTGTTTATGAGTGGGGAAGTGAACACATGGATCTAGGGAAACAAGTGAAAACGAAAAATAATCAAGCCATCACCAACCAGTTTAACTTTCTAGGATCAGTCCTACCACTAAGAAAAGCGCTGTGGTTGCAGCGCGATCAGCAGTAGAAATGCAATCAACGCTATAACCGTCCTAGACTGTCTACCATGATACATCACAAGCATATGCATGGATCGGTACGAGTCGGAAGATTGAGGACAGGCAGTGGCACTTGCTTGGTACTGAGGGTTTTTTTTTTTTTGTTATTGTTGTTGCTGAATGAAATGATGCCTGCCCTCTTTTATAAAATGGAGCCAGTCCTACAGCCTACTCTATACTAACCCTGTCTTACTCTACAGCAAGTAAACACAACTAATGCTGATCTTAATAAAACTATCGTGTGCCTGGCTTGATAGTTTTTGTGTACCTCATGGTGGATGCCCACAACCGTGACAGATGAACAATGTGATCTCAGCAATATTATAGGTATAACAGTGTGATCCTACAAGCTAAAAAAATGAGGCAAACAAAGAACCTAATGGGTTGTGGAATTACAAGTGAAAAGATTATTTTCTAAGCAAGAGGGGGTGAAGTTGAACAATAGTCACTAGGTCTACATCCAATAAGTTAATTCATAACAACACGGGTAGTGCTGACAAACCTGATATTTACTCCAAGACCAATATATGCTTGACCATATGCTCGCACTTGAAGCACTTCATTTCCACAAAAATCTGCAAAGCTCGCTTTCTCTGTCTTCTGCATTTATCAGCATATTAGGCACTATAAATGTCAGCAAATAACCAATATATTCTTATAGTAAGTAAAGCTTTGGAAATACGGGAATGTTTAGCTTCAAGATCTGAAGAGTCAAGACAATAACCAACAGGTAACATATTAGCACATGCCGCATATAGTACAACCAAAGGGTATGACTTTCAACAACAATGAAAAATGACCATGTCTACAAGTTCCCAACAAGCAACATGGGAACCATAATGCATTTCCACCAATGGTACGATAAACAAACAGTCCACATAATATTGTTTAATAATGGGACTGTACTACCCGAGTTTAGGGAAGCTCTATTTTTCACAAATGGTACAAGGAAACCCGGGTGTGGTCTTAAATGAGCATGGGCCAGGTCGTCACCCCCATGGTGGCGCGCCATATCATCTGGATATGGTGATAAGTGAGCAAGGATCAGGTCGTCGCATCCTTAATGGCTACATCGACACCTGGGTGTAGTGAAAAGTGAGCAAGGGTTTTTGCATTTGACACGACGAGTGCAAAGAGTAAGGAAGCTAGCCATGCCAAGTAGAATCCGCTTAGGTAGCTGGAACATAGGGTCCCTGACGGGTAAGTTACAGGAGTTAGTTGATAAGATGAGGAGAGGTGTTGATATCCTATTCCAAGAAACCAAATGGAAGGGACAAAAGGCAAAGGAGGTGGAGGATACCGGCTTCAAGTTGTGGTACACGGGGTAACTGCAAACAAAAACGGAGTGAGCATCTTGATCTACAAGAGCCTCAAGTATGGAGTGGTAGGCGTCAAGAGGCAAGGGGGGCGGATTATCCTAGTCAAGCTGGTCGCTGGGGACTTACTTCTCAATATTATCAACACGTATGCCCCGCAAGGAGGCCACAACGAGAGTACCAAGAGGGAGTTCTGGGAAGGCCTGGAGGACTTGATCAGGAGTGTAGCTATTGGGGAGAAGCTCTTCATGCGAGATCTCAATGGTCATGTGGGTACATCTAACACAAGTTTTGAAGGGGTACATGGTGGCTTTGGTTATAGCAGCAGGAATCAAGGAGAGAGTGTCTTGATCTTTGCTTTAGCCTACAACATGATCGTAGCTAACACCCTCTTTAAAAGGAGAGAATTCCATCTAGTGACTTTTAGTAGTGGTCAACACTCTAGCCAGATTGATTTCATCCTCTCAAGAAGATAAGACAGGCATGCTTGCCTAGATTGTAAGGTGATACTTGGAGAGAGTGTTGTCCCTCAACATAAGCTTGTGATGGCTGACTTCAGCTTCTGGA
Source organism: Aegilops speltoides (assembly GCA_021437245.1). Classification (NCBI taxonomy): domain Eukaryota; kingdom Viridiplantae; phylum Streptophyta; class Magnoliopsida; order Poales; family Poaceae; genus Aegilops; species Aegilops speltoides. The sequence continues at coordinate 261,968,587 of CM038145.1, forward strand.
TACGTGTCCATCGTGATAATCACGTCAAAGTCACCAGAACAAAGTGGTGGAAGCTCAAGGGGGAGGCACCTTAGGCTTTCAAGGAGAGGGTTATTAGGGAGGGCTCTTGGGAGGAAGGAGGTGATGCAAACAATATGTGGATGCAGATGGCGATTTATGTTCGAAAGGTGGCTTTAGAGGAGTTTGGGGTGACCAGGGGAAGTAGAAAAGAAGCTAAAGATACTTGGGGCCAGTTTTTAGGGCTTATGGCTGGCTGTGGAAATTAGCTGCTATTGTAGTGTTAAAAAAGTCTTAAATTATGGGACGGAGGGAGTAAGTGTTAACTAGTAGGCTTCTAAAATAAAATTTTAGGTTGGGCTTCTAGAATAAGCTGGGGAGGGAGTAGCTTGAGCTTATTACCACAGCCAGGCATAAGCCTCAAATGAATTGGCCCTTAGTGATGGAACGATGATGTTCAGAAGGCTATTAATGAGAAGAACGATTATTTCAGACGCCTACACCTGGATAGGAGTGAAAACAACATTGAGAAGTGCAAAGTGGCAAAGAAGACTGCAAAGCGAGCTACGAGTGAAGCGAGGGGACGGCATATGAGAACCTCTACCAACGTTTAAACACGAGGGAAGGCGAAAGAGACAACTATAAGACGGCCAAGATTCGAGAGAGGAAGACAAAGGATGTCAACCAAGGCAAATGCATGAAGGATGGAGCAGATTGATGTCCGGTGAAGGGCGAGGAGATCAAGAATAGATAGCGAGAGTACTTCAAAAAACTGTTCAATGGAGAGAATAAGGGCTCTGCCATTGAGATGGATGACTGCTTTGATGACAACAACGGACATTTTGTGAGTCGGAGGTCAGGGAGACATTAAAAAGGATGAAAGGAGGCAAGGCCATGGGCCTTGATTGTATCCCCATTCAGGTGTGGAGATGCCCTGGAGACATAGCGATAGTATGGCCAACTAAGCTTTTCAACCTCATTTTCCGGCCAAACAAGATGCCCAAAGAATGGAGGCAGTGTATATATTAGTATCAGTCTTCAAGAATAAGGGGGATGTTCAAGGTTGTACTAATTACCATGGAATTAAGATGATGAGCCATACAGTGAAGCTATGGGAGTCATTGAGCACTGATTAAGAAGAATGGCAAGTGTAACCAAAAATCAGTTTGGTTTCATGCCCGGGAGGTTGACCATGGAAGCTATTTTCTTGGTAGTTGGTACGACAACTTATAGAGAGATACGGGGAGCAAAAGGACCTGCATATGGTGTTCATTGGCTTGGAGAAGGCCTATGATAAGATACCATGGAATGTCATGTGGTGGGCCTTGGAGAAACACAAAGTCGCAACAAAGGATATTACCCTCATCAAGGACATGTATGACAATGTTGTGACAAGTATTCGAAAAAGTGATGGCGACGATGATGACTTTCCAAATAAAATAGGCCTGCACCAAGGATCAACTTTGAGCCCTTATCTTTTTGCTTTGGTAATGGATAAGGTCACAAGGGATATACACGGAGATATCCCCTGGTGTATGCTCTTTGCGGACGATGTGGTGCTAGTCAACGATTGTAGGACGGGGGTTAATAGAATGATAAGAGTTGTGGAGACACACTTTAGAATCAAAAAGTTTTAGACTTGGTAGACTAAAACTGAGTATATGAGGTGAAGTTTCAATACTACTAGGCACGCGGAGGAGGTTAGCCTTGATGGGCAGGTGGTGCCTCAGAAGGACGCATTTCCGGTATTTGGGATCAATGCTGCAGAAGGATGATATTCATGAAGATGTGGGCCATCAAATCAAAGCCGGATGGATTTAGTAGTGCCAAGTTTTTGGCGTCATCTGTGACAAGAGACTGACACAAAAGCTAAAAGGCAGGTTCTATAGGACTGTGATTTGACCTGCAATGTTATATGGCACAGAATGTTCAACAACTAAAAGGCGACATGTCCAATAGTTAGGTGTAGCGGAGATGTGCATGCTGAGATGGATATGTGGCCCCACAAAAAAGGATCAGATCTGAAATGATGATATACATGATAAAGTTGAGGTAGCACCAATTGAAGAGAAGTTTGTCCAAAATCGTCTGAGATGGTTTGGGCATATACAACACAGACCTCCAGAAGCGCTGGTGCATAGCCGAAGGATAATGTCTACTGATAAGTAGACCAAACTTAACATGGGAGGAGTCCATAAAGAGAAACCTGAAGGACTGGAATATCACCAACGAACTAGCCATGGACAGGGGTGTGTGGAAATTAGCTATCCACGTGCCAGAATCATGACTAGGTTTCGAGATCTTATGGGTTTCAACTCAAGCTAGCCCAACTTGTTTGCGATCGAAACACTTTGTTGTTGGTGGTGGTGGTGGTGTTGTTGTGGTATTAACATAATAACATTCAGTATAGTATCATGTGTCATAGAAAACACAAAGGTACATAAACATAATGGTTTGTATCATTACCTTATGTGGTGCCTTTGCTACGCCAATGTCCCGCTTCAGGATAACATCTTTGGGTGACTGACAAATTTGCACATTTTTGCACAATTGTCTCTGAATGTCAAGAAGACGTGTGTGCCTATTGCAAGCAATTGCTTTTAAAATGAGTTTCTCAACATCAATGCAGGACAGATCAAGAGAAAGATTAGCTTCTTTATCTGTCAAAGGATCAAGTATAAATGAGCTATGCTGGCATTTTATCTGCATGTCTTGCCCTGCCTCAATTTTGATAAATGGGGATAAATCAGATTCTGCTGGGCCACTGTTTTTTCCATCCAACCAGTAATTCAATTTCAACACAGGTAACCTAAAACCACTTGAATCAAATTCCCCATCTTGACCAAGCTGCATTACAGCAGCATTTCCAGTTTGACCTGTGGTGCTGTCTGAGATACGTTCAGAACTTATTGCTTCCTTCCACCTTCCGTGTCGAAGAACATTAGCCTGCCTAATGATAGTGTCCATAGCAAGTGAAATGCTTAACTCGTGAAGTATAGCATACAGCACAGAAAAGGGATTCTCAGAAACTGCCATTCTTCTTTCTATATCATCACCAAGAGCAAATCTCCTAATTTCTCCCAGCTTAATAGGGCCATTCTTCTCACCAACAAGCAACTCCATGTGCAGTATCCTCCATAAATCTAAGTTACCACGGTAACCTAACGTAAGAAGAACTTTAAATTCTCCATCCACACGAAAAACAGCTATCCCATCAGTTACTGAAATGCTAGATGCTTCTTTGGGTCTTGGAGTCACAAGTACTTTGTAGCGCACACTGGTGTCCAACTTCTGCAAAGCATGTTTTTCTTCATCTGGAGAAAGTTTATTTTGGCTCCCTATGTCTTCTATACATCTTGGTAACCTCTGATAACTGCCTGTAAGCATAACCTCTAAAGCAGAAGGAACATCAAATGTAGGAGCTCGTGCTTGCTGCAACCCCTCATGCATGAAGAACAGTGAGTCAGCTGTTTGGGTGAAGCATGTTTCATGGCTAGAAAGGGTCGATCCAAGTTGCTGACAGTACTGAACCAACGGAACCTGCACAGATTACAAGTAACCATCTCAAATACAAAAAATAAAAGTAAAGAAGAAAAGAAGTGCAACACAAAGTTTCCAAGACAACGATTTCATGGTCTAGTGCCAACCAATAGGTAGAACGATGAAAACCCCACTTTAGTTTAGGATGATACTGATAAAAAACTGCAGAGACTTCAGGATGGAATGTATGGGCTGTTCAATCAAACTTAATGATTTCATGTTCAAAGCCAATTGTGCAAGGGCACAACAAAAACAGAAGTTTGTTGTGAATAGTACTACATGAGCTTTTATTTTGACTATTCAGTTTTAATCTATTGTCTGTAAGTGATTTCTATTTCTCCCACTGGATATCTATGGATGTTTAAGGGGAGGGGTAAATGGACTTGCTCCTATTTGAACTTGAATCCAACGAAAAGAACAAACAAACCTATTTTCGCAGAATAGACTGAGATTGCTGGACGAATAAAGCAAGAAGAAATAGCCGACCAAATGAAGTGCCAATTTGCCCCAACTATGGTAGCAATGTGAGGATACCAACGAAACAGCCCCTAAATTCAGAAGTCTATACCTATTTAATTGACCGCATTTCACTACACTACTGTGGCAATAAGGGCACTGTCTAGGGCAAACAGAAAACGGCCTCATCTCAATCAACAACGACCTGCTGACACCACTTGGCGAGCACATGGAGGCGGAGCATGCGCTGGCGGGTGCGGGCGATGAATTTGAGGAGGTCAATCTTCTTCTCGGAGTCCGACCGCTGCCGCCCGCCATAGGCGCCCTTCCAGTCGGACTCGACCTGCGACTTCTCCACGAGCTCCCGCAGCGCCAGGTACGACTCCTCCGCCGCCCGCCGCACCACGGACCCCAGCTCCACCGTCTGCTGCCCCAGCTCCCCCGCCATCGACGTGGCTAGGGTTTCCGCCTCAGCTTAAGCTCCCGCGACAACGGTTTTGGGAGGAAATCGAGGCCACCGCTGCGGGACGGCGAGGAGGAGGGGGGCCTTCGGGGTAGGTGGCCGGGCAATACCGCCGGCGACGAATCGGCGGCGGCGGCCCGCGTGGGGTGGGATCGGAGCTTTTCGCTTCAGCGCTGGGTCGGGCCCGAACAGAGCGTGCGACCACGCCTAGTCGACAAGATCACGATGGGCCAGCGAGGCTGCGCGTATATAGTGGCCGTCGATCGAGGTACTGACGGTTAGATGAAGACAACGCTCAGGACGCAAACCGTCATATGAAGCTGCACAGAACGCGTAGACAGCATTGCCGGGGAACTTAGGCCCAGTTCTTCTGCCGGCTCAAAAATTCTGCGAGAAGCTGGGTAGGGGTCGGAATCTGGAGAATCCCTAAATTCTGGCAAAAAAACTGGTCTTTAGCATCCGCAGGATCTCATATTAGGCGAGATTTTTTTTTGAAAATACAAAATATGTTCGAACATTCAAAAAGAATTGTAGATACACATCAATGTTTGATGTATAATCATTAAAAAATTCAGATAGAAACATCAATGTTTGATGTACATTCAGCTCCTAAGAGCATCTCTAGTAGAGCCCTCAAACCCCCAAACCCTTAAAAATAACCGCTTTTTTACAGTTTTCGTTCGAAAAACGTCGTAGATTAGAACCCTTAAACCCTTAAACCCGTAAATTTTTTTAGAGGTCCAACCCTCAAACGCAACACTGTAGAAGTGAGGGTTGGGGAGGTCAACCCCGACACCACTCCATTTCCTCGGCGGGAGAATTTCTCCATCTCACTTGCCTCGATCCTCGGCCGCCTCTGCCTCCCTGCCTCCTTGCCCACCCCACATGCTTCCTGCCTCACCTCGCCTCCCTTGCTTGCTCCTCCTTGGCCGCCTCTCTCTTGCCGCCCTGCCTCCTCCTTCTCCTCCCTGCCCGCCTCCGCCTCACCTTCCCGCCTCTCCCTCCTTCTCACCGCCTCCGCCGCCCATCCTCCTCCTCCCGCCTCATTCACGGCCGCCCTCTCGGCGTCGCCAGTTCCGCCGCCCGAGTTTGATTTTTGATTTTTTCTTCCATTTTACATTTTGCTTTTTCTTCATTTTTACATTTTGGCACTCACATTGTAGATGGTGTTGAACAACGTCGACATGGATCCGCTTGTCCGATCGTCGGATTGGTCGTCATCCGACGATTCGGACATCGACGAAGTTGTTGCAAGACGATGACGTTGAGATGATGAGCCTCCTCGTCGATGTGCAAGCATTTGAAGATCGCGTGAAACTTATGGATCGAGAGAGAGGGTCGACGATGGGGCGACTCACCATCTACGGAACCGTGTTCTCGGACACGAGCATTTGATGCAAGACTACTTCGCGGAGGTACCTACATACCCCGCCGTCTCTTTCGCAGAAGGTACCAATGCGTCGTAGTTTGTTTGTGAAGATTGTCAACGATTGTGAGGCTGCCTCCTATTACTTTTACGCGTCGTAGATCCGCCGCGGTATCATGGGGTTTAGTGCATATCAAAAGATATCGGCGGCAATGCGGTACTAAACTATGGCATACCCGCGGATTATACCGACGAGTATCTTCGATTGGGAAAGATACAACCACGAGTCCGTCCGTAGGTTTGCCAAGTTGGTCATCCGGTTGATGGTGAGAAGTATCTTCGGCACCAAACGAGGAAGATACAAAGAGATTAATGGAAATGAATGAAAAAGGGGATGGCCGGGATGCTTGGTAGTCTTGATTGCATGCATTGAGGTGGAAAATTGCCCAAAGGCATGGCATGGAATGTATTACGGTAAAAGCCGTGATGCTACCATTGTGCTTGAGGTCGTAGCATCGGAGGACACATGGATTTGGCATGCATTCTTTGGGTTGCAGGAACACTCAATGATATCAATATCCTCAATAGATCTCCATTGTTCAAAAGATTAATTTCGGGGATGCTCCACTTGCAACTACAAAATCATGAACAATGAGTATTCAATGGGATACTATCTCACCGATGGCATTTATCCCGAATGGGCAACTCTTGTGAAGTCCATCAAGGAGAAAAATGGGGTGCCCTTAACAAGAAAAGAGGCTCATTTCACCAAGGCACAAGAGGCAGCCCGCAAAGATATTGAGAGAGCTTTTGGTGTTTTACAAGCAAGGTTTGCCATAGTTCGGGTCCAGCTCGGTTTTGGGACAAGAAAACCTTGGTGAACATCATGAAATGTTGTGTGATTCTACACAACATGATCCTAGAGGATGAGAGAGGTTAAACCTCCCTTGTTTCTATGACAATGTTGGTACGCTGTGCAACCGGAAAGAAACCCTTCTCGCATACACGCCTTTCTTGAAGCACATCGTGAGATTGAGGATGCAAGCAATCATGGTCGCCTCCGGATGATCTAATTGAGCACCACTGGCAGTTGGATGGACGGCGATCGCCCATGATGTATCTTTGTTTTACTTTTCTATGTCCTATTTGATTCAACAATTGTTGTAATAATTTGAATGATTATTGTTTTATTCGGTCTTTGTAATAATAACTAGAATGATTATTGTTTTATGTCAAATGTGATTGAATTTGTGATATGTCATATGATGAAATGTGATGAAATGTGTGATATATGAAATGACAGTTTTAAGGGTTGGGGTTAAGAAGATTAGAACCTCAAACCCAACCCTTAGAACGGAATATTCGATATAAGGGTTTGGTTTGAGGGTTCTAGTCTTTGCCTCTGTTTTTCAACCCTTAAAAGTGTCAAAACTGGGCAATTCTCAACCCTTAAAACTGATTTTACATTTAAGGGTTTGAGGGTTCTACTAGAGATGCTCTAATTCAACCTATACTAATAGAAACACAAAAGGCAAAATCAGATATGAATAGCGTCAAAATACTATTCACCCAAATCTGTCACTGTTCACATTCAAATTTCTCTCTTTTGCATCTCCAACTGTACATTGAGTTTTGAGTTGATCTTTTTTGAAGTTGTAGATACACCCCACGGATATGTTGTCAAATAATTTTAGAATTTTTCGAAATGTCTAGATATGAATTTTTGTGCTTGATCTCATGATCTTTAATGCGAGATCATGTACCAGCCTCCCTGCATTGCTACCGTCACACATTGTTCTGGAAATTTATATCAACGAAATTATTGAATGTAAAACTAAAACACATATGTCCTTCTCTTTTTCTTCTCCTACTTAGAAAAATTTAATGTTTTGTCTTTTTTTTTACCTTTCATCCAACTATCATATTCCCACAGCTCAAAAAAAATCCTCTTCCCACGCCAACAAAACACTCACCCCACCACACATCCAGGTTTTCTTTTACCTCGTCCAGTTTTCCGAATCAAAATCGATAAGACAAATGATGCATATCAATCGCGTGGGTAATCAATGTTCTGTTTGGTAAGCCAATAAATCGTGGCAACATATTTACAACAGTCCGAAATTTTACATGCTTCCAAAAATAACTTAACTTGCTGGTATTTCTCATGAACAAGTCACGATGATTTAGTTGCCTATTTTGCAGCTAAAGTGCATTTTTACATTCACACAAGAAATCAAATCTTCCTAAACCAAAGTTCGACATGGGAACATCATACCTTGGTAGCCTCCATGCCACGCGTTGTCGTCAGTGTTAGCTCATCGTCGATGCGGCCGCCGCACTGCACTGCCTCACACCTCGACCTGGAACTCTCTGTTTAGTCGCTTGCCACCAACCCTACCATGGCGCAGAGGCCCACAGTCATGCAAGACGGCGCGGGTGCCTGAGCATCACTTCGGCGACTGTCACAAGTCGTTGCGGTCCTCGTGTTGCTCTGCGGTAGATCAAGTTCCACGCGCGTGGTCGTCGGCAAGCCAATAGACCTCGGCGCCACCTCTGTCTGGTTTGATCCGGAAAAAATGAGGAAAATAGTTGCTAGGGTTTCCATTGGGATGGTTTTGTTCCACCCACGATAGATCTAGACCGTCCCTTGGATGGGTAATCTTTGCGGAATGCGGACGGCGGGCGGTCCAGAATTGGGCTCAAATCAATAATGGGCTATGTCCCAGGCCATGTAGAAAATTGTCATTATCATTAATGGGATTTTTCGCTACAGGATCAAAAAATTAATAGGCTTCAATATGTCGATTTATGTTTTAGGCATTTTTTTTCAATGCACTTTTTATCGTTTAAGGTTTTATAATAATGTAAATGCACGCTTAATAATTTTAAATAGTCAGTGGATATGTTATCTATAAATGAGTGGTCTTCCTTAGCAACGCACAGGCACTCGTCTAGTGGGAATATATATGAGAATAATACTGCATCACATTCTTGGCATATGATGTGTCACTGTGTGCAGGGCACATAGGACAGCAAGGGTCGCGAAGGCCCCTTCACTCATTCATGGAGAGGCGCAGTAATGAAGATCAATAACATATGAAAACGTAGAACACACAAGGATCTACCCAGATTCATGATGCATGGTTGCGTAAAACCCTAGTCCTGCTTTGTGCTTATATGTGGGTAGACAGAGAGCTACAAGCCTTTCTCGGGAAGGGAATTGCTCACTAACACTCTCAGCTATTCAGTGGCTCGGCCCCATTACAGTAACATGATTCTCCTTTTATAGTGCAAGGGGTACCATAGTGGCTACGGTGGTCAATACCTAAGTCCGTCGGATTAGGACAAAATGCATTAAATGACACATGAGGTGATGATTGTTACTTTTACACTCCTCTAACATGAGTTTAAACTGAAATATTTCGTTTAAACCGAAATATTTGCTTCGATATTGCCACTAATGACTAATAAATGCAAAGGATTCTAAATGTCCGATCTTTGTTTTGTTTCCATGGGAAATGGGCTATTTATAGATGAAATTAAGCCAATACATGCAAAGGAGTAAAGTGGAAATAGAGATCAAGTGGAGGTGCACAAGAGGAAACAAAGCAAAAGACGGCCTTCCATACGACTATCCCCGCTCGTATGGATGGTCATAGGGCATGCTAACTGAGGCGTCTGATCCACCTGAACAACCATTATAAAAGGGCCCAACGTCAAATGAGCACCAGAACAAGTCAATCATCGTCATCTCCATAGTAGCATTCTCCATCAACCCTAGCCGCTGCCATTTCCCATCTCTATAGCCACAACCATCATCACCACTATAGTTCTCAACCATCTATCCATATTTGTAATCATGTATCACACACAACATACATTGTAACACATATTATCAATCAATCAATCTTCACGATGTGTTCATCAATGAGTTCTTAGTGCGATCTGATCTCCATGTGTGAGTAGTTCAGTAAGGTCATGGTTGAGGCAAGGCCTTGCAACCCAATGTAATTGTTGGAGAGGTCGATGGAAGTAGTATGAATTAATGTCCCGTATGTGTAGCATAAAGTTGAGTTGTAGTTGTCTCTTGTCTCATTCGTGTTCTTCATCCCTACAGGTACTCTGTAGGATCGAAAGTAGGTCTAGAGGGGGTAATTAGACTACTTGACCAAATAAAAAACTAGCATTTTCCCAATTTTAAGTCTTTGCAAATTTTAGCAACTTAACACAAGTCAAGCAATCAACCTCTAAGAGTGTAGCAGCGAAAAGTAAAACATTGCATATGAAGGTAAAAGGGAAGGGTTTGGAGAAGGCAAACGCAATGTAGACACAGAGATTTTTGGCATGGTTCCGATAGGTGGTGCTATCGTACATCCACATTGATGAAGACTTCAACCCGCGAAGGGTCCACGAAGAAGCAACCTCGTCTATCCCACCATGCCCATCGCCCACGAAGGACTTGCCTCACTTGGGTAGATCTTCACGAAGTAGGCGATCTCCTTGCCCTTACAAACTCCTTGGTTCAACTCCACAATCTTGACCGAGCCTCCCAAGTGACACCTAACCAATCTAGGAGACACCACTCTCCAAAAGGTAATAGATGGTGTGTTGATGATGAACTCCTTGATCCTGTGCTTCAAATGATAGTCTCCCCAACACTCAACTCTCTCTCACGGATTTGGCTATGGTGGAAAGATGGTTTCAGTGGAAAGCAACTTGGGGAAGGCTAGAGATCAAGATTCTTGTGGTTGGATTGGAATGTCTTGGTCTCAACACGTGAGTAGGTGGTTCTCTCTCGGAAAATGAGTAGTGGAAGTGTAGGCATGTTTTGATGGCTCTCTCACAAATGGAGAAGGGGTGGAGGGGTATATATAGCCTCCACACAAAATCTAACCATTACACACATTTGACCAAACTCGGCCAGACCGAATAGATAAACTCGGTAAGACCGATTTAGTTCAAAATGTGAATGTTAGGAATCTCGGTGGGACCGACAAGATCAACTCGGTGGGACCGATGTGCTATGGCTAGGGCAAAACCTCATCTCGGTGAGACGATCGTATGAACTTGGTAAGACCGATTTCAGCAATTTATCAAATAGAGAATTGGTCAAGCAAACTCGATGGGACCGATCACTCATTCGGTGAGACCGAAATGTTATGAAAAGAAAACAGAGAGTTTGCAATGCAAACTCGGTGGGACCGAACGCTCATTTCGGTGAGACCGAAATGTTACGAAGGGAAACAGAGAGTTTGCAAAGCCATCTCGATAAGACCAAGAGCCATATCAGTGAGACCGAATTGATTAGGGTTTCCGGCTATGGCTATGTCAAGTGAACTCGGTGGCATCAGATAGATCAAATCAGTGGGTTCGAGTTTGACTTTAGGTTTTGGACATATGTGGAAATGAGAAAGTGGTTGACGGTTTTGGAGCAATATCACTAAGCACTTTGAGCAAGTAGACCATTAAGCAACACCTCATCCCCTTTTAATATTATTGGCTTTCTATGGACTCAATGTGATTGCTACGTCTTGAGCTTGCGTTGGTTTTCCTTGAAGAGGAAAGGGTGATGCAGCAAAGTAGCGTAAGTATTTCCCTCAGTTTTTGAGAACCAAGGTATCAATCCAGTAGGAGGCTCCTCAAAAGTCCCAAGCACCTACACAAACAAACAAAGAACTCGCAACCAACGCAATAAAGGGATATCAATCCCTTCACGGCCACTTCATGAAAGTGAGATCGATAGAGATAGTATGATAAGATAAATATATTTTGGTATTTTAGAATATAGATGCAAAAAGTAAAGATGCAAATAAAAGTAGATTGAAATCTTATATGATAAAAGATAGACCGGGGCCATAGGTTTCACTAGTGGCTTCTCTCAAGATAGCATAAGTATTACGGTGGGTGAACAAATTATTGTCGAGCAATTGATAGAAAAGCTTAATAATTATGAGATTATCTAGGCATGATCATGTATATAGGCATCACGTCCGTGACAAGTAGACCGACTCTGCTGCATCTACTACTATTACTCCACACATCGACCGCTATCCAAAGATGCATCTAGAGTATTAAGTTCATAAGAACAGAGTAACGCATTAAGAAAGATGACATGATGTAGATGGATAAATTCATGCAATATGATATAAAATCCATCTTTATATCCTCGATGGCAACAATACAATACATGCCTTGCAACCCTTTCTGTCACTGGGTAAGGACACCGCAAGATTGAACCCAAAGCTAAGCACTTCTCCCATGGCAAGAAAGATCAATCTAGTAGGGCAAACCAAACTGATAATTTGAAGAGACTTGCAAAGATAACTCAATCATACATAAAAGAATTCAGAGGAGATTCAAATATTTCTCATAGATAAGCTTGATCATAAACCCACAATTCATCGGATCTCGACAAACACACCGCAAAAAGAGTTTACATCGAATATATCTCCACAAGAGAGGGGGAGAACATTGTATTGAGATACAGAAAGAGAGAAGAAGCCATCTAGCTAATAACTATGGACCCGAAGGTCTGTGGTAAACTACTCACAACTCATCGGAGGGGCTATGGTGTTGATGTAGAAGCCCTCCATGGTTGATTCCCCCTCCAGCGGAGCGCCGACAAAGGCTCCAAGATGGGATCTCACGGATACAGAAGGTTACGACAGTGAAAATTGTGTTTCGTTGGCTCCCTGGATGTTTTCGGGGTACGTAGGCTTATATAGGAGGAAGAAGTACGTCGGTGGCCGCCCGTGGGGCCCACGAGACAGGGGGCGCGCCCTACCCTCTCGTGGCCGCCTCGGTTGCTTCTTGACTTGAACTCCAAGTCCTGTGGATCACGTTCGTTCCAAAAATCACGCTCCCGAAGGTTTCATTCCGTTTGGACTCCGTTTAATATTCCTTTTCTTCGAAATACTGAAATAGGCAAAAAAAACAGCAAAACGGGTTGGGCCTCCGGTTAGTAGGTTAGTCCCAAAAATGATATAAATGTGTAAAATAAAGCCCATAAACATCCAAAAAGGGTAATATAATAGCATGGAACAATCAAAAATTATAGATACGTTGAAGACGTATCAAGCATCCCCAAAGCTTAATTCATGCTCGTCCTCGAGTAGGTAAATGATAAAAACAGAATTTTTGATGTGGAATGCTACATAGCATAATTCTCAATGTAATTTTCTTTATTCTGGCATGAATGTTCAGATCCAAATGATACAAAATAAAAGTTCATATTAACATGAAAATTGTGATACTTCAAGCATACTAATCAAAGTAATCATGGTTTGTCAAAATAACATGGCCAAAGAAAGTTATCCCTACAAAATCATATGCTCTATCTTCATCACACAAAGTATTTAATCATGCACAACCCCGATGACAAGCCAAGCAATTGTTTCATACTTAAATAATCTCAAACTCTTTCAACTTTCACGCAATACCTGAGCGTGAGCCATGGACATAGCACTATATGTGGAATAGAATGGTGGTTGTGGAGAAGACAAAAAGGAAAAGATAGTCTCACATCAACTAGGCATATCAACGGGCTATGGAGATGCCCATTAATAGATATCAATGTGAGTGAGTAGGGATTGCCATGCAACAGATGGACTAGAGCTATAAATATATGAAAGCTCAACAAAAGAAACTAAGTGGGTGTGCATCCAACTTGCTTGCTCACGAAGACCTAGGGCACTTTGAAGAAGCGCATCATTGGAATATACAAGCCAGGTTCTATAATGAAAAATTCCCACTAGTATATGAAAGTGACAACATTTGAGACTCTCTATCATGAAGATCATGGTGATATTTTGAAGCACAAGTGAGGGAGTCCTGGACTAGGGGGTGTCCGGACAGCCGGACTATCATCGTCAGCGGGACTCCAAGACTATGAAGATACAAGATTGAAGACTTCGTCCTGTGTTCGGATGGGACTTTCCTTGGCGTGGAAGGCAAGCTTGGCGATACGTATATGTAGATCTCCTACCATTGTAACCGACTATGTGTAACCCTAGCCCTCTTCGGTGTCTATATAAACCAGAGGGTTTTAGTCCGTAGGACACAACTATTACAACAATCATACCATAGGCTAACTTCTAGGGTTTAGCCTCCTTGATCTCGTGGTAGATCCACTCTTGTACTACCCATATCATCAATATCAATCAAGCGGAGTAGGGTTTTACCTCCATCGAGAGGGCCCGAACACAGGTAAAACATCGTGTCCCTTGTCTCCTGTTACCATCCGCCTAGACGCACGCCGGGACCCCTACCGAGATCCGCGGTTTGACACCGACATTAGTGCTTTCATTGAGAATTCCTCTGTGTCGCCACCGATAGGCTTGATGGCTTCTTCAATCAACAACAACGCCATCCAGGGTGAGACTTTTCTCCCCGGACAGATCTTCGTGTTCGGCGGCTTTGCACTGTGGGCCAATTCGCAGCCATGTGGAGCAGATCGAAGTTACGCCCGCCATCAGTCGATTTGAAGCCTAAACTTCACGGTGACATCCGCGGAGATTTGATCTTCGATGGATTCAAGCCACAACCGAGCGTGCCGCACTGTCACGATGGGCATGATCTAGCTCTGCCGCCGAACAGTACCTTGGAGGCCGCACACGAATCTGCTCCGACCCATAGCTCGGAGCCAACCGCGCAGATCGAGGACCGGTGGCTGGACACCGCCTCGGGAGCTGCAACTGCTATGGCGATGGAGCCGAATACTGACCTTGTCCCTTATAAAGCTTGTGACTCCGAGGTGCTGGACTCCCTGCCAGACTCCGAACCTCCTGCGCCCCTACCAATCGAATCCGATTGGGCGCCGATCATGGAGTTGACCGCCGCGGACATCTTTCAGCACTCACCCTTTGGCGACATCCTGAATTCGCTAAAGCATCTCTCGTTATCAGGAGAGCCCTGGCCGGACCGCGGTCAGGATGGTTGGGATGCGAACGAGGAAGAAATTCAAAGCCCACCCACCACCCATTTTGTAGCCACTGTCGACGATCTAACCGACATGCTAGACTACGACTCCGAAGACATCGACGGTATGGACGACGATGCCGGAGACTACCAAGAACCAGCGCCTACCAAGCACTGGAAGACCACCTCAGCTCATGATGTATATATGGTGGACACCCCAAAAGGAAGCGATAACGAGGAACAACGGGACGCGGCAAAAGACAATCCCGCCGACAAACAACCAAAGCGGCGACGCAGGCGCTGCCCTAAGTCCCGCCTCGACAAAAACAACACTCCTAATGACCCAGCAATAGAGCAGGACAAACCAGTAGGCGACGAACATGCAATCAAGCAACCATCCGAACAGGACGAATCGGATAATCAATCCATGCCCGGCGAAAATAACAGTCCAGACGATCTCACGCCGGACACACCACCGGAGCATAAGAACCTTCACAAAAGACTTGTGCCATCGCAAGAAGTCCGAAAAAGGAAAACGGAAGCTCAAAACAGCGGAAGACATACTCGAGAATGAGGTGGAGCAAAGTACTCAAGACCGCGGACAAATATGGCAATAGACACCAAACAAAGAGCTAACCAAAGCGCAAGTCGCTGCGAGACCGACGAGGAGGCCATAGAGCCCCCACAACAAAGCAAAGAGGTCGCTGGCGGATAGACGCGACCATGATAGCGTGCCAAAGCGACAAGCGGCGCCGCACACAAGACGACACATGATCCTCAGAAACAAATGGCCCGGTCAGGTCCATTTATGGGCCAAAAAGAGGGCCCTGTGAAGCAACACAACACACCAGTATGTTCAAGATAACGGCACGCCTAAATACAGGGCGCCGACACCCACTATGTTTCACCGATGAGGTCTTTGGATCATGAATTTCAGCGATTCAAACCCGTAAACATAAAGGCATACAACGGAACAACAGACCCGAGTCTGGATTGAGGATTACATATCACATACACATGGCTAGAGGAGATGATCTCCACGCCATAAAATATCTACCCTCAAGCTCAAAGGGCCAGCTCGGCATTGGCTCAAAAGCCTCCCGTAAAATACTTGTTGGAAGTTGGGAAGAGCTCGAGGACGCGTTTAGAGCAAATTTTCAAGGGACTTATGTCCGCCCTCCGATGCTGATTTATTTAAGTCACATAACTCAACAACTCGGAGAGTCGGTAGCATAAATCGGAACAGGTTTCTTACCAAAAAGAACCAAATAGTCGACTGTCCGGACGCCGAAGCCTTAGCAGCTTTTAAACATAATGTCCGAGACGAATGGCTCGCCAGACACCTTGGCCAAGAGAAGCCAAGAACAATGTCCGCGCTAACAAGCCTCATGACCCGCTTTTGCGCAGGGGAAGACAGCTGG
The DNA here is from genome assembly GCA_021437245.1 of Aegilops speltoides. NCBI lineage: Eukaryota > Viridiplantae > Streptophyta > Magnoliopsida > Poales > Poaceae > Aegilops > Aegilops speltoides. The sequence goes on from CM038145.1 coordinate 261,984,746, forward strand.
CTAGCGAGATGCAGCACCAGTGACCCGAGTACATCCGAGATCAGAGATGGAAACGGAAAATCACGGCGCATAAAGGACCAGCACCGAAACAAAGAAAAAAGCCCAAAGAACACGGCGGTCAACGCCGGATTCAAAAGCTCATGTCGAACAAAGAAAACACCGCCTCTTAAGGACAACGGTGGATTTAGCTATCCAACTTAAACAAAATGTTGGATCAGATATGTCAAATCCACAGCACCTCCGGAAGGCCTGCAGACCACACCCACCGAGATTGTTGGGTCTTCAAACAGTCTAGCCGACTCAACGCCGAACACAAGGGGCTCGACACGCCAAACGAGGATGAGACGAACCCCACCAGCAGAGCGCCGGAAAACAAAAGACTTTCCCACAAGAAGTCAAAACAATAAACTCACTTCATGTGATAATACGGAACAACAGTGCGGCACCCGCCAGAGTAGGTATCGCACGGTCCACCCCAGCGGAACCTCGAGATTGGATGTCAAAACCAATTACTTTCGACCACCTGGACTATTCCAGAAGTATTCGAAACGCAGGATGGACTGCTCTGATATTGGATCCTATAATCGACGGACTACAATTTACACAAGTCCTGATGGATGGCAGCAGTGATTTAAACCTGTTATATCCGGACACAATTCGCAAGTTGGGGATAGACCTTACTAAAATTCGAAATAGCCGCACTTCCTTCAAAGGAGTGACGCCAGGCCCTTACGCCAAGTGCACGGGCTCCTTACTACTAGAAGTTGTGTTCGGGTCACCCGACAACTTCCGACGCGAAAAGCTAATCTTTCATGTCGCCCCATTCAAAAGTAGCCATCAAGCACTATTGGGACGTGAATCGTTTGTCCGCTTTAATGCAATACCACACTACGCGTCTCTTACACTTAAAATGCCCGGTCCACGCGGCATCATCTCATTAAAAGGTCGTTCAAGACCCCGGGCACGGCTAGACGAGTCCGACATAAATAAGCTAGGGGCTCCCTAGCCGCACACCTGTTTACAAGGGGCTGTGCGTATGAGCTAATATAAGCTCAGCTTTATTCATTCATTCATATTTCGATTTTTAATTCATTTTTTGCACGATTACTTTTCAAACTAAGTTCCTCTCTTTTACAGATGAACAACGTGTTACACCCATCCGTGATACAAGACAACGGAGACACAGCGCGACGCAAGAGGGACCCGTTGCAAGGATTCTTTTCAGATTAAGACCTGCATAAACCTTTTTTACTGCTCTTGTTGCTATACATCCCCGGTTTCTCATCATAACCAGAGAGGAGGCCGACGTTTTGGCATCGGCGCGTCAGAGGACCTTGCGTGTACTGACACTAGGGGCTTAGGGCATTGATCTCGCTGTCATCATAAAGACCGAACACCTCAGGAGTGTTCGCGCCTCGAGTTAGGCCTTATATGCATTAGCTCGAATCATGTCTTTGGTCAAATGTTGGGTTTGCCCGGCTCCGTGTTTTGCTACCTTACGCTCAGATCATCGGCTAACGCGCACCGGGAGAATCTGCTGCGATTGTGCCCGGTTCACCACCGCGAGCACCTCAATAGAGAAAGCCGAAACCGATGTCATGATATAATGAGACGGTCAACCACTCGATCGACCACTGGAATGTTTAGAATTCCTCCGCTTTGACGAACGACCGTTTCCCGGTCAGGCACATACGCGCCCCGAATTCGGAGAGCGTTGTACCCCTAAGGGCTATATCATAGCCCCACCCTCGAACTCCTATGGCTAAGTGAAAGTGATAAAGCATTATAGTCCGGTTGCCTCGTTTGCTATGCTACCACCTCCTTCACAGGACCGAGACGTCGTATTAAGTGTGGAAATGCGTTATTTTTGCGAACACCCCCGCACCTTGTGCGTGGGGGCTGAAGCCGACGACTGCCATCTTTCAGGTTATACGCACGTATACATAAACGGCCGCACAGGAGATATTTCAATACTTGAACGCACAAGTACAAAAAGCGCTTACATCATAAACATCGTTTTACAAACCATAACGTTCATTTGAACATGACATTTTTTGAGCACTACGACTCTATTACACGAGCACCACGCAGAACTTCCCCAAAATAGTGCTCGGCGGGTAACCGCTCTCGTCAACCACGGTCGCAACAATGTGGCATCCATCTCATCCATGTGTCTTCACACGGCGAGGGCCATCCGTGCACCCTCTATGCAGCCGACCGCTTCATCGCTTTGATATGCGGCACCGCCCCAAGAAATTGCTGCAATAAGCCAAAATAACTCTTGGCTTAGGCCTATCCGCCGGACATGAGCCACGATATCTCGCTATGGCAAGTCCGGACAGCCTATTCAGCTCACCCACTCACCACCGATCGGTCGCTGGAAGTGAACGCCTGGACTATGGAATTGAGACCAAAACAACTCTTCCGTCTCGTGATCCTTCTGACTTCGGAAGTGCACAACGGCGTATGCCGCACTCGTCGCTAAATCCATATAAGGATCCTCCGGACCCCACAGCTGGCCAAGCTAAGCATACTTTGATCTCAGAACCTCCCACAGCAGCGAAAGGGCTTGCCGCCACAATGTCTCCGACTGGCGCAGCTCCTCCTTTATAGCCCGCATTGCGAATCGGCATCCTTGGCTTCGCGGTGGCCTTCCTCAGTCTTCTTGCCCCAGCGTTCTTTTCAAGAACATCATTGCGGTCGGTAGCATCTTTCAACTTCACGGCCATTTCGCCATCTCCTCCTCGCTTGGCAGCAGTGGAGCCCTTTCGTCTTCTAGCTCTTGGCTGCCCCTCGAGGCAGCCGTGATCACTCCTCCGCCTGCTCCTTGGCTTGAGCAAGTTCTGCTCAAGGCTCTCCACAAAATGCAGCACCATCTGCATTGAGCACACATGTGGTAAGGAGGGGCTTCGTCCCTTACTAGGTGACCACGGAGAAAAACCCACCTTGTGCCTCATCAAGTCGCTTATCGACCAATATGATGTCCGTGATCCAGAACGCCGAGTTGCCGCTTTAGTTCGGCAACTCCATCATCCGCTAGCCATCAACTATCCGCCACCTACATAGGAAAGGCGAAAATCAATACCTAGGAATTTGATCCTCGGCACGCTGTCGTTCTCGACACCCTACCGACTCTCAGGGGCTACTATATATACAAGGCACACTTTATGTGTAAAACTGTCAAAAGGGGATGTCATTTTTACGTACCTCAAAACCCGCCAGCAAACTCCTGACGGCGTCACGCAACCCGCCTTCGGCGGATGAAATTCTTTCAATCATCGTACTCATCAGTGTACGGTGACCTTCTGAGATAGACGCCCTCTCAAGAAGATCTTTTAGCTCCCCCGGCCGCACACCAGTTGGTGCCGAACTATTCGGCCCTGCCGGACTCGGGGATACCCTCCGTGATGACACTTCAGGCTCGTCCGCCCTATCCGATGGTGCGGCAGACAGGGGCGTCTCGCTCTCCATCATCTCCGGACGAAGTTCCCCCGAAGACGAGCTCATCTGAGAAGGACGGAGATCCGAACTACAAGGTAAAAACTTAAGTTATCCTCAGAAGCACCAGTAGGGATGTCCCTTGTTACAAAACTCCCTTTTTTCTACTTACGGCTCGCTGGAGGGCTGATTCTTTAGGGGAGACTGCACGGCCGGAGTCTCTCCGGACGCAGGACCCTCCGGTGAAGATCTCTTCCCCCGCTTCGGGGCTTTGGCCTCCGAGTTCTCGGAAGCGGTCCTCTTCTCCCCTTGGAAGGAGGGATTCTCGATCCCCCCTTCCTCAAAAGCCTCCTTGGTTGAGGCGGTAGTTCCTCTGTTCTCCCCTTCGCCTTCCTCTGAAGGCGCAACCTCCAAAGATCCCGACCAAAGACGGATCCGACGCGGTCTCTGGGGGGGCCGGACATCAGATCGCTTTTGCTTGCGCTATCCACTCCTGTTTAGAGGACAGCTGGTTAAAAGGCAAATCATGGAAAGGCAAACCAACGGTATGTCCGGACTCAGAGCTACTTACTTGTGTATCCGGGCGATTGCAGCTTAGGCCGGCGTCCTCGGTCAATTCCGGACACATCTCTTGTGATCCGAAGAACAATTTGTACATCTCCACGGGCGTCGTACCCATGAAGTGTTGGAGAATTCGTGGTCCCTCCGGATTAAACTCCCACAGCCGGAGAGGACGGCGTTTGCGAGGCGTGGAGACGCCTAATCAAGATGACTGCATCACCACGACCAGATCGATCTCCCTCGCTTGAGGTCTCGAATCCGCCCCGCAATAGGGGCATGTCCTTTGACGGCCCCAGCTTGAGCCCTTGGTCGACCCATGACATCACCACCGTGGAGAGCCCGAGCGGAAGATGGGCGGCGGCTTCTGCTGCTGCCTCGGGCGGTTATGTAGAACCACTCCTGCTGCCACAAGCCGAGCTCCTCCTGGAAAGAGCCCTCGGGCCATGGAGCGTCGGCCCTTCTACTCACAACCGCCCCGCCGCACTCTGCTTGACGCCCCTCGATCATCTTCGGTTCCACGTCAAAGGTCTTAAGCCACAAGCCAAAGTGAGGGGTGACGCGGAGGAAGGCTTCGCAGACGACAATGAATGAAGAGATGTGGAGGATGGACTCCGGAGCCAAGTCGTGGAATTCCAACCCATAGTAAAACATGAGCCCTCTCACAAAAGGATCCATCGGGAAGCCTAAACCCCGACGGAGGTGGGATACAAACACGACATACTCGCCAGCTCGGGGTGGGAATGACTTGCCCTTTGGTGGGCAACCTATGCGAAATCTCATAAGTCGCATTTGGCCTCTCGCAGCTTTAGCACGCCCTCTTCCGTGACGGAGGAGGGAATCCACCGCCCAGAGGTCGGAGCCGACATTGTTGAAGGTCCAAGCGCTCGAATCTGGGGCTCGGTGTTGGAACTCGGGCAAGGAGCAGATTCGATTGAGGATTGAAGAAAAGAAACGAGCCTTGGTCCCATTATAAAGAAGGAGAATACCAAAGCCGCCCCTGTGACTGCTTGGGACTCGCCCCGATAGAGGCGGCGGCAACGAGCACGGTTGGGTTACCCACGTCAGATTGATGGGAATCCGGAATAAGGGGAACACAATATCCGCCGACAAGACGTGCCAAGGAAACCGCCGCTAAACGCTACCGAGGTGGTATGATAAAAATGATTCAAGTAAAGGCTTGGTAGTGGTGTGACGTCATGCCACAAAATACGCCGTGATTGAACTTGTGTGCATATTATTCTCTACGGTGGAATGTGGAATTTATTTTGCGAGCCGGACACTATCTCGGTGTTCACGAATCTTCTATGAACTATTCGGAGGAGGAACCCGCCTTGCAATGCCGAACAATATGCGCCACGGACTCATCGTCATTGAAGCCTGGTTCGGGGGCTGCCGAGGAGTCTCGACTAGGGGTGTCCTGACGGCGGACTCCAAGACTATGAAGATACAAGATTGAAGACTTCGTCCCGTGTCCGGATGGGACTTTCCTTGGCGTGGAAGGCAGCTTGGCGATACGGATATGTAGATATCCTACCATTGTAACCGACTGTAACCCTAGCCCTCTTGGTGTCTATATAAACCGGAGGGTTTTAGTCCGTGAGACACAACCATTACAACAATCATACCATAGGCTAGCTTCTAGGGTTTAGCCTCCTTGATCTCGTGGTAGATCCACTCTTGTACTACCCATATCATCAATATCAATCAAGCAGAGTAGCGTTTTACCTCCATCGAGAGGGCCCAACTCAGGTAAAAACATCGTGTCCCTTGTCTCCTGTTACCATCCACCTAGACGCACAGTTCGAGACCCCCTACCCGAGATCCGCCGATTTTGACACCGATAACAAGTGTGGAAAAGGAGATAGTAGCATTGTCCCTTCTCTCTTTTTCTCTCATTTTTTCTCTTTTTTTCTTTTTCTTTCTTTTTTTTCTTTGGCCTTTTTTTCTTCTTTCCTTTTTTTTTTCTTTTTGTAAAGTCCGAAGTCTCATCCCGACTTGTGGGGGAATCATAGTCTTCATCGTCCTTTCCTCACTAGGACAATGCTCTAATAATGAAGATCATCACACTTTTATGGATTTACAACTCAAGAACTGCAACTCAAAGCTAGAACAAGATATGACTCTATATGAATGCCTCCGGCGGTGGGATATGCAATGAATCAAGAGCGACATGTATGAAAATTATGAAGGTGGCCTTGCCACAAATACGATGTCAACTACATGATCATGCAAAGAGCAATATGACAAAAATAATGTGTGTCATATGAACGGAACGGTGTAAAGTTGAATGGCAATATATCTCGGAATGGCTAGAAATGCCATAATAGGTAGGTATGGTGGTTGTTTTGAGGAAGGTATAAGGTGGGTGTATGATACTGGCGAAAGTTGCGCGGCACAAGAGAGGCTAGCAATGGTGGAAGGGTAAGGTGTGTATAATCCATGGACTCAACATTAGTCAAAAGAGCTCATGTACTTATTGCAAAAATCTAGAAGTAATCAAAAACAAAAGTACTACGTGCATGCTCCTAGGGGGATAGATTGGTAGGAAAAGACCATCGCTCGTCCCCGACCGCCACTCATAAGGAAGACAATCAATAAATAAAATTGTGCTCCAACTTCATCATAAAGCGGTTCACCATACGTGCATGCTACGGGAGTCACAAGCCCCAACACAAGTATTTTTCATAATCACCTCAACTAGCATGACTCTAATATCACTACCTCCATATCTCAAAACAATTATCAAGCATCAAATTGATCATAGCATCCAATTCCTTTCTATGATAGTTTTTATTATACCCAACTTGGATGCTTATCATTCTAGGACCAACTTTGTAACCATAGCAAATACCATGCTGTTCTAAAAGACTCTCAAAATAATATAAGTGAAGCATGAGAGACTAGCAATTTCTTCAAAATTAAGTCACCACCGTGCTCTAAAAGATATAAGTGAAGCACTAGAGCAAAAACTATCAAGCTCAGAAGATATAAGTGAAGCACAAGAGTATTCTAGCAAATTCTAATCAAGTAGGCTTCTCCCAAAAGGTGTGTACAACAAGGATGATTGTGGTAAACTAAAAAGCAAAGACTAATATAATACACAACGCTCCAAGCAAAACACATATCATGTAACGAATAAAAATATAGCTCCAAGTAAAGTTTCCAATGAACGAAGATGAAAGAGGGGATGCCTTCCCGGGACATCCCCAAGCTTAGGCTTTTGGCTATCCTTGAATACCTTGGGGTGCCATGGTGTCGGAGTAATTGGACACAGATACCCCGAAGACGATGAGAGGATATTTCAAGACATCGGGGTTAGCAAAGCCCTCATTCTCGATTGCCTACCGCTTCGCGGCTCTTCGTCCGATCGCTCGCTTTCTGCCACCGGTGTCTTGTCACCGATCAGAACGACCGGTAATTGTCACCGATCAGGCTAACCAAATTACCGCCGACTACAACCCAAAGCGACATCGACAAAACACCGACGAGACGATCATACCCGAGCACTATTCACGTGTCATCTCAACCATCATGTATAGTGTCACTTGTCCCCTTGCACTATTCATGAAGTGACCCAAGGGACAAGCATGACACTCCACCATGCCTTGCCCATACCACCACATAGCTTACTCTCTAAGCTAGCCATGCCTATATATATGGGCACACATCCATCCATCCAAGGGGGATGGACACTCTTACATGCACTCACGCTTGAGCACACACATGCTCACGGCCATGAGCATGGCCGGCCACAAGCATGCCTCATATAGGCATATACAAAGTCAGATACCCATGGGACTGATCCCAGATATAGCTCTAGGAGCACTCTGTACCAGATATACCAGATACACTCAGACATGCAGCAGTAGGAGTATTATCTCTCCGGAGAACTCCGAAGCTGGGTAAACCACCGCGTGCTACTCGTGATACCTACTCCCGCCTATCGCCAGCAGCCTTACCTCACACTAAGCCCTTGTGGCATCCGTCGACTCGCAACCCCCGTGAGAATACCATGACGATTAAGCGCCACCGTAGGCGGTACTTTGCTACCACGCCGCCGGTTTCGCAGCCCGGCGGGACCATCTTCGTCATTCGCCACGGCGCGTCGCGCCTCTCCAGAGCCGGGGCTCGACTTCAACCCGCCCCCGCGGCCGAGCGGGACGGCGCTCGTCGTCATCCTCTTCGTCTTCACCACCGCGGCGTCACGCCGTCCCTCCGATAGCGGTCCGGGGCTCGACATCGACATGCCCCCGGAATGGCCGTGAGGGGCGCCGCGTCCTCGCCGTTGGCCTTGCCTTCTTCACCACCACCGCAACGTCGGCCGTCCATCCGCGCGCGCGCTGTGCGCGGGGCCTCATTTCGGTCGGCCGTGGCCATCCATGCGCCGCTCGCATCTGTTCCCCTCTGCGTTGTGCCTTGCTCCGGCTGAAACGCGCCGTTCCATATACGCAAGATAGCTAGATGCAAGTCATATAATGGTCAAACCATTGGACATGCACTAGTCATACGCATCCTAGATACTCCCTCCGTTCCAAAATAGGTACAAAGTTGGATCATCTATTTTGGAACGGAGGAAGTACATGATATACATCGCATGTACACTACCCAAAAATCCCCCATATGCAAGTCGGACATAGCATGTATACTACCCAGACAATGGCTTGGTCTGCACCAGCACGCTCAACAGACGCTCGCGCCGGCGGCCTCCACCGTGTTCGGCCTCCCTCGCTCGTCTCCGGGCTGCGGCTCCCCCGGTCGCCCCGTACGCTGCTCCACCAATCGCTGCTCCACGACCATGGCCGTGGCTACTTCAACGGTCAACGCCATGGCCCCAAGCGCCCTCCTGCGCTGCTCGGCCTCTATCTCTCGCCACCACCAGCCCGCCGCGCCCGAGCGCCTCCCCCAGCGGCTCCCCGCGCATCGGCTCCGCCCGACCACCCCAGTCTCTCCCTTACCCGGCTTCGCGAGTGTGTGCGCCCGCCGCCTCCACATCGTGGGCGCTGAGGCCCGCGCGTGCGTCTCCCCGTCGCCGCGCCCCCTCTGCTGCGCGTGCGCGCGTCCCCGCGGCCGCCGGCTTCCCACTGGCCGGCTCCGCCCGCTCGCCCGTCCTGGTAGGCTGGCCCCGCCCGCTGCCGCCTCCCGCGCCTGCCGGCTCCATCTCACCCCGCGGCCGGCTTCCGCCCCGGCCTCGGCCGGCTCTGTGCCTCCGTCCGACCCCGCGCACGGAGCCGGCTCCGGCTGCGCCTGCTCCGCCCCGTCCTTGGCCGGCCCGCGCCTCCGTCCGGCTCTGCCTCCCATGCCGGTCCGGCTCCTCCAGTGCCCCCGCCGGCTCCACCCGCTACCCAGCCGCCTGCCGGCTCCCCGTCCTGGCCCGTCGGCCTGCTTGTTTTGGCCTGCTACGCTCGCTGGCTTGGCCCGCGGCCGGCTTCCCTGCAACCCGGCCGCCGGGTCGCCGACGCGACCCAGCCTTCGCCTTCTGCCGCAACCCGGCAGGTCGGCTTCTGCCGCGCCCCTGCCCGGCTTCCCCGTGACCTGGCCCCTGCCTCCTGCAGCACCCGGCCGCCGGGTCGCCGGCGCCTCCGCCCTTGGCCCGGCCGCTCTGCTCCAGCCCTTATCGGCCCCCGCGCACCCGTCGGGTCGCCGCCCCGCGTTGGTCGGTTTCCCCACGCCGGCCGGCCGCTGCCGCCTCCCCACGCGAAGGGAGCAGAGAGAAGTGGTGGCTGGCTAGAGAAGAGAAAAAGAAAGGGGGCCGGAAGAAAAGAAAAGTCAAGGACCGACTTAAAAAAAAGGAGAGAAAGAGGTCGGCTGGGACAAAGAAAAGGAAAAACTCTGTCTGTCCGTCCGCCTGTTTCGCCACTCGGACGGCTAGACGCGACCTGGCCTGCCTGTCCGCCTCGACGTCTGGCCGGTCGAGCCTCGGCCCGAATCTCGGGCTACACTCAATGGAAAGGCTTAACGCCTCGCGAGGAAGACAAAGTAGTTGCCGGAGATCCGCCGATCGCCGTGATCGGCCCAAATCTCGAAATTACACCCGCAGGCACTGACGCCCGCACGAAAAGAAGACAAAGTAGTCGCGGGATATCCGCCCGATCGCTGCCAGCCGCCTCAATCTCGGGGCTACACCAATGGTCTTGCAAGGCCCCGCAAAGATTGCAGACAAGAGAAGAGTTTTGTCCGGTTGCCCGCGGCCGGCAGAAGAGAAAAAAAAATAAGAAAAAGGGTGTTGCAAGATGCCTCGCCGCCTGGCCGGTCGAGCCTGACCGGCTGGGACCCCCCTTCGAGCACCCGGGAGCTCAAAGGCTACACCCAGCGGGTGCGCCAATGCACTCCGCGAGCGCCGAGCCGCGCCGGTTGTCTTTGGCAAACTCCACCTCGGCTACACGAAAATCAATGTGAGCTCCTCACCCGCGTATTTTTGCACCGCGAGAGCATGGATAACCCCGAGAGATGCTCGGCGGCTATCTCCGCATTTTATTACAGTTGCATCACTATTCGCCCCGGCGCTAGCCAGAGTTGGCCCGGGGGCTGGCCGCTTGGCCTGAGACGTTAGTTCCCGCAGACGGCTTAGTAGCGTGCGCAGTACCAAAGGCCCACTCTTAGTCACAGACCGCAGAGCGGCTGTCCGGCTAGCAAGGGTGAACGCTGGAGGCCACCCACGTGAAAAACGTCCGACAAGAAAAATGGTTCGGGCGACCCGACCGTTTCCTTTACAAGTATCTACTCGGTTGAATCTGCTCACAGACTCTTAGTACTGTACACTCCACTTTGCGGCCCACTCTCAGCCACAGACCGCAGAGCGGCTGTCCGGCAGGCTAGAGCACAAGCCAAAAAGCGGAGGGAACATGAAAAAGATTGAAGGGGGCTCGGACGAAACCAAGTCGGCACCCTCTGCATAAAACTTGCAATGCTAAAAGCAAACATTTGATATATCTGCATGGACTAACTTTGTCTTTTTCCATGATCATTTCCATGAACACTCGCCAAAAAACCTCCGCCCAACTTTGCCAAGTTGCCCGGAGGCTTGGGGGCTACTGTCGGAGTAATTGGACACAGATACCCTGAAGACGGTGAGACGATATTTCAAGACATCGGGCTAGTATAGCCCTCATCCGATCGCCGCCGCTTTTGCGGCTCTTCGTCCGATCGCTCTGCCTTTCATCGGCCGCCGGTCACGACTTAACGACCAAATGGTCGCCGATCGTGCCAACCAAATGGCTACCAACTGCAGCTCGAAGCGACATCGACAAAACACCGAAGAGACGATCGTACCCGAGCACTATTCACGTGTCATCTCAACCATCATGTATAGTGTCATTTGTCCCCTTGCACTATTCATGAAGTGACCCAAGGGACAAGCATGACACTCCACCATGCCTTGCCCATACCACCACATAGCTTACTCTCTAACTTAGCTATGCCTATATATATGGGCACACATCCATCCATCCAAGGGGGATGGACACTCTCACATGCACTCACGCTTGAGCACACACATGCTCACGACCATGAGCATGGCCGGCCACTAGCATGCCTCATATATGCATATACAAAGTCAGATACCCATGAGACTGATCCCAGATACAGCTCTAGGAGCACTTTGTACCAGATATACCAGATACACTCACACATGCAGCAGTAGGAGTATTATCTCTCCGGAGATCTCCGAAGCTGGGTAAACCACCGTGTGCTACTCGCATACCCGCTCCCAGGCCTATCAGCAGCAGTCTTACCCTCACACTAAGCCCTTGTGGCATCTGTCGACTCGCAACCCCCCGTGAGAATACCACGACACATGGGCATCCCCAAGCTTAGGCTCTTGCCACTCCTTATTCCATAGTCCATAAAATCTTTACCCAAAACTTGAAAACTTCACAACACAAAACTCAACAGGAAATCTTATAAGCTCCATTAGTGAAAGAAAACAAAACCACCACATAAGGTACTGTAATGAACTCATTCTTTATTTATTTTGGTGTCAAACCTACTGTATTCCAACTTCTCTATGGTTTATAAACTATTTACTAACCATAGATGCATCAAAATAAGCAAACAACACACGAAAAACAGAATTTGTCAAAAACAGAATAGTCTATAGCAATCTGTAACTAACGCAAACTTCTGGAACTCTAAAAATCCTACCAAACTAGGAAGTCCTGGACAATTTGTCTATTGATCAGCATAAAAAAGAATCAACGCAAAAGCACGTTTCTGTGATTTAACAAAACTAAATTCGTGCGTGCAAAGTTTCAGTTTTTCAGCAGAATCAAATCAACTATCATCATAGGTTATCCTATAGGTTCCACTTGGCACAAACACTAATTAAAAGATAAAAACACATCTAAACAGAAGGTAGATGCAAGATTTATTACTAAACCGGAACAAAAACAAAAAACACAAATAAAATTGGGTTGCCTCCCAACTAGCGCTATCGTTTAACGCCCCTAGCTACGCATAAGAGCAAAGATAGATCTAAGTAGTGCCATCTTTGGCACTAAATTCATAAGTAGCTCACATGATAGATTCATAAGGTAATTTGACTTTATTTCTTGGAAAGTGCTCTATGCCTTTCTTTAATGGAAATTGGAATCTAATATTCCCTTCCTTCATATCAATAATCGCGCCAATCGTTCTAAGGAAAGGTCTACCAAGAACAATAGGGCAAAAAGATTGCAATCTATATCAAGAACGATAAAATCTACGGGCACCAAATTTCTATTTGCAACAATGAGAACATCATTGATCCTTCCCATTGGCTTTTTAATGGTGGAATCCGCAAGGTGCAAGTTTAAAGAGCAATCATCAAGATCATGGAAACCTAGAATATCACATAAAGTTTTCGGAATCGTGGAAACACTAGCACCCAAATCACACAAAGCAAAACACTCATGATCTTTAATTCTAATCTTTATAGTAGGTTCCCACTCATCATTAAGTTTTCTAGGTATAGAAACTTCCAAATTAAGTTTTTCATCATAAGATTGCATCAAGGCATCAATGATATGTTTGGTAAAAACTTTATTTTGACTATAAGCATGAGGAGAATTAACAACGGATTGCAATAAGGAAATACAACCTTCTAAAGAACAATTATCATAATCAAATTCCTTGAAATCCGAGATAGTGTGTTCAATGCTATTTAAAGTCATGACCTCTCCGATCCCACTTTTACCAAATTTAGCATCAAGATCTAAAAACTCCGAATTCTTGGGACGCCTTCTAGGTAAAGTTGACTCATCATCAGTCCCATAATTATCAAGATTCATATTGCAAAACAAAGATCTAATAGGAGACGCATCAATAACTTTAAGATCCTCATCATTATTTTCATATAACTTTTCTGGTTTGGCGGCCATCTTATTGACTAAGGTGGCTTGCTTATCAGAAATTTTGGCTATAGCATTTTCAAGCCGGACAATTTGAGAGTTCACACCATAAAATTCTTTATTCATATCATCAAGCTCTTTGTTCATACCCCAAAAAACCTTTTTGTTCCTTAAGCTCTTTTCTGAAGAAATTACTATGCTCAAATTGCAAATTCATAAAGCTTCTAATATTCGATTCAATCTCTTCCATCCTTGTAAGAAGGTGGTCGGTACTCTTAGGCAAAGCCATAAGGACAAACAAGCACACAAGCAAACAGAAAAAGGCAAGCAAGAGAGAGGAGGAGATTGGGAAAGAAAGGGCGAATAAAAATGCAAGGGTGAAGTGGGGGAGAGGAAAACGAGAGGCAAATGGCAAATAATGTAAATGCGAGGGAGATGGTTTTGTGATGGGTACTTGGTATGTCTTGACTTGAGCGAAGACCTCCCCGGCAACGGCGCCAGAAATCCTTCTTGCTACGTCTTGAGCTTGCGTTGGTTTTACTTGAAGAGGAAAGGGTGATGCAGCAATAGTAGCGTAAGTATTTTCCTTAGTTTTTGAGAACCAAGGTATCAATCCAGTAGGAGGCTCCTCAAAAGTCCCACGCACCTACACAAACAAACAAAGAACTCGCAACCAACGCAATAAAGGGGTTATCAATCCCTTCACGGCCACTTGCAAAAGTGAGATCCGATAGAGATAGTATGATAAGATAAATATATTTTTGGTATTTTATAATATAGATGCAAAAAGTAAAGATGCAAATAAAAGTATATTTGAAGCAAATATGATAAGAGATAGACCCGGGGGCCATAGGTTTCACTAGAGGCTTCTCTCAAGATAGCATAAGTATTACGGTGGGTGAACAAATTATCACGAGCAATTGATAGAAAAGCTTAATAATTATGAGATTATCTAGGCATGATCATGTATATAGGCATCACGTCCGTGACAAGTAGACCGACTCTGCCTGCATCTACTACTATTACTCCACACATCGACCGACTCGCCTCCTGCATCTAGAGTATTAAGTTCATAAGAATGAGTAACGCCTAAGCGAGATGACATGATGTAGAGGATAAATTCATGCAATATGATATAAAACCCATCTTTTATCCTCGATGGCAACAATACAATACGTGCCTTGCAACCCTTTCACATTTGGTAAGGACACTGCAAGATTGAACCCAAAGCTAAGCACTTCTCCTATGGCAAGAAAGATCAATCTAGTAGGCCAAACCAAACTGATAATTCGAAGAGACTTGCAAAGATAACTCAATCATACATAAAAGAATTCAGAGGAGATTCAAATATTTCTCATAGATAAACTTGATCATAAACCCACAATTCATCGGATCTCGACAAAGACATCGCAAAAAGAGTTTACATCGAATGGATCTCCACAAGAGAGGGGGAGAACATTGTATTGAGATCCAAAAAGAGAGAAGAAGCCATCTAGCTAATAACTATGGACCCAAAGGTCTGTGGTAAACTACTCACAACTCATCGGAGGGGCTATGGTGTTGATGTAGAAGCCCTCCATGGTTGATTCCCCCTCCAGCGGAGCGCCGACAAAGGCTCCAAGATGGGATCTCACGGATACAGAAGGTTACGACGATGGAAATTGTGTTTCGTTGGCTCCCTGGATGTTTCCGGGGTACGTAGGCTTATATAGGAGGAAGAAGTACGTCGGTAGCCGCCCGTGGGGCCCACGAGACAGGGGGCGCGCCCTATAGGGGGGGGGCGCCCTACCCTCTCGCGGCCACCTCGGCTGCTTCTTGACTTGCACTCCAAGTCCTCTGGATCACGTTCGTTCTAAAAATCACGCTCCCGAAGGTTTCATTCCGTTTGGACTCTGTTTAATATTCATTTTCTTCAAAATACCAAATAGGCAAAAAAAAAAAGAATACGGGCCGGGCCTCCGGTTAGTAGGTTAGTCCCAAAAATGATATAAATGTGTAAAATAAAGCCCATAAACATCCAAAAGGGGTAATATAATAGCATGGAACAATAAAAAATTATAGATACGTTGAAGACGTATCAGCACCCATCTCTTCTTCCCTCATCCATCGATTCGTCGATCTATGGTGGTGGGTTGTTGATTTGGTTTTCCCACCTCTTCTAGGTCGGAATGGTGAAGACCAAGCACACTGCTCGCAAGGAGCCCCCATCTGGGTCCTCTCGTCCCTCCCATCGCGGTGACTCCGACGATTCCCAAGAACAGGCTCGTCCTAGGAAGCGTGTTCCTCCACCTCGCCGCTCTCCAAGCGAAGACTCGTCGCAGGGCTCTGACTATGAAGATGAGTTGGCTCATATGGAGAGAGGAGAGCCTGTCCTTGTTCACACCACTGCTCCCAAGCCCGGGACTCGGCGGCCCACCGTCCAGCCTCCTCCTCCTCCGGTCCAACCTCACGGTGATGCTCGTCATATCTCGCTTGAACCTCCTTTACCACATGGCCGTCACGTTAAGCGGTTCAACCTGGTTCCCATTGCCTCCTTTCTTAAGTTGCGTCATGATATTGATCAATTTACAATTGCCCGTGACTCTAGGGACAATCATTTTCGCACTAATGTCCAAGCTGACATTTTTACCACTATCATCATTCCTAAGGGTCTTTCTCTGCATTTTTGCATTGATTTAGATCATATTCGCACTCATCCGGAAAAATATTCCGGGGCTATTGAGCTCATTGAGTCCTCCAATCTTGCGGCCCCATTTACATTTCAACATGACTTTAACCAAGCCGCCATTCATCAATTTTATGCCACATGTTTCTTCGGTCCAAATAACACTGTTACTTGGATGACCTCCGTCACAAAGCTCTCGGCTTCCTACTCTCAATTTGTTGCTGCCCTTGGTTTTCCCGACACCGGGTTCAAAATTCACAATGATGACCCCGAACATAGACCCAAGGGCACTGATGCATGTGCTGATCTTATCAAACCCTTAAACAAACTGACTGATGATGAGAAACATTAGGGTTTTAACCAAGTTTCCATTTGGCGCGCTCCTTTCTTCATTATCTATCAATGTGTCATTCACACCATTTATCCTAAGATGGGTGACAAGGGGTCCTGCAGTAGCTACTGCATCGACCTCATGCATCGCCTCTATGCATCTCCGAAAGGGAAGATCAATGTGCTTCATTTTCTATGGCATGAGATTCGCCTCGCTTCTTTTCAGCACAAGAGGGCCTTTCCTCATGCTCCCTTTCTTCAGGCATTCATCGAGAGTGTGGCGTCGTTTCCTATTGTCCGCACTCATTTGCATGAGCGATGGGTCATTCCCGCTCACATGGCCGATAACTATGTTCCCAAGGACTCTTCCTATTCTGCTCATATGCGCCAAATTGCTGCTAGCATCCCTCATTCTGCTCCCTCCGAATCTGCACCCTTTGGTCGCATTGCTCACTTTCTGGGGAAGGCCCACTCTGCCTTGATGAAGGCTATTACTTTTAATTTCTCCCAAAATCACGATGTTGTCGCGCGCCTTATCACCTCAAAGAATGCTCTGAAGACTCGTCTGAGAGACTCTGGAGTGTTCGATGTGAGTGATGATGAACGTTTTCCTGATGAGCCCCACCTTCTGATTTTGGTTTTCCCTCGGGTCCTGAGTGGGCTGACTTCTTTGGCGAGGCTGGTGGCAGTGGTGCACATGATGATGATGCTCTCTGATGCTGTTATGACCCCCCTTTTGGGTATTTGATGCCAAGGGGGAGTAGGCACTATGCGATTCTATGATATTAGCTTGTAATCGAACTCATTGTTATGTTTTTTATTAGCTTGTATCAAACTCATGTTATGGGATTTTAGAGACTTATGTTCTATGCTATGAGTGATGAACCTATATGGAGCTTATTGTCTTGATTATCTTGTGTATGAGATTTGGTTGTGTTGGTATCATATTGAAGGGGAGCTCTCTTCATGTCTATCCTTTATGTTATCATATTGAGGGGGAGCTCTCTCCATGCTTATTCTTTGTTTATTGAGCTCCACAACAAATCCTTTCGATTTTTTATGTGTGTGCATATATGTTGTCATCAACTACCAAAAAGGGGGAGATTGAAAGTGCAATCATGCCCTTAATCATATTTTGATGTTGATGACAACATGCATGTTGGGACTAATCATGTTTATCAAGTATATCTCAGGATTATGTCTCAAAGGCCGTGTGTGGATCATGACTAGGGACAAATGCATATAACTCAAGATCGGAGATACAAGACATTAGCCTTGGCTTTGTTTACGGTTTGTTCTTGAGTATAAGGATCTCGCACTATTAAGAGGGGATCGTTGGATCTGGTGAAAGATTTGCTCAAACCCACCAACTCCAGTTTTTCTCTCCAGACGTCCGGTACTCTACGGACGTTCGATCCCTCTCGGATGTCCGGACGTCCGGCTCTCTACGGTCGTCTGGTGTTTCTCTTATAGAACGATATTCACGGATTTATGAACCTCTTCGGACGTCTGATCTCCGGACGACCGACACGTCTCGGACGTCGGGTATTTCCTCCACAGAACAATACTTACAGATTTCCGGGCCTCTCCGGACATCCAGTCTCCGGACGACCGGCACGTCTCGGACGTTCGTGTGCTGATTCATGGCTTATGTGTTCCCAGCGGCCTGACGATCGATAACTGTCAGACGTCCGGACATATTTGTGCCACCGGACGTCCGGTGTTGTC
Organism: Aegilops speltoides; assembly: GCA_021437245.1. Taxonomy (NCBI): domain Eukaryota; kingdom Viridiplantae; phylum Streptophyta; class Magnoliopsida; order Poales; family Poaceae; genus Aegilops; species Aegilops speltoides. The sequence continues at coordinate 262,002,791 of CM038145.1, forward strand.
CGGACGTCCGACCTCTTCTGTGCACTTAAGTGGATTAAACGGTTACTTTTTCCACACCCACTATATATAGGCTTCTCCCTTCCACGGGATGAGGTTGACCATTCACTTTGAGCTTGCCAAGAACACTTTTCACTCTCTCTCTCAATCCTCTACACCAAATCCTAGATCCCCAAGTGATTTGGGAACATTTGAGAGAAGTTCACAAATCAAGTGATAGATCCACTCCTTCCCCTTCTTTGCACCAAAGGAATTCGTGATTTGAGCAAGTCTTGAGCTTTTCCCCATCGTTCTTGTTACTCTTGGAGGTTGGAGACTCCTAGGCGGTAGGAGTCTTTTGGAGAGGAATCGACCTTTGTGATTACCCCCATAAAGTTTGTGAGGGTTTGGAGACCATCCCAAGGTCTACCACTAGGGGTTGAGAAACGCCTCCGTGGTGTTATCTCAAAGGGAGAATAGGGTGAGCCTTCGTGGCGTTGGTGTGCCTTCATGGTAACATCCACCTCTCTAACAGTGACATAGCTTCCCTCCAAGGAAGTGAACACCGGCATACATCCTCGTCTCCTGGAGTTGCGGTTTTTCCTAACCCTAACTCTCTACTTGTGGCTACTTGTCTCTTAGCATTTATTTATATCATTTTGTGCTTGCTCACTTACATACTCGTGTTACTTGCTTAACACTTAGTACTACACTTGCAATTGTTAGGCTCACTTTCATATTCCGCATTACTGCCTAAAATTGCTAAGTAATAATTAAAATTTGTAATTGTACCTATTCACTTCCCTCTAGGTCCATCTCGATCCTTTCATCTGGGTATGGCTATGTCAAGTGAACTCGATGGTGCCGGATAGATGAAATCGGTGGTATCGCGTTTACTTTAGGTTTTGGACATATGTGGAAATGAGAAAGTGGTTGAGGGTTTTGGAGCAATATCTCTAAGCACTTTGAGCAAGTAGACCATTAAGCAACACCTCATCCCGTTTTAATATTATTGGCTTTCCTATGGACTCAATGTGATCTTGGATCACTAAAATGAAAATGAAGAGTCTTGAGCCTTTGCCAATCTTTGCCCTTAGCATTTTGAGGGGTCCACATCTCTAGTCCATGCCATGCCAATCATTGAACTTTCTGAAACATTTAACTTGAATGGTTATTTGTTCAATGAGCTATATGTTGTTATGAATTACCAAAACCACCCGGGGATTAGTTTCACTTTCATACCCAATATCATAGAGAGTGAGCCACAAAGAGGCTAAGGACAGAGAGAACTGAAGTGTATTCTGAACACCAGTAACAGAAAGGTTTAGTATGGTAATACCGATCTTATCTCTAGGGATTCAAGAGGTGTAGTCTTTAAACACCTGATGCTTTTGTCTAGTTATTGCTATCTTAATTACCAGGGAAACCCCCACGCGATGAATAGGGCCTTCGGTTGGACAACTGACTCTTGATGTAGGACGCGTGCCGGTCAAGATGTAATCTGGACACATCCCCTACTTTGATATGTAACAAGCACATCTCGATGGATGAGTTTTGATATGTCTCCATCGTATCTACTTTTCCAAACACTTTTGCTCTTGTTTTGGACTCTAATTTGCATGATTTGAATGAAACTAACCCGAACTAACGTTTTTTTTGAACAGAACTACCATGGTGTTGTTTTTGTGCAGAAATAAAAGTTCTCAGAATTGGACGAAACTTTTTGGGATTTTTATGGAATATATAAAAAATACTGGAGCCAAGATCTAGAGGAGGGGAGCCACCAGGGCATGACCACCCCCTGGGAGCGCCCTGGTGCCTCGTGGGGCGCACGTGGCTCTGTTAACCCTAATCTCAGCACTATACATTCCTATTCCCTGAGAAAAAAAATAAGAGAGGAAGTTTCATCGCGTTTTATGATACGGAGCCGCCTCTACCTCATGTTCTTCATCGGGAGGCCAGATCTAGAGTCTGTTCGGGGCTCCGGAGAGGGGGATTTGCCGTCATTGTCATAATCAGCCATCCTCCATCATCAATTTCATGATGCTCACTGCCGGGAGTGAGTAATTCCTTCGTAGGCTTGCTGGAAGGTGATGGGTTGGATGAGATTTATCATGTAATCGAGTTAGTTTTGTTAGGGCTTGAACCCTAGTATCCACTATGTTCTGAGATTGATGTTGCCATGAATTTCTGCTATGCTTAATGCTTGTCACTAGGGCCCGACTGCCATGATTTCAGGTCTGGACCCTTTATGTTTTCATGAATATATTTGTGTTCTTGATCCTATCTTGCAAGTTATACGCACCTGCTACGTGTTATGATCCGCATACCCCAAGGTGATAATAATTGGGATTCTTTTCGGTGATTACCGTAGTTTGATGTAACGCCCTGAGACCGATGCTCCAGAAGACTTCCAGATATTCCGAGTTTCGCCGTGTGATGTATTTGTTTGTTGCATTGCATCATGTCATCATGCCATCATATCATTAATTTTTAAAACTCACCTAAATAAATTGCATAGATCGTTGATCTATTTAAATCGAGGGATATTCACATGGTGATTTCTCTTTAAAACATATTCAAAGTCTCCTACTATTATTAGGGAGCTATAATAAAATTATTTCGTTTATTTGGAATTAACCATAACCCACTTGCAAAATATCCCAATGCCTTTGTTATCTCAATTATTGGTCTCCAACCTTGCCCATAACTTCTTTCATCATTTTTCGGAGCTCCATCAAAAATCCGAACATTTTTGGACCTTCCTTTTATCAAGTTCTAGTTCAAACCCATTTGAATTAAATTCAAATGAGTTTGAATCTAAATCTTTCAGTCATGCCCACTTCTATTTTTCTTGGATCAAGCTTATTTTTGTGAGTTCGGGAAAATTATCCACGTGTCCAACTTCTTCCCCAACACCTCCTTCCTTCTTCTTTTCTTCTTTGTTATTTTCTATTTTAGAAAATAAGAGTGAGAGAGAAGCCCAGCTGGCCAATTGGGCCTCCCAGCAAGTCAGCCCACCAATCTAATCCTAACCCTAGCCCGATCCCCTCGCTCGCTAGCCCCCTCTTTTGCCTCGATCTCTCCCTCCTGCGCCGCCACACGCTAACACACACATCACCAGGGAGAGCCCTGCTCGATCCCCTCCTCCCTCCACCTCGCCCTTCCTTCTCCCCCGCGTCGCCATAGCTTCGCCACCTCGCCGTACGAGCTGCTGCTCCGCTCCACCACCCTGCATCGTCGCCTTCGCCGCCTTGGCTCCTGCCCGTGGCTCCGCCACGCCACTTCGCCGCTATGACCCGACCAGCGGGCGGTCATTGAGCGACCAGCTGACCTGTTGCCTCCCGCGTCTCCTCGTCGCACGCCGGCGACCATCAAGAGCTCCGCCGCGCCCCGAGCTCCCCTGTCTCGCCTCGGACCTTGCGCTGCTCCGCCGTCGGCCTCCCGCGGTTGCCTGCTGCCGGCCATCCCCATGACCAGAGCCATGTCCTGCTTCGCCCGTTGACCACGTCTTCCTCGTCCACATGGGTCACAACCAGTTCCACGAGCACCACATTTCTTCGCTGCCTTCGTGCACCTCCGGCTGCTTCCCGCTGCACCACCGGCCTGTTGACTCCCTCATGGTCCACCAAGACTTGTTACCGTCGCCGTGACCCCCCACAAGACATTTCAGGGACACGCCAAGTACATCTACGGACGCACCGGACGTCTACAAAACGTGTACGACTACGTGGGCTTAAAAGTACCCTTCGGATGCGCCAAGTTCAACTACATGGACAGTCAAGTTCCTCTACCGATGACTCGAACATCTATGAATCATGTACGACTACCGTCGCCGAAGGCCGTCGAGTGAACAACTACGCCGCCGCCGTGTACAACTACTTCCACTACATCACGAGAACGTCTACTTCCTCTACGCTCCGAGCTCGAACCGCTCCGAAGATGCACGCTTCGAAGGTATAACACCGAGACGATGTCCGTGGACCGAATGCATTTGTTGTATGAGATGCACCCTATGTTTGGACCGTGTCCGAATTGTTCCTTGCACGTTCGCTGTAAGCCATGCCACCATTATGTGGGACACCCGGAATCCAGGATCACCCCACCATCCGTGCACGCATCCGCACGCTTCCTTTTGCACCGGTATCTCCGTTTGTCTTCTTCATGGACTCATTCTTCTTCCTAGCGGGATCTTAGGCAAGATGACCATACCCTCGAAATCACTTCTATCTTTGCTTGCTAGATGCTCGCTCTTTTGCTATGCCTATGCTACGATGGCTACCACTTGCTATATCATGCCTCCCATGTTGCCATGTCAAGCCTCTAACCATCCTTTCCTAGCAAACCGTTGTTTGGCTATGTTACCGCTTTGCTCAGCCCCTCTTATAGCGTTGTTAGTTGCAGGTGAAGATGAAGTTTGTTCCTTGTTGAACATGGAGATGTTGTTCCTTGTTGGAACATGTTTACTTGTTGGGATATCACAATATCTCTTATTTAATTAATGCACCTATATACTTGGTAAAGGGTGGAAGGCTCGGCCTTATGCCCGTGTTTTGTTCCACTCTTGCCGCCTCTAGTTTCCGCCATACCGTGTTATGTTCCCGGATTTTATGCGTTCCTTACGCGGTCGGGTGATTTATGGGACCCCTTGACAGTTCGCTTTGAATAAAACTCCTCCAAAGAAGGCCCAACCTTGGTTTTACCATTTGCCTACCTAAGCCTTTTTCCCTTGGGTTCTGCAGACTCAAGGGTCATCTTTATTTTACCCCCGGCGGTGCTCCTCCGGTGCTGGTCCAAACCGAAGCGATGTCCGGCGCCCGGCAACCAGGTCTATGCCAACCCGTCGTCTTGCTCATCGGGTGTGCCACGAGAACGAGATATGTGCAGCTCCTATCGGGATTTGTCGGCACATCGGGCGGCTTTGCTGGTCTTGTTTTACCATTGTCGAAATGTCTTGTAAACCGGGATTCCGAGATCGATCGGGTCTTCCCGGGGAAGGTCTATTCTTCGTTGATCGCGAGAGCTTGTCATGGGCTAAGTTGGGACACCCTGCAGGTATAAACTTTCGAGAGCCGTGCCCGCGGTTATGTGGCGATGGGAATTTGTTAATGTCCGGTTGTAGATCACTTGACACCAGATCCGAATTAAAACGCATCAACGCGTGTGTAACCGTGATGGTCTCTTCTCGCGGAGTCCGGAAGTGAACACGGTCTTGGAGTTATGTTTGACGTAAGTAGTTTCAGATCACTTCTTGATCGCTACTAGCTTCACGATCGTGCCTTGCTTCTCTTCTCGCTCTCTTTTGCGATTGTAGCCACCATATATGCTAGTCGCTGTCGCAGCTCCACCTCATTACTACATCCTTCCTATAAGCTTAAACAGTCTTGATCTCGCGGGTGTGAGATTGCTGAGTCCTCGTGACTCACAGATACTTCAAAACCAGTTTGCGGTGCCTATGTTACCGAAAGCGGTGACGCACTAAGCTCAAGGAGGAGCTCGATGAAGATCTTGCCCTTTGTGTTGTTTCGTTCTAGCTGATCAAGAGTGGAGCCCAGTTAGGGTCGATCGGGGACCTTTGTCGCATTTGGGGTTCTTCTTTTATTTTGGTTCCGTAGTCGGACCTTGATTGTATCTGGATGATGTGATGCTTTATTCATGTAATTATGTGAAGTGGCGATTGTAAGCCAACTATGTATCTCTTCCCTTATGTATTACATGGGTTGTGTGAAGATTACCTCACTTGCGACATTGCTTTCAATGCGGTTATGCCTCTAAGTCGTGCTTCGACACGTGGGAGATATAGCCGCATCGAGGGCGTTACATTTGAGGAGTTCAAGTATTCACTATGTGTTAATGCTTTGTTCCCATTATCTATTAAAAGGAGGCCTTAATATACCTTGGTTTCCTTATGGACCCCGCTGCCACGGGAGGGTAGGATAAAAAATGTCATGCAAGCTCTTATCGCAGGCACGTATGATTATACACGGAATACATGCCTACATTACATTAATGAATTGGAGCTAGTTCTGTGTCACCCTAGGTTGTAACTGTGACATGATGAATGTCATCCAACATAATTATCCGTCATCGATCCAATGCCTACGAGATTTTCATGTATTGAGCTTGCTAAGTTACTACTGTTGTTGCTGCCACTGTCACAATTGCCACAAAACTATTATCGTTACTGTTACTATTACTGTTGCTACCATTGCTATCGCTACCAAATTATCATACTATTGTGCTACTGATCACTATGTGCAGATATTTATTTCTCCAGGTGTGGTTGAATTGACAACTCAACTGCTAATACTTGCAAATATTCTTTGGCCCCCCTTGTGTTGAATCAATAAATTTGGGTTGAATATTCGACTCTCAAAAACTGTTGCGATCCCCTATACTTATGGGTTATCAAGACTGAAAGCACAAGTGCTCCCTGGGTGATTTTGGTAATTAATGTCAACATATCTCTTGTTGGACTAATAATGGTTGAATATTCGACTCTCAAAAACTGTTGCGATCCCCTATACTTATGGGTTATCAAGACTGAAAGCACAAGTGCTCCCTGGGTGATTTTGGTAATTAATGTCAACATATCTCTTGTTGGACTAATAATGTTATCTAGTATATTTCAGATGAGTTCAACTATGGCGTGGTAAAGATGAGAGGATGTGGCACCCCTTGATAATGCTAAGGACACATATTGGCAAAAGCTCAAGACTCTTCATTTCTATTTTAGTGATCCAAGATCACTTTAAGCCCATAGGAAAGCCAATACTATTAAAAGGGGATGAGGTTTTCTTAATGGTCTACTTGCTCAAAGTGCTTAGTGATATTGCTCCAAAACCCTCAGCTACTTTCTCATTTCCAAATATGTCCAAAACTCAAAGTCAAACTCGGCCCCACCGATTTGATCTATCCGGTGCCACCGAGTTTAGTTGACATAGCCACAGCCAAAAACCCTAGACAATTCAGTCACACTGATACGGATCTCGGTCTCACCGAGATGGCCTTACAAACTCTCTATTTCCCTTTGTAACATTTCGGCCTCACCGAAATGAGCAATCAATCCCACCGAGTTTGCTTGACCAACTCTTTGTTTGCTCTTTAATGAAATCGGTCTCACCGAGTTCAAGCATTCAGTCTCACCCAGATGAGGTTTGGCCCTAGCCCTAGCACATTTATCCCACCGAGTTGTTCCATTCGGTCCCATCGACATTCCTAATGTTCACATTTTGAACTGAATCGGTCTCACCGAGTTCTTCTATTCAGTCTGACCGAGTTGGGTCAACTGTGTGTAACGGTTGGCTTTTGTGTGGAGGCTATATATACCCCTCCACCCCCATCTCCATTTGTGCGAGAGCCATCAGAACGTGCCTGCACTTCCACTACTCATTTTTTGAGAGAGAACCACTTACTCATGTGTAGAGACCAAGATATTCCAATACTACCACAAGAATTTTGATCTCTAGCCTTCCCCAAGTTGCTTTCCACTCATATCATCTTTCCACCATAGCCAAATCTGTGAGAGGGAGTTCAGTGTTGGGGAGACTATCATTTGAAGCACAAGAGCAAGGAGTTCATCATTAACACACCATTTATTACCTTTTGGAGAGTGGTGTCTCCTAGATTGGTTAGGTGTCGCTTGCGCGCCTCCGACAAGATTGTGGAGTTGAACCAAGAAGTTTGTAAGGACAAGGAGATTGCCTACTTCGTGAAGATCTACCCGAGTGAGGCAAGTCCTTCATGGGTGATGGCCATGGTGGGATAGACAAGGTTGCTTCTTCATGGACCCTTCATGGGTGTAGCCCTCCATGGACTCGCGTTGCGTTACCTTTCGTGGGTTGAAGTCTCCATCAACATGGATGTACGATGGCACCACATATCGGAATCACGCCAAAAATCTCCATGTCTACATTGCGTTTGCCTTCTCCAAACCCTTCCCTTTACCTTCATATGCAATGTTTTACATTTTTCTGCTACACTCTTAGAATTACATGTGTAGGTTGATTGCTTTACTTGCACTAGTTGCTAAAATCTGTCAACAATTAAAATTGGGAAAAGGTTAGAGTTTTATTTGGTCAAGTAGTCTAATCACCCCCCTTCTAGACCTACTTTCGATCCTACAAGTGGTATCAGAGCATTGGTCTCCATTGCTTTGGTTTAATCGCCATTGGAGGAAGATGGATGAGTCTATGATTAGGAGTATTAGACGTAGAGTGCCTATGCTTGACGGAGAGTTCTATAGTGCTTGGAAAAATGAGATGCTCGAGATTTTCAATGAATATAATTTGAACAAGTATATTACTAGTCCTTGTGCGCCTCCTATTGACCCCTTGCATCCTACCCCCAATGAGTATCTTGACATAACCCGCAAACTAAGAGCTATTAATCTTATCATTAGAGGTTTTCCCAGAAACTTGCTTGTATGCTTGCCTACATTTGAATGTGCTTATACTATATGGAGATACCTTGAGGAGCGGTTTCCAAACTATTCATTGAAAAATATAGATGAGATTCTTCAAAAGTCCATTGCTTTTCATAAAATGAATCCTAGTGATCCTCAATTTGATGATTGTCTATTTGAGCTTTGTGACCTTATGTGTGCCAAAGGAGATGTCAGAGTCATTAGCAACATCATCTCACAAGTCATTAGAATTCATAAAGATGCACATTGTCATGGTCATAAATCTAATGAATCACTCTATCTAGGTGATGATCATTCACATGATGATGTTGAACATGGATACTATGATGAGGATGATGATAGTGACTTTGATCTTGATGAGTCGATGAGACACTTTGGTCTTACGGATAACCTTCATGGCTACATGGCAGGAGGAAAGGAATGGGTTCTTGATAGTGGATGTACTGATCATATGACCGGAGATAAAGATATGTTCCATGAGCTTGCAAAAAATGATGGTCCCCGTAAGTATGTCACTTTTGGTGATAACTCAAAGGGTAAGGTAGTTGGCCTTGGTAAGGTGGCCATCTCCCATGATAGCTCTATCCAAAATGTCATGCTCGTTGAATACCTTGGTTATAATCTACTTTCCGTATCTAGGCTAGCCGATTTCGGTTTTAATGTTCTATTCACTGAATTAGATTGCCAAGTGTTTCGGAGAAATAATCATAATATGGTCTTTACCAGTACTGGTAGAGGTGATCTATACATTGTTGATTTCACTAAGAAAGCTCTACCTTGAACTTGCTTAATTGTTAAATTCTCTAAAGGATGGTTATGTCATAGAAGGTTAGGTCACGTGGGCATGCGAAATCTTGATAAGCTTATTAAAGTGATCATATCCTTGGTGTTAAAGATGTTATATTTGACAAGGACAGACTTTGCAATGCTTGTCAAGCAGGAAAACAAGTTGGAGGGAGTCATCCCGTGAAGAACATCATGACCACGAGAAGACCAATTGAGCTACTTCACATGGATCCTTTTGGTCCCAATGCCTACAAGAGTCTCGGTGGTAACTCATTCGGTTTGGTCATTGTTGATGATTTTTCCAGATTTACGTGGGTATTCTTTCTTGATGCTAAATCACAGGTCCAAAAGATCTTCAAGAACTTCGCTACGAAGTCCCAAAACCAATTTGAAATGAATATCAAGAAGGTTCAGAGCGACAACAGAACGGAGTTCAAAAATGCCAATGTGGATACCTTTCTTGACGAAGAAGGTATCTCACACGAGTTCTCAGCTACGTATACACCTCAACAAAATGGAGTTGTTGAGAGGAAGAACCAGACGCTTATTGAGATGGCAAAAACAATGATTGACGAATACAAAACGCCAAGACACTTTTGGGCGGAAGCCGTTGAGACAACTTGTCATGCTACAGATTGACTATACCTTCACAAGCTTCTCGTCAAGACGACATACGAGATTCTCACCATAACAAACCCCAAGTTGGATACTTTTGAGTATTTGGCTCAAAGTGGTACATTCTTGATAAGCATCGTCGTTCAAAATTTGCCCCTAAATCTCATAAAGGTTTCCTACTCGATTATGGCTCAAACTCTCACACTTACCGTGTCTACAACAATTTCACCTGAAAGGTTGAAGAGACGGAGATGTGAAGTTTGATGAATCTAACGGCTCGCAAGTAGAGCAATTGCCAATTGATGTAGGAGACAAAGATCCTTCAGAAGCAATTCAAGACTTGTCTATTGGCAAGATTCGCCCAACGGAGGTGAAGGAGAGTACTTCGTCCATTCAAGTGGAAGCCTCAACTTCACGACAAGGTGAACCACAAGTTTACTTGGAGGCATCCACAAGTGGAACACGTCAAGACAAAGGAAACGAGGAAGTACAACAAGATGAACCTCATCGACCCCCTTCTCCACCTCCACAAGAGAACAACGACGCCAACAACAATGAAGAAGGACAAGAAGAAGAAGAAGAGAATTAAGAGGATGTTCCACCCCAACCCAGACAAAAGCTCTCACGAGTTAGAGCAAGAGTCACAAGAGATCACCTCGTCGAACAAATCTTTGATGATATTCAATCCAGGAGAATTACTCGCTCTAAAATCGTTTGGCTAACTTTTGTTAACATTACTCATTTATTTCTAGTATTGAACCTATGAAGTTTGAAGAAGCCCTTGAGGGTCCGGATTGGGTGAACGCTATGCATGAAGAGCTACACAACTTTGGGAGGAATGAAGTGTGGACATTGGTTGAGAAGCCCGACGACAAGCACAATGTCATTGGAACCAAATGGGTGTTTTGGAATAAGCAAGATGAGGATGGACAATTTGTACGCAACAAGGCCCGTCTCATCGCCCAAGGCTACACTCAAGTCGAAGCTATGGATTATGGTGAGACATATGCCCCCGTTGCTAGACTTTAGTCCATGCGCATCTTACTTGCTTATGCCAATCACCATAATATCACTTTATACCAAATGGACATTAAAAGTGCTTTCCCAATGGACAAATTGAGGAGGAAGTCTATGTTAAACAACTGCAAGGCTTTGTTAATCCCAAGAAATCGAATCATGTTTACAAACTTCATAAAGCTCTTTATGGTCTTAAACAAGCTCCTAGAGCATGGTATAAATGGCTGACCAAGTTTCTTATTAAAAAGGCTTTGAAATTGGGAAGATTGATTCTACACTTTTTACTAAAAGGGTAAATGGTGAATTATTTGTGTGCCAAATTTATGTGGATGATATCATATTTGGTTCGACTAACCCTCATTTTAGTGAAAAGTCTGGAAGTTTAATGTCAGAGAAGTTTGAGATGTATATGATGACTGAACAAAGTATACCAAGGATCTTTTCAAGAAGTTCGATATGCAAGAAAGCAATGGTATGAAAACACCCATGCCTACTAGTGGACATCTTGACTTAACTAAGGATGGCAAACCGGTTGACCAAAAGGTTTACCACTCTATGATTGGTTCATTATTATATCTATGTGCCTCCCGTCCCGATATTGTGCTAAGTGTGTGCATGTGTTCACGATATCAAGCGGCCCCTAAAGAATGTCATCTTAAGGTTGTGAAAAGGATAGTGAGATACTTAATTCATACACCAAACTTTGGCATTTGGTATCCTAAGAGGTCATATTTTGATCTTGTTGGCTACTCCGATTCGGACTATGCCGGAGACAAGGTTGATAGAAAGTCCACTTCGGGTACTTGTCAATTTCTTGGTAGATCCCTTGTGTCTTGGTCCTCCAAGAAACAAAACTCAGTATCCTTATCCACCACCGAAGCGGAATACATTATCGCTGGATCATGTTCTGCTCAATTACTTTGGATGACCCAAACCCTTAAGGATTATGGGATACATGTGAAACATGTTCCATTGCTTTGAGATAATGAGAGTGCTATTAAGATTGCTCACAATCCCGTGCAACATTCTCGAACTAAGCATATTGAAGTTCATCATCATTTCATTCGAGATCATGTTGCTAAAGGAGACATCAATCTTAAGCATGTTCGTACCGATAAGCAATTGGCGGATATATTCACCAAACCGCTTGATGAGAAAGTATTTTGCCGTTTGAGAGGTTAATTGAACATCATTGATGCCTCAAACTTGGAGTAGAAACTCCATTTGGATACATGCAAGGCATGAGCCTTTTATGTCTAATCCTTGATATTTCTCTTATGATTATGATCATATGTCTTGGATCTATACTTGTACCCTTGCATGTTTGCTAACCCTTGTAGGTACTTGGATGGACCCAGATCAATGGGATTGCAAGTCATTCATATCTTAATCAATCTCTACATCACCAAGTCCCTATGATATGGTTGTTGAATACAAGGAAGCATGAACTCACTCAACATATCCTTTGACAATTTCTATATATCAAATTTCATTTGGTATCAAGTTTCATGATTGTCATTTTGGATACACAAGTGCTCTTCCTTGCAAGACTAACCCATGTAGGAAGATGAACTCAAACTACTAGTGGTGCTCCCAACTCTTGATGGACTACATCAACCTTGAGCATCCAACACTAGTTCAACTACATGATGAAGATCAATACCACAACATAAGGTATGTTATTCCATCTTAGAGAAGCTTTACTCCAATAAATGAGTCAAAGCAACTCAACGAGATGTGAATACATCAAAATTCTTAAACAAAAAATGGTGATCCCATTTTGAGCTTAAACGATGAGTATGACCTATGATCAAGTGAGCTCACTTGACTCCTAAGTCAATATACTCTAATATAGGTGACTTTGTAGCTGACCCCTTCTAGATGAAGTTCTCTAGTGTTTCTCTGTTAACTTGCTTTGTGTTCTTGCATATATTTCTTGCTATCTCATTCCCCTTATAAAAAAAGAGCTTCATCTAGATCTCTTTTCTTATGTATGTTTTTCTCTGTAACTTATGTGTCTAATTCATTGCAAATCCTTGTGAGATTTAATTTTCTAAGTGAGTTGAGTTGACGAAATATTTACTCTGTGTTGAAGTCGGTCCCTCCGATTCAACCCTAGCGGCCTAACCGAAACACAAGGTTTCCTTGTGAATAGTTCATCGGTTCAACCGGCATGGACTAACTCGGTCGCACCGATCAGGATCTTCTATGGCTCTGCTCATTCGGCGTCACCGACGAAAACCAATCGGCGTCGCCGATTTCAATTCTGAGAAAATGTTTTGCCATTTTTACTGCCTATCTTCTTCAGCTCCCCTCAATGATTCTTATCCTCTACCCGCATCTTAAACTACATGCCGCTTTGCAGTGTGTCTCAAGGACCACACCTATTTGACTCATGCTCCACAAGTGCCCTTGATCTTAGCTATTGCTAATATCCCGGTTGCTCATAATTTTGGTTGATTGTACCATTTCTTGCTCTGATTGCTCTAATTTTCACTCACCCTACCTTATCCCATTATCCAATATCAGATTTAGGGGGAGAAAGAGTCCACATCTAGGGAAGAAAATCTTTTGAATTCATTACATATCTTTAAAATCTTTGGGGACATGTCAGTATCTAAGTAGAGTACCTAGTACTCACCCATTTACATGTTATTCCAGTCTTGCCACTCTTGTGGTTTCCTGAAATTGCTTTATCTAGAGTGTTCTTGTGTTATCTAACCTTGTTTTCTCAAGTCCACTCCCTCTAAAGCCAGCCCAAGACCACTAGGTAAGTATATGCATCACACTCATATGCATGATGATCACTTGCTGATGTACATACTGTTTGCAAGAAGGATTCATGAACATGGAGGTACACTATCCTATACACATCATTTATTCTGATGCATACAGCCAAGATGCATGTAAATCATTGTTTGCTTTTTCATGTTTATGCATTCACATGTTCTCATATTCCAAATTCACATGATTGCATACATGTAGGGGGAGCCTATGCATGTTACATGTCTTTCCGAAGCTTTACTTAATACCATGTATATCTTTAATCCTAAACTTTGATGTATGTTGTCTTTCCAAACCTTTACTTAATACCATGTATATCTTTAATCCTAAGATTTGATGTATGTTGTCATCAATTACCAAAAAGGGGCATATTGAAAGCACAAGTTCTCCCTGGGTGATTTTGGTAATTAATGTCAACATTTCTCTTGTTGGACTAATACTTTAATCTAGTATATTTCAGATGAGTTCAACAATGGCGTGGTAAGGACAAGAGGATGTGGAACCCCTTCAAAATGCTAAGGACACATATTGGCAAAAGCTCAAGACTCTTCATTTCTATTTTAGTGATCCAAGATCACATTGAATCCATAGGAAAGCCAATACTATTAAAAGGGGATGAGGTGTTGCTTAATGGTCTACTTTCTCAAAGTGCTTAATGATATTGCTCCAAAAACCTCAGCCACTTTCTCATTTCCAAATATGCCCAAAACTCAAATCAAACTCGGCCCCACTGATTTGATCTATCCGGCGCCACCGAGTTCAGTTGACATAGCCACTGCCAGAAACCCTAGACAATTACATCACACTGATACATTATAGGGGGAGCTCTTGCTTATCACATACTACTCAAAGCGATGATGTATTTCATTGATATTATCATTTGTCAAAGCTTTGATCTATATGTTGTCATCAATTACCAAAAAGGGGGAGGTTGAAAGTGCAACTAATCCCCGGGTGGTTTTGGTAATTCATAACAACATATAGCTCATTGAACTAATAGTCATTCCAGTTAAATGTTTCAGAAAGTTCAATGATTGGCATGGCATGAACTAGAGATGTGGACCCCTCAAAATGCTAAGGACAAAGATTGCCAAAGGCTCAACCTTCATTTTCATTTTAGTGATCCAAGATCACATTGAGTCCATAGAAAGCCAATAATATTAAAAGGGGATGAGGTGTTGCTTAATGGTCTACTTGCTCGAAGTGCTGAGTGATATTGCTGCAAAACCCTCAACCACTTTCTCATTTCCACATATGTCCAAAACCTAAAGTCAAACTCGACCCCAACGATTTGATCTATCCGGTGCCACCGAGTTCAATTGACATAGCCACCACCAAAAACCCTAGACAGTTCAGTTGACTCTTTGTTTCCCTTTGTAACATTTCAGCCTCACTAAAATGAGAAATCAGTCCCACCGAGTTTGCTTGACCAACTCTCTGTTTGCTCTTTGCTGAAATTGGTCTCACCGAGTTCGAGCATTCAGTCTCACCGAGATGAGGTTTTTCCCTAGCCCTAGCACATCAGTCCCACCGAGTTGTTCCAGTCGGTCCCATTGAGATTCTTAACATTCACATTTTGAACTGAATCCGTGTCACCGAGTTCTTCTATTTGGTCTGACCGAGTTGGGTCAAATGTGTAGCGGTTGGATTTTGTGTGGAGGCAATATATACCCCTCCACCCCATCTCCATTTGAGTGAGAGCCATGAAAACGTGCCTACACTTCCACTACTCATTTTCTAAGAGAGAACCACCTACTCATGTGTTGAGACCAAGATATTCCAATCCTACCACAAGAATCTTGATCTCTAGCCTTCCCCAAGTTGCTTTCCACTCATATCATCTTTCCACCATAGCCAAATCCGTGAGAGAGAGTTGAGTGTTGGGGAGACTATCATTTGAAGCACAAGAGCAAGGAGT
The DNA here is from genome assembly GCA_021437245.1 of Aegilops speltoides. NCBI lineage: Eukaryota > Viridiplantae > Streptophyta > Magnoliopsida > Poales > Poaceae > Aegilops > Aegilops speltoides. Next base: position 262,018,312 of record CM038145.1, read on the forward strand.
TCATCATCAACACACCATTTATTACCTTTTGGAGAGTGGTGTCTCTTAGATTGGTTAGGTGTTGCTTGGGAGCCTCCGACAAGATTGTGGAGTTGAACCAAGAAGTTTGTAAGGGAAAGGAGATTGCCTACTTCGTGAAGATCTACCCGAGTGAGGCAAGTCCTTCATGGGCGATGGCCATGGCGGGATAGACAAGGTTACTTCTTCGTGGAACCTTCGTGGACTTGCGCAGCCATTACCCTTCGTGGGTTGAAGTCTCCATCAATGTGGACATACGATAGCACTACCTATCGGGACCACGCCAAAAATCTCCGTGTCTACATTGCATTTGCCTTCTCCAAACCCTTCCCTTTACCTTCTTATGCAATGTCTTACTTTTTGCTGCTACACTCTTAGAATTGCATGTGTAGGTTGATTGCTTTACTTGCACTAGTTGCTAAAATCTGCCAACAATTAAAATTGGGAAAATGTTAGATTTTTATTTGGTTGATACGTCTTCAACGTATCTATAATTTTTTATTGTTCCGTGCTATTATATTATCCGCTTTGGATGTTTTACATGCATTAATATGCTATTTTATATTACTTTTGGTACTAACTTATTAACCTAGAGCCCAGTGCGAGTTCCTGTTTTTTCCTTGTTTTTGAGTTTCGTAGAAAAGGAATATCAAACGAAGTCCAAATGGAATAAAACTTTTGCGATGATTTTTCTTGGACCAGAAGTCACACGTGGGACTTGGAGTCCAAGTCAGAGAAGCCCCGAGGAGACGACAAGCTAGGGGGCACGCTCCGGGGGGCAACCCTAGGGCTTGTGGACCCCTCGAAGACCCCCTGACCTCCTACCTTGGCCTATAAATTCAGAAATATTCCGGAAACCCTAGAAGCGTCCACCAAAATACTTTTCCACCCCCGTAGGTCTCTGACCTCGTGAGATCCCATCTGTAGGTCTTTCTGGTACAGTGACGGAGGGGGGTTCGATCATGGAGGGCTTCTACATCAACCCTATTGCCCTTCCGATGAAGTGTGAGTAGTTTACCACAGACCTACGGGTCCAAGGCTAGTAGCTAGATGGCTTCTTCTCTCTCTCTTTGATCTTCAATACAATGTTCTCCTCGATGTTCTTGGAGTTCTATTCGATGTAATCTTCTTTTGCAGTGTGTTTGTCGAGATCCGATGAATTGTGGATTTATGATCAGATTATCTATGAATATCATTTGAATCTCCTCTAAATTGTGATATGCATGATTTGATATCTTTGTATTTCTCTTTGAATTATCGGTTTGGTTTGGCCAACTAGATTGGTATTTCTTGCAATGGGAGAGGTGCTTAGTTTTGGGTTCAATCTTGCGGTGTCCTCACCCAGTGACAAAGTAGGGGTAGCGAGGCACGTATTGTATTTTTGCCATCAAGGGTAAAAAGATGGGGTTTATATCATATTGCTTGAGTTTATCACTCTACATCATGTCATCTTTCTTAAAGCATTGCTCTGTTCTTATGAACTTAATACTCTAGATGCAGGCATGAGTCAGTCGATGTGTGGAGTAATAGTAGTAGATGCAGAATCATTTCGGTCTACTTGACACGGACATGATGCCTATGTTCATGATCATTGCCTTAGATATCGTCATAACTTTGCGCTTTTCTATTAATTGCTCGACAGTAATTTGTTCACCCACCGTATTATTTTCTTTGAAGAGAGAAGCCTCTAGTGAAACCTATGGCCCCCGGGTCTATTTTCCATATATTATTTTCAGATCCATATACCTAAATTAGCAAAGATATCTCACTGAGTTTTATTTACTTTTATGTTTTAGTAATCTTTTATATCTATCTCTACCATCTCACCTTTGCAAGTGACCGTGAAGGGATTGACAACCCCTTTATCGCGTTGGGTGCAAGTGTTTGATTGTTTGTGTAGGTGCATATATTGGGGACTTGCGTGTTTCTCCTACTGGATTGATACCTTGGTTCTTGACTGAGAGAAATACTTATCTCTACTGTGCTGCATCACCCTTTCCTCTTCAAGGGAAAAACCAACGCAGGCTCAAGAAGTAGCATTGGTTAAGTAGTATAATCACCCCCCTCTAGACCTACTTTTGATCCTACAAAGACCTTTTTCTGGCGCCATTGCCGGGGAGTGATACATCTCCAACGTATCTATAATTTATGAAGTATTCATGCTGTTATATGATCATTCTTGGATGTTTTACAATCATTTTATAGCAACTTTATATCATTTTTTGGGACTAACCTATTGACCCAGTGCCCAGTGCCAATTGCTGTTTTTGCTTGTTTTTTACATCGCAAGAAATCAATATCAAATGGAGTCCAAACACCGCGAAGCTTTTGTGGATTTTTTATGGACTAGAAGACATCCAATGGGCCAGAGCAGCACCTAGGGGTTGCCCCGAGGGGGGCACAACCCACCAGGGCGCGCCTGGGCCCCCAGGCGCGCCACGGTGGGTTGTGCCCACCTTGGTGGCCTCCCGCACCCCCTCTTCACCCTATAAATCATCGAATATTCCAAAAACCCTCAGGGAGACCCTAGATCAGAAGTTTCGCCGCCGCAAGCCTCTGTAGCCACGAAAAACTAATCTAGACCCCATTTCGACATCCCGACAGAGGGAGAAATCATTACCGATGGACATCTTCACCATCCCGGCGGCCACCATGATGAGGAGGGAGTAGTCCACCCTCAGGGCTGAGGGTTTGTACCAGTAGCTATGTGTTTAATCTCTCTCTCTCTTCGTGTTCTTGAGATGTCATGATCTTGATGTATCGCGAGCTTTGTTAATATAGTCGGATCATATGGTGTTTTCCCCTCTCTATCTTGTGATGAATTGAGTTTTCGCTACAAAAAAATACACTTCCGTGATGATACGTGTTTGTCACAGTAGGTTGCGTTTTTGTCATGCATGTACATCCATGACAAATTTATGCCGTAATCAAGATAGTCATACCCGTCTTTGTCGAGAAGTGTTCCATGACATTACCAAAATTATCATCATGGAAGTGTCCACTTCCATGACGATAAATCGCGCGTCCGCGAAGTGCTTTTCGTCAAGGGTGACCGACACGTGGCATCCACCGTAATGTAGCGCCGTTAAGCTATCGGGTCGGGTTTTGGATCCGATAACCCGTTAACAGCCCTGACCAATGGGGATTTTCCACGTGTAAAATCATCATTGGCTGGAGGAAACACGTGTCAGGTCCGCGTTGGCACAGGTGTCACTCATCCAATGGGCGAGACACGCATATGATATGTTGACACGTGGACCGGCCCATCAAGTTTAAATGGGCCGGCCCAACTAAAGGCCCACAAGATTTTGTGGACCATAATGGGCCGGCCCAGCTAAAGGCCCATGAGATTTTGTGGACCATAATGGGCTGGCCCAGCTAAAGGCCCACAAGATTTTGCGGGCCATAATGGGCCGGCCCAGGTAAAGGCCCACAAGATTTTTGTGTGCCATAATGGGCCGGCGCAGGTAAAGGCCTGCAAGATTCTTGCGGATCTTAATGGGCCGGCCCAGCTAAAGGTCCACGAGATTTTGCCGACATTAATGGGCCGACCCAGCTGTAGGCCCACCAGATTTTGAGGACCCTAGTAGGCCGGCCCATTAACTGGCTGCCATGTTTTGGGCCAACTGCCGACCCATATTTGATCCGGTCCATTAATGGGCTGCCACGTTCCGGGCCTAATAATGGCCCATATGAGATCCGACCCGTTAAAAGCCTACCATGTTCTGGGCCAAATTACGGCCCAGATCAGGTCCGGCCCTTTAAGAGGCTTTGGGCTCAATTATGGCCCATATCAGATTCAGCCCGTCAACTGGACGCTATGCTTTTGGGCCCACTTGCTAAAGGCCCACTTAGTAATTCGGCCTGATATTAGTTTCGTCCTGTTAAGGGTCCGTTTAACATTTTGGCCCTATATTGATTTTGGACTGTTAAAAGCCCGCCATATAGTTGGGCCTAACTACGGCCCGGTTTGCATCCGGCCTGCTCGCAACCGATATCTAATTGGGCCAAACAAGGACCGAGACAATTTTGGTCTTTTAAAAGCCCGTGATTTGATTCGGACAATCATGGGCCAGGGTCCATTTTGGGCTGCTGCCGGCCCGTGAGCTGTTCGGCATGTTTCAGGCCCAACCTACATTGTGCTTGCATGACGGCCCGATTATGTACCGTAATTTTACGGTTTGGCCGGTTTACTGTGAAGACAAGATATATATATATAGTAAAATAACTGCAACATCATGAATAAGAAAAAACCTAGACTATACAATAAAGAAATTACGGCATATTATATCCACTAGGCATCAAAGTTCGCCACTATGATAATAAAGCACAAGCAGACATCAGATTACATACACTGGGCATCAAAGATTGCCACCAGTGCAAATAAACACGCCGACAAAATAATATACAAAACCGACAACACTTCAATAGAGTTCAAGAAAGGTTAGCCTATTTGGGAGCTGCAGCATAGCGGTGAGCAAGATGATGAGACTATGCTTGTTCAACACTTATATCTTCCTCACTCGAAAGATAAACAAGCGATGATGACATGTTTTTCACATAAAAGTATCAAGTTGACAATTCATCACATTTCTTCTCGATTTAATAAAGTGACACAATTTAAAATTGCATTAACACAATATGGTATTATTCAGGTCAAGACATGGCAGGAAATGACATTGTGAAGGAGTTGGCAGCTTCACGACACCATTGGATTACAGATCAAGAACTCATAAGTATCAATGGTTAGTGTGCTGTCAATTTATCCCATTCAGATTGGCAAATAAAGAGACGGTTTAAATAATAGTAGAATGATATGACATTGTTCATAGTTAAGACATTGCAGAATATGACATTGTGCTGTAGTGGGTAGGTTCACCACACCACTGGATTACGTATGAAGAACAGAAGCATACATGTAGTGCAAAATAAGATCACTTGCTCTATATAGTTTAATTTACATGGTATGAAGAAGGAACTTGGTTTTACAACTGAAAACTTAAATTGAGAAGGACAAACTTTTGTTTATGAACTACATAATAAACTTTAAACATGCAATTTGATGCAAACACCAAAAATAAACAGCTATTGCAGTCATGCCTAACCAAATATATACAACAAAGTTTGAAGGCTTGAGAAGGACAAACTTACATTATTGGTGAAGACAGGTTCTATAAAGGCCTTGTCCATGCTGATGGGGGGGGGGGAATTCAAGAAGTTTACCACATAATCTTCTTCATAAGCATTGCCTTTATTCTACATTTTGTTAAGAGTAAATATAGATGTGATAATATAAGAAAAAATGGAGAATATTTAAGAACTCATAAGTAGAAATTCAAATTGTCATGTGATTTCATAGACAGTACCTCATCCTGGGAACGAGACCAGTGCATAACAAGGTTTTTCCATTCAATGTCTTCTAAATTTAGCACATGAGACTTCACCGGAAATTCATTTATAGACTTGCCATCAAAGTGTGATTTCCTCAGGTAACACCGATACTGCTGCAATGCTTCCTTGAAAAGCACAAGCAAGCTTTGCTCGTCATGACTATCCAGATTGACCCTCGCCTAGTTACAACAATGTAATGTAAATCATTGATGTGTTCAATCAGTAGAAAATAGGAAAATAATAACCATGCATAATAGCACTTACACGTAAGTTGGACAGGAAGATGTGAAAATGGTGTTTGTCTTCACTATAATCTTCCCATGATGGGATATATGCACGTAGTCCCTAACAACATTGAAAGCATTGTCTTTTAAACTGGAAATAAATGGAATGGGGTTCCAATCTGCAGGAATTAGCCGTCTCTGCAGTTGGGATAGGTCTTCGGCCGGTGGACTTGCTGTACTTTTTGCTAGAGTGGTTTTTTTTCTGTGGTACGGCTGGTGCTATGGCAAATGAAATTGGTATACCTTTTGCTGGAGTGCAGGTCCTGTGTGGTGGGGCTAGTGGTGTGGCCATTGAAGTATGGGTACAGTCTGCTGGAGTCGGTCCTACGTTTTGTGTCACTGGTTGTACAACCAATATAAGTGGGTGTTTGTCGATTTCTCCGCACCACCACGTTTTTCAAGGACTTTGCCGGTGCTACTTGTGTTCGGCAATCACCCTCTTCCTTTTTGATGTCTGATGCACAAGAACAGCATTTGAGTGGAAAAACATGGTATGATGACAGATGGAATATGTATTGATAATGGATGGGCATGGCATCTCGACATATATGATGAGTAAACTAAGCAGATGGCGGTGCAACAAAGTAGAAGAAATGCAAGACAACATATGCAAGATACCCGCAATCAATAAAACCTTGCCAAATTAGAACAGGCACCTTGATGGGTGAACAGGACAAGCCATCTGCCTTTGACTCCTCGAGGTTAGAATAGTCATTAGGATCATATTCTGGACAAGAATCAACAGGTGGGGAGCGTATGAGTTTCATTGCATCCAGAATGGCACTCAATGCCTTGGTGCCAATTTTGTAAGTAATTGTAGTGTTTAGCTTCAAGAGTGCACTGCTTCTAGTGCGACACAAAGCAGCTACACAGATCATAGTGTAGATATAACGGGGAAAACCGTAAGCATCAGAGTAAAATCAGCAAAGTGGAACTTGCTGGAATATATGTGCTAGTACTGCCGGTACGGCTAGAAAGGCTTCGGATACCGCCTCTCTTCAAGCTGAAGGTGCAGATCATTAATATCGATGTAACTCTCAAAGGCGACACAGCTCCCCGCATTTCCTTGCTATTCTTATAGGATTCAAGTGGGAAGGTCACTACAAATCCTATTCCTATTTTTACAAAATCCTACGAATCAAAGAGGCTCAAAGTGTCCATCACAACCGACCGTATAGACCTCTACACTGCAAATGTCCTGCTCATCTTGATTACAAGGAACATATCAGACTACTATCATACTCCCTCCATTCCAAAATATAAGTCTTGGTAGAGATTTCCACTATGGATCACATACAGATGTATCCAGATACATTTAGAGAGTAGATTCACTCATTTTGCTCCATATGTAGTCCATGGTGGAATCTATACAAAGACTTGTATTTAGGAACGGAGAGAGTACATATTAAAGAAGAACGGAAGAGGAACATGGTAAAGAAGAGCAAGCAGATTTTGGATAATAAAATGTTGGTTGCGCAGTGCCCACACATGATGAACCAAAGCGCATTAAGAATGCAACTCCCAGCTGTCTCTCGACCATTTCAGGCGGTTGGATGAAGATCCTATGTCTCCTAACCCATCTTCTTCCTCGTCCCTGATTCTTCCCATACAGAACACCGCACGGGTCGCCGGCCGGACCACCGGCCCCCACCGACTGTGTTCCTCCGCCACCCCCACCCCACCCCGCCCCAACCCCCACTCGCGTCGAGTTTTCTTCGTTCGGTGAGGCCCCATAACCACCCGAGCCCCTTCGTTCGCACCGGCGAACTCCGGCGAGCTCTAAAAAATCGACTGACCCAATTTTGAAATTTAGTCTACCGTGATTTAACTAGTGTGGAATATAAAAAGGGAAAACCATAAGCGTTGGGAGTATTGTGTTGAGCGTGCTATGGCGGATCTGAAGATGCAAACCGGACAAAGGCAACTTCGCAACCAAGACAAGAAATTAGAGTAAAGCAGTGGCGACCTATTTTCTTGCTGCGATAAATAAGTTGAGCAGATACGAAAGAGTACCGCCTCTGGTGCGGCGCCGTGTACGCATCTGCTGAGAATTTGACAGTGTTGCGGTAGCGATGGCTGTCGGTGGCGTGGAAGCAGATCTAGGAGGGTAGATGGTGGCGGCAGGGTGCGGTGGACGAGATGGTCGTAGGAGCGGCGCCGACAAGGTGGACGACGACGGGGATGAAGCGAGAGGATGGGATGCAAGGATCCCGGTCCGAAGCCGTGGATGAGAGAGGTCGATCTCTTTTAATGGAAGGCGGGTCGGGGTATCAGCTCCGGCATGGTGGAGGAGGACGGCGGTGGGTGGGGCGACGGACGGAGGAGGGTGGGGTGGAGAGGGTGTTTTGGCGCCCACGGAGTACGAATGGGGAAAAGGGAGGTAGAGAGGAAGGGGGGAACCATGTATTCAGTGCGCGCTTCTCTCAAATGCAAGGAAATTTACAAACTTAGCTCCCATTTCAAATTTCTACTACATCACAGCAATATTAGTCGGTTGGGGATAGGACGGTAAGCTCGCATACACTGAATATTTATGGACGAGAGTTTGTTTTTGGCGCCCACCGTGTGTGAATATGAATCGGGGAGGGAGTCGATTTCGGTCGAGGACACACTGTGTTTTGGCGCCCACCATGTATGAATCCGGGTGAGAGGCGGTTACGTCATGTTTGGGTGAAATTACAAACCTACCCCTATTGAAACCTATAGAAATCCAGCAGATAGGCTTTGCGTGGCAGGGATAGGCAGTAGTAATTTCCATCTCGCAGATTTTGGTTTTGGGCGGTTACTGCGACTTTCCCCGCTTCGTTCAAATTTTGCAGAGTGCACGTTTACCATGCCAACTCAATTCGAATCCCGTTTGTATTCTATTTTTTTCGGGCGGGATCCATTTTCAATTGGAATTACATTCTATATACATCATTTTTTATATATACTTTCAAAAGCACAACAAAGAATGCTGCTCCTTTATATGTATAATATGATTTACAAATACAACGATCTCAAAATCTTAAGGTTGAATTCAATTTTTTAACCAAATTATGTTCTACTAAAATGTATGGATCAAGAATATCTACATATTAAATAACATAGATGTGCGTGAATTCATATGAGTATGCATGTTTGATAGATCAATTTTGGTTCGAGTATGGATTACATGTATCATCATCTCGAATTCAAATATTTGAATCCTTTTTTGTTCACTCCTTTCACGCCCATCTCTCTCGCATGCATGCTCCTCCAGGTAGCTATCACTCTCTTTTCTCTAGCTCACCCACACACTCACTTCATGTTTCTCCTATCCTCGCAAACATGGTCTCTCGACGTCTCCCTTGAGAAGTGTCACACTCTCCCTATCATTATACATTACACGGTTTTCATTATCTCTCACGTCTCTACTGTTCTCTGGTAGCACTCTTCACCACATTTGCAGATAAGGCCTTCCCTTGTTCATCCTTTTCTCCCACAACATCTTGATGTTCCATGCAACGCACGGGCATCTTGCTAGTAAGAGTAGAAATTAGACATATACCACTTCTCGAATCTTCAAACCAACAACATTCCTCCCTTATCTCATCAAAACCGCCAAAGGAATATATTTTGAGTGAAACATAACATATTTTTAGTGATATACGTATTTCAAAACTAGACTTTTTTTCTATCAAATCGATGAATATGTATTAATCTACTTTGATCGTGTGGCAACGCATTGGCACATTGCTAGTAGTTATTATAATTTTCTGGACACCAGACAAACGGTGGAGTACATATACGAAGAGAAGAGGTGCACGCACGCAGTCGGCCTCTCGCTGTCTCGCACACATGAGTGTTACGTAAAGGTGACGTTAACAAATAAACCCTAAAACCCTAGGTGCACGGTTGCTGCATTTGCGGGTACCGAGTACGTGGTGGAGCACCTTTGTAGGAATAGTCAGCTCGCGTGATAATTTGATCCGTAGGAGTTGATGGTCGGGACCACAGGTGAATGACTTGGAGCGCGGTGGCTCGCCAGTTGCCACAGATCGAGTAGCCACATTTAAAATATCATTTTTTAGCAGGGTTAAGAGTTCCGATTTTCAATCGCGCGTTATAAGTAGTAAGTAGTTTTTAGAACGATTGGTATGGAGTGAAAATGGAATTCATAGTACTACGTACCTCCTTGGCGTATGGTTGTATGAGTTTATGTTGCGAGATGTTGAACCTAGTAGTTCTAGGGAAAATACTATGGTTTAGATTTAGATGCTAGTTTTCAGTAATGAAAATCGGAAGGGGAAACCCTTCTTTGATTAAAAAAAAACTACTACCTCCATTCTGGTTTACTAGTCCCCATCGTACCTTGGGTCAAAGTTTGTCCATGTATTTTACTTATAAAATGTGAATGGAAAATGAGATTTTGTTATACCCAAACAAAAAAGGACTAGAGGGAGTGATTACTCTGACACGGACGCGACCTCTCATAGCGCAGGCATTGAACCAGCAGCGCCCGCCAAGAGGGCCGCTTTTCTCGCAGCAGCCGGCCGAGCACGCCTCCTCGCCAGTGCAACCAGCTTAAGACTGCCCTTTGCCTTCATTGAATCCAGCTGCGTGTCTTGGCAACACATCCTTCTGAGAGCAGCGGGCATTTTAGAACACAAAATGACTAAAATATAATTAATTTACGCATGGTCTTGACTTGTTGTGCTCGCACTGGTAGCAGCAACTAGTAGAGGTTTTTCTTTATTTATAACTCTCCTCACATTTTTTTGGCTTTGAAGTGAATCATGGTTGTGGACATTATGTATAAATGTGCAGATATCTGTGAATATGAGTTTGATGTGGAAGTTGAACTTGGAATGTCGGGCTTGCGCGTGACCTATACCATGTCCAATGCTTCGTCTCTTATTGTTTGGAAAGTAACTGCTGTTATTACATGACCCAAAAAAACATTTTGTGCCACATCAGTAGATGCACGGACATCACAACAGGCATGCTGACTGGGTAAACATTTGAACCTAGCTATTATAAAGGAAATTTTGTATTGACAACAGTTTTAGATAGCAGGAGACGTCTAGCCTGCTCTGCCACTGCTAGCTTATTTCGGCTTCTTCCATCTCTTCTTTGGCTTGGGTGAAGAGCATCCGATTGCTCTTTTAAGCTTCTTCAGAACTCATCTACATTCTCAAGGGCAGCTGCCTTTCTTTCAGCCTTTACTAATGCCATGAGGACACGAACAACCCATTTACTCCACGGCTTGTGTGTAATACACATCATCTGGGAATTTGCACCTTGTGTCTAATCCAAATCATTAGGAACGGCACCTTTGTGTGTAATCCAGCCTCATTTTGGAAACATGATCTCGAGGTTGACCATACTTCCCTCCTCGCAGGAACTGCATCCTGACATGAAGTTACTTCTTTTTTAGATCAATACTCAGAGCAACCTAGGTCCATTTAGTAGAAGCCAGATAAACAGAACTCGGAGAAGTGAATTCAAAAGGAAAAAAATATAAAAACAGACTACAAGGTGAGAACACCCACTTCCTACATCAAGCTAAAAACGAAAGCATTAGGACGATTAAGACTCTTCTTATTACACATCTAAGAACACCACGCTTAAGAGAAACAGAAACTACAACATATACACATCGAAGAACACGAGGCTAAACGAAAGTAATTGAAAGGGTGTTACTTACCAAAGCTCGTTTTACAGGTTCGGTGCAGCTCCTCTTTAACTTGCCACGCTCCTTGAAGATGTCCCGAATATCCCGTGTTTGGTCTTCATTGCTCCTTTGCATGTTCGCACTCGTGGTTTTAAAATCTCAACATGGCAAGAAAAATATACTACTAGTAATACTCGCGCATCTTGTGGGCAACATTAAAGCACTCGTCTGCCATGTTAGAGCATCTCCAACAGAATCGCAACACGCGGCGCTTTTAAAAAGTGTTTACAGTGCTAAGATCGAGAAGTAGAGACTAGAGAGTAGAGGATAGTTCTCAGCATAGATAGATAAAAAAGATAATTCAACTACTCCTCGTCGTCCGACTCCTCCTCGGTGATGTCCTCCTCCGACGTTTGACTGTAGGCATGAAGATACCGATCGTCGTTGGATTCCCAGGGCGACGCTGCTCCTAGCCTCATGTTGAATTGAGCGTCCTCTTTCGCCTACGCTTGTCCTCGCGATAGGCGGCTCGCTCCGCCCTCCTCTTATCCCTCTCCGCCCTCCTTTGCGCGTAGAACTCACGCTCATTGATGATGTCCTGCGGGATGTGTTGGCGCCACAATGCCATGGCTTCCTCGTCCATCTCGGCGATGCCGAGATGGTGCTCCCGCCTCCGGTTGTTGCGACGATCCTCGTCGGTGCTAAGCCATGACAGAGGCGCGAGCTCCTGCGCGCACTCCTGCGTCGGCACGTTGGGGAAGTTCAATGTTCTATGAGGCCACCGAAGGTGCCACGCCGCTGCGTCGTACGCGCGGACGGCCTCGTTGGCGGTGTCGAAATTGCCGAGGCCGAGGCACATCCCGCGGAAACGGATCTCGGCGGAGAAGCCGCCGGAGGGGCGCGCGCGGACGCCGCGCTATCCCCAAGTTTCCCGCGACACGGCGGCATGGTGGCGCGGCGGCGGTGAGGCTAAAAAGAGCGGGGAGAGAGCAGTGGTGAGGCACAGAGCAGGGAGAGAGCGGTGGCAAGGCACAAAGCGGTAGGAGGGCGTTGGATTTTATAAAGCGCGCCGGACGCCGCGCGCCAAAACTAGCACACTCCCGTCCGCTTTTTCCCACACGCGCGCGATCCTTTCTCGACGTCTCTGCTATCTCTACTCTCTTCTCTACTGTTATATTTATTTTATATTTAACATTTAATATTTATATCTACTTCTCTACTGTCTACTTTTTTTTCTCTATACTTTTTTTCTTGCAATATAGGCCGTCCGATTTATATCTGACAGATAGGAAGGAAACAAATGGGAATTTTGCAAAAAGATACCCATACCCCTCTCCAGATTTGCAAATAAGGCCTTCCCTCATTCATCCTTTTCTCCCACAAGATAAACTACTCATACAAATGCATCTTGATGCATGCAACGCATGGGCATCTTGCTAGTTCTAAAACCTTTCCATCATTTGCCACACTCATGGTTGCGATGAAAAACCTACCAAGCACAAATAAGTGATACAGAGCGACGCACAATTACAAGCTGATATTCTATTGGACAATGGAGGCTATAATCAATTGCTTTTACGGGAACAATAGCACCCAGGAAATTTGAAGGGTAGGTATGAACAAAATTGGAACTGCACATGTACTGCTAAGTGACTCAATACACACATTACCAATCGAGGAGGAGAACGATGGTCGCGGCGGCCTTTGTGAGTCATGGTCGGCAATGGGAGTCAGTTCATTGTCCACAACGATGGTACTTCTGCGCTTGGCGTCGGCTTCCGGGAAGCAGATCCGAGACCGTGGAAGATGATGCCGGGGAAGAGGCTCCGTGTACGACGACGACGGTGGACCGGCTCTAGTGCGGCTTACGAGGTCGTTGATGAGGCAGATGCGCTGCGGTGGACGAGTGCACCGATGTAAAGGGGAGGAGCACGAAGGCTGTGATGCCGTGGAGAAGTCTATTTTGCGGCGGGGATAGAAAATGGGGAGTATTTAGGTGTACTACTCTGGGTGCCGGGGTGGGGTTGGCTGGGTAGGGTCAACCTGAAGTTACGAAAACAGCCCCTACCAAGCGTCATTCGTAGGCTTGTTCCGAAGGCTATGATGGTAACTTCCCACTGCTCGAATTAGGGTCGCGGGGGATTTTCCCGCTGACCTCAAAATTTTGTGACATTGGACTCCCCGTGTGGCGTGTTGAGTGATTCGGCTAAGCAACTAGCGAGTAGTAGTAGTAAACTCTGCATATTAGGTTTGACCGAAGTCAAACTTCCTAAAGTTTGACCAAGTTTATAGAAAAATATAAACATTTACCATAACAAATATGTATGATGTGAAAGTACATTCAATAATGAATCTAATGGTATTTATTTGTTATTGTATATGTTAATATTTTTTGTTATAAGCTATCTGAGAGTTTACAAAACTTGACTTTGACCAATGCTAATACACGGACTTAAATAAAAATGGAGGGAGTACACATTTGTTTTCTTAGTTTGTAGTGAACTAATCATTTGTTGAAATTGTGAAATAAATATATTAGGCTATTGACTTCGAATGTAATGGTCTATACAATTCAATAGTTACAATCATTGTCGAATCCCAAGATGTATACAAGGTCTATAGTACTTCACAACATGCTCAAACTCACATAATCCCAGTCAAATGAGAATCTAAATGCATTTCACAGTTATTACTTTGTAGGATGCAACAAAAACAACCATAACTCTACATCAACCATTATAGAAGCAACATTTTGACATATCCCAATGTGTGAATGAAACGTGCAGAGAGAGCTTTTGAAGATGGAGCAGATAGGGCGGGAAAGATTGTACGCATGTGGATGAGAGAGTAGGAGACAAACCTAACGAGACAGAGAGAGAAAGAGAGAGGAAGAAGTTAGGTCTGTGAGAAAGATGGAGACATGTAATATACGTGACATGCGTGTGCATCCGGATTCTGTATACGTGGAAGGAGAAGAGACAACATGTTTGATGAGAGAGCTGGAAAAACATGGACGAGAGGGGAAGGATCTCGTGGGTTGAGGGATTGACAATTTTGTGTGGGGGAGAGAGGGATTGGTAATTTTGTTAGAGAGAGAGAGAGAGAGAGAGAGAGAGAGAGGGGGGAGGAGTCAGTCAGCCGTCGTCACATCACCCTGCTTCCAAATGACTCCGCATTCTCTAGCGCGGTGTGTTCGCCGTCTTCGATCTGCTCGATGCCCTCTTTGAAGATTCAGGTGTTGTGGATGTTGGGGTGCAAAGAAGCACAAGCGAGAGTGGTCGCTATATAACCTTGGATGGGGATGAATTGTGTGCTCGAGGGAGGGTGTGTGTGTGTGTTGTGCTGTCTCTCTCTCTCTCTCTCTCTCTCTCTCTCTCTCTGTGTGTGTGTGTGTGTGTGTGGATATTGAGAGAAAACAAACCTAAGGAGAGAAATGGGTATTCACGAAGAGATTGTGCGGGCCTTGAGGTGGGCAGGGGCCGGGTGAGGGTGTCAAAATGTGCGCGTTGATGCATGTGTTGCATGCGATCATGCGAGGGCCGGACGAATCGAGAGAGATGGTTGTTGTGTTACGGATGCTCCTCTCTCTCTCTCTCTCTCTCTCTCTCTCACACACACACACACACACACACACACACACAAGTAAACTAGAAGACCGTTCTCTCATGTATACACAACATATCGGCATCTGTCTATGTCTCACTCATGCATGATCATTTGCACATTCACACCTCTCTATGTCTGTATCACATGCACGCCGTCTCCACATTGCCCTTCCGCCACAACACACATATGGACACATACACACGTTCTCTCTCAGTCACACACACAAAATCAGTATTAAAAAAACTAGGACGCACCTAAAACGTCCAAATCAAAATAAACACGAACTGGAGCTAAATTCAAATATATGAAAATATTGCAGCATCAAGAACTTTCCCAGGAAAAAATGTTGAGTATTATTCGAGGATTGTTTTCACACACACAAAAAGGTTTGGTGGACGTCCTTCGAGCGCGACACGGTGACACACCGTTTGATCGACCGCGCGGCCGCGGTTCATGCGCTTGCACAGGATTCCGTATCGTGGCTGTGGTACTAACTAATAAAAGCGCTGCCTAAGTCTAATGTTTACGTGTACTAGTACGATTTTCTTTTAAGTTTGACCAACCTTATATAAAACTAAAGTAAGCTCCCACACGCGCACTCATCAATATGCCGCCGCCGCCGTTGCGCATGCCGGTGCCCGCCTGCTCCGGCCAACAATTTCTCTCCCATCACCACCGTGTCGCTGCCATCCCTGTGAGATGAAGCCGAAGGCTCGCCCGCTCACGTCGTCTGCAGTCCCTCCTCGTGATGCCACCGCGCTGCCAAGCACGTGAGCAGCTGGTGGAGCCGCGTCTATGCACGAAGCGTACGAAGAGGAGGACGAGCGCGTCCTCCAGCATGCCGGCGAGCAGGAACTAGCGTGTCATTGTCGTCTCCGCCCGCGTGGAGGAGGCGCGCATGGTGGCTGTCGCGGCGGAAGCCGGTCGCGCGCGCGTCGAGCCCGCAAACCGGGTGTGGACACGGAATCTACCTTCGAGACCTTGAATGCCATGTGGATCTACAATCTGAAGGAGCAATTTGGGTTAGTCGACTCATGTGAGCCGTTTGATGCAACATGGATGGCTAGAAGGGCTTCTTCCACCTCTTCTGCCGTCTTCTTCCTTCGCTCCGTCGAACTTATTTCACAAATCGACTGACCCAAATTATACTACTAGTACAAACGTATTAAGTACAGTAGGAACACGAAGATACGAGCAGTAGTACCAACTGCAAGAAGAACAGTAGTAAGACATAGTACTAGTACTACTGTACGTACTAAAGAGTTCAAATAACGAGAAAGAACATAAACATAGTTCTGTTGGGGCCTCAGCACAACACACCCTTGAAAATAAACTAAGCAACTAGTCCGCTTGACACTTTAGTAGAACCAGCATGAGCGACGGCACTACCACCTACTCAGAGTCCGAGTCCATGTCCTCGACTTCGTCCTCGTCCCTCTTCCTCTTCCTCTTTGCCGACGCTTCTTGCTTGAACCGGACACTGGGCTCTGCTTCTTCATCCAACCCTTGTAGATATTTAAACAAAGGTAGGCATCCATTGTTGCGTACAGAATGTGATCTTCATCTAATGTCTTCGACTCCCATGCATGATGAAACTCGTGATGAGGTTTCTTCAGTTTAGCGTACAAAGGATCAATCATGGCTGCTGCCAGGGTCATCATTGAAGGTTGAGAGGAGGACACCAGGCTTGCCTTCTGGAGATCGAAGGGCTGGCCTACAATGAGACCTATCCGACGTAGGATAGCCCTGTCGTTATTAAAGCCTACAATAACGAATTTCACTCTTTTGTCCTTGATGAAGTTCTTAAAATCCTGGCACTCAACATCAGCATGGCATATGTGGTATACCAAGCAAATGTTATGTACGCAAACCTGTATCATGGTGGGCTTCTTCCTCTCTTTGTCCTTTACATCCTTCTCTCGTCCCAGGACTGTGGTGTACTCAACATCTAGCCCAGCGACCCACTCATCCGTTGAACTGTTGAACATGCGTAGGAAGCGAGCAAGCCATGCTTTCACCGTCGCGGATCCACGGTGTAGATGACGATGAACTGATCGCGGTGATGGCTCTAACTCGGTACTCAGCGGCGACCATGGAGATTTGGGAGGCCATGGATTTTGGAGGAGGGTTAGGAGAAGTTGAACTGTTGTACCCCGCAAAAAAAACTGGGAGCGAACTAATGTGAAAGGACGGGACGACTGGGAGCGAACTGTTGTAAGGTAGTAGAAGATGGGGACGAGTAGGGCGTGCGAATGGCGTGGGGTTGCTGGCTTGCCCGGTGGATAAACGGCTGCAAGCCCCCAAAGAGTTCTCGAGAACTATGCGGGACCCACTAGATGTCATGTTTACTAGACCCATATCGTAGGCCTGACGGTATAGCTTCTGCCTGTTCGCACGCCATGCCAACGCGTGGATGTAACTTCACTTAATTCCGTCAACCGTCGCGCCTCCCACGACCTTCGCCTCCCTCACGCGGTCGCGCCCTTTGAGACTTCGACCGGCTATAAATGAGCAATTTTTTTGCCTACTCCGCATGCATGATACTCCCTCTGGTCCTTTTTACTCCCGTCACCCGTTTGCAAAGTGTTTGACCAAATTTATAATTTTTTTGAACACCACCTTATATTAATTAACCAGCCACACCAGTACACTCATTCGATACAATATTCACCACACAGGGCGGTACGTTATTTCCAAGAATACCATCTAATCTATTGTCAAAGCTATACTTAGCGATTAAGTGTGCCACCTTATTGGCCGAATGGCTAATCTTTGACAATTGAAGATTGTTGATCAACTTCGAGATGCTCAATGCTTTCATCTTCAGGTCACGCATAGCAGACCTGTCATAGTCCCCCGATGCAAGAGACGCTACCACAAAAGCGCAATCAGTCTCTAAAATTACAGGATTATGAAGAGAAATACCTATGTAGAGACCGGCAGTGCAAGCCCTATGCTCTGCTTCCTCCATGCTTTGAAAGGCATCAATGAAATCCCACGACCAAATTTATACTAAAAATATCAATATCTACAATACTGATTATAATGAGTATAAGAACTACGTTTTATAATGAGTGTAAAAATATTGATTTGACATTGTGAATGTTGATACTCCCTCCGTCTAGGTGAGTAAGTCATCTTAGGCTGTGCACCGTTGATAACCCGCAAGTATACGGGATAGTTGTAGCCTCTTTCGATAAGTAAGAGTGTCGAACCCAACAAGGAGCTAAAGGTAGAACAAATACTCTCTCAGGTCCTATCGGCCACTGATACGACTCAACGCATGCTTGACGTTCGCTTTACCTAGAACAAGTATGAAACTAGAAGAACTTTTTAGGTGTTGTCGGATAGGTTTGCAAGATAATAAAGAACACGTAAATATAAACTAGGGGCTGTTTAGATAAAGATGCAATAAAGTAAATATATCGAGTGTGGAAAAGTGGTGGTAGGAGTTGTGAAATTGTCCCTAAGCAATTGACTATATTACTAGACCGGTAATCACTATTGCAATTCTATTTGAGGGAGAGGCATAAGCTAACATACTTTCTCTACTTGGATCATATGCACTTATGATTGGAACTCTAGCAAGCATCCGCAAATACTAAAGATTCATTAAGGTAAAACCCAACCATAGCATTAAAGTATCAAGTCCCCTTTATCCCATATGCAAACAACCTACTTACTCGGGCCTGTGCTTCTGTCACTCACGCCACCCACCATAAGCAAATCATAAACGTATTGCAAACCCTACAGCGGGTATCCCTCACGCTTGCGCGACACGGAGGGCACAATAGGATAGCACCAATAATAAAACATGCAACTCAAACCAATCATAGCAGTTCATCAATCACCGATAGGACAACGAAAATCTACTCAGACATCATAGGATGGCAACACATCATTGGAAAATAATATGAAGCATAAAGCACCATGTTCAAGTAGAGGGTACAACGGGTTGCGGGAGAGTGGACCGCTGAATATAGAGGGGGGAAGGTGATGGAGATGTTGGTGAAGATGGCGGAGGTGTTGGAGAAGATCGCGGTGATGATGATGGCCCCTGGCGGCGTTCCGGCGCCACCGGAAGCAAGGGGGAGAGAGCCCCCCTTCTTCTTCTTCCTTGACCTTCTCCCTAGATGGGAGAAGGGTTTCCCCTCTGGTCCTTGGCTCCCATGGCGTGGGAGGGGCGAGAGCCCCTCCGAGATTGGATCTATCTCTCTGCTTCGCGTTACGTAATTCGCCTGCACCGTTTCCTTTATATCTGGAGATCCCTAACTCCGATTGGATTGAAACCTTCACCCAGATCGTTTTCCAAAAATTAGCTTTCTTGCGGCCAAAGAAGGGCATCAACCATCTTACGGGTGGCCCACGAGAGTCCAGGGCGCGCCCGCTATCTCGTGGCCACCCCGGACACCGTTTCGCGTTGATTTTACTTCCCAAAAATCATAAATATTCCAAAAAAATCTCCGTCCGTTTTTATCCCGTTTGGACTCCGTTTGATATTGGGTTTCTGGGAAACAAAAAACATGCAACAGACAGGAACTGGCACTAGGCATTGGATCAATATTTTAGTCCCAAAAATAATATAAAAAGTTGCCAAAAGTATATGAAAGTTGAAGAATATTGGCATGGAACAATCAAAAATTATAGATACGACGGAGACGTATCAACACCCCCAAGCTTAATTCCTGCTCGTCCTCGAGTAGGTAAATGATAAAAAAGACAATTTTTGATGTGGAATGCTACCTAGCATAATCTTGATCATATGTCTAATCATGGCATGAATATTAAGACACGAGTGATCCAAAGCAATAGTCTATCATTTGACATAAAAACAATAATACTTCAAGCATACCAATAAAGCAATCATGTCTTTTCAAAACAACAAGGACAAATCAAGCTTATCCCTACAAAATCATACAGTTTGGCCATGCTTCATTTTCGTCACACAAAATGCCCCCATCATGTACAACCCCGATGATAAGCCGAGCAATTGGTTCATACTTTTTAACGCGCTTCAGCTTTTTCAACCCTCACGCAATACATGAGCACAAGCCATGGATATAGCACTATAGGTGGAATAGAATATATTGATGGAGGTTATGTGGAGAAGACAAAAAAGGAGAAAGTCTCACATTGACGCGGCTAATCAACGGGCTATGGAGATGCCCATCAATTGATGTCAATGCGAGGAGTAGGGATTGCCATGCAACGGATGCACTAAGAGCTATAAGTGTATGAAAGCTCAACAAAAGAAACTAAGTGGGTGTGCATCCAACTTGCTTGCTCATGAAGACCTAGGGCATTTGAGGAAGCCCATCATTGGAATATACAAGCCAAGTTCTATAATGAAAATTCCCACTAGTATATGAAAGTGACAACATAGGAGACAATCTATATGAAGAACATGGTGCTACTTTGAAGCACAAGATATGAGACTCACTACATGAAGAACATGGTGCTACTTTGAAGCACAAGTGTGGAAAAAGAGATAGTAACATTGCCCCTTTTTATTTATTTTCTTTTTTTCTTTTTATTTTTTTCTCTTTTTTCTTTCTTTTTCTTTCTTTTTTTTTCTTTGGCCTTTTTTGGCCTTTCTTTTTCTTTTTCTTTTTGGGGACAATGCTCTAATAATGATGATCATCACACTTTTATTTACTTACAACCTGATACTGGAACAAAGATATGACTCTATATGAATGCTTCCGGCGGTGTACCGGGATGATGCAATGAATCAAGAGTGACATGTATGAAAAATTATGCATGGTGGCTTTGCCACAAATACGATGTCAACTACATGATCATGCAATGGCAATATGACAAAAGTAATGTATGTCATGATGATGATGAATGGAACGGTGGAAAGTTGCATGGCAATATATCTCGGAATGGCTATGGAAATGCCATAATAGGTAGGTATGGTGGCTGTTTTGAGGAAGATATAAGGAGGTTTATGTGTGATAGAGTGTATCATATCACGGGGTTTGGATGCACCAGCGAAGTTTGCACCAACTCTCGAGGTGAGAAAGGGCAATGCACGGTACCGAAGAGGCTAGCAATGATGGAAAGGTAAAAGTGCGTATAATCCATGGACCCACATTAGTCATAAAGAACTCATATACTTATTGCAAAAGTTTATTAGCCCTCGAAGCAAAGTACTACTACGCATGCCCCTAGGGGGATAGATTGGTAGGAAAAGACCATCGCTCGTCCCCGACCGCCACTCATAAGGAAGACAATCAAAGAAACACCCCATGCTTCAAATTTGTCACACAACAGTTACCATACGTGCATGCTACGGGACTTGCAAACCTCAACACAAGTGTCTCTACAATCCACAACCACCCACTAGCATGACTCTAATATCACCACCTTTATATCACAAAACTATTGCAAGGAATCAAACATATCATATTCAGCGATCTATAAGTTTATGTAGGATTTTATGACTAACCATGTGAATGACCAATTCCTGTCATCTCTCTAAATAGATATAAGTGAAGCAAGAGAGTTTAATTCTTTCTACAAAAGATATGCCCACGCTCTAACAAATATAAGTGAAGCAAAAGAGCATTCTACAAATGGCGGCTTTCTATGTGAAGAAAAACAGGCAATCCAAACTTCAAATGATATAAGTGAAGCACATGAAGCATTCTATAAAGCCATACCCAAAAGATTTAAGTGAAGTGCAATGAGAATTCTATAAATCAACCAAGGACTATCTCATGCCAGCATGGTGCATAAAAGAAAAGTGAAAACTAAATGCAAAAGACGCTCCAAGACTTGCACATAATGCATGAACGAAACGAATTCGAAAACATACCGATACTTGTTGAAGAAAGAGGGGATGCCTTCCGGGGCATCCCCAAGCTTAGACGCTTGAGTCTCCTAGAATATTTACTTGGGGTGCCTCGGGCATCCCCAAGCTTGAGCTCTTGCCTCTCTTCCTTTTCCTCATATCGAGACATCCTCGATTAGACACTACATCCACACAAAACTTCAACAGAAAACTCGGTAAGATCCGTTAGTATAATAAAGCAAATCACCGCTCTAAGTACTGTTGCAAACCAATTCAAATTTTGTTTTTTCATTGTTTCTACTGTAATATAAATTTTCCATGGCTTAATCCACTGATATAAATTGGTAGATTCATCAAAACAAGCAAACTATGCATCAAAAACAGAATCTGTCAAAAACAGAACAGTCTGTAGCAATCTGAACATCCACCATACTTATGGTACACCCAAAATTCTACCAAAATTAGAAAAAATAAAAAAGTTGTATAGCAAGACAGTTCAAAAGGAATCAGAACCATTTGACGTTCAAGTTAAAAACGTAAAATCGCGCACTACAGCCAAAGTTTCTGTCCAGCACCGTACAAACCAACAAGCATTGTAAACATCCTAAAGGAAAACCTTGGCACATTATTTTTATAATACAATGGAATTGTACAAGGGGATAATTATTTTTGATGAAAAGTTTCTGTAATCAAGATTCACAAAGTTTCCGTGAGCATGAACAAAGTTCAAGGCTAGCTCCCACTTCAACAATGCTTGTCTTTCTCACTTTCACTTTCCTTTTTGAAAAGTTTTTAGGTTTCCCTCTTTATTTTTTTGTTTTTAAACTATATGAAAGCACTCAACAGAAATAAATGACTCTCTAAAACTTCCGGGTTGTCTCCCTGGCAGCGCTTTCTTTAAAGCCATTAAGCTAGGCATTTAGTGCTCAAGTAATGAATCCACCCGGATCCCAAGGTATATCAAAGCCAATTTTAATTAACAATGATTTGTAGTTTAGTAGTGAGCACAAAGTAACATATATCAAGCAACAACAAAGTCTAACTCTCTTCCTATGCATCGTCATGTCATAAAAGAACAATTCATGCACACCAAGTAAAGGCCAATGCATTGTATAAACAATTTCTTGCAATTTTATCATATTGGAAACATAGAGAGGTGGAGATGTAGTTCCTCTCTCATAATAATTGCAAGTAGGAGCAGCAAGCACATGCATATTACATTCATCAAAATCATCATGTGCAATGGTAAAAGGCAACCTATCAATATAATCCTTAATAAGCACAAACTTCTCCGATATAGTTTAGGTAGGAGAATTCAAAAAGATAATAGGACTATCATGCGTGGGTGCAATAGCAACAATTTCGTGTTTAACATAAGGAACTATAGCAAGTTCATCTCCATAAGCATAATTCATGTTGGAATCTTGGCCACAAGCATAGCAAGCATCATCAAAAAGGGATATTTCAAACAAATTCAAGGGATCATAGCAATCATCATAGCAATCATCCTTCGGTAAGCACGAAGGGGAATTAAATAATGTATGAGTTGGAGGGTTACTCTCATTAGAAGATGGGCACGGGTAGCTAATCCTCTCTTCCTCCTTTTGTTCTTCGCTCTCCTCATCATCTTTTTCATCCAATGAGCTCACAGTTTCATCAATTTCTTCTTCCATATCTTCCTGCAAAATATTATTCTCTTCTTGGATAGCGGAGACTTTCTCAATAAATGCATTAATATAGTAATTGTATTCATAATTTTCATAGCAATATCTAGGTATAGCAAGATTTTCAGGCCTATAAGCATCATCATCTAAAGCTTCATACTTTTCAAACAAAGCTTCAAATTCATAAGCAGCCTTAAAAGCAACAAATTCTTCTATTTGTTCCACATCATAGTAATCATATATACCATTAGCATGAGAAGCTAAGGTTTCATTATCATTAAATTTGCATGAAAAGGGAAGGTGTGGAGCCTTCATCCTAGAGCAACAAGTAATATCATATTTCAAGCATAGATTCTAGGCATACCAACGCAACATAATAAATTGATCCCATAATAGTTTCCCTTTTTGTGTCGAGCGATAATCCTTAAAGTATTCATGTTGATACAACGTGTCTCCCATTATAAAGTTGAATGGGGTTTTCTCAGGATTATAAAAGTAGTACATAATATCTTTCGCATAATGAGAATCGAGGGTTTTAGGAGTTACCCCATCTCCATGAGTAGCAAGTACACCTATTTTTTTGGTATTTTGCGTTCCATATCCATAACTAAAGATAGAGAACAACTAAGAATAGCAAATAAAAATTACTTAGTGATAAAGCAAACAAGCACACACGAGAATATTCACCCCATGCTATGACTCCCCGGCAACGGCGCCAGAAAAAGGTCTTGATAACCCGCAAGTATACGGGATAGTTGTAGCCTCTTTCGATAAGTAAGAGTGTCGAACCCAACGAGGAGCTAAAGGTAGAACAAATACTCTCTCAGGTCCTATCGGCCACTAATACGACTCTACGCACGCTTGACGTTCGCTTTACCTAGAACAAGTATGAAACTAGAAGTACTTTGTAGGTGTTGTCGGATAGGTTTGCAAGATAATAAAGAACATGTAAATATAAACTAGGGGCTGTTTAGATAAAGATGCAATAAAGTAAATATAGCGAGTGTGGAAAAGTGGTGGTAGGAGTTGTGAAATTGTCCCTAAGCAATTGACTATGTTACTAGACTGGTAATCACTATTGCAATTCTATTTGAGGGAGAGGCATAAGCTAACATACTTTCTCTACTTGGATCATATGCACTTATGATTGGAACTCTAGCAAGCATCCGCAAATACTAAAGATTCATTAAGGTAAATCCCAACCATAGCATTAAAGTATCAAGTCCCCTTTATCTCATATGCAAACAACCTACTTACTCGGGCCTGTGCTTCTGTCACTCACGCCACCCACCATAAGCAAATCATAAGCATATTGCAAACCCTACAACGGGTATCCCTCATGCTTGCGCGACACGGAGGGCACAATAGGACAACACCAATAATAAAACATGCAACTCAAACCAATCGTAGCAATTCATCAATCACCGATAGGGCAACGAAAATCTACTCAGACATCATAGGATGGCAACACATAATTGGAAATAATATGAAGCATAAAGCACCATCTTCAAGTAGAGGGTATAGCGGGTTGCGGGAGAGTGGACCGCTGAATATAGAGGGGGGAAGGTGATGGAGATGTTGGTGAAGATGGCAGAGGTGTTGGAGAACATCGCGGTGATGATGATGGCCCCCGGCGGCGTTCCGGCACCACCGGAAGCAAGGGGGAGAGAGCCCCCTTCTTCTTCCTCTTCTTCCTTGATCTTCTCCCTAGATGGGAGAAGGGTTTCCCCTCTGGTCCTTGGTCCCATGGCGTGGGAGGGGCGAGAGCCCCTCCGAGATTTGATCTACCCTCTGCTTTACGCTCGTTACATACGCCTCGCACCATTTCCTTTATATCTGGAGATCCGTAACTCCGATTGGATTGAAACCTTCGCCCAGATCGTTTTCCAAAAATTAGCTTTCTTGCGGCCAAAGAAGGGCATCAACCGCCTTATGGGTGGCCCACGAGAGTCCAGGGCACGCCCGGGGGGGAGGGCACACCCCCTGTCTCGTGGCCACCCCGGACACCGTTTCGCGTTGATTTTACTTCCCAAAAATCATAAATATTCCAAAAAAAAATCGCCGTCCATTTTTATCCCGTTTGGACTCCGTTTGATATTGGGTTTCTGCGAAACAAAATACATGCAACAGACAGGAACTGGCACTGGGCAGTGGATCAATATGTTAGTCCCAAAAATAATATAAAAAGTTGCCAAAAGTATATGAAAGTTGAAGAATATTGGCATGGAACAATCAAAAACTATAGATACGACGGAGACGTATCAACCGTGACCAAGGAGGAGGGGAAAATGAGAGACATTAATGTTTATTTGCTAATTAGTAGTATTGCATGCAATGAACTAACCACCGCATGTCATGTTTGATAGTCTCAAGTCATTAAAAGCATGCACACCCTCATCTCTTATTGGTTGATATGTCAAGAAACAAGAAACGAGGTAGAAGTTAATGCACCGCACCTAAGTGTTTTGGGATTATTTGGTTTTCGTTAGATGACTTACACACCTAGACGGAGGGAGTACATTTTTCTATAAGTCTGGTGAAAGTAGAGG
This sequence comes from Aegilops speltoides, assembly GCA_021437245.1. NCBI lineage: Eukaryota > Viridiplantae > Streptophyta > Magnoliopsida > Poales > Poaceae > Aegilops > Aegilops speltoides. Next base: position 262,044,255 of record CM038145.1, read on the forward strand.
TACATTGACTTCAGACAAAACATAAATGCACAATGCAGACTAGTTCCTCCGTCCAGGTGCATGCCATGTCCTATCTTGTCATCACAACAAGGTTAGCTATTAGAGTACCACTACCTCCCTTCTAGTTTAAAGGGCTCGATTCAAAAATTTCACCTACTCTTAGCAAGATAGTAGAGGCGGTGGAATAGTTTTTGAAGTCTGCAAAAGTACTCAACTAATGCTGTCGTTCTTCACAAAAAATGTGTTTACCAATGCATGCATGAACACTAGTTACTCTAACGCCCCTCTCTTCTTTAATTCTTTGCCACATCAGCATGTTTGCTATTCCTGTGTGCATGATATCAGCTAAGATACCACCATTATGGCCAGCCTTAATCATCGCATGCAATAATTTAGTGCACCTTGAAATATGAACATGTGTGGGGCGTGTATGTCTTTAATGACTTGAGACTATACCTAGCCCGGCATGCAAGATGACTTATTATGCGCCATTCCCCATACCTGCAAGAAGCCCGTTCGTCTCCAAATCTTTTCCTCTCCATGTGTGGAAACAATATGCATGCCAAACTCTCCTTCTCCCTCCGGCGGTCCCACCACTCCACCCCGTGTGAAAAAATCTGCATGCATGACTCTCCTCCCCCACGCTCGTCCAATCTGTTGTGACCAGCAATATTTCCACCCATTCCCTCCCCCGTAATTTACTCCAACAAATATGCCCACGTAGCTGTTACTTAACTGCAGGTGCATTGGGTCACTGACATATGGGCCCAACAGGTCCGCCCATATGTCGTGGACGAATCGACCTGAAGTTAAGTCGATCAACTTCACCATATCTTACGTAGGTGTGCCATTACTCGCTATAAATACTGCATCTCCCACGACATCGCTATCTCCTCCCCCTCACGTTCACGTTCATCGCTATCTCCTCCCCCTCCCTCTCACGTCGACCACCATGGCATCGCCCCTCCCAAGCCCTAGAAGCCCCTCGCTGCACCGCGCGGACGGTCATGCGTCGCCGTTCCGTTCCTCGCCGCCACTAGTCGAGGAGGACGCGTCGGTGTTCTGCTCCTCGCGGCTACACGACGCGTTGCCGTTCCGTTCCTCGCCGCCACTAGTCGAGGAGGACGCGTCGGCGTTCCGCTCTTCGCCGCGATGCGATGCGTCGCCGTTCCGTTCCTCGCCGCCACTAGTCGAGGAGGACGAGTCGGCATTCCGCTCCTCGCCGCGACGCGTCGAGGTGGATGCGTTGGCGTTCCCAATCTCGCCAGCACGCGTGTCGGAGGACGCATTGGCTCCCCGCTACGAGGAGAACGCCGTGCCGCCCGCTGAGCCCCCCAGCCTTGAGGAGCTTTGGAAAGAAATGGATGTCGCCTTGTGGGAGGCTTTGCCTCCAGCAGAGCCCACCAAAATAGAGGCGGAGAAGAAGGCCGAGGAAGAGAAGCGCACCGTGGAACAAGCTGCCTGGGAGGCCTATGTCGCGTCCGAGAGAGTCAGGCAATTGGCTCTTTGGCAGAAGGATCATGCAAGGGCCGTGAGGGTGGCGGAGGACGCCAGTGCCGACGCCCTGAGTGTAGTCGGGCCCAAGCCCCTCATCTATGCTTGGCGGTACATGGACCGGGTGCACGCTTCTAGCGAGGAGGAGTACCTGTTGGCGCCGGATCACCACACCGGTGAGATCGCGCTCGCCCATCGGCAACCCGCCAATCAGCACCTCGCGAGTTGCGAGGCTGAGGAAGAGGCGTTGTGTCAGCGTGTTGGGAAACGGCCACACACCAGGGCACTCGTGGTGTGCCGCAAGCGCTCCTGCGAGCGCAGTGGCTTTTAGGAGGAGTATAATTTTTGTTTCGTAAGGCGATCTTATTAGTTTTGGGACGCAAATGATAAATCCCGAACGTTCAGGAATTTTTAGCGTCCTTAATTAAGTATGTAAAAGGGAAAGTTTGGAAACCTTGTGTATTCGTATGCATTTTGCAAGTACGTGCATATAGCACAAACTTTACTATATACTATCGCACTACATGTCTCTCTCGATATATGCTTGCATACTGTGCTACTCCCTCCGTCCAGGTCAATAATCATCTTTGGTTGTGCACCGTGACCAAGAAGGATGGAAGACTTATACACCTAGACGGAGGGAGTACTACTATTACTTATGTACGTGAAAATGCACGTTTTAACATTACAATGCAGTTTTTGTAAAAGTAGAAAAACAACACTAGTCAAGCTTGTGAAACGATTCAATGCAAAACAAATGCAAAACTGCTCGTTTGATTGTTTACTTTTAGCTTCCTTCTCTGTGGTTATTTCTCTGTCATACTTTGTACGGAGTATCTCACTGGTTGGAAAGGCATGCAAATTCCCAAACTGCTTCCTACACCTCAGATCAAATTTTTGCCTAACAAGTTGTGCCGTGCAATTGAATTCCAACTTGAGTACTACTACTAGTAGGAGTACCAGGGCCGATTCTTTTAGGCTTCTAGATTAGTAATCCCGTAACTACTACCTCCGTCATGGTTTATTGGTCCCCATTGTAATCTGTGTCAAATTTTGATCATAAATTTAACTAATGAAATGTTAGTGCATATCACATGCACTACTCCATCCGTCTAGGTGAGTAAGTCATCTTAGGCTGTGCACCGTGACCAAGGAGGAGGAGACAACGAGAAATGTTAATGTTTATTTGCTAATTAATAGTACTGCATGCAATGAACTAACCACTGCATGTCGTGTTTGATATCTCAAGTCATTAAAAGCATGCACACTCTTTATCTCTTATTGGTTGATATGTCAAGAAACAAGAAACGAGGTAGAAGTTAATGCACCGCGCCTAAGTGTTTTGGTATTATTTGGTTTTCGTAAGATGACTTACACACCTAGACAGAGGGAGTAACATTTTATCAGTTAAATCTTTGGTCAAAATTTAGCACAAATTACAATGGTGAGGAATAAACCAGGACAAAGTAGTAGTTTAGAAGCCCAAATAAATGAGTGAGGCGCTTTATTGTTACTCTCCACTGTGACTAGTCTTATGGGAAAAGCTGGGGAAGCCGCCAAAAGAACTGGCCCTAGGAGTAGTAGCTAGGGATCGAGTGTGCGAGATGAACTGGAGAAAGTAAATGCAGAGAGATGGAATGCAAAAAAGACGGAGGGATGTGATGGTTGCTTGTCCATTTATTTTACCAGGCCACTTATTACTGGGAGTGGTTGGGTTTTGTGATATGACAGCTTTACTGCCGCGCCACGAGCGGGGTGAGAGGTGATTCTCCCGTGCAGCGCCGCCCTCTACACTTGTACTACATCGGTCGTGGTTTATTAGTCCCCCGTTGAATTTGATTGAAGATTTAACTGACAAAATGTTAGTGCATGTCAACAAAAACTATATCGTTGGATTCGTATTTGAACATAGTTTTGAATGATATAATTTTAGGTGACATGCATCAGCATTTATCGTACTATATATAATGTTAGTTCAATTTTTGGTCGTACTAATCTATAGTAGTAATGTGCCCGTGCGTTGCACCGAAGAGTGAAATGCATTGATCGGGGAGTTGATTATTGTGACAAAGGATGTGGGGGTCATCTCATGTGTAACGGGTATCGATAGGTTTCTTCGGATATTATTTCATCTCTAGAGCTCACAAACATCCGGGTGAAATAGATAAAAAGGTATCTTTTACAAACAAAAGCGTTCAACTGTTCAACCTGCATCCAAAACTTGTGAAAAAATAACACTTATTGTGCTTTGCAAGAAATGATCTTTAAGAATTAGTTTTTGAGTATCGATTGTTATACATGTTGGCTACATATGACATGGCACTTTCTTATAGTCAGCAGTTGGCTACACTATTAAGTAATAGTAACCATGCCCTTATACACCTAGACGAAGGGATTAAATCAGGATGACTTGCAAGGGGGTAGAGGAGATGTAAGAAATGGTTCATCGCAAGTCTTTCACCAGTACTGTAGTTATAATTCATACATGGAAGATTCTAGACTAAACCATAAACGAATACACTTTTATTCATGCGCGATACTCCAATAGAGCAAGATCCTGCATGGAAGTCTCCACATGCTTAGACAGTGGATTTCATTGAGCAAAGACTAATGATCAACATTTAACTTGATAATGCGTATGTCCAGGTGAACCTCCTTGGAGTCCTCGTGCACCGCATCGGTGGGTAAAGGATGCCATGGGTTTTCCAAGTCCACATTGGCGGGATAGTCCCAGCTCCCCAGAGTCCAAGTCCGTTCGATGAGGTCGGTGTCGCCGCCCACGTGACCCAGTGGGGTAGTAACACTGACCACGCACCCGTACATCGTCCTCGTGTCAGTGTCAGCGTCAGCGGCGTCGCCCCTGACACACACTACAAAGATGGGGCGGCGGCCTGCGCGGGCCTCGCCGGTGCCCATGATCAAGAGGAAGACGCTGCCGTCCTCCTCCGAGACTAGAAGGCGGCGGTGATCCTCCAGTGACTCCGGCATGGTGAACGGGTAGCACGTCTCGTTCTTGATGTTCTCCGCCAAGGGCCAGCAGTGACCGCTGCATGCATCCGTGAGGTGATGCACCATGTACGCCGGCGAGCCCCAAAACGGCATCAGGCACTCATAGCAGTGGACGAAGGGCTCCTTGGAGGCATCGACGAGGCCGTCCATGAAACGGGAGTGGCTGTAGGGGACGTTGCGCCAATTGAATATATCAGCAAGTTACTACGAGATTTAATCTAAATAAGCATAAAATAAATCATGATGGCTATAACAGAGATGAAACTAATCATGTGGACTAGCATAGTAGTAGGATACAGAGTATAAACATGAATTCTACCACGATTTCAAATAGGAAGGACAGAAACACATACGGTGCGATGGGAGCAGCACCGTTGGCGTTGAGGTTGTCGCCCATGTCGTTGAGGAAGAGGTTGCCGAGGTCGGGGAAGAAGTCGTCGTCGGTGAAGTCGTGGCTGCCAGCAGTCGCGAGAGTGCGCTCCCCAAATTTCAACCGCGCCCACCGAATGGAGCGCAGAAGGGAGTGGCTGTAGGGGACGTTGCGGCCGCTGAATGGAGCGCAGGAGTAGCACACGAAGGAGTAGATGGTGTCCTTACTGGTACTCCCTCGTCCCTATCTATCTATATCTACTCTTATAGAAAACCGAGTTGGTGATGATGGTATGCCTGCCATCTTGTAATATAGACCATCCGATCTATTTCTGATGGATAGAAAGCCAACTATGACAATTTTACAAAAGATACCCGCACCTATCTCCACATTTACAGATAAGGCCTTGCCTCATTCATCCTTATCTCCCACAACCTCGTGCTCCTCCCTAAGTCTCTATCTCTACTACTCTTCTTTGTTTTTATAACAAATCGAATAGTGCTTCTTGGCGTCCATTGCACGCCTCGGGCCGAACACGCCTCGCCTCCATCATCACCAACTGAGTCTTTTATAGGAGTAGGAGTAGAGAAAAAACCGAGTTGGTGATGATGGTGTGCCGTGCAATGCACGAGCATCTTGCCTTTTTTTGCATATAAGTCCAAACACCATGTAGACACGGTCTTTGAGCACGGTTCATAGTCGTTCCACACTCGGGCATTGAAGTTTGTAACTATTTTAGATTAGAATATACTACTCCTCCGGTGCTAGTAGTAGAGCAGAGTCCTACTCTACTACTCTACTCAAGCAAGTTAGGGCATAGTACTATAGTAGGTACTATAGGGAGTACCAATACTATGATCACTCAAGCAAGTTGTCTGGCATCGATATGACCCTACACTGCTGGTATGTGTCTTGTAAGTCAAGCGGTGTGCTGTAGTCATCATCACTTGTCTACTTCCCGCAGCACATATTCGCTTCTCCATCTTTGTCCGCACATAATCTCGTCCAATCTTCCATCCCCACTAAGGCGCCCCCCCTCGTCTGAAACCCAAGCACTAACAATGGCAGAACCGAGCAGCTTCCGTCAAAAGAGTGGCTGGAATTCGCTCCCCACAGAGGTAATCAAGCTCATTGTTTTGCATGTGGACAATCTCAGTACCATGCCACTCGCCGCATGCTCGTCAGGGCTGTACCGTTTACTCAAAGTCCTCAGGCCGGAGCTTTTTAAGCCAGCTCCTTGCTTGCTGATGTCGCCTGATCTTCAGAAACAACGTGTCATGTAGCATAACGATCGTAGGGTGGCGAGCATCAACCCCCTTGACTGCGATCCGATCCCCGTCAGCCTCAACTACATTAACGGTATGTACTGGGTCGGCATGAACACGTCTTGGATGGTGCTCGTCGACGGTCACGGCAGCTGGATGCTCATGGAGGTCTACACCCGGCGATTGATCCTTCCTTCGATTAACACTGCACCGCTTTGGCATCGCGCCCGTAATACTCGGAATCTTACAAGAGCCAACATGATACCAAGTTTGATTTGCTCAAGGTTGTAATCGCCAAGTGCCCACAAGATCGCTAATTATAAAGACTTGAGCTAATTGCGTTCTTCAACCGCTGGTCTCGCCTATCGGACAGTCATTGCGGTAAGTGGATAAATCTGGACGTCCATCGCAGGATCATACATCCTCCATGGTTCTCTAATGCCATTAAACACAAGGGCTTCATTTACGCTATCGAATCCTTCTATGGCTGGACATATTCTTCGCCTACTCTAGTCATCGCTACAAACGGCAGTTATTACTGAAAGATGTTACTTTCCTATGATATCATGATGGCTTGCTTATATTATCATCAACATTTACTAAAAAATATTCATGCTCATAACATGCCGTTCTTAAGATTGACTAAATCAAGAGCCCTTTTTTATTTGACTCTAACTTGATATGATGTTGTAGGCGCTTTGGTGTCCCTACCCTTCCTAATCCCGTAACCTTTCAAAGAAAAGCGACATGGCGATTCACGGTGGTTCTGGCTCGATCGACAGCGGTGAAAGATTGATGATCATTCGCACGTATCGGACGTGTTGTTTTGCGGAATACAATCACAGATCCTCCAAGGTCTTTGAGCGGGATCCCGCTTCTCGGGCCTTCGAGAATTTTTGACCGAGGTGGTAAGTAGCCTTGGTACACGCTCTCTGTTTGTCAGACCGCATTATCCGATTAACCAGGAGATAACCGACGGCAAGGATCATGATGGCAGCGCGGTTTCATTCATCAAGCAAAACCATGTGTACACAGTGTACCATGTGTCTCTGCATGCACCATACCCTGATATGTGCCGCCACGCTCTGTAGCCCAAAGTAGGAGAGAGGGTCGCAAGTATCGAATTCGACCGCTTGGTGGAGTTTCCCCGTCGAGCACCCATCTGGTTCAAGCCGTCGACCAATCTCCACACTTAATAAATAGTAACGTCTAACCGAGCCAGCTTAGTTAGATCGTACACTTGGTGTAGTAGGATCTTTATTTAGTTTGATGCATACACTTGTTCTTTTTGGTAGCCCTTTTGTAATGATGGCTGATGTTTGGTTTGGAAGAGAGCTGCGTCTTCACTCTTACGGCACCTTCTTATCGCTTCATTGCACCCCGATACAGTTCTTCTTCTTTGTTTTCAATGTACAATCAAGAGTATATTTCGTCATTGGTTGAATAAATGTGTTGTTAGAATGACAAACACAATGTTTTGGAAGTCGTTGCGGTTTGATCCTTTAGTGCCCCGTACCGTACGTAGCTCATACTATTTTTCGTACGGAACAGATTTTCCACTTGTTGATAACATGCAGCCCACTAATGAAGGCCCAATAGAGAAGCCCATAATTAACTGGATGGGAGGTGTAACATCCCAAATTTTCAATTTGGAATGTTATACATAGATCATCATTGCATATCATATTTTATTGCATTTTGGCTTGATCCTAGAAATTTCACGCAACTCAAGGACCCACAGAGGGAGTTGGGAATTTCGTTATTTTCATATTTGAGTTTTCTCAAATTTTGAAAATAGGATCATTTGATTTTATTTATTTTATCTTCAATTATTTCTACTATAAAAATATGAGAGAGGGAATAAAATGACTTTCCCAAAATAAAGAAATACCGAGGATTTAATAATAAAAGCAAATACGATTTTATTTTGGAGTTTATTGCTATTTTATTTGAATTTAGGAAAATGCGTGTTTTTCAAAATTGCATTTAGGCCCCAAATAAATGTTCATCTGAACCGGCTTGATTTTAGAAATTGGGGAAAATTTATTTCGGGATTTTTGGAGTCCGTTTAGTATTTCTTTTATTTGTTTTTCTGCGCGTAATGTTTAATAAAAACGAAACCGACTTTGGGCGTGTTCGCCAGACTCACTTGGCGGGCCTTTATAATGCGCCGCCCGAGCCCACCTAAGCCACCAGCCAGCGCCCATGCCTAAACCCTAACCCTAAGCCGCCACCGCCCATTGCCAAGATCGCCGCCCGGATCCATATTGCCGGCCACGACGCCGCAGTTTGACGCCGCCCTACTGAACCCGTCGTCGACCCACGGACCTCCGCCCCCTTGCCGGAGGTAGCCATCGCCTCGAGAAAACTGTTCGGATTTTCCGCCAGTTTTTTGTTCGTTTTAAAAAAACCCTAGGTCCATTTTTTTCCGGTTTAGTTTATTTAGCGGACGTTCGTCCGTACGTTCATTTTAACAAACGGTTTTCATCATTTAGCCACAGACAGCGAACGTTCGTTTGTTAGCCTGTTCGTCAGTTTTTCTTTTTCTCAGATTTTTCGCCATTATTTCTGATCGCGATTTCCGATCTTTTTTTCGTTTTAGTTTATCTTTTCGCTCGTTTATCGGAATCAGACGATTCAAGCGCCTAGAGTTTCATCTCGAAACCCTTTTTCCGTTTAACTAACCAAACAAGTTTTTGCTACTGTAAAATTTGACTTAGGTCCAGATTAGTAAACGAAGCTTGTTTCTTTCGCCGTTTGACTTTTGTTGCTTCGTTTGATTTGATTCTTTTTGCAAACCGGAGTTCTTAAGTTGAACTTTCTGGTTAGATCTCTTATTTGAGTTTTACCCGTGCATTATACAAGTACTTATTGTATGCTTGTTTGTTTGTGATAGAGTACGGTCTTGTTGCTTGCTACTTGAATCTCTAGGTTTCACGGATCATCGACAAGGCAAGTAACACTTTGATCATACCTCTTTACTACCCAGTTTTATTGCATTAGATCAATCCTCAAACATTGCATGATTAGGATCTAATTAAATTGTGGGTTTTGGGAAGTAGATGAGGTAGTACCTATTACTTGTTTTATTATCAAACCCTTGGGAGTTACTTCTACGTTTGCTTATTATGCCATGCTATGCTAGTAGACGTGGATTGGGTGAGTGTATCCATGACAGATGTGATATTGTTATTTAATGGTTTATTTAAGGTGGCAACTTTAACACACATCTGGGTGGATTGAGGCACCTGGGTATTCCAGCGATTGCCTATTTTTCTTTATGGACCGCCACCCAAGCTCAAAGGGATCATGAGATTATTCATGCTGGAAACTTCCATGTGCAGCCACAAGCTACTATGGATCTAGCATAGTTGATTAAGTCGTGTGAACTCTTACAATGGTAGACTAGCAGATGTAGGGGAAAGTAGGTGTAACGGTCTACCAGATCGTAAGGTTCTAGCGCTTCTGAAAGACTATGTCTCGGTCATTCGTTTCTCAAACACCATGTAGTGCGAGAATCCCAACCGAGGAGATCGAGTCTTGTGGGGAAAAGTGCGCAAACCTCTGCAGAGTGTATAAACTAATCATGGTTAGCCGTGTCCCCGGCTATGGACATCTTGAGTATCCAGTACTTGGATTATCATGTGAATCTCATCATGTTACTTTTAATTAATATTGTTGGGTTTTAATGATGATGTTTTAATTGGGATTGAGAGGGTGTCTACACTCTCAATGTTTAACAACCACCATGATAGTTAAATAAAAATTATTCCTTTGTAGTAGGGAAAAATTGGCTTTATGCAAAAACTGTAACCACAGAGCTTTCCACCAGCCATATATGCTTGTAGTATAGCTTTATTCTTTCATTACTCTCTATGTGTTACATTGCCAGCATATTCCATGTCTTGACCCGTTTGAACTGCAACGTTCATGTTGCGCATTTTCGAACGACAGTAAGGTGCCTTTAGGTCGTGGTTCTATACTCAGTGATGCCGTTGGAGTTGATGGACTCACTTATCTTCCAAGCCTTCCGCTGTTATCGTTATTAGATGGCCTTAAGCCATATTATTGTAATAAGTTCTCTTTTGAGACATTCGATGTAATAAGTGTGTGATTGCTACTCTGTTATAAATCCCTTGAGTACAATGTGTCAAGATTCTTGATCCAGGATGACACGATGCACGAGATCGATCGTTTGAGGTCTGGTTGCTACAAGATGGTATCAGAGCACACGCTGACTATAGGACACGACCACTAAGCTGAAGCCCTATATCACTACTCTCTCTTCTCATTTCTGACTCCTCATCTTTTCTACTCTTTTAGGATGGCGGATGCAAGGAACAAGTTCACGCAATCGGATGAAGATACACCCTTTGGACGTCACTTGAAGGAATTCACTAGATACCTGAACATGGGAGTACCAAGCTTCACCGGGACCTACAACGCCACTTTACCTAAAGAGGAGCGCTGGACAGTTCAAATTCAAGTTCCAGGAAGGACGTTCATGCCTATCACCGAGCCCATAGAGTTTTCCTTTGATGCACCAACCTGGAGTCTAGGAAAGAGCATGGGAGCCCACATCATAATGGGACGCATTGGAGAAGTTTACCACAAGGATCTCAAGGATACAATCTACATGATTGGTGGGCGCCGAGATGAGCAATGGGAGATGATCAGCACCAGGAAGGATAGATCAATTGCAACTTTCATCCAGGAGTTAAACCAGCACATTCGACGCCAGGAGAACCAGATGTGCGCAGGCATATTAGACCTGAAGAAGGCCATGACCAAGATCACGGAGCTGGAGGAGGAACTCAAGTCTACACGCGATGGATATGAGGAGGAAATAGCAACACTAGTGGAGGAGAATGATGATCTGAAGAAGAAGCTAAGAGTGTTCATGGGATTTCCCGCAACTGGAGGAGAAGATGATTGCACTTGTCCAGAGAACTACATCATCATCGACGACACCGACTCGGACCCAGACGATAGCGATGATAACTATGTTGATGAAGCTGGAGCAAATATCATGGAATCTTCATCGGAGCAGTTTTTCTAGTCGACCACCATAACAGTAGTAGTATTTCCCCCATGTATCTAGTATGGTCCGAGAACTTTTGTAACGCCAGTTAGACCGTTGTATGCCCTTGTTTAATTGAATGAAGTGATTTTGTTTGCATTTGTCTCATGTGCATATGGGTAGTGTTCTCTCTCTAGACCTCATTCTATTCTAATTTCTCATCTTTTCTAAACCCTCAGATGCCTCTGAGATGTGACAATGGATTTGCTTTCCCACCGGAGCTCACTCAGTTGATCCAGCTGCAGAATGCGTTGATGCAGTTGCTAGTCCAGAATCAGAATCAGGGGAACAACAGCAACAACAACCCACCACCACCACCACCTATTGATCATTTAACCCGTTTTCTTAGGCTAAATCCTCCAGTGTTCTCCAGTAGCACCGAGCCGATTGTTGCAGATGATTGGCTCTGCAAGACAACAAGGGAGTTAACCACTGCAGGATGCACAGATGCGGAGAGGGTGTGTTTTGCCGCACATCAGCTGGAAGGACCCACAACATCATGGTGGGAGAATGTCACAGCCACTTATCCTATCCACACTGTCACATGGGATCAGTTTCAGCAGGCTTTCCGTACTGCCCATGTTTCAGCAGGAGCTATGGCCATGAAGAAGTGTGAGTTTTGCAACTTGCGCCAAGGAGCACGGACAGTTGGCTAGTATGTGGATGACTTTAGTAAGCTAGCATGTTATGCTCCATATGACGTTGCTACGGATGCAGCTAAGCAGGAGAAGTGGTAGATTGTGCTCTTATGGTTGAAGGGAAGCAACAGCAGATTGAGAACCGCAAGAGGAAGTATGGACAAGGGAAGTACAATTCTGGAGCTTAGCAGAAGCCACGTTTTACCCTGAAATAGGGAGGACATTTCCAGCATACCCATGGAGGAGGTAGCTCGCACAACCATAATGGTCCCAAGAATGGTAACGTGAATGGAGGAAGCAACGGTCAGAACCGTACCTACCCGTCAACCCCAGCCAAGAGAGACCTAAGTCAAGTCACTTGCTTTAAGTGCCAGAAGACTGTACATTATGCCAATGAATGTCCTGAAGCCTAGAATGGAAATGGCAATGGAAGCTCAGGAAAGAAGCCGAACCCTTTCAACAGGGGACAGGTGAACCACGTTAATGTGGAGGAGGTTGAAGCCCAGTCAGATGCAGTAATAGTTAAGTTTTTAGTTAAGTCATTTACTTCAATCGCTCTTTTTGATACTGGTGCATCGCATTCATACATATCAAAGGGATTTGTGGATAAGTATAAACTGCCCACCAAGGTTCTTAGAACACCTATGTTAGTAAGCTCACCAGGAGCAGAGTATATGGCCAGTCGAGGATGTTTTCAAGTGCCATTGAATATAGGTAGGCATGTTTTCCCCTTGGATTTAATCATTTTGGAATCACAAGGTTTGGATGTAATTCTGGGTATGGATTTGCTGTCGATGTATGAAGGAAACATCGATTGCGCCAGTAAGTCGATTATGCTTACCACCCCAGAAGGAAGAAGGATCAAGTATGTATAACAACATGAGCCAAAAAGGACACAAGTAAATTCCTTATCAGGAGTTGTGCAGGAGGAAGTACCAGTGGTGAAGGATTTCCCTAATGTATTTCCCGAAGAGTTGCCAGGCATGCCACCAGATAGAGACATTGAGTTTTTGATTGAGCTTTTGCCAGGCACAGGGCCGATATCTAAGAGACCGTATCGGATGCCCGCACAAGATTTGGAGGAAATTAAGAAGAAAATTAAGGAGTTATTGGATAAAGGCTATATTCACCCAAGTTCTTCACCTTGGGGATCACCGGTGCTTCTAGTGGAGAAGAAGGATGTATCTTTGAGGATGGTTGTTGATTATCGAGGACTAAATGAAGTGACCATCAAGAACAAGTACCCACTGCCGATGATCAATGATTTGTTTGATCAATTGCAAGGATCTAAGGTATTTTCCAAGATCGATTTGCGATCAGGATACCATCAGTTGAAGATTCGTGAGTAGGATATACCTAAGACAGCTCTTACCACCAGGTACGGGCTATATGAGTATACTGTTATGTCATTTGGTCTGACTAACGCACCTACGTATTTCATGAACATGATGAACAAGGTGTTTATGGAGTTTTTGGATAAGTTCGTTGTGGTGTTCATTGATGATATTTTGGTTTACTCGAAGAATGAGGAAGAGCATAAGGAGCATTTGCGTTTGGTACTGGAGAAGCTCAGAGAACATCAGTTATATGCCAAGTTCAGCAAATGTGAGTTTTGGTTCAAAGAAGTTGGATTCCTCGGACATGTTATATCCGGAGAAGGAATAGCAGTAGATCCCACCAAGGTTGTCACTGTGACAAATTGGGTGGCACCAACAACAGTTGGAGAGATCCGGAGTTTTCTTGGGTTGGCAGGATACTACCGGAGATTCATTGAGACTTCTCTAAGATTGCGAAGCCTATGACGGAGTTGTTAAAGAAGGATACCTAGTTCAAATGGACTAAGGAATGTGAGGCCAGTTTCCAGGAGTTGAAGAAACATTTGGTTACATCGCCAATGTTGATTTTGCCGGACCAGCGCAAGGATTATGAGGTGTATTGCGACGCTTCACGTCGAGGACTTGGAGCCATGCTTATGCAGGAGGGAAGAGTTGTTTCATATGCTTCTCGACAGCTTAAGCTTCATGAGCTGAATTATGCCGCACATGATTTGGAGTTAGCAGCCGTAGTGCATGCATTGAAGACATGGAGACACTTTCTCATCGGAAACCATTGTGAGGTGTACACGGATCACAAGAGTTTGAAGTACATTTTCACATAGAAGGAATTGAATCTCAGGCAAAGGAGATGGTTGGAACTCATCAAGGATTATGATATGAGATTGCATTATCACCCCGGAAAGGCTAACGTAGTAGCTGATGCGTTGAGCCGTAAGAGCCATGTCAACACACTCATGACCGGAGAGTTACCAAAGGAGTTAGCCGAGGACCTTCGCGAACTATGTTTGGAGATAGTTCCGAGAGGCTATGTAGCAGCATTGGAGATTCAGTCTACTTTGATGGATAAGATCAGAGAAGCTTAGAAAACCGACAAGGAGATTGCCTCTATAAAGGAGAAGATGAGCAAAGGAAAAGCTAAAGGATTTCGTGAGGATGAGCATGATACCTTATGGTTTGAGGACCGCATTTATGTGCCTAATGACCCAGAGATCAGGAAGTTGATTCTACAGGAGGCCCATGATTCGCCATATTCGATTCACCCAGGAAATACCAAGATGTATTTGGATTTGAAGGATACTTTCTGGTGGACCGGAATGAAGAAGGATATAGCGGAGTATGTAGCAGTATGTGATGTCTGTCAGAGAGTGAAGGCAGAGCATCAGAAGCCGACAGGATTGTTACAGCCATTGCCAATACTCGAATGGAAGTGGGATAAGTTAGGCATGGATTTTATCACGGGATTGCCCAGGACTCGTTCAGGCTACGACCCAATTTGGGTTCTAGTCGATCGTTTGACGAAGGTAGCACATTTCATCCCAATGAAGACCACTTACACCAGTGCTAAGTTGGCTAATATCTACATGACCAGGATCGTATGTCTGCATGGAGTTCTGAGGAGCATTGCATCAGATAGAGGAACCCAGTTTACCTCAAAGTTACGAGTCGGTTGCACGAAACTTTGGGTACCGAGCTAGAGTTGATCTGACTTTTCACCCGAGCAGATGGATGGACCGAGAGAGTCAATCAGATTTTGGAGGATATGCTGAGAGCTTGTGCGCTAGATTATGGATCTAGTTGGGACGATAATTTACCATATGCAGAGTTCTCCTACAACAACAATTATCAATCTAGTTTGAAGATGGCCCCTTTCGAAGCTTTGTATGGAAGGAGGTGCAGGACCCCATTATCGTGGGATGAAGTTGGAGACCTCCAGTTGTTTGGACCGGATTTGATTAAGGAGTCTGAACAGAAGGTGAAGTTGATTTGCGATAGGCTCAAGGTAGCCCAGTCCAGGTAGAAGAGCTACGCAGATTCTAAACGCAAGGAGTCAGTTTATGAAATCGGAGACAGAGTTTATCTTCGTGTATCTCCATTTCGGGGAGTTAAGCGCTTTGGAGTTAAGGGAAAGTTAGCGCCACGTTTTGTGGGACCCTACAAAGTTTTGGAGCGAATGGGAGAAGTTGCCTACAAGTTGGAGTTGCCCGAAGGATTGTCAGGAGTTCATGATGTGTTCCATGTTTCCCAGTTGAAGAAGTGCCACGCAGAGATGGCTGATATACCGCTGAGAGATACAGTGCCGCTGGAAGCGATTCAGTTGGATAGTGATTTGACCTATGAGGAGAAACTAGTCAAGATTCTCGAGTATGCCAGCCGAGTCACCCGCAGCAAAGTTATCAAGTTTTGCAAAGTTTAGTGGAGCCACCACACCGAGGATGAAGCCACCTGGGAGCAAGAGGAAGATCTGCTGAAGGACCACCTCACCTATTTTCTAGCCAACCCGAATCTCGAGGGCGAGATTCATCTTAAGGGGGTAGGTTTGTAACATCCCAAATTTTCAATTTTGAATGTTATACATAGATCATCATTGCATATCATATTTTATTGCATTTTGGCTTGATCCTAGAAATTTCACGCAACTCAAGGACCCACAGAGAGAGTTGGGAATTTCGTTATTTTCATATTTGAGTTTTCTCAAATTTTGAAAATAGGATCATTTGATTTTATTTATTTTATCTTCAATTATTTCTACTATAAAAATATGAGAGAGGGAATTAAATAACTTTCCCAAAATAAGGAAATACTGAGGATTTAATAATAAAATCAAATAAGATTTTATTTTGGAGTTTATTGCTATTTTATTTGAATTTAGGAAAAATGCGCGTTTTATAAAATTACATTTAGGCCCCAAATAAATGTCATCTGAACCGGCTTGATTTTAGAAGTCGGGGAAAATTTATTTCGAGATTTTTGGAGTCCGTTTAGTATTTCTTTTATTTATTTTTCTGCGCATAATGTTTTAAAAAACCGAAACCGACTTTGGGCCGTGTTCGGCCAGGACTCCACTTGGCTGGGCCTTTATAATGCACCGCTTGAGCCCACCCGAGCCACCAGCCCGCCCCGCGCCCAAACCCTAACCCTAAGCCGCCGCCGCCGCCGGATCTGCGCCGCCGCTTTGCCGCCGCCGACGCCAGACGCCATCACCGCCGTCGCCGCCCGCGGACCCGTCGCCCGACCCCACGGACCCTGCCGTCCCCTTGCCGGAGGTAGCCGCCGCCTCGCCGCCGGCGGTTTTCCTCAAGAAAACGTTCGGTTTTTCCGCCGGTTTTTCATTCGTTTTAAAAAAAAACCCTAGATCCATTTTTTTCGGTTTAGTTTATTTAGCGGACGTTCGTCGTACGTTCGTTTTAATGAACGGTTTTTGCCGTTTAGCCGCAGACAACGAACGTTTGTTCGTTAGCCTCTTCGTCAGTTTTTCGTTTTCTCGGATTTTTCGCGATTATTACTGATCGCGATTTCCGATATGTTTTTCAATTTAGTTTATCTTTTCGCTCGTTTATCGGAATAAGGCGATTCAAGCGCCTAGAGTTTCGTCTCGAAACCATTTTTCCGTTATCCAACTCAAACAAGTTTTTGCTACTGTAAAATTTGACTTAGGTCCAGATTAGTAAATGAAGCTTGTTACTTTCGCTGTTTGACTTTCGTTGCTTCGTTTGATTTGATTCTTTTTACAAACCGGAGTTCTTAAGTTGAACTTTTTGGTTAGATCTCTTATTTGAGTTTTACCCGTGCATTAGATGAGTACTTATTGTATGCTTGTTTGTTTGCGATAGAGTACCCGGAGTGCGCCGCTTGCTACTTCGAATCTCTAGGTTTCACGGATCATCAGCAAGGCAAATAACACTTTGATCATACCTCTTTACTACCCTGTTTTATTGCATTAGATCAATCCTCAAACATTGCATGATTAGGGTCTAATTAAATTGTGGGTTTTGGGAAGTAGATGAGGTAGTACCTATTACCTGTTTTATTATCAAACCCTTGGGAGTTAGTTCTACGTTTTCTTATTATGCCATGCTATGCTAGTAGACGTGGATTGGGTGAGTGTATCCATCACAGATGTGATATTGTTATTTAATGGTTTATTTAAGGTGGTAACTTTAACACACATCTGGGTGGATTGAGGCACCTGGGTATTCCAGCGATTGCCTATTTTTCTTTATGGACCACCACCCAGGCTCAAAGGGATCATGAGATTATTCATGCTAGAAACTTCCGTGTGCAGCCACAAGCTACTATGGGCTCTAGCATAGTTGATTAAGTCGTGCGAACTCTTACAGTGGTAGACTAGCAGATGTAGGGGAAAGTAGGTGTAACGGTCTACCAGATCGTAAGGTGCTAGCGCTTCTGAAAGACTATGTCTCGGTCATCCGTTTCTCAAACACCATGTAGTGCGAGAATCCCAATGGAGGAGATCGAGTCTTGTGGGGAAAAGTGCGCAAACCTCTGCAGAGTGTATAAACTAATCATGGTTAGCCGTGTCCCCGGTTATGGACATCTTGAGTATCTAGTACTTGGAGTATCATGTGAATCTCATCATGTTACTTCTAATTAATATTGTTGGGTTTTAATGATGATGTTTTAACTGGGATTGAGAGGGTGTCTACACTCTCAATGTTTAACAACCACCATGATAGTTAAATAAATTTTATTCCTTTGTAGTAGGGAAAAATTGGCTTTATGCAAAAACTGTAACCATAGAGCTTTCCACCAGCCATATATGCATGTAGTATAGCTTTATTCTTTCATTACTCTCCATGTGTTACATTGCCAACATATTCCATGTGCTGACCCGTTTCGGGCTGCAACATTCATGTTGTAGACTTTTCAGATGACGAGTAAGGTGCCTTTAGGTCGTGGTTCTATACTCAGTGATGCCGTTGGAGTTGATGGACTCACTTATCTTCCAAGCCTTCCGCTGTTATCATTATTAGATGGCCTTAAGCCATATCATTGTAATAAGTTCTCTTTTGAGACATTCGATGTAATAAGTGTGTGATTGCTACTCTGTTATAAATCCTTTGAGTCTTGTGCGTGTCAAGATTCTCGATCCAGGATGACAACGATGCACGAGATCGACTGCTTGAGGTCCTGTCGCTCACAGAGGCTCTCACATGAATCCGGCCTGTACTTGCTCATGGTCCCCTAAACATAAATAAGTAAATAAATAAATAAAGCTAAATGCTCATGCACCAGTTATTTGGGAAAATAGGTAGCCCAGTATTTCTTTTTGAAGAATACCCAAGCTAGGCCTATTTGTTTTCTCCGAATTACTAGGCTACAAATCTTTCTAGACGAGGAGGGATGCATTCTGGCCTAGCCAAAGAGTATGGTCAATGTCTGTTAAAAGTAATATCAAAAGGGGTTGAAAATTTCAAACAATTATAGCAAATGGGATATTAGTTTCTTTTTTGTTTTTGTTCTTCACTGATATCTTATATGTATTTCATTGGACTTAACATGACATAGTACTAATTTATTTTTAAATTTGTTTTAGTATGGCTATTAATTTTTGGATTAAGAATATTTCGTTCCCCAGCAAAAATTTGCGAATTTTCAAAATTTCCCATATATTTAGTTAATTTTTTGACCCTGGTACTGACCAGAAAATGACCAGCAATTCTAAAAATGGAAAATGGGCTGCAATAATTCCATATGAATTAGAAAATGAGTAAAATTATAAAAATAATAGCAAATGGGCTGTACACGCCACCGATTTCGAGGCTGACTTGTTTATGCAAGGCTTTGTCAGTGAACACACGATTCTAGCAGCAGTGACTATTGGATGTCCATCCAACGGCCGACGTGCTTCTTCAATCTCTGATCTTCCTGCTCCAGCCGCCTAAACTAGCGCCAGCGGGACTGCCTGCTCTCTCCTCTTGTGGCCCACTGTGATGCTGCGCAGGCTTCCCCGGCCAACCCTAACCCTCCGCTGGCCTGGCCGCACGCAATCAACTGCCTCCTTATTAAGCGAAAATAAATGATTCCTCCCACTGACATCTAGGGCGCACCGGTTGGGAGGTTGACCTATGGGCCTACTAAGTTAACACGTACGCAGGGCTTGTCAACTTAGTCAACAAACGATTCTAGCAGCAGTAACCGTTGGATTTGAATCAACGATCCTGCTGCTTCTTCAATCGCTGCTCTTCTTGCACCAACCACCCAAACCAGTGCCGGGGAGACCGCCTGCTCCTGCCTCCAGTGGCCGGCTATGCTGCCGTTGAGGCCTCATCGCCCCTACTACTCCAACCGCTAGCCAGGCCTTGCGGCGACGGCAGCCTCACACCGCAGCCGAACCAGTGAACCCTCGTACTCCTCTCTGCGTGGGCATCCACTGTCGCGTCTTCCCCAGCTCCGTGTCGTCCCCTTCCTAGGCCTCGCCGTCGTCCACCACCTTGGTGCTCTCAGCGCGGCGTGGTCAATGTGGTCAATGACATCCCATTGGAAGAGTATTGTACTGTGACGCCCCCAATTCAATCATACACTAACCATACACGCAAACGTGTACGATCAAGATCGGGGTCTCACGGGAAGATATCACAACACAAATCTACAAATAAAGTAAGTCATACAAGCATCATAATACAAGCCAGGTGCCTCGAGGGATCGAATACAAGTGCTCGATCATAGACGAGTCAGCGGAAGCAACAATATCTGAGTACAGACATAAGTTAAACAAGTTTGCCTTAAGAAGGCTAGCACAAACTGGGATATAGATGGAAAGAGGCGCCACCTCCCGCTGAGATCCTCTAAACTACTCGATCGTCGTCGCCGACACTGCGTAGAAGTAGGCACCCCTGCGATGAGGAGTCATTGTCGATGGTGGCGTCTGGTTCCTGGGCTCCAGCATCTGGTTGCGACAACCAGATAGAAAGGAAAGGGGGAAAAAGGGGGAGAAAAGCAACCGTGAGTACTCATCCAAAGTACTCGCAAGCAAGGATCTACACTACATATGCAAGGGTATATGTGTAAAGAGGCAATATCGGTGGACTGAACTGCAGAATGCCAGAATAAGAGGGGGATAGCTAGTCCTATCAAAGATTACGCTTCTGGCAGCCTCCGTCTTGCAGCATGTAGAAGAGA
The DNA here is from genome assembly GCA_021437245.1 of Aegilops speltoides. Lineage (NCBI taxonomy): Eukaryota > Viridiplantae > Streptophyta > Magnoliopsida > Poales > Poaceae > Aegilops > Aegilops speltoides. The sequence continues at coordinate 262,064,588 of CM038145.1, forward strand.
GTAGATTGAAGTTCTCCAAGTAGCATCGCATAGCATAATCCTACCCGGCGATCCTCCCCTCGTCGCCCTGTGGAAAAGCGATCACCGGGTTGTCCGTGGAACTTGTGTGGGTGTGTTTTATTAAGTATCCGGTTCTAGTTGTCATAAGGTCAAGGCACAACTCCGGGTCGTCCTTTTATCGAGGGACACGACTATTCGAATAGATAAACTTCCCTACAGGGGTGCACCACATAACCCAACACGCTCGATCCCATTTGTCCGGACACACTTTCCTGGGTCATGCCCGGCCTCGGAAGATCAACACGTCGCAGCCCCACCTAGGCACAACAGATAGGTCAGCACGCTGGTCTAACTCCTATGGCACAGGGGTCTGGGTCCATCGCCCTTTGCACACCTGCACGTTGCAAACGCGGCCGGAAGCAGACCTAGGCTCCCTAATACAAGAGCAGGCGTTCCAGTCCAATCCGGCGCGCGCCACTTAGTCGCTGACGTCAGAAAGGCTTCGGCTGATACCACAACGTCGAGTGCCCATAACTATTCCCGCGTAGTTGGTTAGTGCATATAGGCCAGTGGCCAGACTCAAATCAAATACCAAGATCTCGTTAAGCGTGTTATTTTAAAGTAACCGCGGACGCCGACCAGGGCCAGGCCCACCTCTCTCCTAGGTGGTCTCAACCTGCCCTATCGCTCCGCCACATAGTAACAGTTGGGGGCCGTCGGGAACCCAGACCCACCTCTACCTGGATGGAGCCACCTGTCCTTCCAGCCCCCACATCGGAATCACCTGCGGGTACTCAACGAGCTGACCCAACTTTAGTCACCATCTGTATAGTATATGTATGTATAGCATATACCCGTGATCACCTCCCGAGTGATCATGGCCCGATAGTATAGCAAGGAAGACTGATAAGAATGTAGGGCCAATGATGATAAACTAGCATCCTATAGTAAGCATTTAGGATTGCGGGTAAGGTATCAATGACTATAGCAACAATGACAGGCTATGCAACAGAATAGGAGTAACCGAACAATAACATGCTACACTACTCTAATGCAAGCAGTAGAGACATGAATAGGCGATATCTGGTGATCAAGGGGGGGGGGGGGCTTGCCTGGTTGCTCTGGCAAGAAGGAGGGGTCGTCAACTCTGTAGTCGAACTGGGCAGCGGCAGCGTCGGTCTCGTAGTCTACCGAAGAGAAGAGGGGGAATAAATAGTAAATATAATGCAAACATAAGCATGACGATGCATGACATGACAATGAGCGGTGTTAGGTGTGCCCTAAAGCGGTAGTAGGTGATACCGGCGAAAGGGGGAAACATCCGGGAAAGTATACCCGGTGTTTCGCGTTTTCGGATAGGTGAACCACAGGTGAAATGTTGCAGGTTCGCTATGCTAGGGATGTGTGGCGGACGAATGGGCTGCGCATCCGGATTCGTCTCGTCGTTCTGAGCAACTTTCATGTACAAAGTTTTTCCATCCGAGCTACGGTTTATTTTATATTAATTTTAAAAGAGGTAATCATTTTTAGAATTTATTTAATTATTTAATTCTAACATTATCCAGAATAGTGTATCTTGTGACATCATGACGTCGACATGACATCAAGCAATCGACATGGCGTTGGTAGGGTCAAGCTGACATGTGGGTCCCGGCTGTCATTGAGTGTTAATTAACCTAACAAATTAATTAACTAAACTAAGTGATTAGGTTAATCTAATCAGTATTAATTAAGTTAATTAATTACTGAATTGATTAATTAATGAATATTTAATTTATTATATATATTTATTTTTTTTCTTTTTTACAAAAACATTCTGGGGCTGGGGCCCCATCACATAAACCCTATGGGCCTTAGCGGCGTGGCGTCGGCCTGGCGGCGCCTGGCGCTAGTCTGCTTGGGCGCACACCCAGGCTACCGAGGCCGCCACGCCGGTGCCGAGCAAGACAAATGAGGTGAGCAGCACGTGGCGCAAGGCGCTGTGGCCAAGGCAACAGTGCAAGCGGGAGGGCATGATGGTGGTGCGTGGCCGGCTGGAGCGGGCGATCGGCGGCGCGAAGCATGCGTGCACGGGATGGGGAGAGGAGAGGCCGGGGGCCTCACCAGGATTCATAGGGACGGGGCAGCTGTGCGTGAGGAGGAGGACGGAGATGGCGTGTCGTGGAGGAGGCAGTCCGGCGAGGAGGGGCTTGACGGATCCAGCGAGGGTGGTGACGTGCACGGTCGTCGGGGCTGAGGACGTGGACGACGTGCGGCGGTCGAGGTGGAGGAGCTCCAGTCGACAGCGGTGGTTGGAGACGACGGGCGACGGCGTCAGGCGGCGACGAGTCGAGGCCGAGGCTTCAGGTAGGTGCCGCACGATGGAGTGGAGGGCACGGAGGAGTCCGAGAGGGGCAGCGCCGACGATAGCGAGCAACGACGGGGTCGTAGCCCCCGATCCAGATCGGGGGGAACGAGAGGAGTGGGGGGGGGGAGTGCGGGGAAGGCGAGTGGGGCGACAGGGGAAAGTGGGGAGGGGCCGCTAGGGTTTCGGGGGAGTGGGGGTTAAGGCGCGGGGTGGGCCGGCCGGTTGGTTGGGCCGGGTGGACCGGTCGGGCGGCCTGGTGGCCCAGAGGCCAGTTAGGCCGAAGCCCAGTGGGGGGAGGGAAGCTTCTTGTCTCTGTTTTTTAGTTATTCTTTTGCGTTTTATTTCTAGTTTACTTTTATTTTAGTTTTGTAAATTTTACCACTAGCACCTAAATTAGTATTTTAATTATACTCCTGCCACATTAATCCGTAAGCCAAAATAAAATAATCTAATATTTTATAAAACTCAATAGGCATTTATTTAATTGTTTTAATTACTGTTTAATTACTTTAAAGCCTTTATACTCTTTAACATAGTTTGGTTTCTCCACCACAATTACCTATGATTTATCCGACACAATTTGAACATTTTAGTTTTATTGTCGGAAAACTTTTGTTGTTTGTCTTAATTTGAAATTTGAATTTGAATCGGTTTTGAACTAACGCGAGATTAACAACAGTAAGCGTGGTGACGTGGCATCCTCAATGCAGGATTACTATAGGTAATTATCCGGGCGTCACAATTCTCCTCCACTACAAGAAATCTCGTCCCGAGATTTAAGAGGGGAGTAAGGGGGAAATGATTTGGTTACGAAATTCTAACGAATCTCCTCGGTCTTGGTTGTCCTTCTAGAAGAGGTCGATCCATTATATCGACGTCTTCATTCCTCTGTTTCAGACTATCATGATGAAGTCGTGATCCTTTCTTCAGGAACTCCATCGTACTTACGGATAGGCAAGGGGCAGCTCGCCAACGGTAGAACGCTATAAGGAGTAATCGCCTGGGGCTTTCCCATGAATGAGCAGATGAGTATCTCTCGAGTTGAACAAATGAAACACATCGAGCACAAGGTAAGAAGGTACAACAAGGAGTTCCAAGCGCATAGGCAATCATTCGATGTCTGAGAAAAATTGTGAAAGGGGTGCGAAGCAACGAGAATAAGTATTGTATCCGATACCAGGATAAACCATCTCTAGGAAGGTGGCCCATGGGTTACGTACGAAACCAAGCGCGAGGAATAACTTTCGAGACAGGCATGTACATGAGAGTCAGGTTTCGATCTTGTGGAACTGTGTGTTATGGGCCCACCATGTGGGTTAAAAGCAGGAAGGGCGGTGACGTCTTCCATGATCATGTAATCAAGGCATGTCAGAGGATAGTCTGTCGATTATGTCAGCAACAACGTCGGTACCAAGGGCGAGGGACTAAGAGAACCATTTTCCTGCTCGTTGAACGAGGCAGACCAATATGCAAAGTTCTCGTCCATCGGCGGCTACTGGAATGTCATCAACAATAGTAATTGGGTATTGGTGGCAAAATTGTACACCGAGGTGTTTACATAAGTAGTGAATCTTTACAGCTTAGATTATATAGATCACAAGAAAGGTCAAACAAACCAATGAAAAGGAAAATGCGTTTATCAGATTAAACAAATCAATAGAAGGGAAATGTGTTTAAACACATACTGCAGGGGTATATTCTTCCCAAGGACAAGAAGGGTATGATATCCATGACAGGATATAACATAGAAAACCCTTTAGGTAAGATGAGAGAAATTTCATGATATTACCCATACAAAGGTGTTTGGATAATTGATAGGGAAAATTTAGCATTGTGCTTCAAATGCTCGTGTTGATGAGCAGGGTATCATAGTCGTGCTTCAAGGTAGCAATGATATGGTGCTTCAATCAAGGCCCAGACCTTGGATACACAAATGATCCATCAGGAGCAACTTATAAAATAAGTCTTACAATTTCCTCCAGGAAGAATGGTTATCCTTGCAAAAGATATTATAATGATAGGTCCTCCAGCCAGGGGTGCTAGGCATGATATCATATTACCGGGTGATCAAGGGACCAACAACATAACTCCTGGAAAGTTGTCCCAACCATCATATCTGACCGAGATTCAGATCCGATTGGTGTCATAATACCTCAGACTCAGGATGTCCGAGAGGAAAAGGTGCAACACAAATCGACGAAATGACATTACAAGATTCTCGGGAAATGAACTATGGGAGCGGGTTCCTGAAGTAATAGTTCATCATTAAACCAAGGAGGGGATGAGGAGGCGGCTAGTGGGCTCAGAGAAAATTCATCGAGAATTCCAAGCATATGGATTTCCTCAATAATGTGAATAAGAAGATGACACTTGTCAACTCAAATGATATAATGTTGTATGCTCGAGGAAAACATACACAGTTAAACATTGGTTGAAAGGTGCACCCGAAATATGGGCTTAAGTAGCATGATCAATGTTAGAATGGTGGTTCGATAACCAATGGTCTAAGAATGAAAAATTGACCATTAACTTCAAAGCAATAGGGTTGCTAGAAGTTTTAAAGTCGCACATCATAGTTCAATTCTCGGTTTTTCGATTAGAAATAACATGGGGACCAAGGAATGAATGGATATGGCAGAAGGTATCACCTGTATCAAGAATTCTCAAGAGGTGGTGAAATTCTCACGACATTCGTGTCATAAAAGATGGTAATACTTCAGGTTAGGACATAAGACAAGTTGGATAGCCAGGAACTCAAGGTACAGCCACAACACAAACAAGTTTGTGTTGGAAAGAAGGTAAGGAAGTAGTCGATGACAACCCAATTTACCAAGGGACAAGGATGGCATTTCCCATGAAGAATTCAATAGATATCTTGGAAGAGCATCAAAATGTTGATGATGATCATGACACATTTGTCAAGAGAATTCATGAAGATGTAATCAATCAGCGATGACATCAAGTCAAAGGAATGATGAAGCAAAAGGTTATTGGAACCACGAGTACGACACAAACTCGAAATCAAGCTTGCTGTTCAAGGTGAAATGATATGACAAGGAAAATCGACATAAGCTTAGCTCATCATCGAAAGTGGTGCTCCGAGAATAAGGACCAGGTAGCACCATTAAAATCATCACGACAATGATATAGCCAAATAGGCTATGAGTGCCGTGATCGGATACAAACTCGTACGCAAGGAAGATTACTAAGAGTTGCTGAATCTCAGTGCGGACTCGGTTCAGTTATCGGTGTCTTTGAGTGTTTAATAACTCGAAGCCCGTGCAAAATTGGAATCTATGAGAATGTAGTACTTTATGAAGAACTCGTAAGAAGTTATGCAGTTCCATGATAATCTCGAGATACCAGGGGGTGATACTCGACGACAGATCAAAGTAGAGGTTGGACTGGGGTATTGCTCTGCAGAAGACAAGTGCTTAAACTTGCACGAGAAATGGTAAGTAAAGGAGAACATGGTCGGGACCACGATTGCAAAATGGCATGATCCCAGATATAAGATGAACTAATACCAAGGGAATAATTAATGTAAGAGAAGCTTTAATGATAAGATCTACATCGTGTCCATGGGCATGAACACAGAGTTCAAGGTCGACTCCCACTTCTTTAATGCATAACCTTTCATTCACTGCTCTATTAAAGTGATTTGAGTGCGAAGACATACTTGGTGAATTACCAGAGGAGTATGAACCTTGAAAAACTTTCGGGTTCACACAGATTAAGAAAGGCATAGGTTCAACCCATTGGGGCATCTTAGAAACATATACCACAAGCTTCGAGAGTGATTATCACCAGCTCGAAAGCAGAGCATGGTTGGCCAATTCAGAGTATAGGATATACCAATGGTATTATGTATCAGGGAAATAACTCACATGATGATTAAATATGAAGGACACTGTCGGATAACAATCCAACAAAGGACTTGATGGTCCACAAAGGATCTGATGTGAGTATCGGTACTCAACTAGAAGAGGAAAGAATGCAAATGCAACGGTTATGGAATCATCTGAATAATTTGAAGCCCAAATGCAAAGGTATTATGATTCCAAATCGAAGGATCGGAAGCAAACGCTCTAATTAAGGATGGATAAGCTGAATAGACTTAGGGGTACAACCGACGACAATTGATTGGTCGAGAACCAGCTCATGTTCAAAAATGATGTCTGAGCCGGAAGGATGAATTCTAATTGCGACTGATGAATGCGAACATCCGCATCATATTGAATCAACGGTCTCAAAATGATAGTGCAAAGGATGTCAATGAATAATGCAAGGCATTTGGATTTAACCATAATGCAGGCAGACAAGAATTTCTAGAGCCATAGGCTGCAGAGGATTCGCGAAAAATCAGATAATATTTCAAAGAATTTTGTGAAACACCTGAACAACTAGGGAGAAACAAATCCTCGGTAAGTGTGAGGATTAATTTGTAGGTGTATTTAGGCGACAAGGAACTGCAAGGCAATAGGCACAAAGTATTCTCGGAACAATAAACTTTGGGGTATCTTGTAATAACAAGATCAATGGGGGATGATTGTATGAATGGCAAGTGTAAGTAGTTATCCATAAGGATTTATCGGTGGTCGGGAATAGCAGAAGTGGTGGGCACAAAGTCTCGAGAGAATATCGAAGAGTATCTTCGGAATCTTTTGGTGAAGCAGGCCATCATCTGGAATGAAGGGCCTCTCCGGGAGAAAGTATTTACGAGAACCTAGAGTTAGAGTTAGCAAAACCATTTAACCCGAATAGAAGAGAGATCAGAGTCCTAGAGTAAAGGTGAGGAATAAAAGATCCTAATACCACCCAAATGGCAACGTGGGCCCGTAAGCCACACAACCATGTTAGTAAAAGTTTTGCAATGACTAGACTCAACTTCGGCTAAAGGAGTTGGAAAGGGGGATTCCTACAGGCAGTCGGCTTAGATACAAACTTGTGACGCCCCCAATTCAATCGTACACTAACCATACACACAAACGTGTACGATCAAATTCAGGGACTCACGGGAAGATATCACAACACAACTCTACAAATAAAATAAGTAATACAAACATCATAATACAAGCCAGGGGCCTCGAGGGCTCGAATACAAGTGCTCGATCATAGACGAGTCAGCGGAAGCAACAATATCTGAGTACAGACATAAGTTAAACAAGTTTGCCTTAAGAAGGCTAGCACAAATTGGGATACAGATCGAAAGAGGCGCCGACCTCCTGCCTCGGATCCTCCTAAACTACTCTTGATCGTTGTCAGCGGCCTGCACGTAGAAGTAGGCACCCCCGGTGCAGTAGGAGTCGTTGTCGACGGTGGCGTCTGGCTCCTGGGCTCCAGCATCTGGTTGCGACAACCAGGTAGAAAGGAAAGGGGGGAAAAGGGGGGAGAAAAGCAACCGTGAGTACTCATGCAATGTACTCACAAGCAAGGATCTACACTACATATGCAAGGGTATATGTGTAAAGAGGCAATATCGGTGGACTGAACTGCAGAATGCCAGAATAAGAGGGGGATAGCTAATCCTATCGAAGACTACGCTTCTGGCGGCCTCCGTCTTGCAGCATGTAGAAGAGAGTAGATTGAAGTTCTCCAAGTAGCATCGCATAGCATAATCCTACCAGCGATCCTCCCTCGTGCGCCTGCGGGAAAAGCGATCACCGAGTTGTCTGTGGAACTTGTCTGGGTGTGTTTTATTAAGTATCCGATTCTAGTTGTCATAAGGTCAAGGTACAACTCCGGGTCGTCCTTTTACCGAGGGACACGACTATTCGAATAGATAAACTTCCCTCCAGGAATGCACCACATAACCCAACACGGTCGATCCCATTTGGCCGGACACACTTTCCTGGGTCATGCCCAGCCTCGGAAGATCAACACGTCGCAGCCCCACTTAGGCACAATAGAGAGGTCAGCACGCCGGTCTAACTCCTATGGCGTAGGGGTCAGGGCCCATCGCCCTTTGCACACCTGCATGTTGCGAACGCGTTCGGAAGCAGACCTAGCCTCCCTAATACAAGAGCAGGCATTCCAGTCCAATCCGGCGTGCGCCACTCAGTCGCTGACGTCACGAAGGCTTTGGCTGATACCACGACGTCGAGTGCCCATAAGTGTTCCCGCGTAGTTGGTTAGTGCGTATAGGCCAGTGGCCAGACTTAGATAAAATACCAAGATCTCGTTAAGCGGTTTATTTTAAAGTAACCGCGGACGCCAACCAGGGCCAGCCCACCTCTCTCCTAGGTGGTCGAAACCTGCCCTGAAGCTCCGCCACATAGTAACAATCGGGGGCCGTTGGGAACCCAGGCCCACCTTTACCGGGATGGAGCCACCTGTCCTTCCAGCCCCCACATTGGAATCACCTGCGGGTACTCAACGAGCTGATCCGACTTTAGTCACCATCTGTATAGTATATATATGTATAGCATATACCCGTGATCACCTCCCGAGTGATCACGGCCCGATAGTATAGCAAGGAAGACTGACAAGAATGTAGGGACAATGATGATAAACTAGCATCCTATACTAAGCATTTAGGATTGCGGGTAAGGTATCAACGACTGTAGCAACAATGACAGGCAATGCAACAGAATAGGAGTAAACGAACAATAACATGCTACACTACTCTAATGCAAGCAGTAGAGAGAAGAAAAGGCGATATCTGGTGATCAAGGGGGGGGGGCTTCCTTGGTTGCTCTGGCAAGAAGGAGGGGTCGTCAACTCCGTAGTCGAACTGGGCAGCAGCAGCGTCAGTCTCATAGTCTACCGGAGAGAAGAGGGGGAAGAAACAGTAAATACAATGCAAACATAAGCATGACGATGCATGACATGACAATGAGCGGTGTTAGGTGTGCCCTAACGCGGTAGTAGGTGATACCGGCGAAAGGGGGAAACATCCGAGAAAGTATACCCGGTGTTTTGCGTTTTCGGACAGGTGAACCATAGGTGAAATGTTGCAGGTTCTCTATGCTAGGGATGTGTGGCGGATGAATGGTCTGCGTATCCGGATTCGTCTCGTTGTTCTGAGCAACTTTCATGTACAAAGTTTTTCCATCCGAGCTACGATTTATTTTATATTAATTTTAAAAGATTTAATCATTTTTAGAATTTGTTTAATTATTTAATTCTAACATTATCCAGAATAGTGTATGCTCACATCATCATGACGTCAGCAGTCAACAGGGCGTTGATTGGGTCAAGCTGACATGTGGGTCCCAGCTGTCATTGAGTGTTAATTAACCTAACAGATTAATTAACTAAACTAAGTGATTAGGTTAATCTAATTAGGATTAATTAAGTTAATTAATTAATTAATTAATTAATTAATATTTAATTTGTTATATATATATATATATTATTATTATTATTATTATTATTTTTTTTTTACAAAAACGTTTTTACGGGTCGGGCCCCATCACATAGGCCCTCACGGCCTTAGCGGGGGGCGTCGGCCTGGCGATGGGCGCTAGCCTGCTTGGGCGCACGCCTTGAGCTACAGGGGCCCGCCACGTCGGGTGCCGGAGCAACCTGGAGAGGCGGGCACGCGCAAAGCGCGTGCGGCCAAGGTAGCAGCATGAGCGGGAGGGGCCGCAGTGGTGCGTGGCGCGGCGGCTGGAGCGTGCGACCAAAGGCGGGCGAGTGCGCGTCCGTGCACATGGGGACATGGGAGAGGAGAGCCCGGGGGCCTCACCGGGGTTCGTAGGGACGGTGCAACGGTGCGTGAGGAGGAGGACGAAGACGGCGCATCGTGGAGGAGGCAGTCCGACGAGGAGGGGCTTGACAGATCCGGCAAGGGGGGTGATGTGCGCGGTCACCGGGGCTGAGGACGTGGACGACATGCGGCGGTCGAGGCGGAGGAGCTTCAGTCGACGGCGGTGTTTGGCGACGACGGGCGACGGCGTTAGGCCGGCGACGAGTCGAGGCCGAGGCTTCAGGCAGGTGCCGCGCGAGGGAGAGGAGGGCACAGAGGAGTCCGAGAGGGGCGGCGCTGGCGATAGCGAGCGACGATGGGGTTGTAGCCCCCGATCAGAGGAGTGGGGGGGGGGGGAGTGCGGGGGAGGCGAGTGGGGCGACGGGGGAAAGTGGGGAGGGTCCGCTAGGGTTTCGGGGGAGTGGGGGTTAAGGCGCGGGGTGGGCCGGGCGGTTGGTTGGGCCGGGTGGACCGGTCGGGCTGCCTGGTGGCCCAGAGGCCAGTTAGGCCGAATCCCAGTGGGGGGAGGGAAGCTTCTTGTCTCTATTTTTTAGTTATTCTTTTGTGTTTCATTTCTATTTTACTTTTATTTTAGTTTTGTAAATTTTACCACTAGCACCTAAATTAGTATTTGTAATTATACTCCTGCCACATTAATGCTTATGCCAAAATAAAATAATCTAATATTTTATAAAACCCAATAGGCATTTATTTAATTGTTTTAACTACTGTTTAATTACTTTAAAGCCTTTATACTCTTTATCATAGTTTGGTTTCTCCACCACAATTACCTATGATTTATCCGACATATTTGAACATTTTAGTTTTATTGTTGGAAAACTTTTGTTGTTTGCCTTAATTTCAAATTTGAATTTGAATCGGTTTTGAACTAATGCAAGATTAACAACAGTAATAGTGGTGACGTGGCATCCTCAATGCAGGATTACTATAGGTAATTATCCGGGCGTCACATGTACGTGGAGAGGCTGACAACTGGGTCCACGGCCACACCCTAGTTTTTTTGTGATTTGCCAAGTAAGTCGCTTTGTCAGGACTGTTGGGCTGCAAATCTTTCAAAACCAGGAGAGCTTTCATTCGGCTAGCCGAGAAAATAGCTCATTAGTAATGAGAAATGGGCTGTACATTTTTAAAAGACATCAAACCGGCAATTAGTTTCAATTTTTTTTCATTTTGAGATTTTAAATTACATTAATTTTTATGCGTCAAGAATTTGTTGGATTTTGTATTGATATACATTTATTTTAAAATCAGTTTGAATGTGATTTGAAATTTCGGGATTAATAACAGTTTGGACCGCACCGAAATATGCAAAATTTTGTATATTTTTTAACCGTGGCCACAATATGGGCTGTAATGCTAACAAAAAGAATATGGACTAAAAAAACCTTAAGAATTAGCAAATGGGTTGTAAATTACTAGAAATAATGGCAGATGGGCTGTATGCTGTTTTCCATAGATTTGAGGCTTTCCTAAAAAAGGTTGACGCACAAGCAGTGACTGTTGGATGTCCATCCAACGGCCATCGTGCTTCTTTAATCTCTGCTCTTCTGCTCGGCCGCTCAAACAAGCGCCGTGGATCGCCTTCTCCTCCTCCCCACGGCGGTTGTCTTTGCCAGCAGCCTCACCGCCTCTTCAGATCCCATCGCCGCCTAGCCATCCCTCTACTCACCCACACTGCTTTGTTATTCTCCGGCGACGGCAGACGAACCAAGAAACCTCAGACAAATATACTACCCTCGCGTGGAAACAATCGCCGAAGTCTTCCACGCCTTCGTGTCATTCCCTTCCTAGGCCTCGCCGTCGTCCACCGCCCCGGTGCTCTCGTCGTGGCCTGGTCAATGTGGTTAACGACCAACATGCATCTGAAGTGGACTGTACGTGGAGAGGCCAACAGCTGGGTCCACGGCCGCACGCAAGGAAATGCCTCCTTATTACGCGCAAAATAATGATTCCTCCACCTGACATCAGGGACCCACCAAAAGGGCCTCTGTATTTCACGAAAAAACGCTACTACCACTGACAGCTCGGACCCACCAGCTATATCTTTGCACGCTAGGAAGTGCCTCCTTATGACGCACAAAAAAATGAATACTCCCCCTGTTAGCTGGGACCCAGTATAGTGGCAGGCTGACTTGTGGGCCTACTAAGTTAACAGGGACGGAGGGCTTTGTCAACTTAGTCAATATGCACGATTCTAGCTCCAGTGACCGTACGATGTCCATCCAACGGCCGTAGTGCTTCTTCAACCTCTGGTCTTCTTGCTCCAGCCGCCCAAACCAGCGCCGGTCGTGCCTCGTGCTGCTGCCTCCCGTGGCCGGCTGCGATGCGGCGGAGGCCTCACCGCCCCCTACTACTCCCACCACTGGCCAGGCCATCCCTCTACTCACCCACACCCCCTGTTATTCTATGGCGACGGCAGCCTCACACCGCAGCGAACTAGTGAACCCTCATACTCCTCTATGCGTGGGCATCCACTGCCGCGTCTTCCCCAGCTCTGTGTCGTCCCCTCCCTAGGCCTCGCCGTAGTCCACCGCCCTGGTGCTCTCGGCGCGGCGTGGTCAACGTGGTCAAGGAACGGCTTCCATCGGACGTGGACTGTACGTGGAGAGGCTGATAGCTGGGTCCACGGCCGCAGCAAGGAAGTGCCTCCTTATTACGCGGAAAATAATTATTCCTCCACCTAACAGCAGGGACCCACCGGACGCGCCACCGTATTTCACGAAAAAAATGTTTCCCCCCTGACTGCTGGGACCCACCAGCTACACCTTCACACGCAAGGAAGTGCGTCCGGGCAAAAAAAAAACGATTCGTCCTCCTGACTATTGGGACCCGCCAGTTACATCTTCGCACGCAAGGAAGTGTGTCCGAAAAAAACGATTCACCCCCCTGACTGCTGGGACCCACCAGCTACATCTTCGCACGCAAGGAAGTGCATGATAGTCGGGACCCACCTGGTCGAAGCGTACGTAGCGTTGTCATTCTGGTCGTGAACGTGTATGTACATACTGGTGGATGTAGAGGCGCGCACGTGTCATAGTAGAGGCGCGCATGTAGCATGTACATGTACGTACAACGTCCAGGGTGCAAGAAAGAAAATAGGGCCACGGAAGTACATACGGGCGGGGTCTCGAACGCCTACTCGCGCATACATACGGCCAGGGCTCGTGTACATGGCTGGGTCGAAACGGAGAAACAGCGTCGTCGTCCTGTTCATGGGGAGGCAACGGAATGCGTTGTGTTCATGGGGAGGCAACGAAATGCGTCGTGTTCATCGGGAGGCAACGGAACGTGTGGGAGCCAACCGGCTGGGTCGGAACGGAATGCGTCGTCGTGTTCATCGGGAGGGCTTGGACGGAACATGCGATGGAAACGAGGCCTGGCATACCACAGAACAGAGGAAACGACCTTGTGTTCGACCGGCCACGTTCGAAACGGGATCCTGTTGATCGGGAGTGGTCTGGCGTACCACAATACGGAGGAAACAGACCTCCTGCGGTCGGAACGGGGGTCCTGTTGATCGGGAGGGGTGTGGCGTACCGCAAAACGGACGAAACAGACCTCCTACGGTCGAAACGGGGGTCCTGTTGATTGGGAGGGGTGTGGCGTACCGCAAAATGGACGAAACGGACTTGTGTTGGAGCGCTACGGTCGAAACGGGGGTCCTATTCATCGGGAGGGGTGTGGCGTACCGCAAAACGGGACTCCACGGGATACCGCTCATCTCCCCGTCGACCTCCTCCAGCCTCCACGGGCTCTGCTCATCTAGCCTCCACCGCGCTACTCCACGGCCATCGTCAACCACCCTCCACGGGCACCCGCCCACCATCTACCGCTCATCCAGCCTCCACATCACGGGTCCTATTCATCCGAGGCAACGCCACCGCTCATTGTTCATCCACCCCGCAACGCCATCGTTAATCCGAGAGGCAGATCAATCGGCTTGATTAGCGGCGAGAGCGGCGAATCGCCGATCGGGTTCGATTAACAGCCATTGATCGATCGCTCGGGCTCGATAACACGTAGCTGCGGTCAATCGCCGGGTTCGATTAGAGCCCAATGCCTCGCTTCGGGTTGATTAGAATAACGCCGCACACACACGCCAGATGTGTACGAGAGAAACGCGCATCGCTCGGCCCCCGACCTCCCACCGTAACCGGGAACTCCATGAAATTTTCCTCGCCCTCGCTTCTACCACGGTTTTTTCCGTCATGGACGGCCCAAATAATGTCATGCAGCTATGTCTCCGGCCTGCCCAGGACGAAAAGCCCATTTTCTGTCATGATTTTTTGTCATAGAAGTAGGAGCCCACCACATCTATGATGATACCGGGTTTTGTCACAATTATCGTCATAGAAGTTTCATATGTATGATAGAAAAAAATGTGTTCGGCCCAAAATGTCACGGATGTGTCTTTTTTTGTAGTGTTTCCCTTTGAGATTTTGTTTTATCGGATTGAATACTTTTATGGATTTGAGGACACTTGATATATGTCTTGCATATGAATACCCGTGGTGACAATGGGGCATCATATTCATTTACTTGATATATGTTTTGGCACTCAACTCGCGGATTCCCGCGGTGACATTGGGGTAATCTATGCATAGGTCTTTGTTTCTCCAATAGAAATCTTGGGGCACTCTTTGAGGTTCTTTGTGTTGGATTGAGTATTATGAATCTGAAATTATTTGGTGTTATTTTAGTACGAACTCTTGCATAGATCGATCGAAAAGAATAGCTTCGAGGTGGTTTCGTACCCTACAAACAATATCTTTTTATGTTCTCCGCTAGATAGGAACTTCAGAGTGATTCTTCATCGCACATGAGGGATGGTTATATGATCCAATTATATTAGCACTGTTGAGAGATTGCACTAGCAAAAGTATGGACCCTAGGCCTTGTTTTCCAGCATTGCAATACAGTTTGTGCTCTTGTTTTATCAATTGCTACCTTGCTATTTCTATTTATTCAGATTATAAAAATACATTTCTACCATCCATATTGCACTTGTATCACTATCTCTTCGCCGAACTAGTGCACCTATACAATTTGCCATTGTATTGGGTGTGTTGGGGACTCAAGATATTTCTTGTATTTGCTTGCAGGGTTGTTTGAGAGAGACTATCTTCATCCTATGCCTCCCACGAATTGATAAACCTTAGGTCATCCACTTGAGGGAAAATTACTACTGTCCTACAAAACTCTGCGCTTGGAGGCCCAACACGAGTCTACAAGCATAAAGTTGCATAGTACATCAAGCTCTTTTCTGGCACTGTTGCCGGGGAGGTGAGTGCTTGAAGGTATATCTTTAGATCTTACAATTGAATCTTTTAGTTTCTTGTTTTATCACTTGTTTGGTTCATAAAGGAAAACTACAAAAAAATTGGAATTGAGGTGGTCTCATATTATTCATCTTTATCATGTCTTTCGTGAAAATGATGGAAAGGAAAATTGTGCTCAATTGATAGAAGAGGAATTTAATAAATTGTTTGGCATAGAATCTTTGAATAATGAGCATGATTGCAATGTTATTAGTACGAATTCTTTGAATATCCATGATGCTAATGATATGCAAAGCCATAAGCTTGGGGATGCTATGTTTGATGAAGATGATATTTCTTAGTCCCCCAAGTTTTGATGAGAAAATTTATTATGATGATGGCATGCCTCCTATTTATGATGATTATATTGATGAAACTGGATTTGGAGAGGTCATGACTTTATTTAATGATGAATCCACTATGTTGGAAGATGTTTCAATTGATTATGAGAACAAAGTTGCTATCTATGATGATTATGGTGATGGCACGTATGCTATATTCAATAATAATAACCATGGAACTTGTCATCATGATTTTAATTTTCAATCACATGATAGTTATTTTGTTGAGTTTGCTCCCACTATTATTCATCAGAACAAATTTACTTATGTGGAGATTAATAAATTTTCTATGCTAGTAGATCATGAAAAGAATGATTTGTGTGATGGTTATATTGTTGAATTCATTCATTATGCTACTGAAAATTATTATGAGGGTGGAACATATGCTTGTAGGTATTGCAATAATATCAAGTTTCCTCTCTATGTGTTAAAAGTTTTTAAGTTGCACTTGTTTTACTTTCCTATGCTAGTTGATTCTTGTTCCCATAAGTTGTTTACTCATAAAATCCCTATGCATAGGAAGTGGGTTAGACTTAAATGTGCTTGCCATGTGATTCATGATGCTGTTTTTCATGTTTCAATTCTTTACTTTTATGCGAGCATCATTGAAATCACCATGCCTAGCCAAAAGGCATTAAAGAAAAGTTCCTGTTGGGAGACAACCCAACACGTTTACCTACTGTTTTTGTGTCTTCACATGATTATGCTGCCGTAGTAATCATGTTTCATTGCTTTTGTTTCATTAAAGTGCAAAGTAAAGCTTTTGGGATAGTGTGGATGATAGTTGACTTGAATCTGTGCAAAAATAGAAACTTTTGCGCCCATTCCAGGAATTTCTAAAATTCACTGGAACGTTATTTTGATCTGAAATTTTTACAGGTGATAGATATACAAATTCTCTACGTTGCACTAATTTTTCAGAATTTTTGGAGTAGGTAAGTATGGTTGGAGTACAAATTACTATCGACTGTTCTGTTTTTGATAGATTCTGTTTTCCATGCATAGTTTGCTACTTTTCTAGTTTCTATGGCTTATATTGCTCAATATAAATTGTGGAAATGATAGGCTACAGTGGGAATTGTTTGGAAACAATTATGAATCTTGTATTTGACAGTACCAAAGTGAAATTGTTTGCTCTTTATCATATTAACCTATGTCACGAAGTTTCGTTAAGTTTTGTGTGATTGAAGTTTTCAAGTTTTGGGTGAGATCTTGATATGAGGAGAATAAGGAGCGAGAAGACCCTAAGCTTGGGGATTCCCAAGGCACCCCAAGATAATATCCAAGGAAGATCCAAGCAATTAAGCTTGGGGATGCCCCGGAATGCATCCCCTCTTTTGTCTTCAACATTATCGGTAACCTCACTTGGAGCTATGTTTTCATTCGTCACATGATATGAGTTTTACTTGGATCATCATTTTATTTGTTAGGATTTGCTTGCTTTTATTTATAATAATGTTTCGCATCTTTCTTTTCAATAAAAGTGGCAAGGATAGCCTTTACCATGCTTATTTTGCAAGTATATGAGTTGCTATTTCAAAACAGAAAGTTTGTCGCTGTTGCAAAAATTCCCGAGAAAAGTCAGAATGTGATAAAATGTTGAATTTTTTTTGCACAATAAGCTTTTATAAATTTTCTACAGTGTGTTAAATTTTCATAACCTTTTAAGTTGAATAAGTATGGATCCTATTGCACTCTTTACAGACTGTTCTGTTTAGACATATTACTGTTATGTCTGCATTATTTGCATATGTTTGCTAGTTTAACGATTCTGGATAGGACTATTAAATATGTGGAGGCATTTAGTATGCAATGTTTAATAATAATTTTAGTAATTTGCTACAGTAGAGAATGATAAGGTTTTTGCATTGGTTTATACTAACATATCTCATGAGTTCTTGTTGAGTTTTGTGTGGACGAAGTTTTTAAGATTTAGGGAAACCGTGATGTAAGAGGAATTAAGGATACACACAAGAGCTTGGGGATGCCCAAGGCATCCCAAGCTAATATTCCAAGAAGTCTCAAGCATCCGCATCCCACCTTTCTTCTTGATGTAGATGTTCATTTAGTTCTTATAGTTCATCTCATTCAAAATCAATTAGTTTTATAAAAATGTTAAGATTCATGGGGTTGTGCATTGTAAAGCATAAAGCAAAAAACAAATAATGGCAATTCATTTAGAAAAAAAGTTTGGGCAATTATGATACGAAAGATTCTAGAACAAAGGAGAAGTGCTTGTGTTTTGAGGTTTGTGCATTATACTTAAGTTCAACCATGGAGTCTTCTAAATTGTACATGTGGCAGAATCTGGTGGAATGTTCATGATATCCAATGGCCAGTAGTTCTCGGATTTGCCATCTCTGCACTGTCGGATTAGCTTCATCCAGTGACCATCTTTCAAAGTTATTCACACACTATATAGGGGTATAGATAATGCATAAAAGTTCCTCCAAAAACATCTATAACTAAGAGAAAAAAATGAATTGTAGTTAAAAGAATGACATTTCTAAAAAAATGTGAATGTGAACTACATATGTGTGCACGTGACCAGCACATACATTGTCAATACAAAATTTAATGCAAGAAGTAACTTATGAGTAACATGCACGAATTGATGATATGGTGCTTGCATGCATAGAGTACAAAAACAATGTGATTTATGACTTGCATGCATGACGTGTTCTTGTGCCATAGTTGCATGTCTTGGAAAAAAGCTACTAGTGGGTTGTACTAGCTATTTAGGAATAGAATATGTATACATGGAAGTTGTAGGGAAAGAGATGACATGGAGTATCTCAATTCCTATGAGTAGGGATTGGAAAAGAGATGTCATTTGGTTCACATCATAGGAACTTTTCTATTGAATCTAGAGATGACATGTATCTCAATTCCCGTGAGGAGGGATTAGAAAAGAGATGTCATTTGGTTCACATCATAGGAACTTTTCTATTGAATATACGCTAATGTTTATTTTTCTTTAAAATTATGGGAGTATAGGAATCCATTCATATGAACCAAGTGTCTCTAAAGCTATAAAAATGATACCATGTTTATTTCCTTTGAAATGTGGAGTATATGAATCCATTCCTATGAACCAATTGGCTCTAAAGGATTTTTTTATAAAAATCATATCATATAGAGTTCCTATGATATTCCTCCACACCAAAGGATGGTTGAAATTGTTGCAGGTGATACGATGGTCTTTCTTTGTAGACTCCTCCCACATCTTTATAGTTACCCCTCGAAGATGAATCAAATGATATATATTGGGTATTCTATATGTGCATTTTGGTACACGAAAACTCGGTAAAAGTTTGCAAGGTTCGAATTTTCAATAAAGCTATATGCACTACATTTTGGAACGGAGGGAGGAGCATACGACAGTTGCTAACACTCACGTCGAAGATTTGTGTGTAGGACGAGTGGTTCTTCTATTAAATGACATGGCAAAACTGACACAGTCGGATGCCAATCTAATGGTTCTTATGGTGTTCGTCAGGAAAAGGCTTGTGGCAAACGTTTGTCGGATAATGATTTATGGACACATGCATTGCATTGATACGTGCCCCCTCTCTTTCACGCACACACGCACCCTCACGAGTCACGACTCTCCCGAGTCCTCTCGCACCCACCGTCTATCTGCAGGTAGACGTCACACACATATGTGCTCTTCACACCCTACCCTCAGAACTTCTAAAAAACAAAATACGTCGCGCACATTTTATTTTAGCTCACACGTCACACACTTATACTTTTACTCTTGTGGCGAACTTTCTTTGGGCATAGTATATTGTACTCTCACAAAGAGAAGCGGTGCACGCACACACTAGTTCTCTCACACCCAATCGCGGGTACACGTAGGAGCGCATTTTTTTGAAGCTGGTACAACAAAATCACTCCACTATATATATAAGCAGGAGCCTTAGCGCTTGCTTTACTAGGGTTCCTCTCTTTCACTCTCTCATGCTCTCCAGATCTAAGCAAGACATATGTGGCCACACTCTCTCTACTCATGGCTGGTCACAAATCCGGCAGGACCACCTCGACCGGGGCAGGGTGTAGGTGCATCGTTCACGCTGTCGTCGGCAGCGAGGGAGGAGACCAACGGCTGCCAGTGCGTCCCGATCGGCGGCCGTGCCATTCTCTTTGAGAGAGCGCCGACTCGGGAGGGCCTCCGACCCCTTCTTCCTCCATGCGGTATTGTGGCCAAGATGCGGCCTCCCGACACCGTCTTTGCCACATGCCGATGACCCTCAGGTATATATTCCTTCGACTGCCTTGCTCTACTGCCCCAGCTCCCCACTTGGCTGCGTGTGGATCTTTTTCTACTTCCGTCGGCTATTCCAAAGCCACCTAGACTTTTACTATTATTAGAGGTAAAGCTAGTTCATACAGTCGACTCTAAGAGTTGGTTCAAATAGGGAAGGAAGTGGGAAAGCTGTAGCATGAATCTAGGACTTGGTTCTAAGAGGAAACGAGGGAAAGTAGTAGATACTGGCTATCCAACCGGTATCTTTGTTGAAAAGGCAAAGAAAGCATGGTGGATGGCCAAGGGTGGGGGGAAGTGGACCTGTCTCTTGGTTGAAAAAGGAAAGAAAGTGAGGGGTGTTGGGGGACAACGCAAATGAGAATGAGCAGGTCTAGATTTCTTGTGCTCACATAGGAAAATGTCACTGAGGAGATAAAGAATGGGACAAATGCAGACATGATGCCTAAGTTTTTGCCGCTCTCGGCAACCACATCTGCCTCACCACTTTATGCCCCTGCTGTCCCTATGCCCATATCGCTACCGTTAATGTAAAATCACATGAAGCATTAAGCAATTCCACCTAATGTCACTATAAGTAATGGTCTAGTGCCGTCGATAAATTGAAGCAATGCCACCACCATTTTATGAAGTGCTTCCGTCTTGCTTTATTTCCCATGAATTGTGTTTTTGCAGTTACACTTAAATCTCACACCGCTAACATTGCTTCATCCCAATGGAACTGCACAAATTTGATTGCACATTTATTGACCATGTGCTACTCTCATGACAGTAATACTAATGCTATTGTTGTGCATGTTAATCTAGTGGCAGTGTTGATGTGATGTGATGCTACTTACTTAAGGGCACTTTCATACTGTCAATCTAGTGCCAATTATAACACAATAGATGCTACTGTTAATCATACACCACTGCAAATATCTGTCACTGTTTAAATAACAGTATTTCATATTTGCGAAAACAGGGATGTTTGTCTCCATATCGTTTCTATCTGCAAGAATCAAAAGTACACACCTCAGTTTTAGTACAACTGCACAAAATGAGATGGCTATTCCTAGCCGCCGTCCTCTAACCACCAGTGTTCTAGGTATTCCTACATTGGTAGTAACTAGGTAGAATTACCAATGCAATCTAAAAGCGATTGATTAAATGCGTTTTACTTCACGATTGCGATGAAGGGACGAGCGCTCAACTGCATCCTAGTCCGGACTGCACTTTCTACCGTTCATCCATGGACCGAGGACTAGCTAACGCGCTGCATGGCAGTTTTTGGGACAAAAGCGGACAAGAGGCATTGTGGTCTGCTTATTTCGCAAATAGAGGTGCTTAAATTTAGTGGAATGCACAAGAATTTTAGCTGGTCAAGACCTTTGCATGGTTCGATTCAGCATTCCAAATGGAGAACACAATTATAATTGGTTATTCTGGAATGAGAGAACCTAACCCTGGATGGTGGCAACAAGAAAAAACCAGAGTGAACTCCAGGAAATTTAAGCCTGCGGGAGGCCCTTTGCTCAGAGAAGCCTTGCTTGTTTTTTCCTGATTTGTAAACCTTCTCACAACTTTGTCTTTTGCTGTGAACTAGTATATGTTTGTTATGTTCTATGAATCATTGAGATGTATAAAATTGCTTAACTTATGCTTTTCAAGTTTTTTTATGAAGCTGAGTTTGATGTGAGTGTTCCACATGAACACTGGACTAGTGTGTGAACGTTTGGAATTTACATTGTGGCCTCGGTTAACTGCACGAACCACTGTAACAAGATACATAGTTGCTTATATGTCAGACATCAGATTGTTGATTGTTAGCTAGTCGATAGCCTAGTGTTGAAGCGAGCTGAGACAGTGTGCCGTGTTTTGCACAACTGCTTACAAGTGGGGTAGCACCAACAGTGTTTACAAGTATTTATGTATATGTTAGTGCACAGTTCTCGAACGAGTACTCTATTTCATCAAACACACACTGCTCGTATGATAAACCATGACAACTTATGTCTTAACATGCCATATTCATGAAAAACCTAGTGAGGACGCATCTGTTTCGGCAACAATTATGATGGTTCTCACATGATTCACGGGCACACAAAAGTAGCAGCAGTTCCCATAGACGGATTCAAGCAGTACTAGCCCGGAGGGATCGATAATGAGCAAGGTTAGGATAATTAGACACAATCCAAACTACTATTAAACACTAGCTGGGGCAACTATTTCATGCCTCGATCTAATTTGAGCTGGACACAAGACGGACCTTGCCATGAACATCATCGAGGACGTCCGGCAACAGCTCAATCCTGTGAACCTTCATGAAGATAACCTTGTGGCCTTGCCACTCAATAACTTGTTTGTGGAGGCATGCCACGTCATCTTCCTGTGTAAGCTTGACAAGAACAGTATGCCTCACAAACAAAGGAGTAGCTTTGAACTTCTTGTGCTTCAGTACACCCTGGACAACACGCGTGACAACAGTGAGGCTGGAATACAACTCGACATCGGTATAAGCGCAAATGGCTTCCAGGATCCAACAGCCTAAGAACTCTGTTTTCCCAGTGCGTATATTTAGGTCATCCGCCTCATAGCGAATGACATGTACAACCACACAATCCTTGTCTGCATGAGGGCTCTAATTGGAACAGAAACAAATTCTGAATTACTTTCCAGTATAAGAAACAGAAGTTATTTAAACTACTATTTATAGCATGGCATCGAAGCTAATAAATTTTTGCATTATTCATCACCACATACTTAGATGAAAAACCACAATCGAGATCGGCAAAGAAGATAATCAACTTGGGCAGCTCAGCGGGGGGGGGGGGGCATCCTCGAATGGGGAAAACTGCTCTTGCAGTGCCACGGGGGCTGTAACCTCAAACGGGGCATTGACCATCTAAGTAGTGGCCGTGAGCGTATCTAGGGTCAGCTTGGTGGCTGCCTCCATCTTCTTGGAGCTCTCTGTCTCGTGGGGACCAGCCTCCTGTGTCTGCTCCAATATCGGCAGATCTTTGCCTGGTTCTCCTTGGTCCATCATGAAACTGACGAATACTAGAAGACAACTGAAAGGAAAACACAATCGCAATGACAATGAAACAAAAAAGAGAGTGAGGATAGGTTACTGCTTTGCAAAAGTTCTATTTTTTCTCTGAATGAAAATATACAAACATCACGGACCCGCTTAATTACCTTCCCTTCGTTGGGAGAGAAGAATAGTGGTAGATGCGAGTGTTGGCTTTCTTGAAGACGGTGAGGGAGAAGGGGATTCAGCAAAGAGTGAAATGATGGTTGCTTTGTCCATCAAACTTAGACTGCAGGGAGGTGGGGTTTTGTGATACGACGGCTCGTTACTGCCGCGCTACGACCGGGGTGACTCTCTGCCTACATACTGCCTTCTAATTTAGTGGATGGCATTCGGGCCCGCACGCTGCATGGCCCGCATGTCGGTGAACAAAAGTAAACGACATTCAGTAGAGGGAGACGTTTCGATGACCTAGGAGGAGCCAAAAGCGGTAGTGTATCCATTTTACTAGTAGTAATTGTTTTTCTGGGTAGCTATAGAGTGTCTCCACTGTACTAGTAGTAATTGTTTCTTTGGGCCCAAGACAAAACATCCCGTCCACCCTAGTAAATAATAAAATCAATTCAAAAGCCCATATATTTACTTAATGAGAAGCGCTACCCACACCCAGCACACCCCCCCCCCCAAAAACTTGGGTGCTCTTCTTCCGCCTCGCTCCCACCCACCTCACGTCAGCTTGCTCCACTCGTAACCCGAAATTCCTCACCTCACTCCTACAGGAAACCCCAGCTCCCCTTCTTCCTCACTACTACAGAAAACCCCTAGCTCCCCTTCTTCTTCACTTGCACTACAACTAGGCTCGTCATTCGTTACTCTGCTCAAATCCGTGAGGGAGACGCGACACCCTCGAGGAAAATGGAGTCGGTTGACCCCCAACACCAAGAAGATGAGGCTCCCGCCAGCGGCAACGCCTGTTGTAGATTCCGCACCCGGCATCGCGGGGAGAAGCGATGACCCCGCCCCCACCGGATCCCAGGAACCCGTAGAATCTCGGGTGGACCGCATCAGCGATCTCCCAGACGCCGTCCTTGGGGAGATCATCTCGCTTCTCCCCACCAAGGATTGCTGCCGCACCCAAGTCCTCTCAATTCGGTGGCGCCCTCTATGTGCACCGTGCCCCTTAATCTCGATTGTTGTCAGCTATCTCTCTTCAATGAGTTTGGAATCCCCAAAGCCATCATCTCCTCCCACCAGGGCTCCGTTCAAAGCCTCTGCATCCCGTCATGCTACCTGAGCAAGCATACCATGCCCTGCACAGTGGACGCCTGGCTGAAATCCCCTGAATTCATAGAACTAAAATTTCTTGAGTTCTACTATTCCCCTGGAAATCACCTACCAGATACTGAACGCCATGTACTTGTGCCCTCAGCACCGATGTCCATCTCACGGTTTTACTCCTCTCTACACACCGCCACCTTTGCACTGTGCTACCTGCCAGACAATCTGGTACTAAACCTTCGACTCCCATTTCTCAAGAAACTTTCACTTGTGCGGGTTCGTATATCGGAGGCCTCACTGCACAACATCATCCACTCCAGTTGCCCTGCCCTGGAGTGCGTGGTGCTTGTTTTCATAGATAGAATTGGTTGTCTCCAAATAAAGTTGCCTAACCTTGTAAGAATTGGAATTTCTTTTGACGGAAGGCAGCTCATCATCCAAGATGCCCCTTCACTTCAAAGGTTGATACTTGATTCTAGTTATTCACCATCGCAAATAACCGTCCGCTCTACGCCTAAACTGGAGACCTTGGGTGTAATACATGATCTCTGTGCTCATTTCAATATGGTGTTTGGCTCCACAGTTCTTCTGGTACTTTATATTATCATCTACACTTGTAACCATAAGCCGCATTTGAAATTTCTGCGCATAAGTTATATATCATCTTGGAGTACACATTTTGTACTAATATTATGTTTTATGCTCAATGAAGAGTTTCTCCATGGATGGCCTCTATCAATGGTGCTGGATTGTATCAAGATCTTATGTATCCAAATGAATAGTTTTGATATGAACAAGATTATTGGCTTGCTGCTATGCTTTCCATATCTGCAGAAGTTATATATAAAGGTGATAATTTCACGCACATTGAAAGCCCATATATAGTGTACTAGAATTAACCGTTTAGCTGTTGCTCTTTCGACACTCTTTTTTTAGACCTAACTATTTTAATCTTCGTGTCTATTTAGGCAACAGGATGGGGTAAGAAAGTTATAACTAATCTGTGGATTCGTAAGCACCGGGATTTTCTCGCTTCTCATGACATTCGATTGAAGATAATAACGCTAGAACGATATGTAGCCAACCATGCAAACACTAGATTTGTCACATTCTTCCTGTTGAACGCGAGGTTACTATTGTCCACCAGGCTTAAGTTTATCAACAGCATGGTTTTGACAGATGGATATGTCAAAGAGCAAAAAAAGGAGTTTCAGGTGGGAAAAAGAGCTTCTATTTACAACATATTGTGGTCATAATCCAGTAAATTTTATGACCCAGGATGTCCATTCTATGGACCCGACCGATCCATTTGACTGTGACTGCCGAAAACAGTGCTAGAGTTAGATGTTGTTGCCCTTTTCAACCTGGGTTTTTGTCTAAACATGATGAACAATTAACACACGTGCTTTTGTACAGTTTGTAAGCTGGAGTTAGATGTTCTTGCCCTTCTCAACTCGGCTGTGACTGTCATATTTTCTTTGAAACAAGGCAAATGGCTTGCCATTCGTTTAATTTAGAGTGAAATATCATAAGGCTAGCCATAGTGGGAGTAACTTAGCTAGTAACATAACGCATCCCAAAATAAATGTGCTTATGTGGCAAAGATTTAATGAGGAGAGAGGTGTTTGTGGTAACATAATATGTTACTGTAACATAATGCACCCCGATGCAAAATGTGTCTACAACCTAATAAATAAAGTCTTGCATGGCACTAAACTTATGTTACTACCCACTATGAAGGTAGTAACATAGACTAGTAACATATGTATGTTACTAATCTAAGTTACTTCCCACTATGACTAGCCTAACAAATCCCAACCAAGGGAAATAACATCACTCTCGCCGGCTGCTTGAGCTCACGGTGCATTACAGAAGCCAAGTGATTAGCCCCCACCAGCAACCACAAACTTATTTCGAACTAGCACATCAAATGGGCTGTAAATTTTCATAGGAAAGGCTACATGACCATGACAGATTTGGATTATGATATTTGGGACCCACGAGGAAATAGCCTATCCAAGGTGGCATCGACTTACTAGCCAGTCAACAAACGATTCTTGTGACGCCCGGGTAATTAAGCTACAGTAACCCTCTGGTAATGATGCCATGTCACCACGATTAATGTTGCTAGTCTCGTGTTAGTTCAGAACCGATCCAAATTCAAATTTGAATTAAAGGCAAACAACAAAAGTTTTCAAACGATAAAACTTAAATGTTCGGAGGTGTGCCAAATAATGCATAGGTAATTCTGGTGAATAAACCACACTTCTATAAAAAGGCTTAAATACTCTAAAATGATTAGAACAGTAGTTGAAATGATTAAATAAGTGCCCTTGATATTTGACAAAATACTAATCTAACTTAATATTGGGCGAAAGTTTTTGTGGCAGTGGGTGATGTTGAGACACTAAACTAGGAATTTACTTTGCGATGTATAAAACAAAACTAGTTCAGGAAATAAAAGAAAATCAGTAAAAGAAAAAATTAAACAAGATCTATAAAATAAAATAAGAAAAGGGAAAAGACTAAATAAAAGGAAGTAATAGTCCCCCCTCGTTTCAACTAGGCTTTAGCCCAGCCGGTCGGCCCACCCCCGGCCTACACATACCCCCCACTACCCGAAACCCTAACCCACTCGCTCCCACTCCCCCCACGTTGCCACTCCCTCTTCCCGTCCTGATCTGACCTGGGTTGGGGACGAAACCCCCACTCTCCTCGCTCCCCGATCCCCTTCTGGATTGGGGCAACAACCTCGGCGCCCGGCGCCCCGCTGCCTACCCCGCCGACCCCCGTCGCCAGGCGCTCGCAGGACCCCGTCAGCGCTGTCCCGTCATCTATTCCTCGCCCTTCCCCCTCGCTCAAGATCGCGCCCGAAGGCCGCAGACGCCGCGGCCACCGCCGCCCGCTGGACCTCACCGGAGCCGCCTTGCCAGAATGCTCCCTCACCGGATCTCCTCCCTGTCTCCGTCGGTCATCCCCGTCCTCCTCCACAATGGCTCCCTAGAGCCTCGCCGCCCCCTGGTCTCTACTCGAACATGAGGCCCGCCTCCCCCTCTCTTCCCTCTCTGTCCGGGGCCACCTCACGCTCGTCCCCGCATGCTAGCATGAGCCGCTCCGCCCTGACCTTCCCCCCTTGTGGCCACGCCGTGCGCGCGATGCGCCCGCGTGCCCGTCGCATCACCGACGCCTGGCCGCGCCTCGCTGCTCGTCGGAGGCCACCAGCCCGCGCCTCCGCTCGCGCCCCTGCAAGCCTGCCGCTGCTTCCCCTCCCCTGCAGGTGGTGCCACCTGTCGCGGTGGCCACCGGCGCCCGCGCGCCCAACCGGGTGCACCCTCGTGGCTGTGCCCGTGCACTCGAACCCCCTGTGCCCGTTAAGGCCCTGGCCCACTGGACAATGGGGTCCACACCTGGAACGTTTTAATAAAAAAAGAGAATTTAAAAAATTAATAATAATAAATACAAATATTAATTAATTAATTAACCTAATTAATCCTGATTAGATTAACCTAATCACTTAGGTTAGTTAATTAATCTGTTAGGTTTGTTAATAGTCAATGACAGTTGGGACCCACACGTTAGTTTGACCTAGTCAACACCCTGTTGACTACTGACATCATGCTGATGTCATGATGATATCAGCATACACTATTCTGGATAATGTTGATGTGAAATAATTAAATAAATTCTAAAAATGATTAAATCTTTTAAAATTAATATAAAATAAACCGTAGCTCGGATGGAAACACTTTGTACATGAAAGTTGCTCAGAACAACGAGACGAATCCAGATACGCAGCCCGTTCGTCCGCCACATGTCCCTAGCATAGTGACCCTGCAACATTTCACCTCCGGTTCATCTGTCCGAAAACGCAAAACACCGGGGATACTTTCCCGGATGTTTCCCTCCTTCGTTGATATCACCTACTACCGCATTAGGGCACACCTAGGACCGTGTATTACCATGTTACGCTTTGTGATGCTTTGATTGCTTTGTTATTTATTGTGTTCCCCCTCCGTTACTTCTTTCCTATAGACCCCAAGACTGCCGGCGACCCCAGTTCGACTACGGAGTTGATGACCCCTCCTTGCCAGAGCAACCAGGCAAGCCCCCCATTGATCACCAGATATCGCCTATTCTTCTCTCAGATCGCTTGCATTAGAGTAGTGTAGCATATTCTTGTTCGGTTACTCCTATTCTATTGCATAGCCTTTGTCATTGTTGCTACAAATCATTGATACCTTACCCGCAATCCTAAATGCCTAGTATAGGATGCTAGTTTATCATCATTGGCCCTACATTCTTGTCAGTCTGCCTTGCTATACTATCGGGCCGTGATCACTCGGGAGGTGATCACGGGTATATACTATACATATATACATACTATATAGATGGTGATTAAAGTCGGGTGGGCTCGTTGAGTACCCGCACGTGATTCCGATGTGGGGGTTGGAAGGACAGGTGGCTCCATCCCGGTAGAGGTGGGCCTGGGTTCCCGACGGCCCCCGACTGTTACTTTGAGGCGGAGCGACAGGGCAGGTTGAGACCACCTAGGCGAGAGGTGGGCCTGGCCCTGGTCGGCGTTTGCGGTTACTTCATAATAACACGCTTAACGAGATCTTGTTATTTGATCCGAGTCTAGCCCCTGGCCTATACGCGCTAACCAACTACGCGGGAATAGTTATGGGCACTCGACGTCGTGGTATCAGCCGAAGCCTTCTTGACGTCAGCGACTGAGCAGCGCGTGCCGGATTGGACCGTAAGCCTGCACTTGTATTAAGGGGGCTAGGTCTTCTTCCAGCCGCGTTCGCAACGTGCAGGTGTGCAATGGGCGATGGGCCCAGACCCCTGCGCGCATAGGATTTAGATCGGCGTGCTGACCTCTCTGTTGTGCCTAGGTGGGGCTGCGACGTGTTGATCTTCCGAGGTCGGGCATGACCCAGGAAAGTGTGTTCAGCCAGAGGGATCGAGCATGTTGGGTTATGTGGTGCACCCCTACAGGGAAGTTGATCTATTCGAATAGCCGTGTCCCTCGGTAAAAGGACGACCCGGAGTTGTACACTGACCTTATGACAACTAGAACTGGATACTTAATAAAACACACCCAGACAAGTTCCAGAGACAACCCGGTGATCGCTTTCCCACAGGGCAATGAGGGGAGGATCACCGGGTAGGATTATGCTATGCGATGCTACTTGGAGGACTTCAATCTACTCTCTTCTACATGATGCAAGATGGAGGCTGCCAAAAGCGTAGTCTTCGATAGGACTAGCTATCCCCCTCTTAGTCTGGCATTCTACAGTTCAGTCCATCGATATTACCTCTTTACACATATAGCCATGCATATGTAGTGTAGATGCTTGCTTCCGAGTACTTTTGATGAGTACTCACGGTTGCTTTGCTCCCTCTTTTCCCCTTTTCCTCTTCTTCCCGGACGTCGCAATCAGATGTTGGAGCCCAGGAGCCAGATGCCACCATCGACGATGACTCCTACTATACTCGAGGTGCCTACTACTATGTGCAGGCCGCTGACGGCGACCAGGAGTAGTTAGGAGGATCCCAGGCAAGAGGCCTGCGCCTCTTTCGATCTGTATCCCAGTTTGTGCTAGCCATCTTATGGCGACTTGTTTAACTTATGTCTATACTCAGATATTGTTGCTTCCACTGACTCGTTTATGTTCGAGCACTTGTATTCGAGCCCTCGAGGCCCCTGGCTTGTAATATGATGCTGGTATGACTTATTTTACTTTTATATTTGTGTTGTGATATCTTCCCGTGAGTCCCAGATCTTGATCGTACACATCTGCGTGCATGATTTGTGTATGATTGAATCGGGGGCGTCACAATTCTGCCTACCAGCCGTTGGATTAACATCCAACATGTCTTGTGTATCTTCTATCTCTTGTCTTCTTCCTCCATCCGCCCAAACCAAACCACCCCGTCAGCTCTGCCTGTTCCCGCCTCCCATGGCAGGCTGTGCCTCCGTAGTACCCTCCAACATTGGCCAGTCCCTCCCTCTATTCCCCCACATGTCCTGTTATTCTCCGGCGATGTCAGCCCCAACACGCACCCGCACACGAACCAGTCGACCCTCGTTGTAACGCCCCAGATGCAACTTTCCATATTCGTAACTCCAACTCTTGCCTTTTCCGGAGATGCGATATGATTTTTCCTCTGTGGTTGGGTTTTTGTCTTTTGTTTTTGCATTTTGTTCATGTCATGCATTTTCATCTCATTGCATCTCGTGCATTGCATCATGTCATTTTTGTTGCATTTGCATCATGATCATCATGCGTTGGCTTGCATATTTAAGTTTTATTGCGTGTTATTGTGTGAACCCCTCTTCTTCTTATCTCCACCTCATCATTTCACCATGCACCATCATCTTCTCCTTCCTCTTCTTTTACTCCTTTATGCAAGTGCCATTTCTCCCTTCTCCATTAATGTTCAATCTTTGCCAATAAATCATGCACCATGTCTTATACCTCTCATCAAGTATCATCCATTTTGGAGTTGTTTTGGTTGGGTTTAAAATGGCTCAAGTTTGAATTTAATTCAAACCTGAATTATTTTTATACCTTTAAAATGTCCAAATCATTTTATTCAAATTGTTCATAAATCCAGGATCTCGGATCTATTTCATCTCGATCTACTTCCTTCCAGATCTTCCTGTGAATTTCTGCTCTTGTTATTCTGTCTGAAGAATTAAAGAAAGGAAATGAGGGAGAAAGGAAGCAGAGAAGCCCTGCAGCCCAGCAGCCACACCAACCGCGCCGGCCTCTAAGGCCCATCTGCGGCATGACCTTGGCCGGCCTCCTAAGGCCCAGCCCGCAGCCGACCTAACCCTAGCCCAAACCCCCCTACCCGATCCCCTCAGCCATCGCTCCCTCGTTTCCCTCACAGCGCCGCAACCCTGTCTCTCGATCCCATCTCCCTCTACTTCGTCCTCCTCCTGCGCCGCACACCCAGAGGAGCGAGAGATGCCCGCAGCCATGGCCCTCCTCGCGCGACCCCTCTCCCTTTCTCCTCGTCCCCGCCTCCTCGTCTACCTTCCGCCTCCTGCATGACCACATCGCCTACCCGCCAGGCCTTGGCCCTCCTCGATTTATCCAGATGAGGCGCCCGTCGCCCGGTCGCTGGACCTCGCCATGCCCGTCGCCTCTCCGTGTCGGCTTCGCGAGCGCCCGCTCTCCCCGAGCCCTGGATCCATCACCGCCGCCCGTCGCGTGGTGCTCGCTGCCGGCCCGTTGCAGAGCCCACGGCCAGTCCCGCCTCTGCGCCCGACCTCGTCGAGCCCCTCGCCGCCGATCCGCCGTCCTCTGGCCCCGCCTCGCCTGGATCCGCTGCCTCCGCTCTCCGCCTCGCGCCATCCTTCCTCCCTCGCCGAAGTCCGCCGCCTCCCTGCTCGAGCGCGCCCGCACCCGATCTGCTCGAGCACGACCCAGCTCCGCCACTGCACCTCATCGCCGGAGTCCCGTTCCTCTTCCTCCTCGTCGTCGCCCGTCGCCGTCATGCTGCAGCGCCACCGCCTCGACCTTCCCTCGCCAAGTCCGCCAAGTTCCTCGTGAGCCTCCTCTGCTTTCGCTCGCGTGGGCGCGGCGGCGCAAGGCCGGTCGTAGCTAGCCAGCCTCGCCTCGCTCAAAACCAGGATCGCCAAGGTCATCTTGAGATTTCTCGCCAAGTACCACGACATTCGAGCCCTTGAAACGTCAAGTTCGACTACAAAACGTCAAGCGTGTACCACTACCGCCGCCCGAACATCTACGAACGGTGTACCACGACGAACATGTACGGCTACATGATGACCCGCCAAGACCTCGAACCACTACCATCGTCGCGAACCGCTTCCGAAACGAGTACCACTACCGTCGCCACGAGAACAACTACTTCCCACGACGACCCGTGAACGACTACTTCCACTACCGTCGACGTGAACGACTACTTCCCTCTACGAAACGTGAACCGTCCCATTTGAACGCTTCAAAGGTATAACCCGAGACGACCGCGATGAGATGCCCTTGCATGTATGAGATGCACCGTTTGCACCGTGTCCGAATTGTTGCTTGCGCATCCTTCTCGTTTGCCATGCCGTTGAACCGTGGGAACCCGGTAGTCGGGAGCACCCCACCATCTTTTGCATGTTTCGCACATCCGCACACTTGCACTTTTGCACCGGTATCTCAATGAGTTATCGGATCATCGGATTGTTGCCGTGGCACCATTTTCGTTATTGTTGCCGTGGCACCATTTTCGTTATCGTTGCCGTGGCACCCCTTTCGTTCCGCCATGGCGACAAATGTTTCATAACATGCTCATGTCAACTTTTTCATAAAAATTGCATAAAACTTGTGCATGTCATCCGCATCATGATAACAACATTTAAAATGTTTAAAACTTGTTGTTGCTTTAAATTGCTAAATAACATATGGGGATTTCCGGAATTGTTGTTTGTGTTCCGGCCTCATTTAGACTTGCCTAAACTTGTTAGTTTAATTATGCTTCACCTCTTGCCATGCTTAACAACATTTAATATTGTTGGTTAGCCTTAACGAGAGAGAACTAAATAATTGATGTGGCGTTCCGTCAATATGCAACTCGTTGCATATTGAGCTCCACTTAATTTGTAGAATTGTTCGTTGCACTTTGCCATGCCATGCCTCATTAAACCGGACATGCATCATACTTGTTTGTGCATCATGCCATGATTATGCTTGTGTGTTTACCATGTTGTTTGCTTCTTTCCGGTTTGCTTCTCTCGTTAGCTTCGGTTTCGTTCCAAAGTTGTGAGGATTCGTTCGACTACGTCCGTCTGTCTTCTTCATGGAATCGTTTTTCTTCCTTGCGGGATTTCAGGCAAGATGATCATACCCTCGAAATCACTTCTATCTTTGCTTGCTAGATGCTCGCTCTTTTGCTATGCCAATGCTATGATGCCTACCTTTTGCTTGTCAGCCTCCCGAATTGCCATGTCAAACCTCTAACCTTTGACACCATTCCTAGCAAACCGTTGTTTGGCTATGTTACCGCTTTGCTCAGCCCCTCTTATAGCGTTGTTAGTTGCAGGTGAAGATTGAAGTTTGTTCCTCGTTGGAACATGGAGATGTTGTTCCTTGTTGGAACATGTTTACTTGTTGGGATATCACAATATCTCTTATATTATTAACGCATCTATATACTTGGTAAAGGGTGGAAGGCTCGGCCTTATGCCTGGTGTTTTGTTCCACTCTTGCCGCCCTAGTTTCCGCCATACCGGTGTTATGTTCCCGGATTTTGCGTCCCTTACGCGGTCGGGTGATTTATGGGACCCCCCTGACAGTTCGCTTTGAATAAAACTTGTCCAGCAAGGCCCAACATTGACTTTTACCATTTGCCTCACCTATTACCTTTTTTTCCCTTGGGAGTCGCGCATCCCAAGGGTCATCTTTATTTTAACCCCCCCGGGCCAATGCTTGTCTAAGTGTTGGTCCAAACTAGAAACCACTTGCGCGCCACCTCGGGAAACTTGAGGGCTGGTTCTAGTTATGCGTAGTGCTCATCCTGGTCGTGGCTCGAGGCGAGATATGCTGCTACTATCAGGATGTCGGCACGCCGGGAGGCTTTGCTGGTCTTGTTTTACCATTGTCGAAATGTCTTGATGTACCGGGATACCGAGTCTGATCGGAGTGTCTTGGGTGAAGGTCTATTCCTTCGTTGATCGTGAGAGCTTGTCATGGGCTAAGTTGGGACACCCCTGCAAGGTATAAACTTTCGAGAGCCGTGCCCGCGGTTATGTGGCAGATGGGAATTTGTTAATGTACGGTTGTAGAAAACCCGAAGTTGACCTTAATTAAAATACATCAACCGTGTGTGTAACCGTGATGGTCTCTTTCCGTGGAGTCCGGAAGTGAACACGATGTTGGAGTTATGCTTGACGTGGGTTGCTATAGGATCACTTCTTGATCATACTTTTATCGACCGTGCTTTGCCTTCTCTTCTCGCTCTCTTTTGCGTATGTTAGCCTCCATATATGCTAGTCGCTTGCTGCAGCTCCACCTCATGCCTTTACCTTACCCATAAGCTTAAATAGTCTTGATCTCGTGGGTGCGAGATTGCTGAGTCCCGTGGCTCACGGATACTTCAAAACCAGTTTGCAGGTGCCTATGTTACCGAGCAGGTGATGCAACCAAGCTCAAGGAGGAGCATGATGAAGATCTTGCCCTTTGTGTTGTTCCGTTCTAGTTGATCAGTAGTGGAGCCCAGTTGGGGTCGATCGGGGACCTTTGTCGCATTTGGGGTTCTTCTTTTATTTTGGTTCCGTAGTCGGACCTTGATTGTATCTGGATGATGTAATACTTTATTCATGTAATTGTGTGAAGTGGCGATTGCAAGCCAACTATGTATCTCTTTCCCTTATGTATTACATGGGTTGTGCGAAGATTACCTCACTTGCGACATTGCTTTCAATGCGGTTATGCCTCTAAGTCGTGCTTCGACACGTGGGAGATATAGCCGCATCGAGGCGCTATAAGTTGGTAATCGAGCCTTCCCCGACCTTAGGAGCCCCACTGCTTGATCGTTTTTAGCGGCCGAGTTGTGTCTAGAAAAAATGTTTTGAGTCATTTAGGATTATATATATCGGAGAGTTTAGGAATTCTTTTACTCTTCAGTCCCTTCGTCGCTCTGGTGAGGTCTCCTGACGTAGAGTTTTTGACTCTTCTCTTCTCAAATTTCACTAAAATTTTTTTTAGGATCACGCGGGTATCTTAGAATCGTTCCGATGGTTTTATGATGACAACATTGTCTTGGTTACCTCCGTCGGGGGTTTTTTTACCGGAGGTGTCCCGGGAGTTGAGCTCGAGGTGTTGTCGTCATAATTTTATCGTTGCGATTCTCGAATACCGAGTTTAGTACACCGACATTGAAAATCTCTTTTATGCAGTTGTTGGTGAGATAACCCCGATAACCCAGTACTGAGGTGAGTACGGGAGTATTGCCATGACTCGTATAACGGATGCTTTTCGAAGGTTGAGGTACACGATTTCCGAAGGTTTCTTGGTTATGTGTTGACGGATGGATACAGCTGGATGTAGGATTTGCTAGTTTTGGGTGAGATATTATGCTTCCCCTGTACCCCCAACACCTGATTGCATAACCGGGAGAATTTCGGGAGTTTCATAGGTGGGAATTCAAGTAGCTCTTAGGATATCTTTCCAACAGATGTATGATATGAAATTGGGGTTCGACGTCTAGTGGTCCGCCTATTCACGGTTGGTTTTACAGTGGTCTCGTTGTGTCTTAAAGAGTCCTTGGCTATGCCGACTGGGGGCGCTTCAGTATGTCATGTGCACTTGCCTTGTACATGATGGTGCTGTACGATTGAGCCCGTGTAGGCCCCACCACGAAAACTTCGGACGAAATCTCTATCATATGTTTGTTCCGGCTTATTCTGCAAGCCAAATCCTTTGTTTTTGTTTTGAGTTGTGGTATTCGAGTTGCTTCAATGCCAAGTGTTGATTCCATACCTTTCCGAAATGGTGTTCTCATACTCCGATGTGAATACCAATCCTTCTCGACAATCGAGATTGTCATGTCAATCCTTTTCAACCGGCGTGTTTCTCTTCTAGTGGATCCGATCACTTCAACATCAGCAAGACCAATTATCATTTCTTCTCAACGGTGTTTGTTTCATCAGTCTCCAAGTTGCCTTTGTTTTTCCCGCCCACCCACCCTTTTTTCCTCAAGGACTAAGATTTTTTTACCAAGTATCCTTTTATTTTCGTGAAGTTTCTCCATTCTTTTCCGTCAATGTTCTTACCCGGTGGTTCTCAAGAAGATGTTCTACTAGTTCATCATTCTTCATTATCGTATTCTTTTCCGGTGGATTTAACTCAAGCTTTCGGTGTTGATCATATTCTTTTTCTCATTCCAAGTGCTTTCTTATGCCGATGTATCTATTAATCATTCTACTTCTCGCTATTTGATATTCCGGAGTGCTCAAGATATCTCGAAGATTCGTGTTTCCACTCTGCATTCGTTCAAGCTCTTTCGAGATTGTTATCTCATTCAAGTCATTTAATTCAACCGGTGCAACATCTCTTTTAAATCCTTTCAACGGTGTTCTTTTGAGTGGGCCCTAACCCACAGGTCTTTTCCCAGGATCTTACCTGACTCTTCTATTTTTCCCAGAGCTATCCTAAATTCTTCTCCAAGTTTGACGTAAGAATGAGTTATCATCAGTCAAATGCTTTTCTCCAAGATCTTTCAAATTCTTTTCATAGTTGGCTCAACCTCTTCGCTTTTGATTCTTCCAGTGTGCCTTAATAATTCTTGGTGGTGTTTTTCGTTGTCGTTCTCATCATTTGAAGACCGAAGAAGAGTTTCTCTTTAATCTTGCTCTATTCTCTTCAAGATTCATGGTGCTAGCTTGTTGCCATCCTCTCATAATTGTTTTCGATTGTGAGAATTTTTTTCACCCATCAGGAGATATTCAAGAGTCTTCTCAGTTTGTCATCCGGAGTCCATCAATTCAGGTTTATTCATTCTCAGCTGTCAGTTATCATTCTCCTATCTTGCCGGTGCATCAATCGAATATCCTCTAATCAGTTCATGTTCTCTTTGTTCTCTTGTATCTAGTTTGTCTCAAGCACCTTCATAATTTTTACCGGTGATGCACCCCTACTTCGATCATTTTCAATTCTTACGGTGGTTCTTTCAAGATTTCACTTCCATTGTTATCATATCAATTCATTCGTTCTTTTCAATCCTACCGGTGGTTCATGAAGACTTGCTCAAGTTTTGCGCTATCTCTATCCTTAATCCCTCAAGAAGAATAAGTAGTATGCCAAATCCGTTGCTTGTCATCAATTAAATTTGATGAAGGATAAGCATATAATAAATCTTATTCTTATTTACTCGAGGTGATTCAATTATTTCTTCCGGAGATTATTCAAGATGAATAAATTCTTGTTTACAAGTGATTCATCTTCTTTCCGGAGTTGGTCATCATATCACATTCTCGGTTCGAGATGCTTCATCTTTTCTTTTCCGGAGTTCCAAGTTTTCCGCATTATCGTCGCGAAGCTCATTCTAAATCATCGCAAGGCTTCACCTTGTGTTTTCAATTTCTCTTTCTTTTATTCCTTTTGTTTACCGGAGTTCTTCATGGAGGCTCTACATGGTGGTTCGTCAAGGATTCCTTTCATTCTCGAATTGTTCTTCAAGATTTCTCTCGAAGTTAAGATCCGTCAAGCTATACTCAGAATTAAACATGGTGCTCAACACTTTTTTTGTTTTGAGAAGCTCAAGTATTCTTCATATTGCATTTCAAAGTGCAATTCTTTCTACCTTATCTTTTCAGATGGTGATATGTCATTCTTGATAATTTCCATTCATGTTTCATGATTCATATGTTGTCAAGAATGAAGTATATTAAATCCATCAATCTCTTCGTTGGAGTTATCTTGGTAAAGATTTCACCTAAAGCCTTCCATTGGGAATGTTGCTATTTGTGGTGCTTATCATTGATCCAAGCTTTCTCCATATCCTTCTCGGTGAAAGAGGTTTTTCATCTCTTCGTTGATCTCAAACAAGCAATTGTTTTTCTTTAGTGGCAGAATGTCGTCTCATAGTCTTGCGATGTTTCCATAAGCCCACTACAAGCTTATTCTTTTCGTTGTTGGTTTTCCAACAACCTCGTTGTAACCATCTTGGAAGGGTGCTTTCCAAGCTCATTTGTGGCAGAAGTTGGCATTTTCTCCTACATTCTGTTATTCCTATGATCTATCTTCTATTCTTTCGTTACAGAGGCATTGTGATGTTGCTCTTTTCACTCATCATCATCGAATTGTGAGCATCGTGTTCTTTTCATTCTTATCCATTTAACCGGAGTGTCGTGTCATTTCATCAAGTATCTTCCCATCTTCTCAAGTTCATGTTCAATTCCTTCCATTTTCAGTCGGAGTGCTGCCCAAATTCTGTTGGGAACGTAGTAATTTCAAAAATTTTCCTACGCACACGCAAGATCATGGTGATGTATAGCAACGAGAGGGGAGAGTGTTGTCTACGTACCCTCGTAGACCCGAAGCGGAAGCGATCACAACATAGAGGAAGTAGTCGTCGTTCTCCTCGCGATCCGACCGATCCGGCGCCGTTACTCTGACGCCCCGAGTTCTTGACACACATACAGCTCGATGGCGTCCCTCGTACTCGATCCAGCCGAGTGTCGAGGGAGAGTTCCACAAGACGACGTGGTGGCGATCTTGATGTTTCACGGTAGCAGGCTTCGCTAAGCTTCATGACAGTATAACCGAGGTGGAATATGGTGGAGGGGGCACCTGCGGCTAAGGAACGATCCGTAGATCAACTTGTGTGTTCAAGGTGCCCCCCTGCCCCGTATATAAAGGAGCAAGGGGAGGGGCCATGGCCAAGAGGAGGCGCGCTGGGAGTCCTACTCCTCTGGGAGTAGGATTCCCCCAATCCTAGTTGGACTAGGATTCCTGAGGGGAAAGAGAGAGGGGCGGCCCTTCTCCTAGTCCTAGTAGGACTAGGGAAGGGGGGCGCTAGCCCACCTAGGGCTGGCCCTTCTCCTTTCCACTAAGGCCCATCGAGGCCCATTTACCTCCGGGGGTTCCGTAACCTCCGGTACTCCGGAAATTCCGTTTTACGCCGGAACCATTCCAACTCCAAACATAGGCTTCCAATATATCAATCTTTATGTCTCGACCATTTCGAGACTCCTCGTCATGTCCGTGATCACATCCGGGACTCGAACTTCTTCGGTACATCAAAATACATAAACTCATAATAACATCGCCATCGAAACCTTAAGCGTGCGGACCCTACGGTTCGAGAACAATGTAGACATGACCTAGAACTATTCATGGTCAATAACCAACAGCGGACCTGGATACCCATATTGGTTCCTACATATTCTACGAAGATCTTTATCGGTCGAGACCGCATAACAACATACGTTGTTCCTTTGTCATCGGTATGTTACTTGCCCGAGATTCGATCGTCGGTATCCAATACCTAGTTCAATCTCGTTACGCAAGTCTCTTTACTCGTTCCGTAATACATTATCTCACAACTAACTCATTAGTTGTAGTGCTTGCAAGGCTTCAGTGATGTGTATTACCGAGAGGGCCCAGAGATACCTCTCCGACAATCGGAGTGACAAAACCTAATCTCAAATACGCCAACCCAACATCTCGCCTTTGGAAACACCTGTAGTACTCCTTTATAATCACCCGATTCTGTTGTGACGCTTGGTAGTACCCAAAGTGTTCCTCCGTAAACGGAGTTGCATAATCTCATAGTTACGAGGAACATGTATAAGTCATGGATAAAAGCAGTAGCAACATACTAAACGATCGTGTGCTAAGCTAATGGAATGGGTCATGTCAATCGATCATTCTACTAATGATGTGACCTTGTTAATCAAATAACAACTCTTTGTTCATGGTCGGGAAACATAACCATCTTTGATTAACAAGCTAGTCTAGTAGAGGCATACTAGTGACATCTTGTTTTGTCTATGCATTCACACATGTATCATGTTTCCGGTTAATACAATTCTAGCATGAATGATAAACATTTATCATGAAATAAGGAAATAAATAATAACTTTATTATTGCCTCTAGGGCATATTTCCTTCAGCCTCCCACTTGCACTAGAGTCAATAATCTAGATTACATAGTAATGATTCTAACACCCATGGAGTCTTGGTGCTGATCATGTTTTGCTCGTGGAAGAGGCTTAGTCAACGGTTCTGCGACATTCAGATCCGTATGTATCTTGCAAATCTCTATGTCTCCCACCGGACTAAGTCCCGGATGGAATTGAAGCGTCTCTTGATGTGCTTGGTCCTCTTGTGAAATCTGGATTCCTTCGCTAAGGCAATTGCTCCAAGATTGTCACGAAGATTTTCATTGGACCCGATGCACTAGGTATGACACCTAGATCGGATATGAACTCCTTCATCCGCACTCCTTCATTAGCTGCTTCCGGCTGCTATGTATTCCGCTTCACATGTAGATCCCGCCACGACGCTTTGTTTAGAACTGCACCAACCGACAGCTCCTCCGCTTAGTGTAAATCGTATCCGGTCTGCGATTTAGAATCGTCCGGATCGGTGTCAAAGCTTGCATCAACGTAACTGTTTATTTATGAGCTCTTTGTCACCTCCATATCGAGAAACATATCCTTAGTCCTTTTCGGTATTTCAGATGTTCTTGACCGCTGTCCATGATCCACTCTGGATTACT
Source organism: Aegilops speltoides (assembly GCA_021437245.1). Classification (NCBI taxonomy): domain Eukaryota; kingdom Viridiplantae; phylum Streptophyta; class Magnoliopsida; order Poales; family Poaceae; genus Aegilops; species Aegilops speltoides. The sequence continues at coordinate 262,105,102 of CM038145.1, forward strand.
TTGGTACCTCCTGCTAGGCTTATAGCAAGGCACACATCAGTGCAGGTACACAGCATTGCATACATGATAGAGCCTATGGCTGAAGCATAGGAACATCTTTCATTTTCTCTATCTTCTGCGGTGGTCGGGCATTGAGTCTTACTCAACTTCACACCTTGCAACACAGGCAAGAACCCTTTCTTTGCTTGATCCATTTTGAACTTCTTCAAAATCTTGTCAAGGTATGTGCTTTGTGAAAGTCCAATTAAGCGTCTTGATCTATCTCTATAGATCTTAATGCCCAATATGTAAGCAGCTTCACCGAGGTCTTTCATTGAAAACTCTTGTTCAAGTATCCCTTTATGCTATCCAGAATTCTATATCATTTCCGATCAGCAATATGTCATCTACATATAATATCGAAAATGCTCTGAGCTCCCACTCACTTTCTTGTAAATACAAGCTTCTCCAAAAGTCTCAGACAAACCCAAATGCTTTGATCACACTATCAAAGCGTTTATTCCAACTCCGAGATGCTTGCACCAGTCCATAGATGGATCGCTGGAGCTTGCACACTTTGTTAGCTCCTTTGGATCGATAAAACCTTCGTTGCATCATATACAACTCTTCTTCCGTAAATCCATTCAGAATGCAGTCTTTACATCCATTTGCCAAATTTCATAATCATAAAATGCGCAATTGCTAACATGATTCGGACGGACTTAAGCATCGCTACGGGTGAGAAGGTCTCATCGTAGTCAATCCCTTGAACTTGCGAAAACCTTTTTGCGACAAGTCGAGCTTTATAGACGATAACATTACCGTCGGCGTCGGTCTTCTTCTTGAAGATCCACTTGTTTTCTATTGCTTGCCTACCCTCGGGCAAGTCAACCAAAGTCCATACTTTGTTTTCATACATGGATCCCATCTCAGATTTCATGGCCTCAAGCCATTTTATGGAATCTGGGCTCACCATCGCTTCTTCATAGTTCGTGGGTTCATCATGATCTAGTAGCATGATTTCCGAACAGGATTACCGCACCACTCAGTGCGGATCTTACTCTGGTTGATCTACGAGGTTCTCAGCAGAACTTGATCTGAAGTTTCATGATCAACATCATCAACTTCCTCACTACTTGGTGTAGGTGTCTCGAAACCGGTTTCTGCGATTTAACTACTTTCAAGTAAGGGAGAAGGTACTATTACCTCATCAAGTTCCACTTTCCTCCCACTCACTTCTTTCGAGAGAAACTCCTTCTCTAGAAAGGATCCATTCTTAGCAACGAATGTCTTGCCTTCGGATCTGTGATAGAAGGTGTACCCAACTGTCTCCTTTGGGTATCCTATGAAGACACATTTCTCCGATTTGGGTTCGAGCTTATCAGGTTGAAGCTTTTTCACATAAGCATCGCATCCCCAAACTTTAAGAAACGACAACTTTGGTTTCTTGCTAAACCATAGTTCATAAGGTGTCGTCTCAACGGATTTCGACGGTGTTCTATTCAGTGTGAATGCGCCGTCTCTAGAGCATAACCCCAAAACGATAGCGGTAAATCAGAAGAGACATCATAGATCGTACCATATCTAGTAAAGTACGATTACGACGTTCGGACACACCATTACGCTGTGGTGTTCCGGGTGGCGTGAGTTGCGAAACTATTCCGCATTGTTTCAAATGTAGACCAAACTCATAACTCAAATATTCACCTCCACGATCAGATCGTAGAAACTTAATTTTCTTGTTACGATGATTTTCAACTTCACTCTGAAATTCTTTGAACTTTTCAAACGTTTCAGACTTATGTTTCATTAAGTAGATATACCCATATCTGCTTAAGTCATCTGTGAAGGTGAGAAAATAACGATATCCGCCACGAGCCTCAACATTCATCGGACCACATACATCTGTATGTATGATTTCCAACAAATCTGTTGCTCTCTCCATAGTACCGGAGAACGGTGTTCTGGTCATCTTGCCCATGAGGCACGGTTCGCAAGTGCCAAGTGATTCATAATCAAGTGACTCCAAAAGTCCATCAAGATGGAGTTTCTTCATGCGCTTTACACCGATATGACCTAAACGGCAATTACCACAAATAAGTTGCACTTTCATTATCAACTCTGCATCTTTTGGTTTCAACATTATGAATATGTGTATCACTACTATCGAGATTCATCAAAATAGACCATTCCTCAAGGGTGCATGACCATAAAAGATATTACTCATATAAATAGAACAACCATTATTCTCTCGATTTAAATGAATAACCGTCTCGCATCAAACAAGATCCAGATATAATGTTCATGCTCAACGCAGCACCAAATAACAATTATTTAGGTCTAAAACTAATCCCAAAGGTAGATGTAGAGGTAGCGTGCCGACCGCGATCACATCGACTTTGGAACCATTTCCCACGCGCGATCGTCACCTCGCCCTTTGCCGAGTTCGCAATCCAGTAGTCCTGCTTGAGTTGCAAATATTAGCAATGTAACCAGATCAAATACCAGTGCTACTACGAGCTCTAGTAAGGTACACATCAATAACATGTATATCACATATACCTTTGTTCACCTTGCCATCCTTCTTATCCGCCAAATACTTGGGGCAGTTCCGCTTCCGAAACCGACTCGCTTGCAGTAGAAGCACTCAGTTTCAGGTTTAGGGCCAGACTTGGGTTTCTTCTCCTGAGCAGCAACTTGCTTGCTGTTCTTCTTGAAGTTCCCCTTCTTCTTCCCTTTGCCTTTCTTCTTGAAACTAGTGGTCTTGTTGACCATCAACACTTGATGCTCCTTCTTGATTTCTACCTCCGCAGCCTTTAGCATTGCGAAGAGCTCAGGTATAGTCTTTACTAACCCTTGCATATTATAGTTCATCACGAAGCCTTTGTAGCTTGGTGGCAGTGATTGAAGAATTACATCAATGACACAATCATCCGGAAGATTAACTCCCAATTGTGTCAAGTGATTGTAGTACCCGACATTACGAGTATGTGCTCACTAATGTAACTATTCTCCTCCATCTTGCAGCTATAGAACTTATTGGAGACTTCATATCTCTCAATCCGGGCATTCTGTTGAATATCAACTTCAACTCTGGAACATCTCATATGCTCCATGACGCTCAAAACGTCGTTGAAGTCCCGGTTCTAAGCCGTAAAGCATGGCACACTTGAACTATAGAGTAGTCATCAGCTTTGCTCTGCGGACATTCTTAACGCCGCCGGTTGCATCAGCGGCGAGCTGGCACCTAGCGGTGCATCCAGACGTAACTCTTCAGGCAGCAATGAGGATGATCCTCGTTACGGACCCGATCCGTGTAATTGCTACCATCATCTTTCAACTTTGCTTTCTCAAGGAACGATTAAAATTCAACGGAACAACAACACGAGCCATCTATCTACAATCAAACATAAACAAGCAAGATACTATCGGTACTAAGTTCATGATAAATTTAAGTTCGCTTAATCATATTACTTAAGAACTCCCACTTAGAAAAACATCTCTAGTCATCTAAGTGATCACGTGATCCAAATCAACTAAACCATAACCGATCATCACGTGAAATGGAGTAGTTTTCAATGGTGAACATCTTATGTTGATCATATCTACTATATGATTCACGCCGACCTTTCGGTCTCCGTGTTCCGAGGCCATATCTGCATATGCTAGGCTCGTCAAGTATAACCCGAGTATTCTCGCGTGTGCAAAACTGGCTTGCACCCGTTGTAGATGGACGAGAGCTTATCACACCCGATCATCACGTGGTGTCCGGGCACGACGAACTTTGGCAACGGTGCATACTCGGGAGAACACTTCTTGATAATTTAGTGAGAGATCATCTTATAATGCTACCGTCAATCAAAGCAAGATAAGATGCATAAAAGGATAAACATCACATGCAAATCAATATAAGTGATATGATATGGTCATCATCATCTTGTGCTTCGTGATCTTCATCTCCGAGCACCACCATGATCACCATCGCCACCGGCGACACACCTTGATCTCCATCGTAGCATCGTTGTCGCCTCGCCAAACTTATGCTTCTACGACTATCGCTACCGCTTAGTGATAAAGTAAAGCATTACAGGCAATTGCATTGCATACAATAAAGCGACAACCATATGGCTCCTGCCGATTGCCGATAACTTCGGTTACAAAACATGATCATCTCATACAAAAATATAGCATCACGCCTTGACCATATCACATCACAACATGCCCTGCAAAAACAAGTTAGACGTCCTCTACTTTGTTGTTGCAAATTTTACGTGGCTGCTACGGGCTTAAGCAAGAACCAGTCTCACCTCACGCATCAAAACCACAACGATATTTCACAAATAGACTCCGTTTAACCTTCTCAAGGACCGGGCGTAACCACACTCGGTTCAACTAAAGTGAGAGAGACAGCACCCACCAGTCACCTTTAAGCAACGAGTGCTCGCAGCGGTGAAACCAGTCTCGCGTAAGCGTCTGGCGTAATGTCGGTCAGGGCCGCTTCATCTCACAATACCGCTGAACCAAAGTATGACATGCTGGTAGGTAGTATGACTTGTATCGCCCACAACTCACTTGTGTTCTACTCGTGCAAAACATCAAACCATAGAAAAACCTAGGCTCGATGCCACTGTTGGGAACGTAGTAATTTCAAAAATTTTCCTACGCACACGCAAGATCATGGTGATGTATAGCAACGAGAGGGAGAGTGTTGTCTACGTACCCTCGTGAGACCCGGCGAAGCGATCACAACGTAGAGGAAGTAGTCGACGTTCTCCTCGCGATCCGACCGATCCGGCGCCACACTCCGACGCCCCGAGTTCTTGACACACGTACAGCTCGATGACGCCCTCAGACTCGATCCAGCCGAGTGTCGAGGGAGAGTTCCACAAGACGACGGCGTGGTGGACGATCTTGATGTTTCACCGCGCGCAGGCTTCGCCTAAGCTTCGCGACGGTATAACCGAGGTGGAATATGGTGGAGGGGGCACCGCACACGGCTAAGGAACGATCCGTAGATCAACTTGTGTGTTCAAGGTGCCCCCTGCCCCAGATATAAAGGAGCAGGGGGAGGGGCCGGCCAAGAGGAGGCGCTGGCCAGGAGTCCTACTCCTCCGGGAGTAGGATTCCCCAATCCTAGTTGGACTAGGATTCCTGAGGGGGAAAGAAGAGAGAGGGGGCGGCCCTTCTCCTAGTCCTAGTAGGACTAGGGAAGGGGGAGGCGCACCCACCTAGGGCTGGCCCTTCTCCTTTCCACTAAGGCCCATCGAGGCCCATTTACCTCCCGGGGTTCCAGAACCTCCGGTACTCCGATAAATTCCGTTTTCGCCGAACCATTCCAACTCCAAACATAGGCTTCCAATATATCAATCTTTATGTCTCGACCATTTCGAGACTCCTCGTCATGTCCGTGATCACATCCGGACTCGAACTTCTTCGGTACATCAAAATACATAAACTCATAATAACTGCCATCGAAACCTTAAGCGTGCGGACCCTACGGTTCGAGAACAATGTAGACATGACCTAGAACTATTCATGGTCAATAACCAACAGCGGGACCTGATGCCCATATTGGTTCCTACATATTCTACGAAGATCTTTATCGGTCAGACCGCATAACAACATACGTTGTTCCTTTGTCATCGGTATGTTACTTGCCCGAGATTCGATCGTCGGTATCCAATACCTAGTTCAATCTCGTTACGGCAAGTCTCTTTACTCGTTCCGTAATACATTATCTCACAACTAACTCATTAGTTGTAGTGCTTGCAAGGCTTCATGATGTGTATTACCGAGAGGGCCAGAGATACCTCTCCGACAATCGGAGTGACAAAACCTAATCTCAAATACGCCAACCCAACATCCGCCTTTGGAAACACCGTAGTACTCCTTTATAATCACCCGATTCGTTGTGACGCTTGGTAGTACCAAAGTGTTCCTCCGTAAACGGAGTTGCATAATCTCATAGTTACGTGAACATGTATAAGTCATGGATAAAAGCAGTAGCAACATACTAAATGATCGTGTGCTAAGCTAATGGAATGGGTCATGTCAATCGAGATCATTCTACTAATGATGTGACCTTGTTAATCAAATAACAACTCTTTGTTCATGGTCAGGAAACATAACCATCTTTGATTAACAAGCTAGTCTAGTAGAGGCATACTAGTGACATCTTGTTTTGTCTATGCATTCACACATGTATCATGTTTCCGGTTAATACAATTCTAGCATGAATGATAAACATTTATCATGAAATAAGGAAATAAATAATAACTTTATTATTGCCTCTAGGGCATATTTCCTTCAAATTCTTCCTCTCTCATCTTGTTTTAACCGGAGTGGTTTCGAATTCTATCTTGTCCATTAAACTCTTGATTCATGTATTTGCAACCTTCAAGTTCTCGTAATACTCCTTGTTCCTCTTTTCTACCGGATTGTTTGCAATCTGTTCATCTCTGTTGTACTCTTTCTTCTAAATTGCTCAACCTCTCAAGGTTCGTGGTTTAACAAGTTCGTCAAAGAAGCAACTTAGTTTTACCTCTTCTCTTCCTCTTCCGTTTCTCTCCGGTGCCATCCTAGATCTCGGGACGAGATCCTCTCGTAGTGGTGGAGTGTTGTAACGCCCCGGATGCAACTTTCCATATTCGTAACTCCAACTCTTGCCTTTTCCGGAGATGCGATATGATTTTTCCTCTGTGGTTGGGTTTTTGTCTTTTGTTTTTGCATTTTGTTCATGTCATGCATTTTCATCTCATTGCATCTCGTGCATTGCATCATGTCATTTTTGTTGCATTTGCATCATGATCATCATGCCTTGGCTTGCATATTTAAGTTTTATTGCATGTTCTTGTGAGAACCCCTCTTCTTCTTATCTCCACCTCATCATTTCACCATGCACCATCATCTTCTCCTTCCTCTTCTTTTACTCCTTTATGCAAGTGCCATTTCTCCCTTCTCCATTAATGTTCAATCTTTGCCAATAAATCATGCACCATGTCTTATACCTCTCTGTCAAGTATCATCCATTTTGGAGTTGTTTTGGTTGGGTTTAAAAATGGCTCAAGTTTGAATTTAATTCAAACCTGAATTATTTTTATACCTTTAAAAATGTCCAAATCATTTTATTCAAATTGTTCATAAATCCAGGATCTCAGATCTATTTCATCTCGCCTACTTCCTTCCAGATCTTCCTGTGAATTTCTGCTCTTGTTATTCTGTCTGAAGAATTAAAGAAAGGAAATGAGGGAGAAAGGAAGCAGAGAAGCCCTGCAGCCCAGCAGCCACACCAACCGCGCCGGCCTCTAAGGCCCATCTGCGGCATGAACTTGGCCGGCCTCCTAAGGCCCAGCCCGCAGCCGACCTAACCCTAGCCCAAACCCCCCTGCCCGATCCCCTCAGCCATCGCTCCCTCGTTTCCCTCACAGCGCTGCAACCCTTTCTCTCGATCCCATCTCCCTCTCCTTCGTCCTCCTCCTGCGCCGCACACCCAGAGGAGCGAGAGATGCCCGCAGCCATGGCCCTCCTTGCGCGACCCCTCTCCCTTTCTCCTCGTCCCCGCCTCCTCGTCTACCTTCCGCCTCCCTGCGTGCGACCCTGTTGCCTACCTGCCAGCGCCCGGCGTCCTCTAATTTATCCAGGATGAGGTGCCCCGTCGCCCGGTCGCTGGACCTCGCCATGCCCCGTCGCCCCTCCGTCGTCAGCTTCCGCCGAGCGCCCCGCTCTCCCCCGCAGGCCCCGGGATCCATCACTGCCGCCGTCGCGTGGTGCTCGCTGCCGGCCCGTTCGCGAGCCACGGCCAGTCCCGCCTCTGCGCCCGACCTCGTCGAGCCCTGCGCGCCCGATCCGCCGTTTTCTGGCCCCGCCTTGCCTGGATCCGCTGCCTCCGCTCTCCGCCTCGCGCCATCCTTCCTCCCTCGCCGAATTCCGCCGCCTCCTGCTCGAAAGCGCCAGACCTGATCTGCTCGAAGCGACCAGCTCCGCCACTGCACCTCGTCGCGGAGTCCTGCTCCTCTGCCTCCCGCGTCGTCCGCCCGTGCGTCATGCTTGCAGCGCCACCGCCTCGACCTTCCCCTTGCCGCGTCCGCCAAGTTCCTGCATGAGCCTCCTCTTCTCGCTCGCGTGGGCCGCAGCGACTGCAAGGCCGGTCGTAGCCAGCCAGCCTCGCCTCTGCTCCGAAACCAGGATCGCCAAGGTCATCTTCGAGATTTTTCGCCAAGTACCACGACATTCGGAGCCCCTTGGAAACGTCAAGTTCGACTACAAAACGTCAAGCGTGTACCACTACCGCCGCCCGAACATCTACGAACGGTGTACCACGACGAACATGTACGGCTACATGATGACCCGCCAAGACCTCGAACCACTACCATCGCCGCGAACCGCTTCCGAAACGAGTACCACTACCGTCGCCATGAGAACAACTACTTCCCACGACGACCCGTGAACGACTACTTCCACTACCGTCGACGTGAACGACTACTTCCCTCTACGAAACGCGAACCGTCCCATTTGAACGCTTCGAAGGTATAACCCGAGACGACCACGATGAGATGCCCTTGCATGTATGAGATGCACCGTTTGCACCATGTCCGAATTGTTGCTTGCGCATCCTTCTCGTTTGCCATGCCGTTGAACCGTGGGAACCCGGTAGTCGGGAGCACCCCACCATCTTTTGCATGTTACGCACATCCGCACACTTGCTCTTTTGCACCGGTATCTCAATGAGTTATCGGATCATCGGATTGTTGCCGTGGCACCATTTTCGTTATTGTTGCCGTGGCACCATTTTCGTTATCGTTGCCGTGGCACCCCTTTCGTTCCGCCATGGCGACAAATGTTTCATAACATGCTCATGTCAACTTTTTCATAAAAATTGCATAAAACTTGTGCATGTCATCCGCATCATGATAACAACATTTCAAATGTTTAAAACTTGTTATTGCTTTAAATTGCTAAATAACATATGGGGATTTCCGGAATTGTTGTTTGTGTTCCGGCCTCATTTAAACTTGCCTAAACTTGTTAGTTTAATTATGCTTCACCTCTTGCCATGCTTAACAACATTTAATATTGTTGGTTAGCCTTAACGAGAGAGAACTAAATAGTTGATGTGGCGTTCCGTTAATATGCAACTCGTTGCATATTGAGCTCCACTTAATTTGTAGAATTGTTCGTTGCACTTTGCCATGCCATGCCTCATTAAACCGGACATGCATCATACTTGTTTGTGCATCATGCCATGATTATGCTTGTGTGTTTACCATGTTGTTTGCTTCTTTCCGGTTTGCTTCTCTCATTAGCTTCGGTTTCGTTCCAAAGTTGTGAGGATTCGTTCGACTACGTCCGTCTGTCTTCTTCATGGAATCGTTCTTCTTCCTTGCGGGATTTCAGGCAAGATGATCATACCCTCGAAATCACTTCTATCTTTGCTTGCTAGATGCTCGCTCTTTTGCTATGCCAATGCTACGATGCCTACCTTTTGCTTGTCAGCCTCCCAAATTGCCATGTCAAACCTCTAACCTTTGACACCATTCCTAGCAAACCGTTGTTTGGCTATGTTACCGCTTTGCTCAGCCCCTCTTATAGCATTGTTAGTTGCAGGTGAAGATTGAAGTTTGTTCCTCGTTGGAACATGGAGATGTTGTTCCTTGTTGGAACATGTTTACTTGTTGGGATATCACAATATCTCTTATATTATTAACGCATCTATATACTTGGTAAAGGGTGGAAGGCTCGGCCTTATGCCTGGTGTTTTGTTCCACTCTTGCCGCCCTAGTTTCCGTCATACCGGTGTTATGTTCCCGGATTTTGCGTCCCTTACGCGGTCGGGTGATTTATGGGACCCCCGACAGTTCGCTTTGAATAAAACTTGTCCAGAAGGCCCAACATTGACTTTTACCATTTGCCTCACCTATTACCTTTTTTTCCCTTGGGAGTCGCGCATCCCAAGGGTCATCTTTATTTTAACCCCCCCGGGCCAATGCTTGTCTAAGTGTTGGTCCAAACTAGAGCCACTTGCAGCGCCACCTCGGGGAAACTTGAGGGCTGGTTCTAGTTGTACGTAGTGCTCATCCGGTCGTGGCTCGAGACGATCTACGCGGCTACTATCAGGATGTCGGCGCGCCGAGGCTTTGCTGGTCTTGTTTTACCATTGTCGAAATGTCTTGATGTACCGGATACCGAGTCGATCGGAGTGTCTTGGGTGAAGGTCTATTCCTTCGTTGATCGTGAGAGCTTGTCATGGGCTAAGTTGGGACACCCCTGCAAGGTATAAACTTTCGAGAGCCGTGCCCGCGGTTATGTGGCAGATGGGAATTTGTTAATGTCCGGTTGTAGAAAACCCGAAGTTGACCTTAATTAAAATACATCAACCGTGTGTGTAACCGTGATGGTCTCTTTCCGTGGAGTCCGGAAGTGAACACGGTGTTGGAGTTATGCTTGACGTAGGTTGCTATAGGATCACTTCTTGATCATACTTTTATCGACCGTGCTTTGCCTTCTCTTCTCGCTCTCTTTTGCGTATGTTAGCCTCCATATATGCTAGTCGCTTGCTGCAGCTCCACCTCATGCCTTTACCTTACCCATAAGCTTAAATAGTCTTGATCTCGCGGGTGCGAGATTGCTGAGTCCCCGTGGCTCACCAGATACTTCCAAAACCAGTTTGCAGGTGCCTATGTTACCGAGCAGGTGATGCAACCAAGCTCAAGGAGGAGCTTGATGAAGATCTTGCCCTTTGTGTTGTTCCGTTCTAGTTGATCAGTAGTGGAGCCCAGTTGGGGTCGATCGGGACCTTTATCGATTTGGGGTTCTTCTTTTATTTTGGTTCCGTAGTCGGACCTTTATTGTATCTGGATGATGTAATGCTTTATTCATGTAATTGTGTGAAGTGGCGATTGTAAGCCAACTATGTATCTCTTTCCCTTATGTATTACATGGGTTGTGCGAAGATTACCTCACTTGCGACATTGCTTTCAATGCGGTTATGCCTCTAAGTCGTGCTTCGACACGTGGGAGATATAGCCGCATCGAGGGCGTTACACTCGTACTCCCCTCCGCCTGCGACTGGACCAGCGCATCTTCCATGGCTCTTGTTCATTCCGTCATAGGCCTCATCGTCGTCCTCCACCTTGGTTCGCTCGCCGTGCGCGGTGCGCCGCCCTCTTGCGTTGTCAACATTGTCAACAACCGAGAGGAACAAGGAGATGACTGTACGTGGAGAGGATGACAATAGGGACCCACAAGCGTCATTGCAGTACGCAAGCAAGTGCCTCGTTATTACAAGCCCCCAAAATGGTTCCTCCTAATGATTGGACATCTGGGGCTCATACCATTGTCAACATAGTCAATAAACGAGAGAATTACACTACGAGCGGCTGACACCAGGGACCCAGCAGGTCCCATTGTTTTTTTGAGGAACAAGCAGTTGTTATCTATACTAGTTTTAGTGACGGATCACGATAACAGCGGGGATGTGCGGGGGCTTTGGCCCGTCTAGCCAGGGTTTTATTTATGTTTCCTACCTCATGAGCGCAATTGTGTTTTTTCTTGCTGAAAATGGCTAGCCCAGTTCTATTTTTTTTAAAGAAATACCCAAACGAGGCCTACTTGCTTTATCAGCCCTGCTGGGCTGCAAATCTTTCAAGACGAGGAGAGTTTCATTCGGTTTGCCCAGAAATGGGTTGTACATTTTTAAAACACATCAAACCGGGAATCAGTTTCAATTTTTTTTCATTACAAGATTTTAAATTCAATTGATTTTTATGCATGGACAATTATTTGAATTTTATATTTATATAAATTATTTTTTCAAAATAGTTTGAATGTGACTCGATATTTTGGGATTAAAAACAGTTGACCGCACCAAAATATGCAAAATTTCGTATAATTTTTAACCGTGGCCACAATATGGGGTGTAATGCTAACAAAAATAAGATGGGCTCCAAAAGAATTCTTAAGAATTAGCAAATGGGCTGTAAATTATTAGAAATACTGGCAGATCGGCTGTATGCTGTTTTCCACAGATTTGAGGCTGACTTGTGCGCCTACTACAGGTTGACGCATATGCTTTCCTAAAAAAAGTTTGACGCACACGCAACACCGTGTCAAGTTAGTCAACACACAAAAGCAGTGACTGTTGGATGTCCATCCAACGGCCGTCGTGCTTCTTCAATCTCTGCTCTTCCTGCTCCAGCCGCTCAAACAAGCGCCGGCGAGACTGCCTGCTCCCTCCTCCCACGGCCGGCTATGCTGCCGCGTAGGCCTCACCGCCCCACCGTACTCCCATCGCTGGCCTAGCCATCCCTCACTCACCCACACCTGCTGTTATTCTCTGGCGACGGCAGACAAACGAGTAAACCCTTGTACTCCCCTCCGCGTGGGAAACAACTACCGAGTCTTACCTGGCTCCATGTCGTTCCCTTCCTAGGCCTCGCCATCGTCCACCGCCCTGGTGCTCTCGGCACGGCGTGGTCAACGTGGTCAATGGACAACATCCATCGGAAGTGGACTGTACGTGGAGAGGCTGACAGCTGGGTCCACGGCCGCACGCAAGGAAATGCCTCCTTATTACGTGCAAAATAATGATTCCTCCACCTAACAGCTATGACCCATCGGAAGGGCCTTTGTATTTCGCGAAAAAATGTTCCCCCCGCTGACAGGCCGGACCCACCAGCTATATCTTTGCACGCAAGGAAGTGCCTCCTTATTACGCACAAAAAAAATGAATACACCCTGACTTGTGGGCCTACTAAGTTGACGGGGACATAGGGCTTTGTCAACTTAGTCAATATGAACGATTCTAGCTCTAGTGACCGTACGATGTCCATCCAACGGCCGTAGTGCTTCTTCAACCTCTGGTCTTCTTGCTCCAGTCGCCCAAACCAGCGCCAGTCGTGCCGCGTGCTCCTGCCTCTCGTGGCCGGCTGTGATGCCGCGGAGACCTCACCGCCCCTACTACTCCCACCGCTGGCCAGGCCATCCACTCACCCACACCCCCTGTTATTCTATGGCGACGACAGCCTCACACCGCAGCTGAACCAGTGAACCCTCATACTCCTCTCCGCGTGGGCTTCCACTGCCGCGTCTTCCCCGGCTCTATGTCGTCCCCTTCCTAGGACTCGCTGTTGTCCACCGCCCTGGTGCTCTCGGTGCGGTGTGGTCAACGTGGTCAAGGAACGACTTCCATTGGAAGAGTACTATACATGGAGAGGCTGACAGCCGGGTCCACGGCAGCAACAAGGAAGTGCCTCCTTATTACACGCAAAATAATGATTCCTCCACCTGACAGTAGGGACCCATCGGACGGGCCACCGTATTTTGCGAAAAAACGTTTTGCCCCTGGCTGCTGGGATCCACCAGCTACATCTTCGCACGCAAGGAAGTGTGTCCATATTACAAAAAAAACAATTTGCCCCCTAACTGCTAGGACCCACTAGATACATCTTCGCACGCAAGGAAGTGCATCCATATTACAGGAAAAAAAACAATTCGCCCCCTGACTGATGGGACCCACCAGCTACATCTTCACACGCAAGGAAGTGCCTGACAGTCGGGACCCACCTGGTCGAATGATAATCCCCAAGTGCAGGGAATCATCGTAGCAATTTCCAAAGGTGGAAGTGATAAGCATGGAGTGTCGACCCCACAAGGAGCTAATGGCAAGATCAATATTCTCTCAAGTCCTATCTGCCACTGATACGACTCTACGTACACCGAATGTTTGCTTCCAACTAGAAACGAGAAATAAAACTACATTGTGGGTATGAAGAGGATAACTTTGTATGATATCGAAGAGCTAAAATATAAAAGTAGGTGCTGTTATCATAATTTTTAATATATTACTAAATATTATAAATAGCAAGTGTGGAATAATGATGGATCGGTGTGCGGAATTGTCCTAGGCAATTGTCAACAAGACCGGTAGTCGTCATTGCAATTTCATATGAGGGAGAGGCATAAGCTAACATACTTTCTCTTCTTGGATCATATGGACTTATGATTGGAACTCTAGCAAGCATCCACAACTACTAAAGATCATTAAGGTAAAACCCAACCATAGCATTAAAGCATCAAGTCCTCTTTATCCCATATGCCACAACCCCCTTACTCGGGTTTATGCTTCTGTCACCCAAGCAACGCAGACAATAAGTAAACCATGGACATATTGCAACACCCTACAGCGAGAATCCCTCACGCTTGCGACACGGAGGGCACAATAGGACAACACCAAAATAAAACATACAACTCATACCAATCTAGATCATCAATCAACCCACAGACAAAAAGATATCTACTCAAAACATCATAGGATGGCAACACATCATTGGATCATAACATGTGGCATAAAGCACCATGTTCAAGTAGGGATTACAACGGGGTGCGGGAGTGGACCGCGTAAAAGAGATGAGGATGGTGATGTTGATGAAGACGATCACCGCGGCGATGATTCCCCTCCCTATGGCACTCCTGCACCATCGAGAGAGAGGAGGAGAGGTCCTCCCCCTTGTGCTTCCTCCTCCATGGCCTGCCCCCTGGATGAGGAGAGGTTCTCCCTCTGGTCCTTGGCCTTCATGGCGATGATGGCCCCTCCGGGATCCTCCTCCATGGCCTCCGATGATGATGGCCCCCTCCGGCAGGGTGCCACAGAGGGCCTAGATTGATTTCTTATGGCTACAGAGGCTTGCGGCGACGGAACTTCCGATCTAGGTTATTTTCTGGAGGTTTCTGTATTTATAAGAATTTCTGGCGTCGGTCTCATGTCAGGGGGGGGGGTGTTCGAATCGTCCACGAGATAGGGGCCCACGCCCAGGGGGTGTGCGCGCCCCCCACCCTCATGGACAGCCCGGGACGCTTCTGGCCCAACTCTTTTACTGCAGGGGCTTCTTTTGGTCCATAAAAAATCATCAAAAATTGGCAAGTCAATTGGACTCCGTTTGGTATTCCTTTTTTTTTGTAAAACTCAAAAACAAGGAAGAAACAGAAACTGGCACTGGGCTCTAGGTTAATAGGTTAGTCCCAAAAATCATATAAAATAGCATATAAATGCATATAAAACATCTATGATGGATAATATAATAGCATGAATACTTCATAAATTATAGATACGTTGGAAACGTATCAGCATCCCCAAGCTTAATTCCTGCTCGCCCTCGAGTAGGTAAATGATAAAAAGAAATAATTTAGGAAGTGTGATTGCTAGCATGTGCACAAGTTTGATCAATGATAAATTCAATCACCTTTTCTAGTTTATTTTATGTCATAACAGTAGCTCATCTCATAAAACTTTTCATGACCAAGTAACAAGCTATTCACATGTTAAAGTATAGATCATATACTTTCTTGAAAACTAACAAACAGTGCTCTTAGTCATCAAAAAATTGCAATTCATCTTATTTTAAGGAAGGGTCTATGTAAGAGCTTTGATTTAGCAAATCCCACATACTCAACTATCATATAGTCTTTCACAATTGCTAACACTCATGTGATATTTATAGGTTCAAAGTTTTAATCGGACACAGAGAAAGATAGGGGCTTATAGTTTTGCCTCCCAACCTTTTACCTCAAGGGTAATGTCAACAATAATACTTTATGAAAACCTACATCCAAGTGGATATATATATCCGGATCGCTCCAACACAAAGTGCTTGCCAAAGGAAAAAGTGTAAAAAGGAAAGGTGATGATCACCATGACTCTTGTATAAGGGTAGAAGATAAAAGTAAAAGATAGGCCCTTCGCAGAGGGAAGTAGAGGTTGTCATGCGATTTTAAGGTTGGATGCACAAAATCTTAATGCAAAAGAATGTCAGTTTATATTGCTTCTTGTGATAGAGACCTTTATTATGTAGTCCGTCGCTTTTATTTCTTCCCTATCACAAGTTCGTATAAAGCTTATTTTCTTTGCACTAATAGATCATACATATTTAGAGAGCAATTTTTATTGCATGCACCAATGACAACTTACTTGAAGGATCTTACTCAATCCATAGGTAGGTATGGTGGACTCTCATGGCAAAACTAGTTTAAGGGATGTTTGCAAGCACAAGTAGTATATCTACTTGGTGCAAAGAATTTGGCTATCATGAGAGGGAAAGGCAAGCTCAACATGTTGGATGATCCAAGACAATATAACGTTTCAGATATAGGAAAACATATCCCATTAAGTTGTCTTCCTTGTCCAACATCAACCTTTTAGCATGTCATATTTTAATGAGTGCTCACAATTACAAAAGATGTCCAAGATAGTATATTTATATGTGAAATCTCTCTTCCTTCAATATTCCTTCATGAATTATTCAAGTGACCAATTCTGCGTTTGCTAACTTTCAATAAGTTTACTACCTATACTTATTCTGTGTGAAGTCATTACTCCCCATGGTATAAGCATATGAAACATATATAAATTCAGATTTATGATATTCAATTCATTCAACCATTTACTCATAGGATATACGTGAATCGCGTGAGTAAATGACAAACTACTCCAAAAAGATATAGGTGAAGAACACTGAGTAGTCAAATAATTAACTAGCCATGGGAGGATTATTTTTCATTCAGGATTTAAGATCCAATTATTTTATTCAAACAACAAGTAAAATTGAAAATACTCTTCAATAAAAACACATATCATGTGATGAATAAAAATATAGCTCTGAGTAAAGTATACCGATAGTTTTGAAGACGAAAGAGGGGATGCCTTCCGGGGCATCCCGAAGCTTAGGCGCTTGAGTCTTCTTTGAATATTACCTTGGGGTGCCTTGGGCATCCCCAAGCTTAGGGTATTTCCGCTCCTTATTCTTCTCATATCAATATCTCACCCAAAACTTAAAAACTTCAATCACACAATACTTAACGGAACTTCGTGAGATAGGTTAGTATGATAAAGAGTAAACCATTCACTTTGGTAATGTCAAATACAAGGTTAATAATTTTTCTCACACAATTCCTACTGTACCATATCATTTCTACAATTTATATTGAGAAATATAAGCCATAGAAACTAGAAAACAAGCAAACTATGCAATGAAAACAGAATCTGTCAGAAACAGAACAGTCTGTAATGATCTGAACAACAACCATAATTATGCTACTCCAAAAATTATGGAATAAATTGGTGGACGTGTGGAATTTGTCTACTAATCTTATGCAAAAAGAATCAACTCAAAATCACTCTTCTGTAAAACATGGCAGCTAATCCCGTGAGTGCAAAGTTTCTGTTTTTTACAGCAAGATCACATTAACTTTCACCCATGTCTTCCCAAAGGTCTTACTTGGCAATTTATTGAAACAAAAGCTTTAATACATGATTAATACAGTAGCTTAATCATGTAAACACACAAAGACAGCAAGGGTAGATATTGGGTTGTCTCCCAACAAGCGCTTTTCTTTAATGCCTTTTAGCTAGGCATGATGATTTCAATGATGCTCACATAAAAGAAAAGAATTGAAACAATAAGAGAGCATCATGAAGAATATGACTAGCAGAATTGAATCTAACCCACTTCCTATGCCTAGGGATTTTGTGAACACATAATTTATAGGAAGAAGAATCAACTAGCATAGGAAGGCAAAACAAGTATAACTTCAAAACTTTAAGCACACACAGAGGAAACTTGATATTATCGCAACTCCTACAAGCATATATTCCTCCCTCATAATAATTTTCAGTAGAATCATGAATGAATTCAACAATATAACCATCACATAAAGCATTCTTTTCATGATCTATAAGCATAGAAATTTTACTGCTCTCCACATAAGCAAAACTCTTCTCATTCGGAATAGTGGGATCACTAATTCCTAAAGTTGACACTCTTCCAAACCTGCTTTAGATAATAGTATTATTTATACTCCAAAAGATATAAGTGAAGTTCATGGAGAATTCTACAATTAATATAGACTAACCAATATCCAAGCTCAAAATATATAAGGGAAGCACACGAAGCATTCTATAAAACCATACTCAAATGATTTAAGTGAAGCACAAAGAGCAATTCTATAAGATCATACTTAAAAGATTTAAGTGAACCACATGAAGTATTCTGTAAATCAATGAAGGGCTATCTCATACTAGCATGGTTCTTAAAGACAAATAAAAACACAAAGGACACAAATCATGTGAGCAAAACAAAAACCGAGGTATACCGATATTTGTTGAAGAAGAAGAAAGATGGGATGCCAACCGAGGCATCCCCAATCTTAGATGCTCGAGTATCCTTTGAAATATTTAATTGGGGTGCCTTGGGCATCCCCAATCTTGAACTCTTGCCTCTCTTTATTATTCTCACATTGGTAACTCCTCGTTCTTCGAACACTTCATCCACAAAAACTTAACAAAAACTTTGTGAGATCCGTTAGTGTAATAAAGCAAACTACCACTTTAAGGTAGTGTAATGAACTCATTCTTTATTTATATTGGTGTTAAACCTACTTTATTCCAACTTCTCTATGGTTCATACCCCCCGATACTATCCATAGATTCATCAAAATAAGCAAACAACCCGCGGAAACAGAATCTGTCAAAAACAGGACAGTCTGTTGTAATCTGGAAGTTTAGTAAACTTCTGTAACTCCAAAACTTATGAAATAAATATGAAAATTTGAACAATTTGGTACAGAAGTAATGTGCAAAAAGTTTCAGACCCATTTAACCTTCCAGTAAAAAAATGTAAAGCCAAAGTTTCTATTTTTGTTCTGCACATAGTAAACAAGTAATCTAATCATCCTAAAACCAAAGTTTGGGACATTATTTTTATAATACAATGGATATACACAAGGGGTTAATTATCTACAGAGAAACTTCCATGAAAAATTCTACATTCTTTCCGTGAGCATGAACACAAGTGCTCAAGGTTGACCCTCACTTCTTCAATGCATAACTTTCCAATCACTTCTCTTTTTGAAAAACTTTTTAGGCATGAGAGGCAAGTAATTTTTTTTGGTATTTTCATTCTTTAATTTTTTTGTATATTTCACCCACAACTAAACATAAACAAAAAGGAAAAACAAAATCTACTTAGTGAAGAAAGCAAACAAGCACACATAAGAATATAAACCTCACGCTATTGCTCCCCAGCAACGGCGCCAGAAAAGGGCTTGATAATCCCCAAGTGCAGGGAATCATCGTAGCAATTTCCAAAGGTGGAAGTGATAAGCATGGAGTGTCAAACTGAGGGAGTCCTGGATTAGGGGGTCCTCAGACAGCCGGACTATATGCTTATGCCAGACTGTTGGACTATGAAGATACAAGACTGAAGACTTCGTCCCGTGTCCGGGTGGGACTCTCCTTTGCGTGGAAGGCAAGCTTGGCAATTCGGATATGTAGATTTCCTTCTCTGTAACTGACTCTGTGTAACCCTAGCCCCCTCCATTGTCTATATAAACCAGAGGGTTTAGTCCGTAGGACAACAAAATCATAATCATAGGCTAGCTTCCAGGGTTTAGCCTCTACGATCTCGTGGTAGATCAACTCTTGTAATCATATCATCAAGATCAATCAAGCAGGAAATAGGGTATTACCTCCATAGAGAGGGCCCGAACCTGGGTAAACATTGTGTCCCCCGCCTCGTGTTACCATTAGCCTTAGACGCACAGTTCGGGACCCCCTACCCGAGATCCGTCGGTTTTGACACCGACATTGGTGCTTTCACTGAGAGTTCCACTGTGACATCGGAAAAAGGTTTGATGGCTCGCCTTGTTATCAAGGACAACATCGCCTTGGGGGGAGCCCTGGCTTTAGGCCAAACCCTCCGACTAGGCGGCTTCAGCATGACCGCTCGTCCGGTCGCCGTGCCGACGATGACTTCTCGGATCATCGAAAACAGCCTCCACGTCAGCTCGGAATATGCCGAGCAGATGGATCCGATGGAAATTTCGTCCTTGAACGAGCTCTTGGATTGCATCACCGCCATGGGAGTCGCTACCGACTATGATCGGATTGGGCTTAAATCCGATCAAAGAGAGATTAACTCTCCGCCGGTCACCCATCAAATATTGGTGGTGGAGGAGCAATGCAGTGATTCCTCCTCTATTTTGAGGACGAACTATGTGTGGATTCCCGAGATCTCTGAGCCGGATACCTGTTCGCGGGAGGACATGACCCGAACTCTGAACTTATAATCATACAGCGGGCCAGAAAAATTGGGCAACATCCCGGAACCTGAACTCCCAAGTTCGGAAGTTCCTCCACCCCTGGGTCTCTGATCGGGTCAGGGTTCAGACTTAAATCCACCCACCCACCCAGATAGAAGCGATCTTTCCCACATTAGACAACAATCCTAAGAGATAGTACATCACTTTTGGGCTAGATTCCTCCTTGTAATGAGCAAGGTCAAGGATTGTCGCGAGGAAGATGCAGTCTCATTCTTTTGCAAAAATTGCACGGACAAGGGAATCCTTAATGCCATAAGTCGCCGTGACATATCACACTTTGCTGACTTGGCGACCATAGTACAGAAGTACTGTGTGATGGAAAGCGCCTGGCAGACCCAGGCAAAATTCTGGGATCCTCCGGCTCTCACTAAAACCCTTGTCCGGACCAAAAGGGTGCACTCTCGCAAGTCACCCGATCCAATCACGGAGAAACCAAAGCCCACTACAGGGCGCAGAACCGTATTGGAGGTATGGCTCAATGGGCCATGCAAGATTCACACCACACCGGATACCATACCAACACACAGCCTTAGAGCATGTTGGATACTTAGGCAGGTGGCCAAGAGCGGCGAGGATCTCCTCATAAACAATACCGCAGAGCATCATCCCGCAGAAAACAACAAAACAATGTTGACAGTCTTCGAGACTTTCGCCTCGAATAACAGGCCGCAAGAGAGCACTCCGCAGCCTCGCCGAAGTCTGCCACGTTGCAGCAATTTACCCCTGGAACGACATGGCTATAACATTTAATGCCTGTGATGAACCTCAATTCCGAATAGTCCGAGCACCAGCAGCTCTGGTCCTTAGTCCAATTGTGGATGGCTTTCGGCTTACTAAAGTGCTCATGGACGGCGGCAGCGGATTAAACCTCATCTGCAAGGAAACTCTCAACAAAATGGAAGTAGACAAGAGCCATATTGAGCAAAGCAGCACGAACTTCCAAGGGATCATCCCTAGTCGGGAGGCACGATGTGCGGGAAAAATCACACTCGATGTGGTATTCGGCACGCCGGAAAATTATAGGTCCGAAGAGATAACATTCCAAGTGGCCCCATTCAGTAGTGGATACGACGCCCTTTTAGGGCGGGACGCATTCGCGAGCTTCCAAGCTATACCCCATTATGGGTACATGAAGCTCAAGATGCACGGGCCCAATGGAATCATCACTCTAGCCAGTGATCCGGACATAGCACTTCACACCGAAAATAAAACCACTGCCCTGGCCCTTGAGGCATTATCCAAAGCCCTTGCGATAGAAGAACTAACTGCATTACGCTCCACAATGGATAGGGATGACGTGATACTCGATAACCGATCCAAGTCCACCTCTTTCAAAGCAGCGGAAGAAATCGTCAAATTCCAAGTCCACCCAACGGACTCTACAAAAACAGCAGCCATCGGGGCACAGCTGAACCCCACAATTGACGCTGCACTGTGGGCGTTCTTATGCGAGAATTGGGACATCTTCGCCTGGCACCCTTCAGATATGCCAGGGATCCCACTAGGCTGGCCGAGCATAGCCTCAACATATTGAAGGGATACAAGCTGGTCAAGCAGACACTATGGCGCTTTTCAGAGCCTAAACGACAGGCTATGGGAGAGGAGCTAGCCAAGTTACTCGAAGCCGGATTCATCAGAGAAATAAAACACCCGGATTGGCTAGCAAACATGGTGATGGTGCCAAAGAAGGATAAATCCTGGCGCTTATGTGTCGATTTCAAGGACCTCAATAAGGCTTGCCCAAAGGATCCCTTCCCTCTCCCCCGCATCGATCAAATTATCGACGCTACCACAGGACACGACTCATTGTGCTTCCTTGACGCATACTCCGGATACCATCAAATCAAGATGGCGGAGTCCGATCAAGCCTCAACGGCATTCATCACTCCATATGACCCTTTTTGTTTCAACACCATGCCTTTCGGGCTCAAAAACACCGGCGCAACCTACCAACGCATGATTCACACATGCCTGGAAAAACAAATCGGCAAAACGGTTGAGGCATACATGGACGATGTGGTCATTAAGACCAGACATGTAGAATCTTTAATAGACGACCTGAGGCTCACGTTCGACAGCCTCCGAACATATGACATCAAGCTCAATCCGGAAAAATGGGTTTTCTGCGTTCCTGCCGAAAAGCTCCTAGGCTTCATTGTCTCCAATAGAGTAATTGAAGCAAACCCGGCTAAAATCCGAGCTTTGTCACAGTTGGCTACCCCAACGGACCTCAAGCAAATCCAGAAATTAACTGGATGCGTGGCTGCCTTAAGCCGCTTTATCTCTCGATTGGGAGAAAAGGCACTACCTCTTTATCGCCTTCTTCGACGCACCGAATACTTCGAGTGGACGGATGCAGCTACGGCCAAACTGGAAGCAATAAAGGCCCTCTTGGCCAGCAACCCAATCCTAGCCGCACCGAACATCGGCGAACCCATGCTATTATATATAGCTACAACACACCAGGTTGTAAGCGCAATGCTCGTCCTCGAACGAGAGTAGGGTGGACATAAGTTCCCGCTTCAAAAGCCGGTATACTACGTATCCACTGTCCTCACACCATGCAAGTCACGGTACCCACATTACCAAAAGATAGATACACGGTCTTCATGGCATCCCAGAAACTACGACACTACTTTCAAGAGTGTTCAATAATGGTGGCCTCCAAAGTACCACTCAACGATATAATAAACAACCGCGATGCCATGGGTCGGATTGCTAAGTGGGCCATCGAGCTCCTCCCGTTCGACATTATATATAAACCACGGCGAGCCATTAAATCGCAAGTACTGGCTGACTTCGTCGCCGAATGGACAGAAGCCGAACTCCCTAAAGAGTACGGCGCATACTCCAAGTGGATCATGCACTTTGACGGCTCTAAAATGCTGGCTAGTCTAGGAGCGGGCGTTGTCTTGACATCCCCCACCGGAGATACAGTCCAATATGTAATCCAAATTCCATACAAAGACTCCAACAATGTAGCTGAATAGGAGGCTCTGTTGCGTGGTCTTCGGATGGCGGTCTCCATGGGCATTCAACGCCTAGAAGTGCGCGGGGATTCGAACCTCGCAATATCTCAAATAAACGGGGACTTTGATGCCAAGGACCCTAAAAAGGTGGCTTACCGTAATGCCATCCTCAAAATGTCAGCTCAATTCGAGGGCTTGAATTTCACCATGTGGTTCGATAAAACAATCAAGCGGCGGATATCCTTGCCCGCATCGGCGGTAAGCGCGACCCCGTCCCACCTAACATCTTCTTGGAAAGGCTGTTCAAGCCATCCGTGGTGTGGCAAGGGGAGACCGACAATACTAGTCCGGATCTGACCACAACCCAGAACCCGAACACACTGACATAATCGGAGGCTCCGCCACCGAAATAACACCTTCGGCCCATGTAATTATGGCTGTCATCGCCCCCTGGACCGAACCATTCTTAGCCTACCTAAATAGGCAAGAACTCCCCAAGGACCAAAATGAGGCACGTTGCATTGTGCGGCGCTCTAAAGCCTACAAGGTCCACGAGGGAGAGCTTTACAAGAAAAGCACTACTGGAGTACTCCAAAGATGTATCTCCAAAGAGGAAGGGCCGCAGCTCTTGGCCGAAATTCATGCTGGACTCGGCGGCCATCACGCCGCAGCTCGGGCCCTTGTAAGCAAGGCCTTTTGTACAGGTTTCTACTGTCCGACAGCCCGAGCAGACGCACAGGACCTCGTCCAACATTGCGTCGGTTGCCAGCTCTTCGCTAACCAAAGCCATATGCCGCCCACCGCCCTCCAAACAATCCCCATAACTTGGCCCTTTACGGTCTGGGGGCTCGATATGGTCGGACCCCTTAAAGGA
Organism: Aegilops speltoides; assembly: GCA_021437245.1. Taxonomy (NCBI): domain Eukaryota; kingdom Viridiplantae; phylum Streptophyta; class Magnoliopsida; order Poales; family Poaceae; genus Aegilops; species Aegilops speltoides. The sequence continues at coordinate 262,129,072 of CM038145.1, forward strand.
GGAAGCCATAAGAAGAAATACTTGTTGGTCATGGTGGATAAATTCACCAAATGGATAGAGGCCAAACCAGTTAAAACAGCCGAATCCGGACCAGTGATAGACTTCATATCAGGGGTCGTGCACCGCTACGGTGTCCCCCACAACATCATCGCCGATAATGGCTCCAACTTCACAGCCGACGAGGTGAAAACTTGGTGCGGCAACATGGGCATTAAGCTCGATTACGCCTCCGTCTATCACCCCCAAACAAACGGTCAAGTCGAATGAGCGAATGGTCTTATTATGAGCAGCATCAAACCCACACTAGTGCGATCCCTGAAGGAATCAGACACACACTGGGTTGAGGAGCTCGACTCTGTACTATGGGGGCTGCGGATCATGCCAAAGCACACCATCGGATACACACCATTCTTCATGGTGTACGGTGCAGAGGCGGTATTGCCCTGCGATATCATTCATGACTCACCTCGAGTGCGCATGTACGAAGAGAGAGAAGCCGATCTCGATCGACAGGACAGTTTAGATGCCCTGGAGGAGGAGCACGACATTGCAAAAACCTGTTCCGCATTCTATCAACAACAGGCTCACAGATATCAAAGCAGAGAAGTACATGCCAAAACTTATAATGTTGGCGAACTCGTTCTACGCCTACTGGAGAAGAAAAAGGACAAGCTCAAGCCCAAGTGGAAGGGTCCATTCATCATTGATAAAGTTCTCACCGGAGGAGCATACCTCCTGCATGATGCATCAGATAATCGACTCGAGCCAAACCCATGGAACGCGGCTAGACTCCGAAGATTCTACGCCTAGCACCGAACTCTGTGTTCGTCCCCTTCCCTCCGCCTTTTTTTATTTTATACATATATATCATATGCCTTTCTTTTTATGGCTCTGAGGCTTTAAGTGTGACTCGACTACACACTCTTGACGCGCTAAATCCTTAAGTATGCGCGCTTACTATACCTGGGGGCTTCTTATACAGAAACTTAGTATAATTATCTTCCGGGCTTCATGCCCACTGCATATGTGTCGCTTCTCCATATGTACCTTTTCTTCACCATTATATGCATTGATATGACTTAAGTTTTGGCCAAGCTGGGTTGCCTGGCTCCAGTATTTATGCCCTACTTTCTCGTTAGTTCGACTAGGGCATAAGGGGAGCACCTCTGCGATTGTTACTGCCGGGTACTCCAGACGTGTACCTCAGACTGGGTGAAGCCGAAAGCTAGCGTTCTTAAGGGAATATTAGGTCGATGAACTAAAGATGTTTCTTACCTATTATAATACAAACCCCCAGATGTTTCATATACTGCGTCTCCGATCGCAGTTCGGACATGCACATTAATGCATGTGTACCCAGGGAAAGGAACCCTTAATGGAACTATTCTCCTTGGAAGATGTTTCTTACTATCCATGTAATATAACATAGCTAGTTGGGTACTTGTCTGTTCAAGCAATCATGACCCCTACGCCTGGTTTCCACGCGTACCCCGATTTACATAACTGAGCGGGTATTCGGAAACACTCCGGACTGTTGGGTCCGGAGGCTGAAGCGAAAAGGTCCGCCATGACAAATGATTTACAATCCGGCTAGAGACAAAATATGTCAATTGAAGTACACAGTCACTTCGACCCACATACTTCTTCTTCTATACCATCCAACAGGCTGTCTAGCCTACAATCCTGTTGGGAATACTTTGCGGCTAATCCTACCTGGTCATATACCAGACTAACGGGAATCTCTTTCCCATCTGACCCTACAGGTCCGACCAGGGCCATGTGATTCGGATCGACCTTGGTGTATCGTGTTTTTACCATGGCCCAAGCTTCCCTCGCACCTTGTCGGCAGGCCGATATCTTCCATAAATGGAAGCGCCATCGTGCTCCCTTAAGCAGTTGTACAAGCTCCCCCATACTTTCTGGCAGGGAGGCGGATGGCCACAAGGCCTTGACAATACCCTGGATCACCTGCCGAACTTGTTCGTGCAGTTGCAAAAGCTCTTGCAGAAGATTGCCTGAAGATTCGGGCATCTCCTCTTCAGGACGACCAGTCGGTATACCTACAGACATAACTCTGTTAGCCTGTTTCTTCGCCAAACTATATAAAGATTCGTTTGAGCACATACTAAAAATGCCATGTTGAAGCCTCCTATTCTCCTTCACGGAGTCCGCAAGCTAGGCCCGAACAACTTTCAATTCCACGCCCAGCTGGGTATTGGCATCCTGGTGATCATTTTTCTCTTGTCGTACCCGTGTAAGCACACGCTCGCCAGCCTCTAGTTGTCGTTGAGCTCGTTGTTCATCCTCTTGTATGATCTCCGGATTCACTCCGGGATTGTCTGCGGAATCTATTGTTAGATCTGCAAACATGCCGAATACTAACTGGTACACGTAATTACTTTTTTCTCAATCGGGTCAAGTATTACCAGATGAGGCCTTCTTGGATTCCTCCATTCCGGCAACTTCGGCCCTTAGCTGGGCTTTACACTCCTCCAGCTCTTGAGACAAATGGGCATTCTTCTCTGTAAGAACCTATTCATACAATGATCCTTAAATTAGTTGTACCAACTGTTTCAAGTCTCAGGGGCTACTAATATACATAATTATCAGATTTTGCTTACCCATATATCTTTTAAGTACTGGTATGTGGCTCTAGCAATCCCATATTGAGCATCTCGGATGTACGTGTCTCCCGAGTTGAAGGCATTGAATGCCTCTTCGGAGAAGTTAGGGTTGCAGAGTGCGGCCCGCCGACGCCGATGATTCATAGCACTCTCTACCTCGGAATTTGTAGCGGATATTCTATCTGCATCCTCTGTAGGAGGACCGTCCAGTGTTGTCCCAATGTTAGCCTCCACCCTCGAGGCCGGTTCTGGAGTCCGGCTGGTAGAGGCGTGGCTGGCAGGATCTCCGGACACAGTCCGGCGAGTCTCTTTCTGCCAGGCCACAGTGGATATTGTTATATTTTAAAGATGACAATCACAGAGCATGTTTTAAATTATACCTCTTTGATGGTGGCTCGGTCCTGATCGCTTTACTTTTAAGCCTACCCGTCTTGGGCGCCCCTTGTTGGTGAGTCGCCGTGGGTTCAGGAGGGCACGCTGATGGCTTTCCCTTTATAGCATAATATATGTGCGGTGGGTAAGGTGGAAAGAGGGAATCCTTTTTGAAAGATAAGTCTCTTGTTTAGTTACACGTGGTTCTGGGAGGAGGCCGGGATAATTCGCTATGATGGCCACCAAGGTGCCGTCACGGCTCGCCTGATAGAACACCCTGCCATCAAACTCCACAAATATGTCCGGATCTTCTCCGAGTCCGGGGTCGAGGGCCCGGTTGGGGTCCTCTGGCTGTGGAGATGGGCTGTGGACCTCCCTCACGGCTTTCCGCAGTTCCTGTCATGGACTAGCGAGATAAATATTTGTGATGAAAGACTACGGGAATGAATAGAGTTGAGTAAAAGATAGTAGCTCACCCAGCTGGGGGGGGGGGTTGTACATGGAAAATTCATCCCGTGGCTTAATGCGGATGAACTCCTCTTCTTCTCCTTTGTATAAATCGGACAATATTTTCGCCAGAGTGGCGGCGGAGTCCGGACCTTTCCGACCGCAGCGGGTGGCATCGTCTTCTCCATTGAAGTGCCACATGGGATGCCCCCGATACTGGAGTGGCTGCACCCCCCGCATTATGCATATTGACATAACCTCGATTATTGTCAATCCAGATTTGGCAAGCGTTTTTATCCTGCCCATCAATTGAAGGACCTCTCTGCTATCTTCCTCTTAGGGGCTCCAGGGACGCCAGCTATAGTGCTTCTTTAGTGGAGCATTTGTAAACTCTGGAAGACCCATTCGGATAGGGTTAGGAAGGGAGACGTCCTCTATATAAAACCACTCGAAAGGCCAATCTTCGGATGTCTTCTTCGGAGTGCTGGACAGGTATCCGGTCCCGGCGATGCACCATATTTCGGCTCCGCCTACTTGGAATATTGATCCCTCCAGATTGCGGGGGACGAGGCAGAACAGCCTCTTCCATAGCTCGAAATGAGCTTCGCAACCCAGAGATAACTCACAGAGGGCGACATAACCTGCGATGTGCAGGATGGAGGCAAGGGTGAAGTTGTGCAGCTGGAGGCTGTAATACTCCAGGAGCCCGCGGAGGAATGGATGGATTGGAAATCCGATACCCCTCAGCAAGTAAGGGACAAGGCACACTCGCTCCCCCCGGGATGGGTTGGGAAAACACTCCGCTTGCTCCCCACCGTCAAAGGTGGCTAATCCAGCTCGAACGGGGACAAGGTATGCAGGGGGAGGAACCCCTGGGTCTGCGACTTCACCAATTGACCGTGGGATACGGTACATTTCTCCCAATCACCTGGCTTGGCACTATGGGAGCGAGAGGAGGAGCTGATGTGGCCGGCCATGATGGGATGGTTTTTTCGGGGTGCTCTAATGAATCCTCACTTGGGAAAGATGGTGTGATTTAGATCTGAGGATCCTCGTCTCTTTAATAGACGATTTATTTACATGGTCAGGGTGGCAAGTGCAAAAATGCCCCGGCTTCTCGCATTCGCTTGACACGAGGAGACTAACATTATTAAGGTAGAGAAGCCGATGAGTGCAACATTAAATGGGAAGCCGAACACTGCTTGTTACAACAGGTACTCTAGAGAATTTGGAGAAGAACCCGCCTTGCAATACCGAAGACAGTCTGCGTGCCAGACTCATCGTCATTGAAGCCTAGTTCAGGGGATACTGAGGGAGTCCTGGATTAGGGGGTCCTCGGACAGCCGGACTATATGCTTATGCCAGACTGTTGGACTATGAAGATACAAGACTGAAGACTTCGTCCCGTGTCCGGGTGGGACATCCTTTGCGTGGAAGGCAAGCTTGGCAATTCGTATATGTAGATTTCCTTCTCTGCAACCGACTATGTAACCCTAGCCCCCTCCGGTTTCTATATAAAATGGAGGGTTTAGTCCGTAGGACAACAACAATCATAATCATAGGCTAGCTTCTAGGGTTTAGCCTCTACGATCTCGTGGTAGATCAACTCTTGTAATACTCATATCATCAAGATCAATCAAGCAGGAAGTAGGGTATTACCTCCATAGAGAGGGCCCAAACCTGGGTAAACATTGTGTCCCCCGCCTCCTGTTACCATTAGCCTTAGACGCACAGTTCGGGACCCCCTACCCGAGATCCACCGGTTTTGACACCGAGACAAACCCACAAGGAGCTAAAGGCAAGATCAATATTCTCTCAAGTCCTATCTGCCACTGATATGACTCGACGTACACTGAACGTTTGCTTCTAACTAGAAACGAGAAATAAAACTGTGTTGTGGGTATGAAGAGGATAACTTTGTATGATATCGAAGAGCTAAAATATAAAAGTAGGTGCTGTTATCACAAATTTATAATATATTACTAAATATTATAAATAGCGAGTGTGGAATAATGATGGATCGATGTGCGGAATTATCCTAGGCAATTATTAACAAGACATGTAGTCGTCATTGCAATTTCATATGAGGGAGAGGCATAAGCTAACATACTTTCTCTTCTTGGATCATATGCACTTACGATTGGAGCTCTAACAAGCATCCGCAACTACTAAAGATCATTATGGTAAAACCCAACCATAGCATTAAAGCATCAAGTCCCCTTTATCCCATATGCCATAACCCCCTTACTCAGGTTTATGCTTCTATCACTCAAGCAACACAGACAATAAGTAAACCATGGACATATTGCAACACCCTACAGTGAGAATCCCTCACGCTTGCGCGACACGGAGGGCACAATAGGACAGGACCAAAATAAAACATACAACTCATACCAATCTAGATCATCAATCAACCCAAAGACAAAAGATACCTACTCAAAACATCATAGGATGGCAACACATCATTGGATCATAATATGTGGCATAAAGCACCATGTTCAAGTAGGGATTACAGCGGGGCGCGGGAGAGTGGACCGCGTAAAAGAGATGAGGATGGTGATGTTGATGAAGACGATCACCGCGGCAATGATTCCCCTCCCTATGGCACTCCGGCGCCACCGAGAGAGAGGAGGAGAGGTCCTCCCCCTTGTGCTTCCTCCTCCATGGCCTGCCCCCTGGATGGGGAGAGGTTCCCCCTCTCGTCCTTGGCCTTCATGGCGATGATGGCCCCTCCGAGATCCTCCTCCATGGCCTTCGCTGATGATGTCCCCTTCCGGCAGGGTGCCAGAGAGGGCCTAGATTGATTTCTCGTGGCTACAGAGGATTGCGGCGCCGAACCTTCCGATCTAGGTTATTTTCTGGAGGTTTCTGTTTTTATAGGAATTTTTGGTGTCGGTCTCACGTTAGGGGGGTCTTCGAATCGTCCACGAGATAGGGGCCCATGCCGAGGGGGGTGGGCGCGCCCCCCACCCTCGTGTACAGGTCGGGACTCTTCTGGCCTGACTCTTTTACTCCACGGGCTTCTTTTGGTCCATAAAAAATCATAAAAATTGGCACGTCAATTGGACTCCGTTTGGTATTCCTTTTCTGTAAAACTCAAAAACAAGGAAAAAATAAAAACTGGCACTAGGCTCTAGGTTAATAGGTTAGTCCCAAAAATCATGTAAAATAGCATATAAATGCATATAGAACATCTGCGATGGATAATATAATAGCATGAATACTTCATAAATTATAGATACGTTGGAGACGTATCATCGAAGCGTATGTAGCGTTGTCATTCTGGTCGCGAACGTGTACGTACTTACTTGTCGATGTAGAGGCGCGCACGTGTCGTAGTAGAAGCGTGAACGTAGCATGTCACGTACGTACAACGGCCAGGGTTCAAGAAAGTAAATACGGCCACGTACGTACATACGGGCGGGGTCTCGAACGCCTACTCGCGAATACGTACGTCCAGGGCTCATGTACATGGTTGGGTCGGAACGGAGAAACTGTGTCATTGTCATGTTCATGGGGAGCCAACTGGCTGGGTCGGAACGGAATGCGTCGTCGTGTTCATCGGGAGCCAACCGGCTTGGACGGAACAACCGATGGAAACAAGGCCTGGCATACCGCAGAATGGAGGAAACTGCCTTGTGTTCGACCGACCATGGTTGAAACGGGACCTGTTCATCGGGAGGGGTCTGCCATACCGCAAAACGGAGGAAATGGACTTCTGTTGGACCTCCTACGGTCGAAACAGGGTCCTGTTGATCGGGAGGGGTGTGGCGTACCACTAAACAGAGGAAACAGACTTGTGTTGGAGCGCTACGGTCGAAAAGGGGGTCCTGTTCATCGGGAGGGGTGTGGCGTACCGCAAAACGGGACTCCACGGGATATTGTTCATCTCCACTGTTGACCTCATCCAGCCTCCACGGGCTACTGTTCATCCACCGTCGACCTCCTCCAGCCTCCACCTGCGACTGTTCATCCACGGGCTCCTGTTCATCCAGCCTCCATCGCACGCTCGTCCACCGGCTACTATTCAACAAGCCCTCTCCACCGGCTCCTGTTCAACCACCCCTCCACGGGCTACTGTTCATCCAGCCCTCCACCGGCTACTGTTCAACCAGCCCTCCACGGGGTCCTGTTCATCCAGCCCTCCACGGTCCTGTTCATCCACCCCCAACCGGCTCGATCGGGGTCCTGTTCATCCAGCGGCGACGGTCTCTACTACCATGGGGTCCTATTCATCTAACCCCTCACCAGGAAGTGTTCATCCAAAACCTCCCCCAACAACGCTCACTGTTAATCCAGAGGCAGCATCGATCGGCTTCAGTTAGCAGCAGTACCGAAGGAATTGCTCGATCGGGTTTAGTTAACAGCCATCGATCGCTCACTCGGGTTCAGTAACACGCAGCCTGTAGTGCAATCACTCGGGTTCAGTAGGCGAACGCCTCGCCCGGGTTCAGTTAGAGCCCAATGCCTCGTACCCACGCGTGTGCATGTATGAGAGAAACGTGCAAACCTCCGTGCATCGCTCGGCCCCGACCACCCATCGTAACCGGGAATACCCCGATATTTTCCTCGCCCTTGCTTCTACCATGGTTTTTTCCGTCATGGACGGCCCAAAGAATGTCATGTAGCTGCGTCTCTGGCCCGCCCAGGACGAAAAGCCCATTTTCTGTCATGATTTTTTGTCATAGAAGTAGGAGCCCACCACATCTATGATGATACCGGTTTTTTTTCACAATTATCGTCATAGAAGTATCATGAGCATGACAGAAAAAAATCCGTTCAGCCCAAAATGTCAAGGATGTGTCTTTTTTTACTGCACATGGAATTAACTCGCACACAAGTACACAAATATGATTTTTCAAACTGTTATGGTTAGCCATTGCATGTAGATGTAGTTCAAATTTGAATTACGGTCATTAAATGGCTAGAAAAACACTTAAATGTCTTCAAAAGGTCAAATAACCCTTGAAATTTTCCAAATTTTGACATGATAGTTATATTAGTGCACGTTACACGTAGAATTTTTTTGAAGTTCGTAAGAGGAAGCTATCTCCCATTCGTCATCAAACATGCATTGTTCCCACTCGGAACCACGAGCCTTCTAGTGAGTTGCTCCGGTTTGTGAGGGGTGTGTGTCCAAACTTTTGTCAAACAGGCCAATTTTTTACCACATCATCTTGGTGGCATGACATTACATCAAGCAAGGTTTCATGTTTTTTTGATCATTTTTAAATTTTTTGGAATTAAAATGCCATGGCACTCCATGCTTAATTGTGTCATAGTCGTTAGACCAATATGTTTGAAAATTCCTTCCAATTTACTGCACATGGAATTAAATCACACACAAGTACACAAAATATGACTTTTCAAACTGTTATGGTTAGCTGTTGCATGTACATGTAGTTCAAATTTCAATTACGGTCATTAAATGGCTAGAAAATCACTTAATTGTCTTAAAAGGTCAAATGTCCCCTGAAATTTTCCAAAATTTGACATGACAATTGTATTAGTACTAAAAATTTTCTCATACATTTAAAACACCATCCGTTGCCACTTTACTCCAAATTCGTCTTTCATAGCTAATAAATAATATCTACAACATCACACACAGTTGTTTTGTAAGAATCATTTGCGATGAAAATTTCTGGGTCTATTTAAGTCTTCCTCCTTAAGCTTCGATGGCTTGTCTGCTCCAGTGTCGGCAACCCCTGAATCCACAAATCCCAATCCCCATTCCCGCACCCCCTTCTTGCAGAGATGACTGATACGTCTCCAACGTATCTACTTTTCCAAACCCTTTTGCCCTTGTTTGGGACTCTAATTTGCATGATTTGAATGGAACTAACCCAGACTGACGCTGTTTTCAGCAGAATTGCCACGGTGTTATTTTTGTGCAGAAATAAAAGTTCTCGCAATGAGAAACTTCATAGAGTCACGTTTTGGAATTAATAAAAAATATTGGCAAAAGAATCAGTAGAAGGGGGCCCACACCCTATCCACGAGGGTGGGGGGCGTGCCCCCCTAGGGCGCGCCCCCTACCTCGTGGGCCCCCTGGAGCTCCACCGACCTCAACTCCAACTCCATATATTCACATTCGGGGAGAAAAAAAATAAGAGAGAAGGATTCATCGCGTTTTACGATACGGAGCCGCCGCCAAGCCCTGTTCTTCCTCGGGAGGGATGATCTGAAGTTCGTTCGGGGCTCCGGAGAGAGGAATCTGTCGCTATAGTCATCATCAACCATCCTCCATCACCAATTTCATGATGCTCATCGCCACGCGTGAGTAATCCCATCATAGGCTTGCTGGACGGTGATGGGTTGGATGATATTTACCATGTAATCGAGTTAGTTTTGTGAGGGTTTGATCCCTAGTATCCATTATGTTCTAAGATTGATGTTCCTATGACTTTGCCATGCTTACTGCTTGTCACTAGGGCCCGAGTGCCATGATTTCAGATATGAACCTATTAAGTTTTCATGAATATATGAGTGTTCTTGATCCTATCTTGCAAGTTATAGTCACCTACTACGTGTTATGATCCGGCAAACCCCGGAGTGACAATAGTCGGGACACTTCCCGGTGATGACCGTAGTCTGAGGAGTTCATGTATTCACTAAGTTCTAATGCTTTGGTTCAGTACTCTATTAAAAGGAGGCCTTAATATCCCTTAGTTTCCTGAAGGACCCCGCTACCACGGGAGGGTAGGACAAAAGATGCCATGCAAGTTCTTTTCCATAAGCACATATGACTATATTCGGAATACATGCCTACATTATATTGATGAACCGGAGCTAGTTCTGTGTCACCCTATGTTATAACTGTTTCATGATGAATGCTATCTGACATAATTATCCATCATTGTTCCATTGCCTACGAGTTCGTTTCATATTGATCTTTGCTAAGTTACTTCGCCGTTGCTACTATTACGGTTACTACAAACTGCTGCTATTACTTTTGCCACTGTTACCGTTACTTCCATACTACTTTGCTACTAAATACTCTGCTGCAGATATTAAGTATTTAAGGGGTGGTTGAATTGACAACTCAGCTGCTAATACTTGAAAATATTCTTTGGCTCCCCTTGTGTCGAATCAATATATTTGGGTTGAATACTCTACCCTCGAAAACTGTTGCGATCCCCTATACTTGTGGGTTATCAAGACCTTTTTCTGGCGCCGTTGCAGGAGAGCATAGCTCTATTCTATGAGTCACTTGGGATTTATATCTGTTGAGCACTATGAGGAATTTGAAGGATCAAATAACTAAGATTATTCCCTCAACTATGAGGGGAGGTAAGGAAGGGCCATCTAGCTTTGCACTTGATTCACCTTCTGTTTTGAGCGAACTTGCGACACCTACACCTGCTATTGATTCTGATATGTCGCATGTTATTGATGATGCCACTTCTGCTATGCATGATGCTTATGATGATACTACTTCTCTGCTTGATAATAATGTACCAAAAGGTGAATTTCTTAATGACTAACTTGCTACGGTAAGAGAGAATGAAATTACTGAAACTGATGATATCATTGAATCTGATGATGAAGATTCTCCCCCTAGATATGAATTGCCTGTTGTACATGAGGGTTATGTTATGGATGAAGAAACTGCTAGTGACTTCTTTGCTTGCAATCATAGGTATGATCTTAAGAAACTGTTAGCTAAGCTGGAAGAAAAGTCTTTGAATTCTTGAATGAAATATGACCCTGCTTTTGCTACTTCACCTATCTGTGTTACTGATAAGGATTATGAATTCTCTGTTGATCCTAAGTTAAGTACTTTGGTTGAATCCGATCCTTTCTACGGTTATGAATCTGAAACTGTTGTGGCACATCTTACTAAACTAAATGATATAGCCACCCTATTTACTCATGAGGAAAAAATTCGCTATTACTATATTCTTAAATTGTTTCCTTTCTCATTAAAGGGTGATGCTAAGATATGGTTTAATTCTCTTGCTCCTGGTTGTGTGCGTAGTCCCCATGATATGATTTACTACTTCTCTGCAAAATATTTCCCTGCTCATAAGAAACAAGTTGCCTTGCGGGAAATATTTAATTTTGTGCAAATTGAAGAAGAGAGTCTCCCACAAGCTTGGGGGAGGCTTCTCCAATTATTTAATGCTTTTCCAAATCATCCTCTCAAGAAAAAAGAAATACTTGATATCTTTAATAATGGACTAACCGATGCTTCCAAAGTCCACCTCGATAGTTGTGTTGGTTGTGTTTTTAGGGAAAGAACTATTGAGCAAGCTGAATTGCTATTGAATAATATATTGAGTAATGATAATGATTGGGCACTTCCTGAACCAACTTCCAATCCAACTCCGAAGGAAAGGGGTATTCTATTTCTCAGTCCTGAAGATATGAAAGAGGCAAAGAAATATATGAAAGAAAAAGATATTAAAGCTGAAGATGTTAAGAATTTACCACCTATTGAAGAGATACATGGTCTTGATAACCCGACACAGGTAGTTAAGGTAAATTCTCTCTATAGATTTGATGAAGGTGATATTCCTTGTAATAAGTCTGCTAGTCAATGCTTGGATGAGTTTGATAATTCTATTGTTAAACAAGAAGACTTCAATGCTTATGTTGGTAGACAATTGAAACGTAATGCTTACATGGTTGAACACTTGAGTGATTATATGTCTAGAGTTAAAAGTGACCTTAAGCTTATTAGTAAACATACTTCCATGGTTACAACTCAAGTAGAACAAGTACTTAAGGCACAAGATGATTTGCTCAATGAGTTAAATATTAAGAACAATGATAATGCTGTTAGAGTTATGACTAGAGGTGGTAAAATGACCCAGGAACCTTTGTATCCCGAGGGCCATCCTTAGAGCGTTGAGCATGACTCTTAGAGAATTAATACTATTACACCTAGTCCTTCTAATAAAAAGAAAAAGAATAAGGATAGGACTTCGCATGCTTCTAGTGAACCTGTTATTGACACACCAAAGAATCCCAATGATATTTCTATTTCTGATGTTGAGACACAATCCGGTGATGAACATGAACCTAGTGGTAATGTTAATAATGATGTTCATGTTGATGCTCAACCTAGTAATGATAATGATGTAGAGATTGAACCTGCTATTGATCTTGATAACCCACAATCAAAGAAGCAACATTGTGATAAGAGAGACTTCGTTGCTAGGAAGCACGGTAAATAAAGAGAACCATGGGTTCAGAAACCCATGCCTTTTCCTCCTAAGCCATCCAGGAAAAAGGATGATGAGGATTTTGAGCGCTTTGCTGAAATGATTAGACCTATCTTTTTGTGTTTGCGTTTGACTGATATGCTTAAAATGAATCCCTATGCTAAGTATATGAAAGATATTGTTACAAATAAAAGAAAGATACCGGAAGCTGAAATTTCCACCATGCTTGCTAATTATACTTTTAAGAGTGGAATACCAAAGAAACTAGGAGATCTAGGAGTACCAACTATGCCATGCCCCATTAAAAGAAACTATATTAATACTCCTTTATGTGATCTTGGAGTCGGTGTTAGTGTTATGCCTTTCTCTTTATATTGTAGACTTGATTCGAATAAGTTGGCACCTACTGAAATCCCTTTGCAAATGGCTGATAAATCAACTACTATACCCATCGGTATTTGTGAGGATGTTCCTGTTGTGGTTGCAAACGTTACTATTTTAACAGACTTTGTTATTCTTGATAATCTCGAGGACGACAGTATGTCGATCATCCTTGGTAGACCTTTTCTGAACACTGCAGGGGCTATATTGATTGCAACAAAGGCAATGTAACTTCTCATGTTAATGTAATGAGCATACGGTACACTTTCCGAAGAAACAACCTCAAGTTCATAGTATCAATTCTATTGGAAAAATTTCAACCATTACTACTGAAGGTTTTGAATTCCCTCTTCATACTGTCCAAAATAAATATGATATTCTTATTGTTGGGGACATGCATATCCCTGTTGAGGTAACCAAGTGTTATTCGAAAATTCTCCGGTTTCATGTTATTCGGAAGAAGTTTGTTAACAAGACTTGATCAACCTTGCTAGTGGATTCCTTTTGATGAGCATGAGATTGATGAATTTAGAAAGCACAACTCTCTATACCCACCTTTTATTTTTTGTTATTTAGATTAAATAAAGTAAAAATAGTATTTTTCTGTCTATTTCTGATTTAACCTTGCAATAAAAAATACCCTGAAAATAAAAGTTCTCCAAATGCCCTGAAAATTGAGCATGATTTTTTGTAGAATATTTGAGAATTTCTGGCACTTAGAACACACTAGGGGGACCCACCATCTAGCCACGAGGGTGGAGGGCGTGCCCTACCCCCTGGGCGCCCCCCTGCCTCGTGGGCCCCACGTGGCCCCCCTCCACTTATTCCAGCACCCACACACTTCATCTTCCTGCAGAAAAAATCATCTTGTAGCTCAAACTCGTGTTCTTGCTCGTTTTGCTGCCATTTTCGATCTCCTTGCTCAAAGCTCCATTCACAAAACTGCTTTGGGGGATTGTTCTTCGGTATGTGAGTCCTCCAATAGTAGAATTAGTTTTTGTTCTAGTGCTTTATTTATTGCAAATTTTTGCGCTGAGGTGACCCTGTTCTTGAGCTTGCATGTCAAATTTATTGGTCCAAAGTAGTTTCAATGTATGATACAGTCTCTAGGCACTTGTGGGAGTAGTTACTATCAATCTTGTTGAGTTTGGTTCACTTTTATTTTGAGTCACTCAAAAGTTTAGAAATTTTTTAGAGGAAGAAAAATGTTTTGGAAAATGTACCAAGGTGGTTCTTCGAGGAAGCAAGCATCGAGGCTCGCAATACATGAGCCGGACCTCGAACCACAAAGGGAAGCTCAAGTGTGGCCTTGCGAATGGTCGTCAGATGAATTTATGGTCCAAGCAGGTTTTAAGGTTGAATTTTATGGGTATGCATAATACTGATCTTGAGGACTTCGTATCAGATAAGTCCCGGCAATCCTATTACATCACTGATTCGTTTGTGTGAAGGTTTGAATTTTCATCTAAGCGCAACACTCACACTGTTATATTTGACCTCTATGATAAATCATATACCATGGACCTTGTAGATTTTAACACTGCTTGCAAAATCCCACAGTGGGGCATCTTTAGTGAACCTCACAAATCTGAATATAATGATTTCCTTACTAATATCACTGTGGGAGAAACTAGAAATATCACACAAGCTACCATAGGGAGCATTCATTTTCCTGCCATTAACGGTAAGCATGATCTTAGCCACATTTGTGTCCCAGATCTTAGTGTCCTCAAGAGTGCGGTATTAGGTGATAAACGATATAACTTGGGGGCCATCGTTGTATGGAGGTTACATCTTAATGCTAAAGATAGAGATTTATTTGGTGGGATTTATGCAACTCGTTTAGCTGATTATCTTGGTGTATCCATAAGCGAAAATGATATTGAGTTGCCACCTGCTTTTCTAGATTATAATGCTATGGTGCGCCATCAGTTTCTTGAGAGGAACGAACAATCCCTCCAGTACCGACTAATCTTTGACAGACAATGTACTGTCCGTTTTACCCTTTCTGCTCCTTCCTTCTTTAACTTTCAGGAAAATGGGAGAAATTTTATAACCAGAGAGGAGGAAAATGAATATGAGAGGAAGACGGAGGCTGCTCGCCTCCATGCTACAGCCCTTCAGGCAGTAGGTGATGCATCTCAGTACAACCCCGACTACAACTTCGGATATCTGCCAGGCCATCCATGGGCGTATACCAACTTAAGCCGAAATCCTAAGCTTGTAGGAGTACGTATTTCTCACTGACATTACATTCATGTGCACACACTGATTCTAGTTGTAGGTGTTCATACTTTTTCACTCTACTATCCATGCTAGTTTATTTTCTTTTCATGCTTTCTTCTTGTGTGTTCTAAAAACTTTGAGAAAAACCAAAAAAAAGTTGTAGCTTCTAGGTAGTTACTTTTAATGCTTGTTGTAGTAGTAATTAAATAAGAAAACCCAAAAATATTTCTCGTTCTTCTTTTGCTTGTCGGGAGCTTTCCCGTGGAAATAGTTTATCTCGTTCTTGTTTTAATTCCTTCAGAAAAACAAAAACTCCAAAAACATTTCAGAGTGTTTCTTTGAAATTCTTTTCTTTTCTTTTGGGGTCGAGAGGACAAGAACATGATGAAAATGATGAGTGGCTCTCATATGTATTATTTTTCATCTAACAAGGAGCCCATATTACCTTGTCTTCTCATTTGAATAAATGTTTGCGGATTCCAGCTTAGTCCAATGCACGTGCACTATTATTATTATCCACACCGTTCGATCGTGCAAGTGAAAGACAATAATGACGATATATGTTGAAATAAAGAACACAAGAGAGAGAGATCAAACACATAGCTACTGGTACAAACCCTCAGCTCCGAGGGTGAACTAGTCCCTCCTTGTCATGGAGAGCGCCGGGATGATGAAGATGGCCACCGATGATGATTCCCCCCTTCGGCAGGGTGCCGGAATAGGGTCTCGTTTGGCTTTTGGTGGCTACAGAGGCTTGCGGCGGTGGAACTCCTGATCTAGGTTTATTTCTAGGGGTTTCTGTATTTATAGGAATTTTTGGCGTCAGTCTCACGTCAGGGGGGGTCTCCGAGTCATCCATGAGATAGGGGGCGCGCCCTCCACCCTCGCGGATGGCTCGGGGCTCTTCTGGCCCAACTCTTTTACTTCGGGGGCTTCTTTTGGTCCATAAAAAATCCACAAAAATTGTCAGATCAACTCCGTTTGGTATTCCTTTTATATAAAACTCAAAAACTAGGAAAAAACAGAAAAGGACACTGGGCTCTAGGTTAATAGGTTAGTCCCAAAAATCATATAAAATAGCATATAAATGCATGTAAAACATCCAATATGGACAATATACTAGCATGGAACAATCAAAAATTATAGATACATTGGAGACATATCAATACCCGTGGTAACAATGGGGTGTTCTATTGATTCACTTGATATATGTTTTGGCAATCAACTTGCGGATTCCCGCGGTGACATAGGGGTAATCTAGGCATAGAGGTTGATGCACGTGTTGGTCCTACTTTCTCCAGTAGAGACCTTGGGGATATCTTTTAAGTTCTTTGTGTTGTATTGAATATTATGAATCTGAAGTTGTTTGATGCATGCATATCGAATAATCAACTCACAGATGCTTGTGGTGACATTGGAGTATCTAGGTGCCATTAGAGTTGGTTGATGTGTATCATATGGTGTTATTTTAGGATGAACTCTAAGGCTGTTTTCGACACTTATAGGGTTGGCTCAGTAGATTGATCGGAAAAGATAACTTTGAGGTGGTTTCGTACCTTACAACAATTTCATCTTATGTTCTCCGCTAGATAAGAAATTTGGAGTGATTCTTTGTTGCACGTTGAGGGATTGTTATATGATTCAATGATGTTAGCACTATTGAGAGATTGCACTAGTGGAAGTATGAACCCTAGGCCTTGTTTCTAAGCATTGCAATACCGTTTGTGCTCACTTTTGTTACTTGGTACCTTGTTGTTGTTATATTTTCATATCACAAAAACCTATATCTACTATCCATACTACACTTGTATGACCATCTCTTCGTCGAACTAGTGCACCTATACAATTCGCCATTGTATTGGGTGTGTTGGGGACACAAGAGATTTCTTGAATTTGATTGCAAGGTTGTTTGAGAGAGACCATCTTCAACCTATGCCTCCCACGTATTGATAAATCTTAGGTCATCCAATTGAAGAAAAAAATGCTATTGTCCTACAAAACTCTGCGCTTGGAGGCCCAACACAGGTCTACAAGAATAAGTTGTGTAGTAGACATCACATATCATTTTCATCGTCTAGCAACTATTGTTCTAATGGATCAGTAGGAGGCACATCAATAGAAGCAAGAACGATGATTTCATCTTTACTAGTCAACTTTTTATCATGAGGTTGTCTACTAAACTTGGATAAATTAAATTCATGAGACATATCACCAAACTTAACACTAACCTTCCCTTCAACACAATCAATTTCAGCATTAACAATATTCAAGAAAGGTATACCAAATGCAAATATAATGGGACAAAAATTTATCTTGTGGTGACCCAAGTACTAACAAAACAACATGGTATTTACTCTCACCACAGAATGCTTCAACATCTCTAACAATCCCAAGTGGTGAAATAGTATCTCTGTTTGCAAACTTAATAATAACATCAATATCTTCTATCTTAGGAGGTGAAATATCATGCATAACTTCGTGATAAAGAGTAAATGGAAAGCACCTACGCACAACAAACTATGATAACAATGATCTCCAGTCTTAACAAGAGACAATAGCCATGCCAACAACCGGCTTTCTCTTATCTAATTTATCTCATCTAGTATTGACTTGTTTAGCAATCCTGGTTGCTTGCTCATAGAAATAAATGACATGTCCATCAATATTATCAACCAAAAGATCTTTACCATTGCAATATTAGGTTACACTTTAATTTTTCAGAGGGTTTACATGTTTTAACATTACTTTTATGAACTACAGTTGTGGCCTTAGCATCTTCCTTAATCCTAACAGGGAAAGGAGGTTTCTCAATATAAGTAGTTGGCACAACTAGGTTGGTAGTATAAGCAATTGTTTCAGTTTTAGCAATAACGGGTTCTTCACAAATTTGTTTAATAGGAGGATGAAATTTAAACCATTTCCCCTTAGGGAGATCAACATGAGCAGCAAAGCACAAAATGTAGCTATTATCTTAGAGTCTAGTCCATATTCCGCGCTAAGCTTATGAAAAACATTTGTTTCTATAAAACACTTAACCCAATCAAACTCAAGATTTATACTTGACTCATAAACTTTGTCGATTTCCCAATCTTTAGAGTTGCATTTAATTCTTTGAAGAAGATCCCATTTGAATTCAATAGTTCTGTTCATGAAGGAACTAGTAGAAAAAGTATCAAGTATTGGTCGACCATTATGAGAAAGTAGAGCATAAAAGTTTTGTTTAATCATGTCTATTGAGAGCTCACGATTGGGATATGTGTGCATCATATATTTAAGACTCTCCCAAGCTTGAGTGATACTTTCTCCTTCACGTGGCCAAAAATTATATATATAATTTTGATCACGATGCACCAAGTGCATGGGATAAAATTTCTGATGGGATTCCAGCTTCAATTGGTTCCACTCCCATGTTTCAGATTCATCCAATAGCCTATGCCATGACAATTCCTTTCCCCCCAAACATAAAGGGAATACTTCCTTCTTAACTGCATCCTCAGATGAAATCTGCAAGTTTAACAATCCACAAACTTCTAGGTAGTTTACTTTTCATGCTTGTAGTAGTAGTAGTTAAATAAGAAAACCCAAAAATATTTCTCGTTCTTCTTTTGCTTGTCGGGAGCTTTCCCGTGTAAATAGTTTTTCTCGTTCTTGTTTTAATTCCTTCAGAAAAACAAAAACTCCAAAAACATTTCAGAGTGTTTCTTTGAAATTCTTTTCTTTTCTTTTGGGGTTGAGAGGACAAGACCATGATGAAAATGATTAGTGGCTCTCATATGTATTATTTTTTATCTAACAAGGAGCCCATATTACCTTGTCTTCT